>JAUNZO010005050.1:0-1200000 GCA_031894775.1 Chloris gayana | reverse complement strand
AGTAGAAGGCAACGGCAGCAGCGGGCCGCGCGAGTGGCTACGTGTGCTGCGTCGCGGGTGGCGGCGACAGCAGAAGGTAGCGGCAGCGTCAGGCCGCACGGGCGGCGGCAGCAACAACGGCAAGGGCGCCGCGACCAAGAGACCATGTAAAGGTCATCGGTTAGAGACAGATGCCTTTGGATCATGACTCACTGCTAGCTAGACCACCTATATACAGCTATGGGTCTCCAAAATAGGCCTCCGGGTTGGAGATAGCCTTATCCATACCATTTCTGAGTGCCGCAATGATCTTTGTCAGGGCCGCGTCGTGAAGTTTACTAGAGGGAACAAGGTGGCACGTGTGTTCGCAGTGTACTAGTATGTGATTACTCCACATGCACTGTTCCTTACTTTTTTTTGGCAAAACACGATTAAGAGCAGGGCTAGTGGTTTCGCCGGCTCCTGGCGAAATGCGATAGCCACGTCTTATTTAGTCTTCAAGAAAGCCAGCGTATATACAGGACTGGCGAACAAGATAGCTATAGGACTGGCAAACAAGCTAGCTAGGAACGAATGGGGGAGCAGGAGGCGTCGTCTGAGTGGCATGTGTGGACAAAAGCAAGCACTTTACCTCGGTTATGCTGCTTGAAGCTAGCGAGTCGTGAGTCGCCCGTTATGTTCTCTCTTCAGTTTTCTCTGTCCCCCACCTCAGATTCAAATGACATGGCAAGTTATTTCGCCAGCTGATTGGACTTCACTATACTTGCTCTAGGAAAAGTGTCCCGTGGCACATGTTCCCTTGTGTGCGTGTTGAGCACCCTCACGGTACGTGCGGCCCGATTTCGAGGCCGTTGTCGAGAATAAAGACGAAACAGCACGTTTTCCCTCAGAGTCTGAATTGAGCACCGCATCCCACATTCCCCACGTGCAGCAGCGACCAATCGATCTCGCTTTGCCTCAGATCTATCAGCAACCAATCCATCTCGCTTTCCCAAGTAGGAGTCGCTAGCAAGTAGCAACCACCATCGCATCAAGAAGCGGTGGAACTTGGCTGGCAATCAGGCATCGTGATAGCGATACAAAGGATAGGCCAAAGAACATGTGATGTCTCCGCGTCTCTTTGGATCATGGTTTCTGCCCTCTTGAGGTCTCTCTTTCCTTATCCTGGTTATTAAAGAACTGTTTCAATATAGTATAAAGTAGGGAATGATGAATCTGACATCTTTGCATTATCATACTGTTACACGCGGGACATTCCCTCCACTTGCGGTACGCGCGCGGCACCAGTAAAATAAGGGCGTGATCCAGCAGATCAGGCAACGCCCGATCGAGGCGGCGACGAGTACAGTATATAAAGAGCATCCGGAGATGTGCAAGTACAAGAAGCAGCAGCTGCACCGAACCCGTTTCCTTACACACACACACACACACCAAAAATCACCCCTTCGCCTTGCCCAGGAGGTTCAGCCATGCCGCACGGCTGCCACCGCCCCAACAAGGTCCCGGTCCCGGGCGCTCACGTGTTCCCGCGCGCGGCGTCCACGGTGATCCCCGACCCGTCCCAGTTCTTCGCGCCGCACCTCCTGAACGCGCCGCTGCCCACCAACACCTTCTTCCAGAACTACGTGCTCAAGAACGGCGACCAGCCCGAGTACATCCACCCCTACTCCATCCGCTCCGCCAACGGCGCGCTCACCGTGTGCCACCCGGCGCGGACCCACTCCACGTCCTCCGTGAACCAGACCTTCGCCGAGGACCTCACCGTCTCCTGCCCCGCCGACGGCGGCGGTCACCGCCACCGCGTCGCGGCCTTCGACGATCTCTCCGTGACGCTGGACGTGTCCCCGTCCCTCCGGGCCCACCTCGTCCGCGGCTGCCCCTACGTCACGCTGACCACGACGGCGCAGTGCGCCGTGGACATCTCGTTAGGCTCCGTGCACGCCTTCGTCGAGGTCGCGTCCTGCGGCTGCAAGCCGCACGGCACCAAGTGGCGCCTCCGGATGAGCAGCGGCCAGACGTTCCTCCTCTACGCGTCGGCGCCGATCCACCTCGCGCAGACCGACACGTCGTCGTCGCCGCGCCTCTCCGCGCGCGGCTTCTCCGGCGTCGTACGTCTGGCTTACCTGCCCGACGCGTACATGGAGCCCGTGCTTGACCAGTACAGCGGCTGCTACCCCACTGCCGGGGAGGCCGAGCTGAGCAAGCCGTTCAGCATGGAGTACCACTGGCGCAAGTCCGGGCCCGGGGAGCTGCTCATGCTCGCCCACCCGCTCCACCTCCGCCTGCTCGCCCACAACGACGGCGCCGTCAAGGTACTCGACGACTTCCGGTACCGGAGCATCGACGGCGACCTGGTCGGCGTGGTGGGCGACTCGTGGGTCCTGCGTACCGACCCGGTGTCCGTGACGTGGCACTCGACGCACGGCGTCAGCGAGGACGGCGTGGCCGAGGTGGTCGCCGCGCTGCGCAAGGACGTGCACGATCTCGCGTCCACCCCGATCACCACCACCTCGTCCTACTTCTACGGCAAGGCGGTCGCGCGGGCGGCGCGGTTCGCGCTGATCGCCGAGGAGGTGGGCTGCCCCGAGGTGATCCCGGCCGTGCAGAGTTACTTGAAATCCACCGTGACGCCGTGGCTGGACGGCAGCTTCGAGGGCAACGGCTTCTTCTACGACGCAAAGTGGGGCGGCTTCGTCACGCGGGCCGGGCTCACCGACTCCGGCGGGGACTTCGGCTTCGGCATCTTCAACGACCACCACTACCATCTGGGCTACTTCCTCTACGCCATCGCCGTTCTAGCCAAGATCGACCCGTGCTGGGGGAGGAAGCACATGCCGCAGGCCTACGCCATGGTGGCCGACTTCATGTCACTGTCGCGGAACAAGCCCGGGTCCAGCTTCACCCGGCTGCGTATGTTCGATCTGTGGAAGCTGCACTCGTGGGCCGGCGGGCTCACCGAGTTCGCGGACGGCCGCAACCAAGAGAGCACCAGCGAGGCCGTGAACGCCTACTACTCCGCCGCCCTGGTGGGCATGAGCTACGGGGACACGAACCTGGCCACGCTCGGCGCGACGCTGACCGCGTTCGAGGCGCTGGCGGCGCAGACGTGGTGGCACGTCCGGGAAGGCGACAACATGTACGAGGAGGACTTCACCGCGGAGAACCGGGTGGTGGGCGTGCTCTGGGCGAACAAGCGCGACAACGGGCTGTGGTTCGCGCCGCCCGAGTGGAAGGAGTGCCGCCTGGGCATCCAGCTGCTGCCGATCTTGCCCATCTGCGAGGCGCTCTTCCCGGACGTGGCGTTCGTCAAGGACCTGGTGACCTGGACCGAGCCGGCATTGGCGAGGGAAGGTGTCGGGGAAGGGTGGAAGGGGTTCCTGTACGCGCTGCAGGGGATCTACGACAAGGAGGCCGCGCTGGAGAGGACAAGGGCGCTCAAAGGCCACGACGACGGCAACTCCCTGACCAACATGCTCTGGTGGCTCCACAGCCGTCCTTGCGTCATCGGCGACGGGGATGCCACGCACAGCCGTTGCTGCTGGTACCGCCAGTATTGCCACTGAACGGCCGCTCTTTGCTGCTCGCGTTGGTCGGCCTGCATAACAGCTAGCAGGTGATCATGGCTCGGTGAAGGTGATAAGGAGCTGCTGTTCTGTTCTTCGTTGTGCTTTACTAAACAAGTTACGTTGCGACATTTCTACTTCGTTGTGCCGTTTTGTTTCCAATAAGTAGCTAGCAAGGTGACCTTTTTTATTTGAATAACTAGCAAGGCGAGGCATGTTGCCTCAGGGCTAGCTAGATTCGATTTAATAATTCTCTACATATATGTTCTCTAATTGCTTCCTATTTGTTTTTTTAGCTCCCATCATATATCTCAAACATTCCGGTATTCTTTGCTACATAGTACTACTCTTTTTCTTTGTCATTTCCCTACATTAACAAATCGCAGACATTCTATCCTTTTAGGCTCCGCTGTTTCATCAATATCAAAGCCTCCTGTGTTCCATGAATATCAATTATAGTAAGCATAAAGGATTATACATGAGGAAACACTCCGTGGACTCTGCCCGCCTCGACCGCGATAACAGGCACACGTCCCCGTGGGCACTGCAGCGCCAGACTCCAGTACCTGCGCTTGATGTCCTCGGCGCTGATAGCCGACGAGTGCTCAAGCGACAGTTGCTCTTTTTAGCGGAGCAGATAGGAGCTGTGTCTGCCTCTGCCGTGACCGCCGCCGCTTTCACCTTACCGTACCTTCTCTGGCGAAACACGGTTGCGTTGCTGATGCTGCCGACGCATCTCGTCACCGAAAACTTGGTGATGAGAGGAATACTGCCTGCGTTCATGGCTATAGCTTGGTGATGAGAGGACCAAGTCTATTATCTTGGCAACAGACCGAAAACTGGTGGCAAGGAATTTCTCGAACGAACCACACTCCTTCGTAGACGTCAGGAGTCCATTGATGAAAAGGAAGGACGGAGATACGCGCGCAACCGCAATATATATAACTTGCGGCAGCCTGCAGCGCGACGACGTGATCACGGACGAGACAACGAGGCAGGGCCGGCGATGGTACGCGGTTTCGCTCGGCACACGGGCTGGGATGGAGACAGACAGCAAAGATGCATCGGCATCGCGTTGGTTTTGGGGTAGTATTTACACATGGGATTTGGGAGCAGGCAAGAACGAGGATGGAACGGTCCAGCTGTGGAAATTTGGGATGCAGAATTGTATTTTGAAGGTGATGACGGGTTGATCGTGTTTTGTGGTACCCGGTGAATTGCTCCGGCATAAGGTCTGTATATATTTTGTTTTTATGACTCCAAATTTAATACCTTTTCAATATGGAAATGATAGCAAAAGTCATGTAAATATTATAAATAGCTCAACCAACATAATGATACTAGATCATAAAGCATCTAGAGTCACACGGTCTCCGCTACGAACCTAGGACCCAAATTTTTTTTGCATATTTTTATATGAACAATAGGTTCTATTATTATAGACTTTGAGATTGGATAGTTGTCCTAATTTTAGACACCGGAGAATAATCTCGGGGAAGGGGCGGGGCATGTGTCCTTTATTCATAAGACTCCTTATGTAGTATTTGAGGATTATTCATAAATGTTTTTGAAAATGAGATAAACATCGATAAGAGAATGACAAGGCAATATGTGTGAGTAATAGAACAAGCTAGATGGGGAGGGTACATTAAAAGCTATAAGTATAGGTCGGATGATTCTCTATACATTATCCGTCAAACCACCATAGGTGGTAGATATAGTCTCGTTTCTACCTACTATCATTTACACTTCTTGAACATACCCCATGGTTCCACTATTCTCATAGGATAGGTAGATAATATAATCTACCGGAATCCATGCTATTAGGCCTCCTTATGGATCATAATTCAATTACTGCCATTTTCATTTGGGCTACTTCCTCTACGCACAATCTTCAATGCATGATCACCATTACCATTTGGGCTACTTCCTCTACGCCATTGCGGTGCTACCTCTAAGATCGACCCATGGTGGGTGAGTAGGTCCATGCCGCAAGCATACTCCATGATCACTAACTTTGAGACGTTGTCGCGGAACAAGCCTCGGCGCAAGCTTAAGCCGGCGGTGGATGATCGACCCTTGGAAGTTGCACTCGTCATGGATTGGTGGGCTAATCGAGTTTCACCGACGACTGCAACTAAGAGAGCACGAGCAAGGCCTTCAACACATACTACTCTACAATCCTGCTCGACCCATGCTACGGGGATAAGCTCATGCCGTTGTATTTTGAATAAGTTGCAAGGTGGACATTTTATCCGAATGACTAGTAAGATAGGTTGTGTATCCTTCGACAATCTAGATTCTTTTTCCCGATGTAGTAAATTTCGGTATATGTACTCCGAGACTTTTCTTCTATATTTGAGTTATATCATATTTCTCAAATTTTTTTGTCCTATTTAATGTCTATTTTTTCGTTGTATTCATTCTCTACTTTATCTTTCTCTGCACTCATTCCATGAAGTTAATCCATTTATTTCTTCAACCAAGTTCTTGAGATAAAAAGTTGGTCAATCACATTTTTGGTTGCTTTCTAAACTCATATTGAAACTTTCATCTCATGTACCAATTATAGGATGATTGTGTGCAGCACGGGTGTCGGTGTAGGGGATCGGGGGTCCCCTAACCGCGCGTGGGCTGCTTTCGGCCCACGAACGAAGACGAAGGCCACGGGGCGGGAAGCCCACGAAGCCACGAAGTCCACGAGTCCCGCGAAAGCCGGAGGAGCGGGAGCGTCGGGGGAGAACGAAGCTTCGCGGTAGTTTCCTCCGACGCCCCAACCACCCGGAGTTAATGCGGCACTCAAGTGCCCGTGGCGACGCGGCAGCCCGACAGGACGTGCGCGCGCCTTCCCCGTGCGCCGCATCTCGGGAAGCCGCGCGGCTACGGTGCCGGGAGGGCTCTCGACCAATAGGGTGGAAGAGATTCGGAACACGAACCAAGGAGAAGAGACCGCAACGGATTTAGTCGGGATCGTGTCGGGATATCTCGGGAAGGACCGGACCCCCACCGGGTGTCCGGGTACCCCGGTACTTGTACGGTGCTCCTCTCCTTATCTTAAAAAAGGGGAGAGGCTCCGGTGTAAAGAGGACAATCCGAAAAACACACACACATTGGCGGGACGTAGGGTATTACGCACCCGGTGCGGCCCGAACCTGGATAACTCCCCGTGTTCTTGCCCACTCGAATCATCGCCACTAACGCGCGAGCAAATCCGTTCTTTCCCGAGCCTATCCTAAGGGAGCCTTGACGAGCCCCCATTTGGAGGTGTACTCACACACCGACATTTGGCGCGCCGAGGAAGGGGGAGAAATCGTAGATTTCGCTTCGCGGCGTGGAACTTCCGCACAACCATGCGAGAGATCTTCGAGCACGCCGCGGACGGAGGATAGCGTCTCCGGCCAGGGCGTCCACGGGCGCCGTCGCCGCGACCGTCGTCACGCGGGCCGCTCCGCCCACGACAATCGTCCGGCGCCTCGGCGGCCGAACGTGCAGCGACGAGACCGGCGCGGCGCCGACCGCCGCGCCCAAGCCGTCACGCCGCTCGCGTCCGAGCGTGCCACCGCGCGTCGCCTCTTCCGGAAGAAGAGGGGGACGACCCCCGACCGCCGTAAAGACCATGCTCAACAACCCGCCGGCGGGGCGGCGGGGAGAGCAAGCAAGGGAGTGGCTCACCGGAGTAGGTAACCTCCTGGATACGACGCAGGCCAAGCGCCGAGCGGGACCGATCACGCCGGCCGCAGCGAGCCATCGACCGACAACGATCGCCGCGCCGATCGCGCCAAGGACGCGCGCCCACCGGCGGCTTCGCTCTCCGTCCATTCCCCGCGAGCGCGGAGGCACCGCGACCTGCGCAACGACCTCAACGGACGTCGCCGCGAGGGGAGGACGCACGCGTCGACATCGAGCGCTCACGCGAGCGGGGACGCGAGCGTGAGCGCACCTCCGCCCACGACCTCGACGGCCGAGAAGCGGAGACGTCTCCGGAGCGCCACCCCAAGCGCAAGAGGAAGGAGCTCGATCCCTCGTTCCTCGGGGGCTGCGCGGCCCTCTCAAAGCGCACAGCGCGACGTCACGTGGCCCGGCAAGTTCCGCCCGGATCTACCGAGAAGGTACGACGGCACCGCCCCCCCAGACGAGTTCTTACGGATCTACTCCACCGCCGTCAAGGCCGCCGGTGGCTCGGAGGACATCATGGCCAACTACTTCCACTGGCTCTCAAGGACTCGGCTCGATCATAGTTCATGAACCCGGCGCCGGAGTCTATCGGCTCTGGAAGAGCTCGTGCCGGGAGTTCATGGCCAACTTCCAAGGAACGGCGAAACGTCCGGAAGCCGGATCGACCTGGACCGCATCGTCCGAAGCCGGGCGAGACACTCGCGGGCGTTCATGCAACGCTTCGGTCAAGTCCGCAACACCATCCCGCGCATCGACCCCTCCCGGGTGCTCTCCGCCTTCGCCACGGCGTCCGAGACAAGGATATCCCGGGCGAGTGGGCGTACACCGGCGGAGACGGTCACGGACCTCTTCCGGTTGGCCGACGGATGCGCCCGTCGCCGGGAAGCCCAAGCGTGGCACGACCCGCCGGCAAAGTCCAGCCGGGTACCTCCTCTCCCAAGTCCGGGAGCACCCTCTCCAAGAAGCGAGAAGAAGAACCTCGCGCGCAAGCGTAAGGCGGAAGAAGTGGCCGCGGCTGGAAGCCCGTCCCCGGGGGGCACGACGGCCACCTCCCGCGGGTGCGGCAAGTCGCCGACCAAATCCCGGGGACCTTAGCGTGCTACTTCCACCGCACCAACGACCACGACCGGTCGGAATGCCGCTACATCCGGGCGAGCATCAAACGGCGCGACGAGCGGCGGGCGGCGAGAAGGCCGAGAAGGAGAAGGAGGAGGAGAGAGAGGAAGTCGAGGCGTACCAAAGCGCGGACGACTCCATCGCCGTGATCGGTGGAGGCTCCTCGAGCTTCGCGTCCAAAGGCGAGGCCAAGCGTTTCCGCCGCGAGGTCCTCGCAATCACCGAGGGCAAGGCCGCGGCTCCCTTGCTCGAAGTGGGCGGATGTTCCCATCACCTTCGACAAGAGCGACATGGTGGGTCCAGGACAACACCAAGAGGAAGATCCCCCTGGTCGTGTCGCCCACCATCCGTAACAAGAAGGTGGGGCGCACCCTCATCGACGGAGGCGCGAGCCTCAACCTCATCACCCCGAAAGTCTACGACTCCCTGCGGTGGGCGCGTGCCGAGTTGCGGCCCTCGCGCCCTTTCGTCGGCGTGCTCCCGGGTAGCTCCCGCCCCTTGGGTAGGATTGAGCTCCCGGTCACCTTCGGCACCGGGACAATTTCCGCACGGAGAAGCTCCTCTTCGACGTCGCAGACATCGGCCTCCCCTACAACGCCATCATTGGGAGACCCGGCATCAACCGGTTCATGGCTATCCCGCATCATGCATTCCTCACGCTCGAAGATGCCGGGCCCGAAGGGTGTCATCGTGGAGAGGGCGGATGCTTGTCAAAGCGATGGCTTGCCCCGAGGACATCTTGGCAGCCGAAATGGCGATAGAGGAGGACGCCGGCATGAAGAGAGCACGCGACACCCGGAGAAGCCCGCTGCGCAATCCGGCCCCAAGCGGGCAAAGCTTTCGGCTCCTGGAGAGGTATCTACCAAGAAGATCTCACTCGGGGGCTCGGAGGACAAGACCACCACCATCGGTGGTGACCTCGACCCGAAATAGGAACTCGCGCTCATCACCTTCCTCCGAGCAAACAGCGACATCTTTGCCCGGCATCCTTCGGACATGCCGGGCATACCCGGGAAGGTGATTGAGCACCAACTCAAGGTCGACCCCGCCGCAAGATCCGTGAAGCGGCGGGCGAGGCGCCAAGCCCCGAGCGCGAGGACTTCATCCGAGCCGAAGTCAAGAGGCTATCGGAGGCCGGGTTCATCCGGGAAGTCACGCACCCGACGTGGCTCGCCAACCCCGTGGTCGTGCCCAAGAGCAACGGCAAGATGCGGATGTGCGTGGACTACACCGACTTGAACAAAGCCTGCCCGAAGGAACCGTTCCCGCTGCCCCGGATAGACTCCGTAGTGGACTCCACCGCAGGCTGCGACGTGCTTTGCATGTTAGATGCGTACTCCGGGTACCACCAAATCTATATGGCTAGGGAGGATGAGGAGAAGAGCGCTTTATGACTCCCGCGGGGAGCTTTGCTACGTGAGCATGCCTTTCGGTCTCAAAAACGCGAGGCCCCACGTTCCAACGAGCCATGCGCCTAACCCTGGACTCGCAAATCGGGAGGAACGTGGAGGCGTACGTCGACGACTTGGTCATCAAGAGCCGCAAAGCACCGTCTCTCCTGTTCGACTTAGAGGAGACCTTCTCCAACTTGCGTCGTAACCGGGTGAAGCTCAACCCGGAAAAGTGCGTCTTCGGCGTACGGCAGGGAAGCTACTCGGCTTCCTGGTCTCGCACCGCGGGATCGAAGCAAACCCCGAGAAGATCCGGGCCATCGAAGAAATCCGCCCCCAAGGCAGCTCAAGGACGTGCGGCGCTTGGCCGGGAGCATGGCGGCCCTTGGCCGATTCATTTCACGCCTAGGCGAACGCGCTCTCCGCTGTTCAAGCCGATGAAGAGGACGGACAAGTTCGAGTGGACCGGGAAGCCGATGAAGCTTTGCAAGACCTCAAGCGCTACCCGTCCTCTGCGCCCGTCCTAGTCGCCCGGAACCGGGTGAACCGCTGCTCCTGTACATAGCGGCTAACCCGCAAGTGGTCGGCGCGGCTCCGGTGGTCGAGCGGGCCGGAGCAAGCACCTCGCGGTTCTCGGCGAACCAGCAAGCGCGGGTGCTTTGACGACTCGAAGGCGGCGGGCCGAGCGGACCGGGGCTCCGCCCGCAACCAGCTCGCAGCGCCGGAGCACCCGGGGGCTGCGACGCCCTCGCTCACGACATGGCGCGCGACGCGGCTGCTCCGGCCTGCCGGGTGGGGCACCCGGGCGGTCTCCGACACAACGACCCTGCGGGCGGCGTGGCTCCCGGCTTCACCCGGGGCTCCGGCTCCGACCTCGTCGCATGATTTGGGCTAAGCGGGGACCACGGCCGGAGAAGCGAAGATGGACGCGCCGATCCCACCCCACCCGGGGCTCGGGCTCCGACCACGTCTCGCATTGAGGGCGGGGCGGGATCTGCACCAACCACGCCCGACGTCGGCGCCGTACCGATCGCTGCATCACCCGGGGCTTCGGCCCCGACTACTACGACGAGCGAGAGCGAGCCGGGGCCCGCACCCCGGAGGCCGAGCCACGCACTCGGCGCATCCGGCGCCGGTGTATTTCATCACCGAGGTTTTGCGGGACGCGAAGACCCGGTACCCACGGTACCGAGAAGATGCTCTACACGGTACTCATCGCGTCCCGTAAGCTGCGACACTACTTTCAAGGCCATCCCGTCCGGGTGGTAACTACGGCACCGCCGGAGACCATACTTGCGCAACAGGGAAGCGACCGGGCGAGTGGCCAAGTGGGCCGTGGAGCTGGGGAGTTCGACTTGTCCTTCCTCGGCACACACATCATCAAGAGCCGGGCTCTAGCCGAGTTCATCGCCGAGTGGACGCCCACCCCGGAGATCGAGCGGGAAGAGCTTAGCACCCGGTGCAGCCGTACGACGCGCCCGGCGACTCATCGGACGATGTTCTTCGACGGTTCCCTCACCCTCAACGGTGCGGGAGCGAGGGTGCTGCTGCTGTCACCAACCGGCGACGAGCTGCGCTACGCGGTCCAGCTACACTTCCGGTGCACCAACAACATGGCAGAATACGAAGCTCTCCTGGCGGGGTTGCGGATCGCGGCCGACCTCGGGGTCACGCGCCTCCTCGCCAAGGGAGACTCGCAACTTGTCGTCAACCAAGTATCCAAGGAGTACCGAGTGCAACGACCCGCGAGATGGCTGCATACCTTGCAGCGGTCGGGCGGATGGAAAAGAAGTTCAACGGCCTAGAGGTGCTTCACGTACCTCGGGCGACAATCACATTGCCGACGAGCTATCCCGGGTGGCCTCCACTCGAGCTCCAACCCCACCCGGGACGTTCATGGAGATCCTGTCATCCCCTTCGGCCTCGACGCCGACCGAGCTCCAGACGAGCAACGACAAAGCGCAGGCGCACCCGCAGGATCTGCAGCACACGCGGAATAGCGAAGAAGCGCTTGCCAACGAGCCGCAGGGCACTCGCTGGATGGACGACATCCTCGGGTACCGCGTGACGACATCCTTCCGGAAGACGACACGGACGCGGAACGCCTAGCCCGCCAAGCCAAGCGATACGCCGTTGTCGATGACGAGGCCGTACAAGCGCGAGTGCCAATGGTGTTCTGTCGAAGTGCGTAAAGACGGAAGAAGGCAACGACATACTCGTTGAGATCCACGAGGGCGAGTGCGGCAGCCACCATGCTCCCCGCACGCCGGCGGGAAAGCCTTTCGGCAGGGGTTACTACCGGCCGACGGCCCTCCAGGACGCCACCAGGCTGGTGCAACAATGCAAGGCATGCCGTTTCACGCCAGCGGACGCACCTGCCCGCTCAAGCCCTTCAAACAATTCCCCTATCCCGGCCGTTCGCGGTTTGGGGTCCGGACATTGTAGGGCCATTTCCGATCGCCCGGGTGGGTACAGGTGGCTATACGTGGCCATCGACAAGTTCACAAAGTGGGTAGAAGCGGAGGCGGTGACAAAGATAGACCAAAACTCGGCGGTCAAATTCATGAAGAATGTCATTGCAAGATTCGGGGTGCCGCAGCGGATTATCACGGACAACGGGACTCAATTCACGAGCCACGCATTCGCAGCATACTGCGACTCCCTCGGCACCCGGATCCGCTTTGCCTCAAGAGCCCACCCACGGAGCAACGGCCAAGTCGAACGCGCCAACGGAGAAATCCTCAAGGGTTTGAAAACAAGATCATTTGACCCGTTGAAGAAGAAAGGCTCCAAGTGGGTAACCGAGATCCAATCCGTGCTCTGGTCCCTGCGCACCACGGCGAGTCGAGCCACGGGCGAAACGCCTTTTTCCTCGTGTACGGCGCGGAGGCGGTGCTACCCACGGAGATCCGGTTCAATAGCCCCCGAGTCGCCGCATTCGACGAAGGCGACCAAAGCACCCGGCGGCACGACGACATTGACCTCCTCGAGGAGGCAAGACGGCGAGTACTACTGCGAAGCGCGAGGTACCTCCGGGGCTTGCGCCGCTACCACCGGCGGCGCGTGCGCCCGGGAGTTGCAAACGGGAGACCTCGTCCTCCGACGGGCTCGGACGCGTGAAGGCAAGGATAAGCTAACTCCCATGTGGGAAGGGCCCTTCCTCGTCATCGCCATCACCCGCCGGGATCCGTTCGGCTGGAGTCGGAGGACGGGTACCCGGAACCAAGCGCTTGGAACATTGAGCACTTAAAGAAATTCTACCCTTAGAATATTCCGTTGGTGTTCGCGCACGATTCCCGGGAGGTACGCGCCTTTTACTCTCCCAAGCGGCCGTCGGCCTTCCGCTCACCGGCCTTCTTTTGACCTATAGTCGCCGACAATGGGTCCCTTGGTCAAAAACCGGCGTCAACACATGTCCCCCGGTCCGGGGTATGCAACGCATGCGTCGGACCGATTTATCTTTTACCGCGCCGGTTTTATCGCCCGTCACTTCTCCATAAAACCCGGGGCCACCCCTGGTCATTCCCATCTGTTTCCTCTCCTTGGCTTTCGTCTTCATCTATCCTAGCGACCTTTGCCTTCTCGAGCCCTTTCAACCTTTCACCGCGCCGCCGCCGTCTTTTCTCCTCCGGCGACCATGAATCCTCGCTCGTTGCTGCTGCTGCGTGCTGCCGCCGCCGACCGCGTCGTCGCTACCACCAACGCCGTTCGGAGGTAATGTACATTCGAGCATCTCTCTTTCCTACCTTTGCAATTTTCTTCATGTTCTTGTTCTTGTTCATTTTCACGATCTATTTCCTTTCCGTTCCGTTTCTCATTTTAGCCCTATTCCTTGTTTTTAGGAGATCCGGAACCAAGTCGCCATCCCATCCAATATCCCCACTCACTTCCTTTTGGGCCCCATGGGTGATCCCGACCCCACGGATCTCATCCGTGCCGAAACGAACCGGGTCCCGTTTCGGCAACGGTCTCCTTTACCGACCGAGTGGGCCAATAGTTTTAGGTCATGGCCGACTCCCGTCGCCGGATGGCGCGATTGGTACAACCGAGTATCGGCCGTCCATCGGCAAGGTTGGGCCAATATCGGCATTGCCCACGCCATCAAACTCTCTTTGGACGATCACCACAAGAACGAACCGTTGTCGGTGGCAGCTTCTTACCTCCGGTCGGATGCCTTGAACTCGTTTCATGTTCGGCCACGGCCGGCTACCATGACCCTCCCGGACACGGTCATGTTGGCCGATTTGAATATCACGGCGGAGGCCACCCCGGACGCCATCCGCATTAAGTCCTCCCATCGGATCAACCCTAAGGACACCAGGGGTTGGAAGAACTACATCCGGACCTACAACAAAGGGCACGGCTCGGTCGATCGCCGCGAGCACGTTGCCTTCCTCAACATGTGGCTTGACCACTTTTTCTTCGTGGGGTCGGCGTAAGCCCCACAAACAACTTCCGCCGATGGCCGATGTATCGGCCGACGACCATGCCCTCCCTATGGGCAAGTATCTTCCGGGATCGGCCTACCTCCTCCTTCACCGGGTCTCGGTGGAGTTGCGCTCCGGCCGATCGGTCAAGAACCCGGGAGGCCCTTGGTGGTTCATCCAAATGTGGTTGTCCCTTCATACCACCAAGGCCATCGATCCGGACTCGTGTCCTCACCTTCCCCGGCAATCATGCCGAATCGGCCACGCCCGATCCAGCCGATGTATCTCTTTCGGGAAGCGTTGTCCATGGCACCGGGGCGGCCATGTCGGATGACACCTTGGCATATTGGTTCGCCGCCCTCTACAAGGGCCTCAACAACGAAAGTACGGATTGGTACCCGTACATTGATTTCTTCCGGAAGGGGTATGACACTCCTTTCTCGATCGACCCCACCTTCCCGACGGCCGACGCGGAAGCGGTCAAGATCTTTACCACCCGCCTCCGCCCTCGTCTGCTGCCGACGGGACTCATTGCCGGGAGCAAGGCTTTCTGCTCCTATGAGTTCTACCACCCGTCGGTGGCGGCCCACCAACTCGGTTTCGGCCGGTTGCTCCCCGACCTCTTCTATGTGGGGCAAATAAAGGCGCGATCTATCGTCGACAACGCCATCCGGTGGAATTGGCTCGTCGGTCGCACCGCCGATGTCGTCACCGGCGACTTAACCGGATTTTCCCGGCGCCTCGGAGTACCCGCCTTTTCGACCGTTGGTGGGGTGAATGGAACCGGCACCTCCGCGAGCGGAACACCGCCTCCTTCTTCTCCGGCTTAGTCCCGACGGAAGCTTTCGCCGAGGTACGTGTAGCCGATTTATTTTTATAAGGCCGATTTTGTTGACGAAATCGGCCGCTCCAAATGCTCACCCTTGTATATTCTTTTTCGATCGGACACGGAGGAGCCGCCGACCCGAGTATCGGTGGCCGGCCAATTGCATACTTGATGCCGAGCCCAATTGCTCCAAATATCGGCTTCACCGATCGCACTCCCGCCCAAGCTTTTGCGGCGATGAGTCGAGGGGCACCAGCTGCCCGCAAGGCCAAGACAAAAACGGCCGCCCCAGGCAAGAGGAAGGCCAATGTGCCAACCGCAGGGCCGATTCAAGCCCCAAAGCGACACCGCGCGCCGGTGAAGCGACTCGTGCGCCCGTCCGACCCGGATTATTTCGATGAACCATCTCCGCCGCGTCGAGTTATTATCGCATGATTGCCGATCCCTTTTTCACTTTTCATGTCTGTCTAACTATGAGTTCTTAGCAGGAATCGGCGGTTCTTCCTCCTCGGGCCCGGACTCCAACACCCGATAGGCCGATTCGCCCGTCGACTCCTCCACGGGCCAGGACGCCGACACCCGAAAGGCCGATTCAAACGGCTCCGGATCCCGAAGTCACACCAAGCCAGGCCGATCCAAATCCCACGGAGAGCCCAACTCGCTTGGATCGGCTCGCGTCTTCCGAAATCGCCGCCGATTTTGAACAAGGCACCATTGCTCGTCGAAGAACCGCCGGCCAGGAACCGCCCGCAGCCTGCTCCTGTAAATACTGCTGCCGATGAGCCCGCCGATGAGCCCGCCGAAACCGAACAAGCTGGACATATGCCCGATGCTGCCTCCGAGGACGCCGCCGGAGAAGGAGGATCGGCCGGCCGAGAGCTGATCGGAACACATGAACCCGTGGGTTCCATGGCGCTGCCGATAGACGTCCGGCCGCTTCGCATCGACGCTTCACGGGTTTGTTTTTACTATCTTCCTTTTGATTCGCTCGCTGTTCATTAACTTCACTTTATTTCTCTTGGTATTTCGGGCGCTCGACTTCCCTCGTCTCGCGCCGATTTTGGTATCGGCTTCCGGTTTTACCACCATGGCCGAAATCGCGCGCAGGCTTGAGGCTTCTTCGGTTGATCGCTTGGTGGCCGACGCCCACCCCATAAGGGCCCGGTACTTGGAGGTCCGGACCGAGCTCCCGGAGGATGTTCGCGATGCTCGCACCGTGTGGCATACATGGAGTACTGGCGGATGGACTTCACTCGTGCCCGAGCAGCGTCCGGCTCGCCACGCGGAGCAGCAGCAAGCCGCGTTACTTACCGAAGAATCTATCAAGCGTTCCGAGGAGGAGGTCCACAAGACCCAGGAGATGCAAAGCAACTCTCAAATCGGCAGGATGAACTGCAAGTAATCAACCAAGAGATTGCCGATTTGAGAGCATCGCCGGCTCTCAAGGAGAAGGAGGCGGCGGCCTTGGAAGCCACCATTGCACAGCTGTCGGTTGACGTGGCGGCTCAACGGAAGATCACGGACGAAGCAATTCAAGCGGCCGAGAAGATGGCCACCGCGGCGCACGCCGATATCGGCCCCATCGAGGATGACCTATCGGTCATGGCCAACCTCGACTCCATGCTGGCCCGCGCATTATCCGCCGTCCAAGACTTCTTGTCTCGCGCCGAGGCCGTTGATTATGCTTAGGTGTAATAGGGCCTTGAACAAAAATTTGTTATAAATATTTTTTTGCACTAAGGGCGATATACAATCATATCGGTCATCCGAAGAAAACATCGGCTAGTTCATCGGTGACTTCTTTCTTCTTTCATATTTTTTGGCTAAGGGCGATACTCTCGATATCGGCCATCTTAAGGCGATGTGCATCGACATCGGCTGTAGTCTCTTTTAGGCCGAACACTACGAGTTAATCCAAATACTAGGATAATACCGCTTCAAATACTTCCCATTAAGTGCTCGGCCGAATTCCTCTCCTGCTAACTCTTTCAAAATATATGCGTTACCCGGTGCCGATCGGCTAATCAAATAAGGTCCTTCCCAATTAGGCGACCACTTACCAAACCGATTGTCTTTCACACCGATCGGCATCCTAAGCTTCCGGACCAAATCGCCTTCTTTAAACCTGTTTCGCACAACCTTCTTGTCATAATGGCGGGCGACCCTCGCCTTATTCTCGCTCTATTTTTTCCAATGCATCCACTCGATTTTGAACTACATCTTCTAATTCATCCATCATTAATCCGTAGTATTGATCGGCCGAAAGCTTTTGTTGCAATTCAATCCTTCCGGAGCCGATAGCTGTCTCCCATGGTAGTACGGCTTCGTGCCCATACACAAGCTGATACGGCGCGACTTGCATGGCCCCATGCCGCGACATACGATAAGCCCACAAAGCGTCCATCAATTTCATGTGCCATTTACGAGGATACTCCTGTATTTTCCGCTTGATCAACTTGATCGGACTCTTATTTGCCGCTTCAGCTTGGCCATTGGCTTGGGCATAATACGGCGATGAATTAATCAACTTAATCCCCATCTCTTCAACAAAAGATTGAAATTCGTCCGACGTAAATACCGATCCTTGATCTGTCGTGATTGTTTCTGGAATCCCAAATCTATAAATAATATGCTCCTTAACAAATGTTATCACATCAGCCGTAGAAACTTTGCGATAGGGTGCCGCTTCAACCCACTTTGTGAAATAATCCGTAGCTACCAATATGTATTGATGTCCTTTGCTTGATGCTTGGATTTATCCGGCCGATCATATCCATGGCCCAACCTCCGAACGGCCAAGGTTTGATTACCGGATTCATGGCGGATGCGAGCGCCCTCGTATAGGTCCAAATTTTTGGCAATCTTGGCAACTTTTATAATATTTGAAACAATCGGCCAACATTGTCGGCCAGTAATAACCAGCTCGCCTTAGCAGCCACTTCATTTTATGGGCCGATTAATGCGTTCCACAAATCCCATCATGTACTTCGCTCATTACCACTTTGGCTTCGGTATCATCAATACATTTGAGAAGTACCCCATCAATTGTCTTGAAAAATAATTGATCATCCAACAAGCACATACTTCAAGGCTTTATATCTTATCTTCTTATCTCGTAGGTTGGGATGGATTGCTCAAAAAATTTCGAATTTCCGTGCGCCAATCGGCCTTTTCAATATCAGCTATCTCCAAGCTATTTCTCGGCTAGCCGATATCCGAGATGCTAGTTGAGCCAAGTTATTTGCTTCAAAGTTCTGCTCTCTTCGTATGTGGCTGATTTTAACACACTTGAATCTTTCCATCAACTTCTGGCACTTTTCATAATACTGCAACAATATTTCATCTTTACACTCATACTCATCGGCAAGCCGACTTACGACCAATAAAGAATCGCCGAAAATTTCCACAAAATCAGCCCCGGCATCGATGAGTAACTCCAGATCCTTTTAATACTCGCCTCATATTCGACTTGGTTGTTGGTGTGCGCCTCTACCGTAATAGAATATTCACGTATTGCCCCCGAGGCGACACAACAACCAAGCCGATTCCGCTTCCTTCCTTGCAAATTGAACCATCAAAGAATACCGTCCATGGCACCGATTCAACGTAATCGGCCGAGTGCTCACCGTGCTGCACTATTAAATCAGCCAATACTTGTGCTTTTACCGCTTTGACCGATTCATAGCCTAGATCAAATTCCGCAATTGCCAACATCCATTTGCCCAACCGGCCTTTGGGGACCGGGGCCGATAGCATATATTTTACGACATCGGCCCGGCAAATCACGAGTGCACTCTTCGGCCAACGAGATAATGCCTTAGTTTTGTACATGAAAAATACGGACAGAGACATAACCTTTCCACCTCTCGGATACCGTGTTTCTGCATCAATCAATTTGCGGCCGAGATAAAATATAACCCGCTCTTTTCCCTCCTGTTCTTGAGTCAACGCCGAGCCGATGCACCCGTCATCGGCCGATAAATATAACTTAAAGGGTGTGCCCGACTTTGGCGGAACCATCATCGGTGGGGACACCAAATATTTCTTGATATCTTCTAAAGCCTTTTGATGGATCGGCTCCCACCGAAATTCTTGATTGGCTTTGAGCTTTAATAATGGCGTAAATACATCAAGTCGACCGGATAAGTTTGAGATAAACCGCCTAATAAAATTTATCTTGCCGATCGTGGACCGGAGCTTCGTCTTGTTCGTTGGCGGTTCCAATTTTCGGATAGATTCAATACTTTTAGGGCCGACTTCAATTCCTCTTTCATGCACAATAAACCCCGTAAATTGCCCAGCTCGAGACACCAAAAGCGCACTTGAGCGGGTTCATCTTTAGACCGTACTCGTCTTGTCCTCTTTAACACTTCTCCGAGATCAGCCACATGACTCTCGGCCGATTTTGATTTCACCATAACATCATCAATATAAATTTCCACCAATCGGCCGATCAAATCGTGATATATAAAATTCATGGCTCTCTCGATACGTGGCACCAGCATTTTTTAAGCCGAAGGTCATAACAACCCATTCATATAATCCCAACGCCCCGGGCATCCGAACGCTGTCTTCGATATATCTTCTTCGGCCATAAAAATTTGATTGTACCCAGCATTTCCATCCATAAAGCTCAAAATTTTGTTGCCGGCGGCTGCATCAACTAACAAATCGGCGTTTGGCATTGGGTACTCATCTTTCGGGGTTGCTTTATTCAAATTTCTGAAGTCAATGCAGACCCGCATCTTTCCATTTTTCTTTTCCACCGGCACAATACTGGAAACCCACTCGCATATCGGCATGGCCTCGATAAAACCGGCTTCATACAACTTGATAATCTCTTCTTTGACGGCTTCATAATACCTAGGGTCAATTTTCCGAGCTCCCCGCTTATACGGCCGATATCCAGGTTTGGTGGGTAGCCGATGTTCAACGATCGATCGGCCGAGACCAGGCATCTCACTATAATCCCAAGCAAAACAATCTTTATATTCTTTCAATAAGGCCACTAACTCATCTCTTACTTTTTTACACACTTTCTTGCTAATATATGTCGGCCGAGGCTTGTCTCCATCCCCTATGTCCACTTCTTCTAACTCGTCGGCCGACACAAAACCGTGACCTAGTTTCCCATCTTCTGTTTCGTTAATCGGCCGACTCATCATATCTTCAATCCGTGTATCGATCGGCCGATTATTCGCCAATTCTCCCGAGGGGCCCATCGAGCAGCCGGGGGTACCCGACCCCCGGTCACAATAACTCCGTCGTCCGTAATGTTTATGGCCTCCGCATCCCAATATGTGCCCGATAAACAAGGCAAGCTCTCCGGACCGGCAAACTCGAAATCGGCGGTTGCAATGGTTACAGATTTATCGGCCCGTACGATCTCAACCTTGTTGCCGACCCATTGAACCAAACACCGGTGCATGGTCGATGGGATGCAACAATTGGCATGAATCCGGTCTCTCCCCAACAAAGTTGTGTACGCACCTTTCCCGTCGATGATGAAAAAAGTAGTGGGTATGGTTTTGCTGCCCACGATGATCTCCATTATTGCGGCCCCACGCACATCTTGGCTTCTCCCGCTGTAATCCTTGAGCGTCGGATTAGCCTTCATCATTTCTTCCGGAGTTTTTCCAAGCTTGCGGTACGTGGTAATCGGCATGACATTAACCGCTGCTCCTCCATCCACCAACATCTTCCTCATCGGCGACCCGTTGATGTAGCCGCTAATATACAACGCCTTGAGATGCAAATGATCGAGTTAATCGGCTTATCAAATACTGCCGATTCCGGCGTCCAAAGAATCTCTCGAAGTCTCCCCAATCGGTTCTTCTTCAGCCGAATTTTCATCGGCCGATCCGACAATCCGGGGCATCGGGGACATCATATTCACCTGCAGCTTCAGCTCGGACCACCCGAGACTACACTTTCGGCCTCCATTCCCTCTTCGGCTTGGGCTCATCATCTTGGTCATCTCTATGATGCCGTTTACCCTTGATCTCTCGACAACGCATTCTTTGAAGCCTTCTCTTTTGGGTCTTGTTGAGCAAACCACCGGGACACCACCGTCCTTCGTTCTCGATTTGGTCATCTCTCAAACCTTCACGGTATTGGTAATCAAACTCTTCCTCATCATTGATTGGCCCTAGCCGATCGTGAACGGAGGCTCTCTTTGGCACTATGTATCTTCGCTCATCATATCTGCGATTACAGACCGATCGTTCTTCCGGGGGCCGATTGTTGTAATTCGTAGTCGCGATCAATCGGCCGTCCCCGTAACTTGATGACCCGCCATCACGATACTCTTTCCGGCCGTGCACTCGGGCAGTTCTCGATAGATGGAAGTTTCATGTTTTGGTCCCAAGCAGATCGAAAGAAAGGACAATCCCAGGTGTGGGTCAAAATCCTCTCGGCGGATCACGCTTTGCTCGTATTGCCGACTTTGATCGATAGATTCCTGTTCAAGTGCCATCTGATTTCTTTCTTCCCTCTCCCTCTTCCTCTCATATCGGCTTATGAAACCAGCTGATCCACCGCCGATGGTATTGATGTACATCGCATTAGCCGGGAAAGGGTGCCCATCAACTTTCATCTTCTTCTTTACATCAGCTGCTCGTAATACCCCATCGTCAATCGCCTTCTAGATCTCATCTCTCATAGCATAACAATCAACGGTGTTATGATGTGAATTTCCATGCCACTTGCACCACTTAGCCATTTTCTTCAATTCCTCCGGCGTAGGAATTTTGTGATGAGGTGAAAGCTGAATTTTCTTTTCCCGCAGCAGCTGATCAAATATCTCGTCGGCCTTAGATAAATCAAAATCATATTTTCTCTCCTTAGGATTGACATGCGGAGAAAATATCGGCCGTTTGTTATTAGTCCACTCAACTGCATTAATTTCCTCTTCATCATCTTCACCGTCGAAATCAGCATAAGCTACCCGATATCGCCGATTCCCGGTGAGCTGGAGATTCTCTTCCTGGCCAACCGCCCTTCGTGTCAGCTGTGCCAGCCCATCAAACTCATGTGGGGTAAACTTTTCTTTGATGTTGGAGAATAACCCCGCATAAGCAATTTCGGCCAATCGTTGCTCTGTCAGGTTCGAGGTTGTAGCATCGTCCCCTCGTAGTCCCGAACCTCCGTATATAATCAGCTATCGATTCCCCGCTTTTCGTTTTATCGCCATTAAATCGGACAAACTAAGCTCGGTGATGCCCGTAAAAAGTACGAGTGAAACCTTTTCTCCGGATCGGCCCAACTTTGAATAGAACCGAGCGACAGATGAAGCAAACCATGAAAAGGCCGATCCGGACAATGACAAGTGGGAATAACCTAACCCGCAAAGCCTCCCGAGTAGACGCCTCACCAAGCTGTGCGTCATATCGGCCGATGTGCTCCATAGTCGATGTATTATCTTGCCCGGAAAATTTGGAAAACTCGGGAATTTTATATTTATTGGGTAAAGCCACGGAATCCATCCGATCGGGTAAGGTCGCCGATATAATGCACTCTTCTCTTTAGGCTTCAAATCGAATTGATCTCTCATCATATCGGCGATTTTAGCCATGAGGCTATTCATATCATTGGGTCCAGCGAGTTGCTGATCCGGTCCCCGTCATATAAGCTGTATTGGGCTGTCCCCGCTTGGGTGTATCAACCGACCGTTCCCGGAAATCCCGGTGCTAGTAGCCGGGAATAATGTACTGCGTGAGCGATTCCATAATTCATGGCCGATTGGATCGGCCGTTCGATCATGAATCCCTGTCCCCAGCTGATGCGGTTGGTCGTGGAATACCGGATATCGGCCGTACTATAGTGGGTGAGTTCTCAATTCTACTCGGGCCGTATTTGGTACGTAGAAGAAATTAGGCTGCTCGTGCCATCCGTGGGACCGCTGCCACATTGGTTGCTGCCCCCAACTCGAAGTCGGCTGTTGTACATCTTGCCCGTCGCCTTCTTCCGTTACCGACTTCTTGGGGCCACCGTCATCCTCTTTGCCCGGCTGGGTTGCACCGGTACCCGCATTTGCATTGTCCTTGCCGGGCCACAGCTTGAGGTGGCATGCCGTACGTGGGCTGAACCCCCGCCCGGGGTGTGGTACTCGGGAGGCTAATTCCCCGACTCGTCCGTACGAGAGTGCCGACAGCCGAGTGTATGCAGGTCCGTAATACCCTTCGATGAACAGCCTCGCCATCAATTGTGTCCTTGATCAAATTCCCGATGGTGTTGGTCAACACGCCCGATTGATTGATTAGGGCCCGATGAACGGACGAGTTGACCATATCACCGAGCTGATTGGCATCCGCGAGTCTCTGGGCTTTGATTTGGTCTAGTTCTTCCGGATGCGGAATCCGAGGGAAGTCTCCTTTTGTGGCCACTCGCCACGTGTCACCGTCGGGGCTTGAAAGTACTTTTTCATTGCTTCGGCCAAGTATTCCCGGTACTGCAGTTTTTGTTCTGTCGTCATCTTCCCCAGGCCGAAAGTGTGTTGTCATCGAAACTTCCCCATGGCCTTTGCCATCCGTCCCGAGAGGGACCGGAACGAAAATCGGCCGATTCTCGGCATCGACCATTGGTGTTCCGTCCTCCCCGATCGCTCGCATGTACGACATCTTGATCTTGGTTGCTTTCGTCCCACCGGCGTGCCAAAAAGTGTGTTGACGTTAAAAGTCGCCAACCCACCGTCGTCCGGAGAGTCCACCGAAACCCCGGCCGACGCAGAGTCCCGTGCTCCCAACGGACCGGCTTGGCTCGCCGATGTTCGTATGCGCCGGTGCGTGCGGATGGTTTTCCTGCAAACCAACAAAGACAATAAAAAGTGTAAAATTCCAGGTCATCGGCCCGGATAGACCGATGTGTAGCCGTAGCCGATTCTCGGCGTAAGATAGACAGAATCGGCCATCGACAGGGAACAAGCACGGCCCATCCATTTATGTATTAAATGCCGGGCAAGCGAACCGTGATGCAAACGATACGGAATCGGCCGACGCTATAACATGCAATCGGTGGCTAGCAGCCGATTTCGTCGATAAGCGATCAAATCATTAAGACTTTGCAGGGATATATTATCGAATAAAACATAAAAGAGATGATTATTAAAGGGATGTAATTAATTTGATAGTGAAAAGACGGTTCAATCATCAACCGGAGTAGTCAATCGGCCGATCGGGCGATCCGGCCGATTCTGCTATCAATTGTAATAGTAAGTTATTAGATCTATCTAAATGTATAATGATGATCAATAAAATCATACTAATAACTCGGGTTCAAAAGCAGTTTTAACAGATTTGGCACTAATTAAACATAAAACAGCTAATGAACGTGATAAGCAATCGGCTAAACACTCCGAAAGAACGAGTAAGACAAGTACAACCACGCAGATCCCAAATCGACCGGTCGCCCCAACAGGACAAGTCAACCGATGGCACGCGATCGGACCAGGTCTAACGGCGCGCACGGTTGGCCGATTCAGGACAAGCACGATCATACACGCCTTAACTATGAAAGTAAATCTACACCCTAGCCAATCGGCTGCATGCGCGTAGGACAAGTCAACTATCGCAAAGGCAAACAAAGGACACGTCAACCGAATCCGCACGATCGAATCGGCCAAGATGTAAAAGAATTCTCATAGCGGCTATCGTGACTCGAACGACCGGATCCGAGCCAATCGGCGCCGTGAGCAAAGGCTGGAACGGGGAGGCGAGGACAAGTCAAACTACCTCCACCACGAGCCCGGACCAGGTCAACTTGACTCATCCCGGCCGATACTCACTACGCCGATCCGGAACAGATCCGGTCGCCGGATAACTAGCAATTAAGCCATCTAATTACGAACAATGCGCCGAGAACTAGACAAGCATAATTACCTTGTCAAGCCAACGTGTCGTCGACCGGAGCCCCGAAGATCCCCGCGCGAAAACAAGTAAAGACTTGACAAGAAATTAGGGTTTGGCGATGCGCCGAAAGTTGTATTGGATGTGAATCGAGTTTACATGTTACATCCGAGTATGTATTTATACTCGGCACAAAGAATCCTACTCGGACCCTCTTCGGGCCGATTTCCTAACCGACTAAGATCTTTTTCTAAAATTAAACTATTATTCCTAATTTTACAACGTGGTCCAGGCCCATCAATGTTATGCTCATCTCGTTGGTGTTCGCGCACGATTCCCGGGAGGTACGCGCCTTTTACTCTCCCAAGCGGCCGTCGGCCTTCCGCTCACCGGCCTTCTTTTGACCTATAGTCGCCGACAATGGGTCCCTTGGTCAAAAACCGGCGTCAACATATCTGCCGTATATACGGGAACACAGGTTTGACAAACAACACAATAAAAGGGGAGAGGCTCCAGTGTAAAGAGGACAATCCGAAAACACACACACATTGGCGGGACGTAGGGTATTACGCACCCGGTGCGGCCCGAACCTGGATAACTCCCCGTGTTCTTGCCCACTCGAATCATCGTCACTAACGCGCGAGCAAATCCGTTCTTCCCGAGCCTATCCCAAGGGAGCCTTGACAGGCCCCCATTTGGAGGTGTACTCACACACCGACATTTGGGTTACCCACACCGCCTCCGCCATCGAGTCCCCTCTTCTCTTCCCTCCGGCTCCCTAGCAACAATTTTCATTACTTTTTTTAGACCGTTTGTAATTTGTCTTCATGACTTGGCCAATTATGAAATCACTCAAACAATTGACAACCCGATTTGATTTATACTAATGTCCTCTCTTATTCCTGCCTGTATAATCCACCAGAATAGGTGGCTCAAAGAAACATTTGTTATTTCTGCACCAGCACGGCCGCACCCAAAGTTCGTAATTAAACAGGAATTGAGCAATAAACATAACGGATTAAACAGGAGTTTATTATTTTGTCCATGGGACATTTCGCATACATTTTTTGCAGAGTAATAAAAGGCTGAAATAATCAAATAACTGAATGAGTATAGTCAATAAAGAATATATTTGTGATTTGTCACTTTACACAGCTTGCGTATGCATCCTAGTAAAAACGCAGATGCGATAGATGAGTCTGTTGGGCACAGAATGAATATAAGAGAACACACGTCACGCGTGCCCCACACCGTGCCGGCGGCTTGCCCTCTGCCGGCGCTCGGAGCGCGCGCGCAGCACGCTCAGCTGCTCCTCCCACACGTCCCTGGAGAACTCGCCGCCCGACACCATCGCTGCCGCCTGCCGGCCCGACCTGGTCCTCCTCAGCTCGGCGTCGTAGCGCAGCCTCTGCGCCGGGTCAGAGAGCGTCTCGTAGGTGCGCCGCAGCTCGAGGAAGAACTCCGTGGACTCGGCTCGCCGCGACGGCGGGCACACGTCCGGGTGGCACGGCAGCGCCAGCCGCCGGTACGCGCGCTTGATCTCCTCCGCTCCGATGGCCAGCGAGTGCTCGAGCGACAACACCTTGTAGTAGTCGCTCTTCTTCTTAGCAGTGAAGCACGCATTAGTTCTATCTGCGGTTGCTGCAGCCGCTATCACCTTGCAGCACCTCTTCCGGCCAATCACGGCGGCGTTGCTGACGCTGCCGAAGCATCTCGCTATGGGAACGGTGCCGGTGTTCATGGCTAGCTAGCTGATATCAACTACCAAGTAGTTTTTCTTTGCAACGGGCTGAAAATTAAACTAGCGAGGTGCGGTGGCGACGGAGATGCGTACGGCTATATATAGAATGTGCGGCAACCTGCAGCCCTGCAGGTGCTGGGCGACGACGCGATCACGGACGAGACAAACGAGGCGGGGCCGGCGATGGTAGTACGCGGTTTCGCTTGGCACACGGGTGGTGCCTGGTCGGACCCGTAAAATGGACTTTTCCTAATAGACGAATGTATGGGATGGGATGGAGACGGCAAAGATGCACCGCTTTGGTTTTGGGGTAGTATTTAAAAAGGGAATTCGGGAGTAACCAAGAATGAGGGTGGAGCAGTGGAGCTGTGACATTTGTTCCGTACAAAAGTGAGCTGCGGACAAGGGACGCTCGTTCGGAGGATGGCAGCTTGTATCTGCGCGTTTGGACGACTGTATCCTGGTCTCCTGGATGCAAAATTGTCCTTGTGGCTCGTTGATCGTGTGTTTTGGTACCCGGCCCTAGGTGAACTGCTCCAGCACATACTGGATATCCTTGCGAACTGGTCAGATCACTTTGATGTAATTTTGACGTGCCTAGTGATGGCTGATCAAGTGATCAAGCTTGCCCATCGCGGTGCACCGGCTGGGCCGCTTTTCTTGTCCGCCTCATCTGCCTGCTTGAGTTCATTTACAAATGCGCCGATCGACATCCAAATTTAAGTATTTTACAAATTATAATATATAAATGATAGCAAATGTCATGCAGGTTTTTTTTGGCAGGGGAATGCCATGCAAGAGTTAGAAATACATAATAATCTAACACAACAAAACAAACAAAATCTGTTAAATCAAATCGAGTTCAGTCGGGCACATTGCCATGTGTGCACTATCTATAAATATCCCGTCCAAAGCACCAAAGCCACCATTCCAACAATAATTGTCATCGGGAATTCACACATGGCCTCTTGTAGGATTCTAGGACCCAAAGATGTTTTGACATATTTTTTCGCGAATATTATGTTGTATTATTGTTCACTTTTCAATTGTATTGTCCTTCTAATTTTAGACATGTGAAAATAATATGTGGGGACAGGGGGCATGTGTCCTTCATCCTTGAGACTCCCTACGTAATTTTGGGGGATTATCTAGAAATATTTTTGAAAATGAAACAAGCATCAATAAGAGAAGCACACAACAATGTGGCAGCAATAGAAATAGACTACTAGAAGTATATAACAACTCAATCCGGAAGTGGAACGGGTTTATTTAGCTGTCCACTTAGCCTGCCAATAAACTTTTAGCGGCGATAGCGACGACCCGAAAATATGATTGTGTCGTGAAGTGGACGGCACCACTAGGCCCGCTGGATATTGTGGATACGCCGCTCAAGCCTGGCCCTAGGGCGGTGCGGACGGTGCGGCCGTAGTGGGCCCAAAAGTTTTGGGACCTCCGCTGAGACGAGGACGAGTTTTGGCAAGCGCACTACTTAAATTCGCCTACGTTTAGTGCTACAAGCCACTCCCCGGAGCTCTCGTGCACAAGCCTTCCGCATTGTTGCTTACCTTCGCCATTGGACCTAGCGGGAACTCTACTACAATGTTCGATGCCTTCCGCATTGTTGCTTGCCTTCCGCGTTGTTGCTTCCCTCCCGCGGTTCAACGAAGAAGATGACCGACGAAAGGGTGTGGGTCCTGCCTAGCTGTCAAGTAGTTGGGTCAACGATCGTATAACCAGCACGAGGAAAAGGCCCATGTTGGTTGCCACTCCCTGTGCTGAAAAGAAACGATGGTTGAATTTCTTTTATCCTTTCTCAAAATAGTATATTTTGTTAAAAAGGAAATATATAAAAAAACAGATGGGCGTGCGTGAGGTAATATACCCTAGCTAAATGATTACGAGTTGAAAGTCTATTTTGCATGTATATGGACTAATTTGATTCTGTAAGATTTTATCATACTTAATTTGCTGTTTTTGTAAGTAGTAGTATGATTTAGAATGAGTGGACAAAATGAACTACAAAATTTTAAAATATGACCAGGATTTTGCATCGTGAGTCCAATTGTTTTTCGTATCAGTGAAATATTAGTGGAATATTTTTAAATATTTTTTATAATTAATATTATTTTTAAATTTTCAAGAATTATAATATAAATAAAGGACCTGCCAACATGATCATGCACCGGGCCTCTGAAATGTCAAGGCCAGCCCTGGCGCCGATAGAACCCGCTACTCCCACGTACATCCGCAGCGGCGCGCTTGCTCGAGCAGGACCTTAGGGTGTGATTGGTTGTCTTCTCCCCCTAGCCTGGCTCGCATTAGGGAACCAGGCTCCCACCAGCCAGGCTAAGTTGGTGCAAGAGAGTCATGTTTGGTTGTTGTATCTAGGCATGTAGTTCAGCTAGAGATGGTGATTGGTTTTATGGTTGCATGCAAACATTTGAATATGAGATACAAGTTATTGTGATTGGTGCAAGAGAGTCATGTTTGGTTGTTGTATCTAGGCATGTAGTTCAGCTAGAGATGGTGATTGGTTTTATGGTTGCATGCAAACATTTGAATATGAGATACAAGTTATTGTGATTGGTTGGTTGCATTAGGATGGTGTGTTCACCTCATGCACGCAATGTTGAGGTTACCCCACAGCAAATCAGTAAAAGCATTAGCAAAATAACATGTAGTATCTTTGAACTTAAATTCTTCCGATTAAACAAAATAGAGGCAACCTAGCTAACAGTAAAAGCATTAGCAAAATAGTTCTATGTTGTGCCAATGCTATGATATGTCAAGTTCTAAAAACAAATGCTATGATATGTCAAGCTACCATACCTAATCCGGTTCAGTCTAATCTTGTCCCCGGTCCGGAGCCAACTCGTCGCAGCCGCCGCTTGGCCCGTGCGTCGGTCCTGCACGCTGCTCGACCCGTGCCGTCGAAGCATCTCTCCGCGCGCCGGCCACGAACGTCGACGAAGTAGCTCGACCCCGAGCGCCAGCCCTGCCTTCCTCGCCTCTCGCTTCACGCGTCGGCCCTGCTCTCCCTGTCGTCGAGCGCCGGCCCTGTTTTCCCCGCCTCTTGCTTCGTGCGTCGGCCCTGCTCTCCCCGTCGGAGCAGCTCAACCGAACGCGGCGGCCCTGCTTTCCCTGCCTCTCGCTCCGTGCGCCGAAGCAGCTCGACCCGCACCGCCTCCTCCTTCTCACCTGCCCCACCGCGTGCACGCCACCCTGGCCGGCCGCGCCGCCTCCTCCCCGTGAGATCCGGAAGCCGCAGTCGATGGGACAGGACCTGGAAGCCCACGTCGACAGGATCCGGAAGCCGCGGTCAAGGCAACAATGATGAGGCTCGCGAGCCCACTGCCCACGATGACGGCCAGCGGTGGATTGCAACCAAAGGCGGAGGCGGAAACCCTGAAGCGGAGGATGGCGCAAATGGGGAGGTAACCCGAACCCTTCCCGCCTACACGCGCTGCGACTCCCGCCTGCATCCGCTAGCGCTCGCCTTGCACCTCAGCAGCTTGCATCTGGAGAAACGAAGAAAAAGCTGCATCCGACGAGCCAGGCTGGGGACGTCTTTTGCATCCACAGAGCCAGACCCAGTCACACGTGCAGCCAACCAAGCAAGGCTAACCTGCATCTGGCGGGTCTGATTTCCCCAGATGCAGGGAACCAATCGCACCCTTAGTGCCGTCTCCGATTTTGGACTTCACCACGGCTGCCGCTTCCGGTGGCGGCGTTCATCTCGAGACGGTGGGCACCATATGAGCCATCTTGGAATGGTCGCACCACCTACAGCTGCAAGCTTATCTGTTCGATTCAGCGCATCAGGCTCAAGGCGCCGCATCATCTAGGAGCTGTCACAAGGACGCTAGCCAGAAAAGGGAGCATGTGTGCCGGCTGCATCGCATCGGGACTGCTGCTCATCGGTGCAGCTTCACCCTCGTCAAAGCACATACTAGGCCGTTACTAGCTAGGCTGAACTTGTGAAACTTGCAATACATCTGATGGATTGCCAAGCGCAATGATCCCATTGGATCTCATTCGTTTATCCGTACTCAATAAGTTTAATTTCCAAAACTTCTATTAAAGAGAAGTTTCATGGAAGAAAACCTTGACTGAATTGCCAGGTACAATGAAAGAGAACATGATGTCCCCACTACTCAATACGTTTCTGAAACTTCAATTGCATCAACGGGCGTAGCAGTAGCTAGACGAATGTAGTATTTTGTTTCCTGCAGTTGCATTGCATGAACTGTGAGGTGCAGTGGTAGCACTGTATAAATCTTTGGAATGTGCTGGAAGCACCAGCTATTCCGTCGTAATAGTTGTGTTTAGCGGGCTCCTGCGACACCCGCAAGCCTGCAAACGATTTGCAGCCAGGCCCACCGAGATGGAATGGGCAGCTACAAGTTGATTAGCGGCGCCCACTAATCTTGCTAGGAAATCTAGTGGACAGAGAGGCAGCCCGCCCCACTTTCATGTTGAATAATAATCAAATGTTCTTTAAACAAGTATGCATGGACCTGTAATGAATTGATATAATGTCGATTGAATCAATGTAGTTGGTAAGTGTTTATGGTCTTATTCCTACAATTGAATCAAGGTAGTTGGTGAGTAATTATGGTCTTGCTTCCACCAACTACCATTTAAACTTTTTTAGATTACCCCTAGAGTTCAACTTTTCTCAAAGGTAACCAGAAAATATCCTATAATCTAAAGCTGATTGAGGAACGCCTAGCAGCCCGCACAGCATTCTGGCATACGTGGATACATTCTGGATGCAACACGTCACTTTTTCACGATGTGTTCATTCGCGGCTACGTAGCGTGTTCGGTTTCCAGCCACTGGTTTCACGCCGGCCCGTATCCAGGCATTTTTTATGGTCACCTGGTTCATCCACCGTTCAGCCCGGTTAGCTAAGGTTTGCCCACTGTTGAGCCCGGTTCATAGAGACCCAGGTCGGCGCCGAGAAATTGAAGGCTGAAGGCAGCGCACGGCCTGAGGCTTCTTTTCTGACGAGACATTTTCCCTGCAGACAAAGAGAATCAACAACGAGACTTTTTTCCTGCCGAGGAGGAAGAGAGAATAAACAACGAAGCAGTCATTTTTTCTTCCAGTGTGGTGGGGCCATGCAAATAAAATATAGAGTACACGATTCGTTACATGCATGGTACGGTAAAAAACAATTTTCAAGAAATTTATAGGTATCAAACTTTTTGCACTCTCATGAAGATGACAACCTTTGTGTACTCTTTCCTCTATCTAAATTCGTTTTTGGGTTTCCAAATATAACTAAGCTATTGGAGATGCTCTAACAAACTACAATGCCATGAATTCGCAAAAACAAAACTTCACCCTTTCTTTTTAGGTTGAAAAAGAAACACTCACTCCAAACTTGTAGTAGACATAGCAATTTTACTCCATCCGTTCCAAAATGTAAGTATTTGTTGACTTTTCATAATCACGTTTGACTACTTATTTTATTAAAAAATTTATAAAAATAAGTCTATTAAATTTAAAATATATCTAACAATAAATTAAAATATAAAAAATAATCAATATTTTTAAATTTTTTTGAATAAGACGAGTAGTCAAACGCAAGTCTAAAAAGTCAACAAATATTTATATTTTAAAACAGAGGTAGTACCATCAAGAAACTAACCCTCCTGCAGCCGATGACCCATCCTTGCCGTCAGCACTCCCCTTTCTTCCCCAGGACCAGCAAGAGCTATCTACGCACGAAGCAAACATCAAGGCACAACACTGTGCCACCTCTTATCCCCTTCGCCGGCAAGAGAAGTAACACAAGTACATAACTGCTGAGGCAAATTCTATGACCTGCCAAAAACAAAAAACACTTTCCACCCACTCATCATTGCTTACATGTATATCACACACCGCTACGTCTTACCAGCTGTACGGCCAGAACAGGAATGAACAGAAAAAAAAACAAACGATGCAGCTAATGTTGTTCCCTCCGTTCAAAACACTTGATCAGCGCAGCGGAGCGCGCCACCTTCCCTAGTTATGCCTTCCCGTCGACTAGAAGTAAGCATACAACATCTTGTAACGTCCCGCCACTTCGGACCGGGCCCGCTTACCCATGGCAGCTTAATAGACCCTCAAGAGTTCCCCACGTACTAACACTAGTCTTTTCTGCGCACTTTATCCTCACTCATGCACATCCGGAATCACTTCCCGGTCGATCACCCATCCCTAAATTGCTCCAAGCCAAGCACGCTTAACCTTAGAGTTCTTTAGAGATGAGCTTCCGGAAAAGAAGTTGCAACTTGCTGACATGAGTATTCTATCAATCCTATTAAGCCCCGGGCCAGGATGTTACACACTCACCCCTTAGAAGACCGACGTCCTCGTCGATCAACCCCAGAGCCAGAACTTCCTCTCTTGGCCACGTCCGTGTGTCCATCGCCAGCCGCATGTACCATGCTCGTGTGACCACTCCGGGCCCACACCGACCATGCACACCATGCTCGCACACGTGCAACACACGCGCCCGTGAAACCGCGAGAGTCGGCTCGATACCATCCGTAACGTCCCGCCACTCCGGCCGGGCCCGCTTACCCCGGCAGCTTAATAGACCCTCAAGAGTTCCCCACGGACCAACACTAGTCTTTCTCGCGCACTTTGTCCTCACTCATGCACATCCGGAATCACTTCCCGGTCGGTCACCCATCCCTAAATTGCTCCAAGCCAAGCACGCTTAACCTTAGAGTTCTTTAGAGATGAGTTTCCGGAAAAGAAGTTGCAACTTGTTGACATGAGTATTCTATCAATCCTATTAAGCCCTGGGCCGAGGATGTTACACATCTCGGCTTCCTAAGCTTTTGCATCTTCAATGATCATCGCCATTAAAATTTGGGCTACTTCCTTTTTGCCATCGTAGAGCTGGCTAAGATCAACCCATGTCGAGGAGTAAGCACATGTTGCGGGCATATTCCATGATTACCAATTTCAAGAGCCATCTTCACTAACTATGGATGTTCAATCGACCTCTAGAAACTTTACTCATGGGTCGGCTCGCAGACCAAGCTCGTCGATGGCTGCAAGCGGGAGAACACGAGGGAGGCCATCAATGCCTACTACTTTGCAACCATCTTGGGTCCGAGCTACGGGGATACGTACCTAGCCACCTTCGTGGCACCATGCTCCCCACATTCGAGGCGTTGGTGGCATCTATGAGCGAGGACGACTTCAACATCAAAAACCACGTGGTGAGCGTGTTGCGGGTGAACAAGTTTGGCAAATTATTTGGTTCATGCCACTCGAGTGAGTGATAATTGGGGCACCCAACTAATGTAGATCTTGCCCATCGTGAGGGCATGGCATTCGTGTGGGACCTAGTGAGCTGGAAGGAGCCAACACTACAAAGAGAAGGTGTCGATGAAGGGTTGAAGGGTCCATGCACACGCTCGAGTGGATCTACGACGAGGAGGAGATGTTGCACAAGACCTCGGTACTGAGTGACCATGACGACTGCAACTCGCTCACAAACGGGTTGTAGTGGCTCCATAGTCGCCCTTACATCATCGATAAAATGTTGTTATTTGAACAACTAGAGAGTGATGTTGCTTTATTTTTAGCTTTGATTCCATAGCAGCGGACCGCCACCAGTAGATTTTGGCCTGCTACTACCGTACACTATTCTTGTAGTGAAAGTTATTCAATGCTTCAAACCATGTTCATGAGATGAACATTGGTCAACTCACTTTTTTCTGTCATTTCATGGTAGTTTCACTTAGATTTGTTAACTTATTATTGAAACATTCATCTCCCACCCTACATCCAGAGCTGTTAGGGTTCCCCCTCTACCATCGAATGCCCTCTTTTCCTCCTTGAAGCTCTGTACAAGCAGTTTTTTTCCCTCTCTTTTTTCTTCATACCGTTATTTTGTTGGCAAGGGAAAAGGAAATTTATTGAATTTTTTCGTACCGTATGGTGTGACAGTTCACCGGACGTAACTTGTAATAGCCTTCATTCATTACTTGGCCAACTACAAAATCAGCCAAACAATTGACAACTGTATTTGGTTTGTATCACTCTCTTATACCTAGTGGGTATTATCGTATTGGTTGTCTCATAGAAACACATGTTATTTCAGCACCCGCACGCGAAGTTCTTAGCCTTTCTGTCAGGCCAGGCCCGTCTGTTAATTTCACTTCATCAAAGACCAAAGGCTTACATGTTTCATGAAGATCAATCATAGTAAGCATAACGGATGAAACATGAATTTATCAATTTTGTCCATAAGACGTACGTTTCGCGTATACCGTTTGCAAGGTGTAAGAAATAATAAAAGAACTGAATTATTATTAGTAAGTATACACCCAATAAAGAATTTGTGATTTGTCCGCTTTACACAACTCAAACGTACACCCCTGTAAAACGCAGATGCGATGAGTCCCTTGGTCAGACGATGAAATCAGAGCACAGCCGCGGCCGGTAGACACACGTCACGCGTGCGCCATATGCCGGCGACTGGTCCTCTGCCGGCGCTCGGAGCGCGCGCGCAGCACGGTCAGCTGCGCTTCCCACACGTCCCTAGCGAACTCGCCGCCGGACGTCCTGGCCGCCGCCTGCCGGCCGCTTGACCTCCTCAGCTCGGCGTCGTAGCGCAGCCTCTGCGCCGGGTCAGAGAGCGTCTCGTAGGCGCGCCGCAGCTCGAGGAAGAACTCGGTGGACTCGGCCCTACGCGACGGCGGGCACACGTCCGGGTGGCACTGCAGCGCCAGCCTCCGGTAAGCCCGCTTGATCTCGTCTGCGCCAACGGCCGGCGAGTGCTCCAGTGACAACAGGTTGTAGTAGTCGCTCTTCTTCTTGGCAGTGAAGCAGACTCTAGCTCTGTCCGCCGTGGCGGCCGCTGCTGTCACCTTGCAGCGCCTGTTCCGGCCAATCACGGCAGCGTTGCCGATGCATCTCGGCATGGGAAGGGTGCCGGTGTTCATTGCTAGCTAGCTGATGTCACCTACTAGTAGTTTTTCTTTGCAACAGGCTGAAAATTAGCGAGGTGCGGTGGCGACGGAGATGCGTACGGCTATATATAGAACGTGCGGCAGGTGCCGGGCGACGACGCGATCACGGACGAGACAAACAAGGCGGGGCCGGCAATGGCACGCGGTTTCGCTCGGCACACGGGTGGTGCCTGCCAACGTCGCCGTCGTCGTCGGACCCGTGAAATGGACTTTTCCTAGTAGACGAATGTACGGGCTGGGATGGAGACGGCAAAGATGCACGCTTTGGTTTTGGGGTAGTATTTAAAAAGGGAATTTGGGGGCGAGAAATAACGAGGATGGATGGAGCAGTGCAGCTGTGCCATTTGTGCCGTACAAAAGTGAGCTGCGGACAAGGGGGCGCGCGTGCGGGTGGTGGCAAATTGTATCGGCACGTTTGGACGATCTGCGTGCTGGATGCAGAATTATAGTAGGGGCGGTGGCCGGCTGAGCCTGTGCGGTGGTAGCCGGTGAACTGCTCGGCTCGGCATAAGGACTGGATATCACTCTGATGTAGCTTGTTTGGTTGATGTCTAAGTTTAAAGTTATGCTTAGTCAAGTGTGGCTAGTAAATTCTAAACCACAAGTGTGATAAAGTTAGCCAAAAAAATGAGAGTATGACACGTAGGCTAAGGGGCTAAGAAAGTGTGTGCTATAACCGTGGTAATGAACGAAACAAGCTGTCTAAGAATCTGTGGCGTGACTAACCTTAGGCGTGGCAAAGTTAGGCATCAACAAAACATGTCTGTATTATTGACGTGCCTAGCGACGGCTAATCAAGCTTGGCAGTAACTGTGCTGTTGTGCCCCTTCCTTCTCCGTCGCATCGGCCTGTTCCGAGTTCATCTACAAATATGCTCCGAGTTCTATCACCTAGCACTGTAACCAAATCTATTTCATTTACAAATTTCTATACTTCTAAAACACAGGTATTTGTGCAAATGAGCCACATCACGTTATTCTTGAATCCACAACCGCAGATGGAAAGTGTCATTTCACGGTTACCAAAAATGTATTCTCAAGAACCGTGTCGGTGGAGGGTCATAGTGATGACATGATCTCTCGTCTCATGACATTTCATCTCTTCTCTCTCATGCCATGTCAACAAATTTAATGCATATGACACTGCCATGACACTCCTATTGAGATTGTCCTTAGATCACTCCACTCAAAGATTCGACCGTCATATATGCATAAGCGTCTTTACAACCGAGTACTAGACCCTTTTGAGAAATAACGAATAAAACTATTGTTTTTCAGTCCTCTTATCATTCATCTACATTCTTTTGTCTACAAAGTTTGGCAATCATGATTTTATTCACGGTCTTTTCACCATCCTATGCATTCTTTGGTCTAGACCCATCTCGAACATTACTATACAACAATGGTTGTCTACAATTGTCGTTCAGATCATCCGGGTCGCCATATATCAGCCTCCCTAGCACCCTAATATATTTTGCATATTTATTAATGAACATTATCTTGCATTATTGTAGACTTTTTGGATTCTTTGGTTATCTAATTGTAGACAAGAAATAATCATAGATGGGGACATATGCCCTTCACTCTAAATGTAATTTTTGAACAATCATCCATAAAATCATTTTTGAAATTAAGACAAGCACTATAAAGATAGATGCACATATGGCAATATATGAGAACAACATGAACAATAGATTCACGTATGAACAATAGAAGTATATAACAATTGATTCCATTATGACTTTATTACCATAATGCTTATGACAAAGAAGTAGAAATGAGCTATCTAGGGACAAAGTGTTCATATTAGAAATCATGAAAGATCAGTACTCCATTGTAGTCAATAATCGATGAAATCATGAAAGATTAGTACGAGTGTCGTGTGACTTATTTTGTGCAATTGTATTGGTAAAATGAGTTGCAAAATGACTTGTGGCCTAGCAGTTACAAGAGCCTCGTTAGCACCTTAGGTCCTCCGTTCAACTCCTCGTGAGGAGCGAATTTTCTAGGATTTAACGGTGTTGTGCTTTCAGCGGAGGTGATGTTCCCGTTAACAACGAGACGCAAGTGGTGACTTTGTTAATCTTGAAAATTTGTCGGCTCGGTCTTCGAAGATGCTCATAGAGATAGAGTTGCATACGTGTGTTCAAAGAAGTGAGTGTGCGTGTGAGTGATTGAATTTTACTGTGTAATTATAAGAAAAAAGTATTGGTAAAATGAGTTGGGCCAAGTAATGGGCTGACAAGTTTGGGCCAATAGATTGGGTTGGGTTGGGTTGGGTTGGGCGTACATGCTGCTCCTGTTATGTCGTTTCGATGAAGAGGCATTGCTACTTTTCGTTGGCATGCGAGGCAGATAAGGTATAGGGCCACATGTTAGTGACATGGTAAGTATCCCTTGGCCCATATGTCAATGACGAGTAATGCTGGTGCATTGCCATTTGATGGAGGTTGATCCCGGTTAGTACTAGTAGATTTTGGGCGGGACTGAGGACGAAGACCAGCTATTGGCTATTGCTTAATTGGGCCATTGGATCATAATAACACACTTGTGCTCCGACGGGTAGCTATTGATCATACTACCCAAAACAACGTGAAGCAGCAAGAATAGCTGCTCTCAGCCAGAGCGACACAGTTGAGCTGAGGGAGGCAAGCTCTGAAGCGTGAAGGAACGAAAAGCTGCCGGCAATAAAGAGGGCGACCAACAAACACGGCTGCATGGACTGATCTGTGGTCTCGCTATTCCCTCTGATTCACTTTCACGCCCGCGTCGTTCCGTCGGAAGCAGCCGATAACCGTGGCCCCCGGAGGACTCTTCTTTGCACAGGTTACAGTAGAGAACGGCATGCAGCGGGCGGCACGGTGCATAACGCCGCTAAACCGTAAGGTTGGGTCCACGAAACAAGATCGCAGCGCACCAATAAACTGACTCGCTCTCTCGTGCCGACATGTCCGGTGCACCACTCCAGGAACAATGCACGAGGATTAATTAACGCTCCCGCTCCAGGAACAATGCACGAGCAGACGATCAGCCATCAGGAAAAGAAAAGAAAGGAGAAATAAAACCGGATCGGCCCCAGAATCCCAGGTGCGCGCACGCTGGTTGGCACCCTCGCCTGCAACAAAGGCACAAAAAGAACCGCGATCCCACGAGGTCGCGCTCGCGCACACGGATAGACGCACACCAACCGAGCCGATCGAGCCAGAAGCGGCACATGGCGAGCCCCGCGGCGAGAAGAAGAGCCCGAGATGCATGGCATGGCGTGGAGCAGCGTCAGCGCGCATGTGCCGGCGCACATGGCAGATGGGGGCGGGGCGGAGACGAGAGGGAGAGGCCAGGTCCCCAACTGACGCAACGGCCGCTCGTTGATTCTTCAATGCCCTGCCGCTGCGGGGGCGCCCTCAACTACTCCCTCTCGAGACCACCGGTGCGGCGGCAGCCATCTCCATGTGGGCTTTGCCTTGCCTGTTCCATGCCGCACATTACCGCTCCGGTTCGCATTGACCGCGAAGGTCAGATCCAGATCAGGGTTGGGTCAACTGCACCCTACCTGTGATTAGAGTGACAAGAAGAAGAAGGCGTGCACATTGTTTAGTTTGAGCATCGTCCCGCGATCTGATGCCAGCGCCAGCTCGGACGGCCAGGTCAAGTTGCTGCTCGTCGTGGATCTAGAGAAGGTTGGTCAACTTCCATGTATCGTGGAAACGCGAAAAGATAATACTAGCCGCACCTCAAGTCTCCAGGAGCAAAAGAGGTTGCTGCACATGAAGAAATTCTCCGAGTCGTAGTTTACCATCAAATAAACCTCCTCAACTGCTCAACCTTCCAAAGGGTCGCATCATCGCTGGCTAGCTGCCACCAATCAGTGACGACGCAAAAGTTTGCTTGGATCAGTATAATACAGGGAATTTAGAATAAAGAGCGCACGCATGAACACACCCCATGGCTAATCATTCATGCTCTTCCCAGCGACACCGCGACGGGGCTGCATGCATTCCGAAAACCATGGGCGATTCGCGAAACTAGCTAGTAGGCGTCGCCGTGGCAGCTCGCGGCCGAGGCTGTTATGGCGTCACGTACAAGGGCAAGTGCGGCGTCACCCTAGCACGGGAAGGGTGTGTGCGAGTGAGAGCGACGTGGAACGCAGAGGTGGGCGTGATCCCGGTACACGGGGCACGGGCACGAGACGTCGATGACTGCGTGAGGCCACACGAATCCAAGCTGCAAAATACGAGCAAGAAAAAAAGAAATACGTATCATATTGTAGCCAAGCGCTGGTTACTACGTACTGATCGGCTTGGGAAACTTGCAGGTTTGCGATTCGAGGCCGGGAGATAAGGTTTCATAAATTTTCGTGGGATGAAAACAAAAACAACGTTCAAATCCTTTGTGTTACCGTTCACACTGCAGAATAGAACTGGCGAGAAAACAGGTAACCTACTCGCAGCATATTCGCGGCAACACCAAGGCTGGCCATCACCACACACCAAACACGAAACGGCCCACCAGATATTCGCCACGCAACGCACCACCGACGCAGCAAACAGTCTCACAGCACTGTACGAGTCGGTGACGTGGCGCTATATCAATGGCGAATCGATCAGATCGCAAAAGCAGGCCAGTCAGCGCCGCCGCAGCCGATCCCATCCACGAACCCGCACGCAATTATGGCGCCGTGTGGGGTCGGGTAAAGCGGGACCCACGAGCCAGTGTCTGGGCTGGCTCCGCCATCATCGCTGTTCACGTCCCCGGAAAGCGATTACCGGAGGAGTAAGGGCGAAGTAACCCGTAATCATCAGTCACGTCGCGGCAAAAATGCGAAAAGAAAGAAGTTACCGCGCCGCTGGATTAACGGGGTTGCGGCTGGTCTCCGCGCCGCCGCCTATAAGACGGCTCCGCGGCTACCTTTCCTCCTCCCCGCCCACCATTCCACCCCACTCCGTTCCCACGCACACAGCCACCGCCGATCCACAGCCACCCACCCACCTCCTCCAATCGTGAGCTTGAGCGAGGTAAGCTTTAGATCTGAGCGAGTTCTCAAGCGCAGCAAGGTAAAGTTTTCTCGATCCGAATCCCCTCTTCCCCTAATCCCCTCTTTTTTCTCGGTTTAATTGAGTCTTTGAGCAGCGATTGAGGAACCCTGGGCCTTTTAGATCCCGGGCTTCAGATCTGCTGGTTTTTCTTCTTCAGTTTCATCTTCTTAGCATAGGTTGCTAGGTTGGTCGGTAGCCAGGAGAGGTTCTTTTTCCACACCTCGCTTGCGCTCCCTGTTCTTGTGCAGATCTACCAGCGCCGCCTGTTTTTCCCGTGGCTGTTGGTACTTCTCCCTTTTGGTTTGGATTGTTCTTATTTTCTACAAAAAAAATCCCAAAAAAAGAGTCTGTTTGGTGTTGTTAAGATCCATGGCTGCAGCTATAGATCTGTCTGGTGAGGATTTGATGAGAGCTCTCGAGCCTTTTATCCGGGACGCCTCTGCTCCTCACGGGTCAACTGCACTCCTCCCGCCCACCTCGCCGTTCGCCTTCCACCCCGCCACCGCCGCCGCCTACTGCGGGTACCCGTACGCCGCCTCCGGTGCCGAGGGGGCGGGCCAGCTGAGCCCGGCCCAGATGCAGTACATCCAGGCCCGCCTCCACCTGCAGCGCCAGGCGCAGTCCGTGCTGGGCCCGCGGGCCCAGCCCATGAAGGCGTCCTCCGCTGCGGCAGCCACCCCGCCGCGGCCGCAGAAGCTGTACCGCGGCGTGCGGCAGCGCCACTGGGGCAAGTGGGTGGCGGAGATCCGCCTCCCGCGCAACCGCACCCGCCTCTGGCTCGGCACCTTCGACACCGCCGAGGAGGCCGCGCTCGCCTACGACCAGGCGGCCTACCGCCTCCGCGGTGACGCGGCGCGCCTCAACTTCCCCGACAACGCCGCCTCGCGCGGGCCGCTCCACGCCTCCGTCGACGCCAAGCTCCAGGCGCTCTGCCAGAACATCGCCGCATCCAAGAAAGCGTCCAAGGCCGGCGCCGCCGCCCCCGCCACGTCGTCCTCCGCCCCCACAAGCAACTGCTCCTCGCCGTCCTCCGACGACGCGTCCTCGTCCTGCCTCGAGTCCGCCGAGTCCTCGCCGTCGCCGTCCCTGTCGCCGTCGCTCTCGCCAGAGACGGTGCCGGAGATGCAGCAGCTGGACTTCAGCGAGGCGCCGTGGGACGAGGCCGCCGGCTTCGCCCTCACCAAGTACCCGTCGTACGAGATCGACTGGGACTCGCTCCTCGCCGCCAATTAACTCACTGGTTCTTGGTGACTACTACTACTGCCACCACCACCAGCGCGGATGGGATTTTTGACATCCTGCGCGGACACTAGTGGATTGTTAGCTCTAATCCTGTTCTTTTGTGTAGATGTTCTGCTATTCGTTTCTGTGTGATCTCAGTCAGTCACTAGTAGATGATGTTAGGTTTCGGTTCCAGAGAAGAACCGACGAGAAACCGGCATTTTTGGGCCCGGCGTCTCCGGTGGTCGGTCGGTCACTTGTCAGTGACTCCGGCCGGTCATGTGTTCTTTAGCCTTGCTTATTAGGTGTTGCATCTGCTGCTCTACGGGTTGTATCAGCAGTGTGGTGTCATTATTATGCTGTAAAATTAGATGTGTCGAGAACATGTAATCTGAACTATTGTTAGTGTTATATTATTATATCTTGTTGTAAAATCATTGTGGAAGCTGCATAATCTCGGTTTGTTCTTCCGTGGGATGAAAATCTGTGATTGATCGATCCAACGTGGTTCAAACTATCAGAAATCGTAGCAGCAGCCTGCCATGGTTCGGAACTTGTTTGAGGTCTATATACGTCCTACTGATGTTTGTGTGCAATGAAATTTTTGAGGGGAGAAGACGACCTGTGATAGCAAACATAAAACTGATTTGTTGGTCCAACATCCCGTCGAGTATGAACCAACCTCCTCTCTCTACAACACACCTGTAGGCAAGGCTCTCAAGTATTCCATTGATAAAATATCAGTGCACTAGATGACGAGATTACAGGAGTGGTATCGTGCAGGCGCCATATCTGTCAGCAATTGACAATTGCGGCCAGTTTCTACTGCGCATTGTGTAAGCTGGGTGAGTTGCGTATATCCATCCGTATATGCTGGGTGAGTTGCGCAAGCGATCAGCTCACTTTGATAGAAAAATCACACACCTCAGACGTCGCACGTATATCTCGTCTAGTCAGGCGAGTTGTACGCTACCAGAAGGCACGGAAGCTTCCTGATACGATTTTCTGTGCGCTTTGAGAGTGACAGCGCCCATGGACCGGTCAGGGTGATCGAGTCCGCATCTCGTGCGGTCGTAACGTACATGGAATGTAAAAAAGGAAAACCAAATGTCTTCGTCTGGTACTACCTCCATTTCACAATATAAGCGATTTTTAGAATTTCGAGATAAAAATAATCAAAGTGAGAAAGTTCATATATGCTCCTCATTTTATACTACCTCATCAATTCTCACCCACCCACCAACCAACAGATTTTGTCTTATCCTAGTAATGCTTACATTGTGGATAAACTTTTGAATACTTCAAATCCTAACATTGTGGAATGGAGGGAGTATAAGAAAAAGAAAAGAACAAATCGAATACTCCATAGGAGCAAGCGCCGTTGTTTCGATGCGACGAATCGTTTGCCCTGTGGACGGGTCTCCCTGCGTACGGACCGCGGATCTCGCAGAATCCAGAGCGCGATTTGACGGCGACGTACACTCATCATCACCGTTTACCGTCGACCAAATATCAGCCGATTTGAATCGCCCCGTAATCGTTGTAGGCCACTCAAATGGACGTGGTAGGTTGAGCGTCCCATTCCCGTTTCCTTTTCCTTTCAAATCTCCTGTGCCAAACCCAGCACGCTGCAGCGCGCGCCGAAACCGTGAAAAGCTCAGTTAAAAATGGCGCGCGGGAAGAGCAGGTTCCCGCCACAAATGGTTAAAGCGCACGGCGAGTCGTCCATCCGCGTCGTCTCCGCGTGGCGACGCAAAGCCGGGAGCCCAGGGGAAAGAGGAGCCATCAATGGTGCCACCAACTTGCCCATCACAGGGGAGGGAGGGATAGGGATGGCCCTCTTGGACGTGACTTAGCCCGGCCGAGGAGGGAGGGTAGGCCCGACCCCGCCGCCGTGGTCACCGGAACGCTCTGGACTGGACCGCCGGACCCGTGCACGCCTCTCGCTGTCCCGGTCTCTCCCTCTTCTACGTAAATCATTCATTCAGGCGTGTGAATGAATAAACAAAGGCTGGTAAAATAACCGACGCAGAAAACCGGTCATCACCAGCACGAAAAGAGGGTGAGGAGAAGCCCGGCGGAGCGGAACGGAGCACCAGTGCGCTGTACTGTACGCATGCGCGTCCGGCGCAGTATCTGATGCTCTCGCTCCGGTCTCTGCTTTTTGCCGTTCGTTCGTTCCAAATGGCTCGCTCACGGCTGGCTTTCGCTTTGGCTTCTTGCTTTGGCATGTGGGAGCTGGCAGAGAACAGGCAGTGGCGCGAACGGCGAGCAGTCACCCCACCGGCAAGTTTCGTCCGTCCGTGCCAACTTGCCCTCCTACCCCGCCGGGCTGCTGCTGCCTGCTACGCCTTGTTAAATGCAAAAGGCAGACGCACCAACCCACTGGCCAAAAAGGCCGCTGCTAGTGTTACTGACATGTGGGACCAGATGGTCCCAGCCTCCTGCCAATGATCTCGCGGCCTTTTTTCCTTCACACGTTCTTTTTTTTCATACCTGGAGCCATGGACGAGGCGCAACAATCGTTCGCCACGCCGGAAACGGCAGGGTTATCTTCCACGGATGACGATCACTCCAAGTCTTCAGTTCAGTGGGAGAGTGATTACGCCATGCCCCACTGCGACCATGCATGTTAATGCGGGGGCGGTGACGCCATGGGCGCAATACGGGAAAACGAGTGAAGGAGCCCAAACGGGGAGGCGGCCGCCCCATTACACACCCCAGTCCGCCACATCACTGATTTATTATTTGTGGCCAGGCTGCGTTACGGCCTCCCTGGTACTGGTACGTACCAACACTTTTGCCAAGCCACTAAACATTGCAGGTTCTACTAGATCAAAGGTTAATAATTCGATTTTAATTTTTGTTATACTTATCCTGCGGGCTATCACTTCCTCCGCCAAAGCTCGCAACATTCGACCATGTTTTGTTCTCCTCTTTGAATCGTAGCAAGTCTTTTTGCCGGACGGACGGCTCATCCATAGGTATATGGGCTGATCGGACAGTAATGGGCTAGATGGAGGCCGACGTGCGAAATACCATAGGGGCCTGATCTTACTCGAACTATTTGGGCCGAGCTTAGTTGTAACAGATTCTAGTATTGATTTTGGGGTGATTGGGCTGAGCAGTAGGGAGAGCTTTGTGAAGTATTTGATGTCATACTCTGCATGATTTCAGAGTTCAGACGGCACAAATTGGAAGATGCAGATTCTGGGCTCTATATGTGCGGTCCGTTCGTTTCCTGCCTTCTAAAATTTAAGCATCTGTCATATCAAAGAGAATCTTACTATTTATGAATATTTTGATCAATTTTAAGGACAAAACCCTTTTGACAGATTGGTTCTAATTTTCGAGATGAATCTAATGAGTTTAATTAATCTATGTTTTGCTAAAGTGATGCTACAGTAACCGTCTTCTAATCACGACTTAATTAACCTTATTAGATTCATCTCGTGAATTAGTCTAAGGGCCTGTAATTTATTTTATAATTAAACTTTATTTAGTACTCGAAAATAGTAAGATTTTTTTTTATGTGACAGCTATAAATTTTAGACCCGAGAAACGAACACACCCGTAGTTCACATTAATATACTAGATGTTGGTTTTATCCAATTTAATAATCCATCATACCTGGTGTCCTCATGCCCATTGCCGACGGATATTAAGCACCGGCAGAAGCAGGACTGCGTGGACTGAATGTCTGAATCTATTGAACATCACATACATAGAAGTTGGGTCACCTGGATCACTATTGATATTGCCGGATAATAAGATCAGCATGACTAATAGCTTGAAAGCGAAATATATAATAAAATAAGCCCATGTCCTTGATTAGGAAAAAGTAGCACTTGTTACATATGGCCATTTAAACTTTTTCTGACGAGGCGACGACGACGACATAATATCCCCCTGAATCCTAGGTGTAAAGGCTTGATCCGTGCGTCAGCGCTAATGACAATTCACCAAACAACGCAACGGAGTGAACAGAAACCTGGTGGATAGATCCAAGAAAGGTAACCCTAAGCAAGCTGGTGGATAACTCCATTGTGCTAGCTGTGCTTATTTTTAATCTCCATTGATAACTTTATTTGCTTTATAACCCACTTGTTTGTTGAGTGTTAGAGATAAGAGGATTCTAGAAAAGCATCAGATAAAAAGGGTTGGTTTAAGGTAGATGAGGCTTGCCTTTCTAGGACATGCATCTCTGTAGAAAATGGGCAAGGATCAGGTTAGACCTTTCTTCCGTCGAGGGATCAGGACAACCCATTCAAGTCACCACTTTGCAAGTGAAGTGTGCTCATGCACCAACCATGCAACCCACTCAAGGTTTAACTCCGGAATGAAGAGGACCATTAAGATAGGATCATCCCACAACGAATTATTACTTGATACAGTTATGTTAACGACAATGTTAGACTTAGCATTCGCGTATGGTAGAACGGAAATTCACTAGATCTTATAACTGTAAAAGAATTTTCGTGGCGGTTCATTTATAGTGTGAGTATGTAACAAAACTTCATCTAGCAGCGATGTATGTCTATGCACCAAATCTTGATGAATATATTTATGATTTTCCTAGGATTTGGTCGAGAAAAGGGGGATGATCGTGCGCTTCATTATCTGTCCATTCTTATATAAGAATAAGACTACATCAGTATGATCATACACCTTCGAACTTATAGTGACTCCAGCGCATTGCTAGGCATGCCAATCCATATATAATCTGTAGTTTGCATATTTTCTCTTTTCTTGTCTTTTCAAGTAAATAGAATATGTGGATAGTAAAACTTTCTGGGACCCCCATTGTTGCTAAGTTTTAATTCTTTCTATTACTTAGGCAATTAAATATTCGTGCCATGAACACTGGACGACGTCGCTCTGCTCTCTCCGACACTTTTGACTATTCAGATGGTCCAGGTGATGTTTGCAGCTTTCCCGCGCCCCTGATAATTTTCTCCAATTCCCGAATCAGCATTTCAAGTCTCTTTTCTCCGGATTGCTGTCAGATTCTTTGTTCCTGCCAAACATGTAGCGATCGAACGTTGTCGCAAAAAAAACGCAGCAATCGAACTTTTGTGGTCAATATAAGATTCTCGCTTTCTCTGGGGAACCAATAATTAACGACATAGTGAATCTAACAGCCGCTGTCAGTTACACCTATGACAACATTCTTTGCGCCATGCATACGGCATGTACATGCACAACGGAACGCCTGTGAATGGGGGAACCTAGTGGTTTGGTTATTGGTGAATTAGACGTTTATTCCTTGATTTCCACTTGCCAGTTTGATATACACTCGGATTGATCAAAACATTGCATGCAGTACAAGTTGCATGGTCACTTTTCTACTTTCTTCGCTAAAGCCAATAATCCGAAAGATCGCTGGATCTTAAATGTGCTTATTCAGATGCATTGGCAAGTCATGAAAGTCTACACGTAGGATGGCACCAATCATAGAAGGCCAGGCCGGCTTGCTTAGGGTTGACGATATGCTTTTGGGGAAGGTTTCATTTTTGCTTCCTTTGCTGAGTTGGTAAGGAGCCCAAGTAGTATCTCCCAGGTTCCAAGTTTGACTCCCAGTAGTAGCGAATTTTCGGTCTGTGTTAAAAAAATCCTCCCGCCTCTCGGTTAAACACCAAAAGCATGGGTCAAGGCCCGACCCAACTGTGGTTCACATGGGTTACGGGCCCTTGAGTAAGAGCAAGAGAGTTTTTTTTTTTTTTTTTGAACTTAAGGGCAAAAGGGTTTTCCCTATATCACAAAGCCGTTGGGGTGGTCTAACCCTTGCAAATCAAGTTTTTTTTTTCATTTTGCTTATTAGCACGGCAAGTTTTATGACGGAGTGAAAGCCGATGCAAGTTTATAGATTCCCCAAGCTGATACCACGATTTGTTCAAATGCAATTATGCACATGAGAATGTGTCACCGGTACCTTTGCGTGCACCTTTTTTTTTACGGACATGACGATCTGGTGGTGAAGGTCCTAAAAATGCAAAGATCTGGGATCTGGTGGAGTGGGATCTGTGTAGCAGTCATCATGCACGTGGGTCACTTACTATGATTACCCAAATCGAGACTATCCAGTGTAGCAGAGCAAACAGAAAATGAAGTAGATGCATGCATGCATGCAAGTTATAAACAGGGCATAGATACACAGGATGCCTCTTCAGCGAAACGAACTAGCAAAACTGTTTCCATCGAGTATTTCGAGCATGCACATGATGAGGGTGCCGGCCGGTAGCAAAATAAACCACACAAGGCCAAGCTTATTACTACATCGATCGTATGCGTTCATGGAATCCGGCATAGTTTTTGCTACTATCCAGGCAGTTTAGATGGGGTTCGAGACCGTATCGTAGGCGCGGTCCCAGGTGAGAATATGCTGTGAAGTCTCTATATATACACTACCACAAATAAACACTGTAGCGGCAGGCCGAAACCCGCTATAACGGCGGGTATAGTGGCCCGCCGCTACCAAATCGCAGCTAAAAATAAAAAGCCGTGCGCCGGAGGAGGGGAGGCGGCGGATCCGCCGCCCATGCGCCGCGTCGTGGTCCGGAGGAGGGGAGGCGGTGGATCCGCCGCCCCATGCGCCGCGCCATGCGTCGGAGGAGGGGGAGGCCGCGGATCCGCCGCCCATGCGCCGCGCCGTGGTCCGGAGGAGGAGGAGGCGGCGGATCCGCCGCCCCATACGCCGCGCCGTGGTCCGGAGGAGGGGGTCGGCGGATCCGAGGCCCCGTGCGCCGTGCCTTCGCGCGGGGCTGGCCGGGGTCGCCCTGCCCGCGTCGGGGAGAGGTCGGCGGCGCCGTCGGGCGGGGAGGGCCGGGCTCGCCCTTCCCGCGCCGGGGAGCGGCCGGCGGCGCCGCCGCGCGGGGAGGGCCGGGGTCGCCTTGCGCCGGCGTCGAGGAGAGAGGGGTCCGGTCGGCGAGCTGAGAGAGAGAGAGAGAGAGAGAGAGAGAGAGAGAGAGAGAGAGAGAGAGAGTGGGTGGGGGACGGCGGCTGGGAAGGGTGGTGGAGTGGGAAGGGACCGGTTATTTATATTCCAATGTAGTATAGGGTTTCGGGGAGTATGTGAGATGGATCGTGATGATGGGCCTTTTGCAGGCCGTCGAAAAAAAATTGTAGCGGCGGGCCACATTACGGCCCGTCGCTACAAATCATAGCGATTTTTAACTGCGGTTCACTTTTACTAGCGCCGTTACGTGTTTTTTCTGTCCTCCGCTACAGTAGCGATTTGTTGTAGTGATAGCGGTGGCAAGTGGCAGTGGCACACAATACTATATAGACCATCGATATGTCACCGTTTCACCAAAAATATGTCACCGATGATTAAACATGTGCAAGTTGCCACGTTCGTGTCCCACTCACACCAATCGCGGGATATCTTTTCTATGCTTGGCCGGGCCTGTGCCCCTGTCATTAATTAGCTAAAGTTTATGTTCTTCGATCGGGAGCCTCTGGTGGTTGCAGTTTATTTGTCTAGGCTTTTGTTCCCCCTCCAGCCAGTAGAAACTAAGGTGTAGTGTTGTAGCTATATTATGCTATTTACGTATATCTGTCCCAGTACTCGTTCCACTTTAGCATGGGCTCAATTTGCCTCTTCGAATCGGTGCAAAGCTAAGCAGCCATATCTCGGCAATCTAGGCGGGAGCCGAGCAAATTGCATGATGCGCCTTTCCGCCTGCCGTGCCCATGTTTGAGCACGAGGAGTCAAGGATACAACCCGAGACCAATGCCCGATCGAAACAATTACTATGCAATGCTCGAGCATAACAGATCGGCCAATATATTTTTGTTTGTTTTATCGTTCTTCAGCACATCACCTTCTGTGTTCTTTTAAGTTTGTTCCAGAATCAGCACCACGAACAACTAATGTAGTACGAGGAGACAAGGAGTACCACTTGCCGGTGTCCATCTACAAATTTAGCTGGCTTGACCCTTTGTTTGAGGTTGCGGTTATATGCTAACCGTCTTTTGAAAAGTGTCCTCATGTGATGGCAGCACCTTCCTCAGTAACCCCTCTTCCTCGCCAATAGATTTTCAGTTTCGTTGCGCTGAGCCTCTGGTCGAGGTTTCTCTAGCCTTGCTCCGATCCTCCTCCAGCCAGTAGAAACCAAGGGGGTTGTGTAGTGTAGCTAAGCTATTTATATATATCTACCCCAGTAATCCACTTGCATGGCCTCAATTTGCCTCTTTTGAATCGATGCAAAGCTAATTAAGCAATCATACCCCGGCCGATCTCGGCGGAGCTTACACTACCACACAAATTTAGTCGAGCAACTTGCGTGAGCTGATCATGATCAATCACCCTTTCCGCCCACCGGTGCCCATGTTTGAGTACGAGGATGCAAACGCTCCAGGCGTGCGAACCGGCCATCGACTGCCCGGTTTTGCTAAAGATAGAAAAGGAAACACAAAAGTAGATTTGATGAATCAGTACCAAGGATTCTTTGTTGGCTCCGAGACTCTCTTTTAGCTCAAATTGTGGTAGTGTGGAATCTATCATACAAATACATATTTATATATAGGAATAATTGTAAAATCACCTCATCAGTTACTCAGAGTTTGACATTCATACCGATAAGTTTATATTTTGTTGCAAATAATCATCCACCCACTAGATTTTATTGCAGAAATTCACAACTATGTCATTGATTATACTCCATATCAGTCTTACAAAAATGTGAAGTATAATTCCCATACATTTTAGAGAATATGCAATACACAAAGCAAGTTAGATGTTAGCATTTTTCATGATAATAAGATGAATAGAACTCATTCAAAAACTTCGCAAAAACAAATAGTCATTCAAAAATTAAAATATATTGAATTTTGTTTGTTTTGTTTATATATATAGTAATATATAAAATAAATTAAACATGTAAGGATTGGGTTGGTTTTCACAACAAAACATAGTAGGGGGTGAGGATATGCAACAAAAACACTTATAAGTGTGAATCTCAACTCAAGTGACATATATATGAGATGGTTTTTGCAATTAATCACTACTCCTTCTGTTCTCAAATTGTTTACGCCGTTGACTTTTTCATTTTGTTGACTGTTCATCTTATTCATTTTTTTTAAAAAAATATCAAATACTTTTGTATGATTCGTTTTATCGCTAAATAAGTTGAAACACGACTTATAGTTTTACATATTTGAAAAAGAAATTGAATAAGATGAACGGTCAAACATAACAAAAAAAATCAACAGCGTTAACAAATTAAAAACGAAGGGAGTATATGTTTAGTCAAGAATAAAAGAGCTTCCGCCTTTAAGATTTCGCGTTAATAAAAGAAGAAAGCATCATCCAGTTATTATGAAAAATAACGAAATATTTGTATACAGTTTTTTAAACTCATTCATCATTGTAATTTATTATTCTTTCAAAATAACTGAAATACATATAGTATAAATTACTCAGTTCTACTATTATGTAAAAATCGGTCACAGATAGCTGATAGGAAAAATACTAGCCGCACAAATACCTCCATGTACTTATCGTAGTTATATAGATATGCAGATATGGATACATGTTCATTTTGTGCTCTCTCTCTCTCTCTCTCTCTCTCTCTCTCTCTCTCTCTCTCTCTCTCTCAAAAAAAATGTAGTGTTTTAGAACGATGAACCTTGGTGGTCTTTTAATTGATGCATGGTTGTTGCCGGTTGTATGCTCATCGGACGTACTAGGCCTTGTGCCAAAAGAGGTTTTCTCTCTGTTTCTCTCTCACGTATGTGATTCTTCACCTTGTCGTGGTTGTTCTTACCTCCTCCCTCGCCACGCTAACTCATTCAAACTGTGCTCTCTCTTCCCGACGTGGCCCAACCACTAGCTCCCCCACCTACGAGGCGTCACCCTCATCACCTCTACCTTCACAGTCTCTCCCGCCAGATCGCTGTCGGTCGAACCTACCTCCCCCGAACCCTTTTCTAAGTCCGACAACAAAACATATATCTTCCCCTAACAACTCTGCATGCCTAAACCATCATAGTCGCTCCTTCCTACTTTATCGACTAAAATCACAAGCGATTAGTCGAGGAAAAACAAGGATTTTTGTAATCTAAATGCTATAAAATGATAGGGAAAGCAGGAACAATGTCATATTCCACAACGGTTGAGAAGTGACCTCTGATGTAAAACCTTTGGACCCATAGAACTAGGGGCGTCCTCTCGGAGTTAGAACTGCGAAGCTAGGGTGATAAGATGTATCATCTAATGGATCAGTAGGGTTGTACCCCTGCCATGCCACACTGTTCCGCAAATCTGCGATGTACCTACCACTTTTGCATTAATAAAATGTTTAGGTCAGCCTTGGCCTAACATTGTTAGTATCATCTTCTACCACCACTTGTAAATATGCTCGACAGAAACAATAGCACATACAACATTTGTTGTACAAGCAGTAGCACTTGCCGGTGGGACGTACATCTCCAAATTTAGCTGTAGAGTCTTGACCTTTGTTTGAAATTGCAGATATGTGTAGTATCTTTTGAAATGTCGCCATGTGGACGCACCTTCCTCTGGATTTGAGCGCTGACCCGTGCCAGTCCGCCACCGACTTGTTAGACCGAGTCTCGAGTGGAGAGTGTCATCACAATTATCGAAGAATTTTTTAAGAATCGCATGCAGTGTAGGGTCATGGCGATGACACTCATCTCTCATCCCATGACACTCCCTCTCTCTCTCTCATGCCATGTCAGCGAAATTTAATGTTCAGCGACACTCCCATTGAGACTGGCCTTAACACAAAGCACATGTTCCCAAACGAACGTGAGCCGGGCCGGCAGCTGGTTTCGCCGCCATCTCGGCGCGCGGTTTTGTGCCGGCTCCCACGCGCTCGCGCCCCTGTTTCGCTGCCTTCTCGGCGGCGGGCGGGCGGGCGGGAGGCCGGGTCCCCGTCCCCGACGGCGGAAAACGACGGGAACATGTGCCCGCTGCCGCTAAATTACATTATTCTTCACCTAATCATGCGATCGATGCGCGCACCTCGACGTGGAAAGCGGCGCTTGACTCCTGCCTCTGCCTGGAGGCCTCGCTCGGTCGCTCGAGGAGGAGGGGGGCATGGCAGCCAGCAGTCGCGTCCTTTTCGCTCCCAGGCCGGGACCGGCCAACTGGCGATCGAGATGCATGCATCGCCGGCCGGCCCGCCGGTTTCCGATTCCCTCCACCAACCAACCAACGACGGCACCACCCTAGCTACTGAAATGTTCCCTTGGCATCACTTGTTAACGACTAACGACCGGGCCGAGACAATATAGGACAGTCATCTAGCAAATGCGAGTGCTTTCTCTTGTGCGTGTTCTGTACCGCGAGATGAATATGATACTGGTTCCGGTAGAAGGTTCATCAAATATCTGTGTGCGCTCGAGCCCGGCGTCGATTTCACGACGATGCTGGCCGTTGTTTCGATTCGTTTTTCATATCTTGACAAAAAGCCAAGGAATTTCATTCTTCACCTTCAAAATTTCGTTTGAGCTTCCACGGATTTCTTTCGTGGGCGGAGCAGTCAGTCAATCGCGCACGAGTTTTAAATTTTAATTGTTGAGGCCGTTGAACTGAAGCGAAGCTGTAAAGCTGGGCGTCAACGAGCGGTAACAGCTAGAGTGGCGTGTTTGCTGAAAAGACCTGGACTTGGTCGCGGAAGCAAACAAGGCGGAGGTGTCGCGCACCGGAGCCCCCACGCGCACGCGCGGGGCCACCTGGCGCCGAGCTGGGCCGCGTCCAGGGCGCGCGCCGCCGTGGCGTGGCCCCCGCCGGATCCGCGTCGGCGCCTCTGCCCTTCTGCTCCTTCTTCCTCCCCCGCATGCTATAAATAACTGGCTTCCCGCCTCCGCTCCGCACACCAATCATCACTCGATCGATTCCCCGGCCTTATCACCACTCGAGTACGTGATCGATCGGCCGGAAGCGCGGGTGAGTCTTCAGAGAACGATGGCGAAGCCGAGCGTGGTGGTGCCGGAGGTGGGAACGGCGGTGGCGCCGGCGCAGGCGGCGTGCCCCTGCTCGGGCACGCTGTTCCCGTACCCGCCGCCGCGCGCCGGGATCGCCGCCGCCGTGCGCCGCAAGTGCCTGCAGGTGGACCTCGGCGCCGCGGCGGGGCTGCTGGGCGCGGGCGCCTGGGGCGTCGAGTCCATGCGGGCGTCCTCGCCCACGCACGCCAAGGCCGCCGCGGCGCTCGCCGCGGGCGTCGACGACGAGCGCGCCGCATGGATGGTCCGTGTGGCTTTGGAATCGCACTACTCCCGAATCCGCTCTCGTTATCGCGCGGCGTGGTGATTAACGATGAACCGGGCATGCGTGCAGGTGAAGCACCCGTCGGCGCTGGGCAAGTTCGAGCAGATCGTGGCCGCGTCGGAAGGGAAAAGGATCGTCATGTTCCTGGACTACGACGGCACCCTGTCGCCCATCGTCAACGACCCCGACGCCGCCTTCATGAGCGAGACGGTGCGTGGCGTGATGACCGAGCTCACTCGTGTTCGCCATTATTGGCACCTTTAATTTGTTTCTACCTCCAACTTGGCTCACAAAATGATGGGTGACCAGATGCGGATGGCCGTGCGCAGCGTGGCCAAGCACTTCCCGACGGCGATCGTCAGCGGACGGTGCCGCGACAAGGTACTGACGATTACTCACCAAGCTTCGCCATTGCCATCTATCACGAAGCTGCAACCGGTTGATGTCGGCAAAACTAATCAACCAGCTGCTTCTCGTGCGCAGGTGTTTGAGTTCGTGAAGCTGGCGGAGCTGTACTACGCCGGCAGCCACGGCATGGACATCAAGGGCCCGGCCAAGGCCTCTTCCCGGCACGCAAAGGCCAACAAGGTGAGCTCTTGCCATTTCCCCACACGGCCACACGCACACCTCCAACTAATCCGGCCCTCGCCCACTCACAGACGTGCTAAAGCCACTTTATTTTGTCCTCGTGTGTGGTTGCAGGCTAAAGGAGTTCTCTTCCAACCAGCAAGCGAGTTCCTGCCCATGATCGAACAGGTACTAGGTCCTCTGACAAGTCACACGTCCTGTCCGTTCCTTTCTTCCCGCATCTACCCGGTTCCTTGCATTATTATGATTAGCTCCTAGATCAAGGAGAAAATCTCCTGACCAAACTTTTGTACTTGCGTTTCACCCAGGTGCACGACCGGTTGGTTGAGCTGACGCGGTGCGTACCCGGCGCCAAGGTGGAGAACAACAAGTTCTGCGTCTCCGTCCACTTCAGATGCGTCGACGAAAAGGTTCGTTACTAATGGCCGTTCCTGTCTCGGCTTCCCATCTATAGATACAAGATAGGTGTTGGTAAATGGCAATCTGATCCGAGATAAGCTTTTCTTTTCCCACTGCGCTGTCGTCGCCGCCGTTAGTGGCTAACCAACCAAATCAAGGATTAGCTATCTACCTAGCTAGCTTTTTAATAATCATTGAGGGAGTTATTAGTAATAAGAATTAACAAGGACGATATATGACTACAGATGTGGGGCGAGCTCGCTGAGACGGTGAAGGGCGTGATGAAGGAGTACCCGAAGCTGCGGCTGACGCAGGGGAGGATGGTGTTCGAGGTGCGGCCCACCATCAAGTGGGATAAGGGCAAGGCCCTCGAGTTCCTGCTCGAGTCGCTCGGTGAGTCACCTTCTTCGCTCTACCTTAGCTCGTGTAGCAGTAATGGTAGTAGTAACGGGGAAGAAGAAGAAACCATCTTATCTTATCTACGTATCTGTACCCTGATCAGGTTTCGCCGACTGCAACAATGTGCTGCCCGTGTACATCGGCGACGACCGCACCGACGAGGACGCCTTCAAGGTTTTGCGGCGGCGCGGGCAGGGCGTGGGGATCCTGGTGTCGAAGCACCCCAAGGAGACGAGCGCCTCCTACTCGCTCCAGGAGCCCGCCGAGGTGAGTGCCGAGCCGCCGCACCACCCGTCCATGTCAATCTCACATCTCGCCACACCGCCCACAGTGACGCCACTCTCGATTCCACTGGCAATAAGCCCGCGTTGCTTTCGCGTGGCCTGCTCGTCGGGACCACGGCGCCACTAGCTAGGCGCTGGCCACCTCTCACGTCCGTTTCGATGCTTATGCTCTCTTCCGTTATCCCTGACATTTTGCTTGCCGGGTGATGCGACGCAGGTGATGGAGTTCCTGCTGCGCCTCGTCGAGTGGAAGCGCCTGTCCAGACCAAGATTCCTCAGGGTGCAACAATAATAACGATACCCAGCTGTGGCTCCATGGGCATGATGCAGCAGATTGGCTGTACTGCTGAATGCGGCTGGATATTATATATATATAACGCAAGTTTTAATTTCCACCGTGGCCGGAATCGAGCTACGTACGCGGAGAATGGCGATGAGATTTGGAGCCAGTGGGATTCGCTTATTGACAGCATTGTTGTACCATAGCATTGTTCCCCTCTCTTTTTCCCCCGTCGTTCAGGAGCCCTCTCACTCGAGGGATCTATGCCAGGCATGTAAATTATGTAACGACATAACGCCTTGCACGAGAGGAAAAAGGTTATAACTAATGAAAGAGCAATTGCAGTACATACCGCAAAATTACACTCCTTTCCCTCTTTCCCTCTTTCCCAGGGGACCTCATCAATCGAATGATAAAAGAGGGCAGGACGCCGTTTGCTAGCTAGGACAGCAACAAACACCTGGGGTCACCTGGGAAATGCAACGGCACTGCCTTCCCTGATGGATCCGACGTATTGTCTTCTTCCCCAAGTCGCGATGGTCCAACAAGTTCAGTCGGACTTGTCTGCGATGGTGAAACATCATTAGGTACGGCCATTATAGGCAGTGCGATTTTTTCGTACACCACTAATTTGTTTGCTTCAGTACGTCAAAACATGTCGTTATCATTGTTCGAGAGAAGTAAAGTTGTTCTAGTGTTGGATTTTTTTTATTTTTACAACGATGTTGTTCCATTTTTTCGAAAACGAAGGAGAGGTGCACTTCATTATATTAAGAAGGAAAAACGGGATAAAAACTCGCACGATCCCATATTTACACAGAATACACCACACACAAACACAACGCACACAACACACAACCACACGAACACACACAACCAGACGCAACATGGACACCATCGACAAAGGAGTTGCTGCATAATGGCGCCTACAAGAAAGTCATGACGCTTAGACGTCACCGCCATCCGATCCGAGCAAGTTGGATCCGGGCTTTCGCCTATGAAGCCTTGGAGATGGCTAGAACCTCGACAACGTCTTCAACAAGGGAGTCCCTAAGGCGTATCCATTACCGACATGGTTGGCACCATTCAAGATTTCTCCGGTTCGGCTCGCCTTCTCCGACCCAACTCCCGGCCCCGTACCGGGGCTTCACGTCGGTCGTCCTCGCACCACGCCAACCGCCCTCTCGATGTCGGCAGCGACAACAACGCTTGCGCGCCAACGACACACCACTCCCAAACTTGGTCGGCCGAGCGACCATATCCGGCATCGAATCCGCACCGACGGCGAGGCGGCGGGTTAGCCGTCCACTCCTTCGCCAATCGCCCGCAACCTCCTCCCGGCCTCATCGCCGCGACCGAGGCGCCGCCGGAGGAGCGAGGGAATGGGCAAGGCGACAGACGGTCGGCTCGCTGTCGCCCCCCGGCGCAATGGTGTCGGTGTCGGCACCGCCATGTCGCTTCGGCTCGCCGGTGTCTCCACCCTGGCGCCACCGTTGCGCCATTCTAGTGCACCGACGTCGCGTCGCCTTGCTCGGGGCGCCGCCCAAGCCACTACCATGTCGTTCGAGCATGCCGGCAACGCGGATCCGGGCACCTAGGGGAGGCAGCAATGGAGAAATGAGGCCTCACCACCGTCTTCCTCGCGGCTGCATAACTTTGGCTCGCAGCCCGCTGGGCAGCAGCGAGGCCGGGAGAGGACATGGCGAGGGAGTACCTAGGCGAGAGGGAATGGTGGGTTAGGATTCCGTGCGTCGCCCCAAGAGCAGGATGCGGGTCCCCCCCCCCCACGGGTCTCTATGTCTGTTCGATATTTCTTGATGATAAACTTCAGAAAGTTACCTCCGAACTTTTGACGAACCCTTTTTTGAGAATTCAAGACGCAAATATTGAGGTAGTTGCGCACCATATAACAGATGTGAAATGGTAGGTCGCGTACGTCTTGTCTCGAGTATAGCTAGAATCATTATTCGATCGGTGCTTGTGCTTCGGTTTAATTAGCTGATGTTTAATTGTTCACAGATCACAGCTTCAGCTGGTCATTCGGTGGTAAGTTATATGCTATTCGTCTCGGGAACACACTGATTCACCTCCTTGGAATACACATATAAGACCTCGTCCGACCAGAAAAAAAAAAGGGTTCCAGTATCAGATCCTTCACCCCAAGAACCAAAAGTATTGACCAATGATTAGCATAACGTCTTGGTAGCCGATCGATGGATGGCCACTACATTAACACCGAGCTTGGTATCTGCATTGATAGGAAGCAACAATGCACCAATCATTAAGATTTGATATTTTCCACCAAAAGACCCACTGGCAGAGATGAGATCCATCAAAATGAAAAAAGTTTGGTGGTTCGTCTCATCTCAGAAACACGTTGGAGAACCATGATACAAGCATGTGACAACCAGCACTCTACTGATGGGGGCCCAACATATACAAGTGCAATTATCACTGTCGTACTTATTATGGTACCTCAAACAAATATCAGTGATATATATACCTGAGATAGAAAGAAAAAAAGGCCATAAGAACCGTTGCACGTGTCAATTCATCATATACGCAGTCCTTTTACTTCAGAATAAGTGAGGTTAGCATGCACTGATATTTAAATTTACTCTGCGTACTGATTTGATTCAAAGCTGAACCTGATGTTGAAGCGATCCAACTTTGCACCACCATTGGCCAGTCCGACATCAAAAGATGAAGCAACCAACAATGCGATGGAATCTTGGATAATGCAGCAAGCGCACATGATTTTACCATTTCGAGGATAATGTAGGTACACGTCCACTTGTGAGCTTTGGAGCCAAGCCATGACAGCGAGGCACCTCCACTAGCCATCTGGATACCGGAGCAGAGGTCATTGCAGTAGCAGCAAATGGAATCTGTGAACGCGAGATGGTGATATGGTGCTTGGATTTCCACGTCAGAGATGGAGACGCTTGGTATGTTTGCAATCATGCTGTCTAGAAGAAAGAATGCGCCCTGTTCGGCTGGAGATGATTTTGGCTTAAGCTGACTTACTGCCAGCTGCCAGCATACACCAAGCAGTAGCCAGCAGCTGAGTTTCAGCCTATTTGGCTGGAAATAAGGCCAGCCGAACAGGGCTAATGTGGTCGGACCGGAGGAATTCAGCTAAGGATTATTTTAGATGATAAAAAGGCTCAAGCACGGTTTATATCAAAAGCCAATGTCAAAATAAAAGTACAGAGAAAGTGCAGGTAAACAATAAAAGCACAGAGCTTTTCATTGGAGCTATGGATACTATTTTCCCAAGAACCAACTTCGTACAAAACCAACTATAGCTAACTTACATCATCGCAAGGTCTTATTATGGCTTCTAATCAAAGATAGACACGATTCTTTCCGTTTCAAATTTATGATGACATCATATTTGACCATTTTAATCAAAGTGAGCAACCAATCAACGATAGGCATCAAAGCATAGCACAAAGGATTTTGCGCGGAAGGGGCAAAAGGCAGGACATGTGTCAGATTGTTGAAAACACGTGGCAGAGGTCTACCTATTTCCAAATCCATTTCGACCTTTGCATTTGTTACAATTCAATATAATAATATCTAATTTTATTGATTATATACTCTTTTAAAAGTTCAACCTTTGGATGTATTTCTTCAACAGTTTAAAATAATCAGCTCAATGTTTTGATAAAAATGTTGATATATATTCTAAAAGTCAAAACATTGTGCATATTGGGACATGAACAGTATAAAAACTTAGTAGAAATCTTTGACATTCCATCGGGCGTCGTGCCATGGCCCGTGGGCGCTGATGGGCTTCCCTACAACATGGACCGCACGCGCATGGGCTCATGGGTTCGGCAGAAGCCGGTGGGCTACAGCCTACAGGCATGTTTGAGCTGGTGGGCTGTGGACGCGGAAGCAGGTTCTATGGATAGGAAGGAGGCCCCTCCATACGATTCGACATCGGACACATCCATCGCGTGTTCTAGGGTTTTCCGCCGCCTCCCTTCCGCACTCTCCTCCCCTCCCGGCGGCGGCGACTCCACCACCAACAGCGGCAGCGCTCCTCCTCCTTCCCCCGCATCGCCACGATGAGGCCGATCCTGATGAAGGGCCATGAGCGCCCGCTCACCTTCTGCGCTACAACCGCGACGGAGACCTCCTATTCTCCTGCGCCAAGGACCACACCCCGACCGTCTGGTTCGCCGACAACGGCGATCGCCTGGGCACCTACCGCGGCCACAACGGTGCTGTATGGTCCTGCGACGTCTCCCGCGACTCGGCGCGCCTCATCACGGGATCTGCCGACCAGACGGCCAAGCTCTGGGATGTCAGCACGGGCCGGGAGCTCTTCAGCTTCCGGTTCGACGCGCCCGCGAGGTCCGTCGAGTTCGCCATCGGGGATGCGCTCGCCGTAGTCACCACCGATAACTTCATGGACCACGTGCCGACCGTCCAGGTCAAGCGCATCGCCGAGGACGTCGAGGACCGTGAGTACTCAAGCTTTTTCGCTTCCATTTTAATTGGGTTATGGATCTGGGTGGGTTCTGACTGGATGGTTTTGCAGAGACGGAAGAGTCTGTGCTTGTCATCACCGGCATCAAGGGTAGGATCAACAGGGCCGTATGGGGGCCGCTTAACAGGACCATCATCACCGCTGGCGAGGACGCCACCATTCGCATCTGGGACACAGAGGTTAGCATGCCATGTCTGCTCATTGCTCTGCTGTCCACTAGGATGGTCGTAGGAATCTGCCTTTAATTCAGTATGGCTTTCCGGTCTTCTACTTTTCGTTCAGTAAGATTTGGCCTATCAAATTGCTACTATTGCGTTACATGATGCGTCAATGTTAGTATTTGGAACTTATGCTAAATTTGACCATTTAGCATAAATGCAGCTAATAGAACTAGTATATGAACCCAGCTAATAGAACTAGTATATGTAATACTTGACACATCATTTACTGATTGTTGTGCATAGTGGCACCCTAGTAACCTATCCAATGAGATCCTTTTGATTTATGTATGTGTACACTTCCTAGTTCTTACCTGCTAATGACTGAATTGAAAAGGGGTATCTGCAATGTGCTTCCTTGTCTTACTTCCATTTTTTGCCTTTTATTAACTCATGCTAGTATTCTAATTTCTTATCACTTATTGTTAATTCATGCCTTTGAATTGTGTGTAGACCGGAAAACTGCTAAAAGAGTCTGATAAAGAATCTGGACATACAAAGACTATCTCATCACTGTCAAAATCTTCAGATTGGTCTCATTTCATTACAGGCTCCTTGGATAAATCAGCCAAGGTAATAACTTGTTCAAGTGACACTCACAATGTTCTTATATTTCATTTTTTGTACTGTGGTGGATTTTCCTGACTTTTCATCGTTTTCTGCCAAGCTATGGGATACAAGAACACTAACCCTGATCAAGACGTATGTCACAGAGCGACCTGTTAATGCTGTTGACATCTCTCCTACGCACGATACTGTATGTTCCTCCACACGCTTTTATATTCATAATATTCTCTGTTCTGCTTGCCTGCTAAAAGCACAAAAGGCCTTTGAAACATTGACCTGGATTTGGATATGGTATTGTCATGCTGCATTAATCATTGTATCTTGGTGAATGTTCATGATGTGCTGGTTTGTCATGTTGCATGCTAGACACACAAAGTTCATGTATCTGTGATTATGGTTCTTGAAGTTGCATCATGATGTGCTGCATTTTGGCACTGTTGATCCATATACCAGATGGTTTCACAGCTGTAGTGTAAAATACCTTAGCGCAAAATAGTTGTATGCATTTTATATGAATTGACAGGTAGGAATAAAAAGGTTATGGATTATTTTCTGAACTTTTCTGTTTCACGTTGTTAGCCTTTTATTAGGTTTGAATATCTTGACTTTGGGTTATTCATTTTATCTGTTATTGGAGATTTTTTTTTTGTATTTTCTCTAGGAGAATACATGTCATGTCTGAATTTTTAACCCATAGGTTAATGTTTTGTGTCTAAGGCCTACATATGTATTATGCTGAGCTAGGCACTTCAGCAGATCCTATTGTTGTTCCATCATTTGTGTTCAATTTATGGTACTGAGGTTGTTATTTATGTTATTAGGTGGTTCTGGGAGGTGGCCAGGATGCAATGAATGTGACTATGACAGATCGACGTGCTGGTAAATTTGAAGCTAAGTTCTATCACAAGGTAAGTTTCTAGTTGAAACATTGGGATGCTTTGCTCCTTTTTTATGGTACCTTTTTATGTTTTATTTTGAACTGTTCTAATTCAAGATTTTACTGGCTATTTTAGATATTGCAAGAGGAAATTGGTGGTGTTAAAGGACATTTTGGACCAATTAATGCACTGGCGTTTAATCCTGATGGGCGGAGGTAATAATTGTCAAAGTGTTTAACATCTACATTTTCCTGCTGTCTAGTTTATGAGGTTTTGCTGGTTTTTTATAATTCTGTGGTAGCATGCTCAATGATTCTACCATGTTAAATCGTGGTTATATACGCTATTCTGATCCTCAGTAGGATGTCACAATCTTTATGAGAGCATACAATTTTATAGACATTCATACATTTCGTATTGATTTTTCGCATAAGTTTCAGTCTCATCTCTTTGAAAACTACTTCTAGCTCACTTGTTGGAGCAGTTCAAGAACTAATTCAATGTGCCATTTTAGCACACTTGCTTTTTATAGCTTATATCTTTCTGACCATGAATATCAGCAGCTATTTTCCTCTGAAACATTTGCTCATCTTTTTCACCTGGCTATCACATTTGGTCTTTGCTATGTTTTAAAAATTAATTTATACCTTCTAAATGGTTGGATGTTTCTTCAGTCAACTCCCCTTTATGTGTATCTCAGTGATTGCAGCCAAACACTGGCAATATACGCTATGCTGACCTTGTATTGATGTAAAGTTGAATATGAGAGCTACATACTATCTTAAGTAGCTTTACCTGTGATTCATGGCTTCACATTCTGGCCTTTTATCATTTACTGAGCTTCATTTGATGGCAGTATGTGCTATCCTGACTTTTACATTCCGATGCCTTTACCCACTTTCCTTCTATTATGTGTTTTAGGTCTTTTGTATTCACATCTCTTTCCTTCTGCAAAAACATGCTTATCATTTTTGCCTGAATATCATCAATTGCTCTTTGCTGAAGCTCTTTGCTGAATTAAAATAATTTGCAAAATTTGTATCCTTTTTGTATTATTGAATATTTTCTCTTCAGTGAACTCAACATATGTAGCTCAGTGATGCAGCCAAGTTTACATTGGCAATATACGCTATGCTGATCTCAGAATTGATGTCAAGTTGAATCTGAGAGCTGCTACTGCTTTACGTAGCTTTACCTGTTAATTGTGCTCTTGCATATTTTGAATGTGTATGTGTCTGATCATCTGATGGTGCTGCTAGCTCGATGATTTCAACCAGTTACTCTGGTTATATACGCTATTCTGATTACAGCTGTTGAAAATAGTATTCATGAGAGCTACCAGTTGACATTTGTTTTTCTTTGGTACAAAGGCACTTTGGTTTTGTTAGTTGTAATTGCTGAAGCCTGATTCTCATAATGCTGTGTTTTCAAATTTATCAGTTTTTCAAGTGGTGGTGAAGATGGATATGTTAGGCTGCATCATTTTGATTCAGACTACTTCAACATCAAGATTTAGATGGAGAACATTAGAAGTCCATCTGAGGTAGTGCGTCGGAGCCCAGTAAATTATCTTTGAGTTAGTTGCTGTCTCCTGTTCGTTGAGCCCGTAGAACTAGTTATTTACTATATTGCTTTGGTTAACATTTGTTAACCTTTAAGCTGCAACATTTTCAGGTCACATGCATTTCCGGGAAGACCTAACAGCAATATTTTTCTGTTCAAGTTTGCGGCACTCATATCTTAGCATCAGTGTTGTGGCACGTTAGTAGGTGTGCCTTGTGCTTTTTGTAGATGCTTCAGAAATTTGTACACTCGTCAATGAAAAGATCATTAAATTATAATCTTGAGGTTGTTCTTAAGCTTTGTGCATATTGTTGTCTTGTCGTTTCTAGACAAATTGAAGAAGTGGTGATTTGGAGTATACTAGCAAGAATGAATCGTCAGTAATGGGTCTGCGCTAGCCAAAATTCGTGTGCTATAGTAGTGTATGGTAAGCCTTGCTAAGGATATCCAGATTATGCAACTGGTTGGAAGGGAATGGGGGAATTGGAAGTACCCTAGAGAACTGCTTTAGAATTAGATACTACTAGTAAAGTATGAATTTCGGTGATGGTAAATTCAATCGCGCTTGATTGTAATAACATGAACCGATTTCAAGCTCGACAGTTCGATCTATCTTACTTTTCGTTTGTCTTTCACGATAACTCATAACCCTAATGGCGGCAGGAACTTGTTTTTTTGCGAAAACCAGAAAAACTCATCAATAATTTTTTCAAATATCGTCCATTTGCTAAGTCTGAATAATTCTTAACAGAAACAATCTGATTACTTATTCTGACTCAGAATAATTCTTAAACCTTATTTAATCAGCTAATGAACAAAACCTTAAGGCCCTGTTTGGATACAAAGTATTTTTACAGTTTTGTAAGAATACTATAATTTTGTAAAATACTTTGATTTTAGGAGGTATGGAGGTGTTTGGTTTTAGGAGGTATGAAGGTGTTTGGATGTAACAGGTTTTGTAGTTTTAAAAATCATGGTATTGGTAAAAGTGTAATTATTTTGGAGTTTTAAAAACTTCACTCCTGACCTCTTTTTTCTAAACCATGGTTTTGCTTTGGTTTTGTTTGACAATAACTTCTAAAACCATGGTTTCTTAATACTTTGGTTTTGAGAAACTATAACACCTAAACAGGGCCTAAGATGTTCGTTCATCTGCTGCATCTGAATGAAGTAGTCACGATTCCAGCCAGAGCCCAGAGGTGATTAAAAGCTAAGACGAATTTGAACACAACGTATTTTGTTGATAGTATTAAATCCAGATTTGATCTTAAAATGAGTTAGCTAAAATATAGTAATGACAAAAAATAACGGTTCTCATCGCGAGCAGAATGCCGCAATGATGAAAAAGAAGTCACCAAAAAAAAATCCTCCATGCAGCTTTTATGTTGAATCTCCTGTACAGCACGAGGAACCATTTTATTCATCTAAAGGCCATTTAATATCCAGTCATGGTAACAAAACTTAGATATATAGTAGTGCAAGTATCAGATAGACAGGTGATACACGAAGCTGATAAGCAGAGAGAGAAGCAATTCATGAATATATTTAGTACAATACCGCTTATAAAGCATTTCTACTTATGCGTCCAAGTCGAAGATCTAGAAGAGATTAATAACATGTCAAAGTTTTATCTAGTTAACCTAATAAAACACGCTCGCTAAAATTACTAATACCTCTTACAAATTAGGAAATGTATCATCCTCAGCGGTCGTTCCCCTTTGGGAACAAGTGACACGTAGCGCGTGTCTCAAGAGCTGCCGCAGGCGCCAACGGTGTTCCCCAGCTTCCTCGGCCTCCCGCCGCACCACCGGCGCGCCGCGCCGCCGCCGAACGGCACGGCGCCGCCTCCTCCTCCCCGATAACGCTGCCGCCTCTGATGCCGTCGTGCCCCTCGTCCCGCGGCCTCTTCTCCCCGGCGCCGGCGCCAGCTGGTGCTTCTTCCCGCGCACCGCCTGCACGACCCGGAGCAGCAGCATTACGCCCTCCACGTTGAGGCCCCACCACCCCGTGGCGCCTCCGCGGTGGGCGTCGCGGCGCGGCGCGGCGGCGCGGTTGGTCTCGATGGCGTCGAGGAGGTCGGACACCACCGACTTGCTCGGCAGCGCCGCCGCGGCCGAGGCGGCGCGGGACGCGGCATTGTTGCCGGCGCCGCCGAGGGAGATGGTGAGGTGGCGCGACGGCTGGAGCACGCCGGCCAGGAGGGAACGGCTGAGCAGCTTGACGACCGCCGACGTGCGCACGGCGCGCTCCATCTGCCTGGCGCGGTCATACGGCGGCGCATCGGCCACCGTGGCCTGTTGCCTTACCGCTGGCGAGCTGGTGGCGACCTTGAGGCGCTGTATCCTGGCGTGGGCGCGGACCCATGGGTCGCCGTGTTGGTTCAGGTCGCCGGCTTCGTCGTCTGCAGGTGAGCTCGCATATAAGTTTGTGTTGCACAGCTTTGTCGTTGTAGTATAGACTGAACGGGAACTGAACTGATTCCAGAATGCAGAAGAATCATTGGTGTGCAATCACACATATAGATCTTTGGTCCCGTACCATCTTCTGCCGCGGTGTTGGTGAGGTCGTGGTAGGCGGAGAACCGGGCGAAGATGTCCGCCAAGGTGGCGCACTTCCTGGCGGCGTCGGGCGGCAGGACGACGGCGTAGAAGAAGCCGGGCAGCTCGAAGACGAACGCGGCGGCGGCGACGCGGGCGACGAGCGCGTCGCGGGCCAGCATCCACTGGTGGTCCCCGACGGTGCAGGAGGCCATGGACACCGGGTGGGCCTCGACGCGGACCATGTGCACGGAGAGCCCGCCGGTGCGGAACAGCTGCGCGGCCTCGAACAGGTCGCCGCAGAGCACGTGCAGGCTCACGCCGCCGTCCACGGCCACCAGCTCCGTGTCCATGCCCGTGCGGAACTCCCGCGTCCGGCCCACGCGCAGCGACGGCCGCACGCCGGCGCCTGCTGCTCCGCCCTCCCGGGACGCCATCAGGTTGGCAATGCTGCTCGACTGAAACACAGAGAGCACACGCGCTGTTAGCACACATGTTGGTGTTATTTAACGAGCACCACAGCACCTTGGTGTGTGCTCGAGATGCATGATGGAGAAGCATGCACGCACGACCGATTACTACTCCTCACGGAGCACGCATGCATATGCATATCGTTGTGGACTTCCCCACACGTTTTGGTGTAGCTGGCGAGTATCACCTGCTAGCTAGATATTTTCCCAGATATTTTGCATGGATAATATACGAGTCTGTTGCACGTTGATCTATCTCTGCATGTTTCCGTGCTACGGTGGGAAACAGTCTCACATAACAAAAGCGGTGGTGCACTGCATATTAGTGCTTACTGCTTACCCACGATCGAGAAGTGCCCTTCCTCGACAACACGCAGCGCGTCCTCGGCGAAGATAAAGAGAGAGGCAGCTGAAGCTACTCACAAGAAAGAAAGAGAGATCGAGCTACAGGTGTTGCAAAAGCAAGAGGTAGAGAGAGATCAGGAGAAGGAAAGGAAAGGAACACAGAGATCGATGGAGTGAGTACGAGGGAGAAGCCGCGGTCGCGGGCACTCTTAAATAAGACTGACCTCTGCAGGCAGCAGATGTCACGCTCGGCTTCTTCAGATGGAGGGCGCAGTGAGAAAGAAAGAGAGCTTGCTCTCACGAGACAAGGCCGAGCGCGAGCGGGAAACGGCGCTGCCCGCGACTGCGCGAGGGAGCTGAGAGAGAGGAGAGAGTACGTGGGAGCCGGGGCCATGCACGCGCGCATGCACGCGCCACGCACGCCCCGGGGGACACCTCGCGCGCGCCCAGCGCCCCGCCGCGCCACATCGTCCGGCTCCCGGGCCCGCACGCGCAACACGTGGCCCCCACCGCGCGACGTGGCGGACGCCCCGGCCACGCGCCCGGCTGCGCTGGCCCCCTCGCGCCTCTGCATGCGCGACCCGACCGCTTCAAAACTTCAACTCAATAGTTTTGCTGCCTCGCTCGTCTACGCAGCGCGCGCTGCTGCACTGCACTGCAGCACCGCCGTCCGCCGCCGCGCCTCCTCTGATCGGCTCTCGCAACTTGCCAACTTGAAGGCGTGGCGTGACGGCGACGTGGGCTTCATCTCTCCAAAACAATGGCAAGAGATAATATAATGGGTGGAACATGCCTGTACTTGCATTCAAACGCAATCTCTTCCTACTACACTAGCTACGTTTAATTTTTTACGTTCTGGTTCGCGCATGTAGCATGAAGTAGAAACGAGTCGCCACACGGAGAACTTGAGTTTACTGTGTCATGCTTTCATCGTTCTGAAACGAAGCCACCACAGAACTTAGGGCTGAGATGCGTCGGGGCGAAAACGGTAAACCATCGATCAAATTAAGACACCGGCCGGCCCATCTTGGTTAAACTTAGGCTCTTGGCCGCCGAAATTCTTACGTACCTAACACGTATAGATGCATTCATGCATGTGAGGGAATCCTCTCCAAAATCTCCACAGCCTGATAACCAACTGCCGGTCTTCGTCAAATCCTCTTGACGTCCTTTTCGTATAGATTTTAGTTGACAGTGACGCCTGGCTCATGAGTTTCCATTGCCAAGAAATTAAAACATATATAATACAATGGAAAATAAGTTTATTTACAAGGTAATGACTTGTGTGTTTTAGGGTAAGCTAGCGACATAGTACAATGTTAAGCGATAGAATTGAGTTGTTTTAATTAGGTGATCAGTATGCAATAATAAGGTTTTGGATGGGATCGTACCGAAACTCACTACTACAAAATTCACTACAGCGGCAGACACCATTTTAACCATAGTGATGGTCTTTTGAGGCGTCCGCTGCTAAGATGGGATACCCGACGGTGTCCCCGAAACAAGAACCTGTATGTGGAAGTTTTTAAAATATATATAGCAGATTAGTTGGCATTGTATATATGTGAGAAAATAAAGAACACGTAACATTTTAGACTCTTGACCAAATTAAATGCGCCAGACTCTATTTGTTGAGAGGAACTTTTGTGGGCATAGGGGCATATGCCCACCATAATTTTACTATTATTAATTATACTTTAATATAAATATCAAATCTCTTATTAGACTATCATACATGTTAATTAGTTTCAAAAATATCTTATTAACGTGTGAAATCATAATTTGAAGTATAAAAATTTCAAATTCATCCATGATATGTCAAATTCGACATTTGTGTGCTTTAAATTATGATTTGACACTTTTATAAGTATATCTACAGCTAATTTGACATATTTAATTAGGAGGAGCATATATCATTGTGCTCATTAAAGTACTTCCCTTACTATTAACATGCAACAACTCTTCAGATATATGAGCTGTTGAATGCGGGTCAAATTTACAAATAATTCCGTTTATCAGTCGTATGTGGCTCTCAATCACTCACATGCATGGTCGGCATCTATATTGTGCTACCATTGGCACAATTTATTTTACATAATGAATAGTATCTCCGGGTGTAGCAGATTAATTTGAAACAGAGATAACCTTCGTAAATCATTGAACTGAATCCCGCCGAGTCAGCTACGTAGTGATACCAGTGCGCTACGCTCTTTGGAAAACCTGCATGGTTGCATGCAAGCCGCGAAAGCAAAGCCGGTCGGCACCTTCCAAAAAGCATATACACAGCTCCTCTCGTCCACAGAAATTAATAAACGGCGGAGGCGTCCATGAAGAGGTCCAGATTGATCGCGGCCGCGCGCGCTGCAGAAACATAGATTCTATATACTCGAAGCAGAGGCGTCCAAGTTGCTCTGACAAGTCTCCAAGTTGCTCGGCCGTAGCCGGAAAAGGAAAATTGAAAAGTGTAGCCTCCCGCCGCGTTGCGTTTGACCCATGCCCTGCGCTGCGTCGCTCGCGGACGTGTGGGGGAGCGAGATGACGATTGACGTGACGTCCGCACGCGAGCGACGAGCGGCGCGGTGGCCGGGCTCACTCGCTCCCACCTCGACGCACGCACCGCGCGCACCTGCAGGCCGGGGGACACACAACGCAGCACCCCGCCGAGGTGTGCGCGCGACGGCGGCGTGCCCGGCCCAAGTTGCGCCTGCCCATCACGGGCGGCGCCGCGGACGTGGTGGAACTCGTCGCTTGACACGCGGTGCTGGCGTGGGACGCGTGTCGATGCGGTGGCGCCCGATCGCCGTGTCGCGGGGCCTGGCTTTCCGGAAGGCCGGGGGCCGGTCATCACCTCGGAACTTAACGAAACGGCTGCGCGGTTCTCGGCTGGGGTCACCCGTCCCCGTTATTGCGTTGCCGCCGGCATGGCCAGGGGCGAGCAACTGTCAACAGCTAATAAGTTAGGTCAAGGAGGAGGATATTCCCAGCCGGGGCCCACCCAGCAGTGACTGTTTTATCGGCTCCGGTTCGTCGCCGTATGCCCTGTGGCCCCTCCAAGCAGGATACGTACATAGGTACGTAAACGTAGCATCTCTGTCCACTAGAGTGGCCCTGCGGCCCCCGCCTGTCAAGCTGTGTAATGTTACACGCCTGCATTGAGTTTCATTTCTTTCATTTCATTAACTATTTTTAAAAAACCAATGTAGGGTTGATAAACAGACAAATTATCTTATTTAAATATAATATTTTACTGTTAATCTATGTGCCTCAAAGCAATGGGTTGTAGTTTTTTTTAACTTAGTGTTGTTTCAAATTATAGTCACTACATGGACCAACTTCTGTATGGGTGAAGAGGGGTTGTGCCCCCTCCCCTATGATAAAAAAATGGTTGTCCTTGCATACGTGAAGAAAAATCACCTCTGGCACGGGTTGTGCCCCCTCCCCCATGATAAAAAATGGTTGTTCTTGCATACGTGAAGTAAAATCACTTCTAGCACACTCTTCCGTCCTACATCGGTTACACAGGGGTCCAAAATACGGTCCTTCTACCTTATGGCATCGTCCTAAACGACTCGTTGTGATTGTTGCGTGGTTCTTGACCAGTAGAAATTTTAGCTACGTGGGTTCATACACCCGAAGTCCATCATCCTTGATGCACCACCGTACACACGCCACCACCCGAGTACTATTTGGTCCTCCTCTCACCGGACATACAAATCGGAGAAGGTTCGGAAAGTTGTGGGCGGAGCGGTGAGGCAGCGAGGGTGACACCAACCGTGGTGGTGGTTTTCGACGGTGGGAGGAACAATTAATCACGAGCATGTTGAATTGTAAATTTTCGTGGCGGTGGCGGTTTGTGGCCAAGTAAGCGGTGAAGTGGCGAGCTCGCACTAGACATGGCCATGATCGTTGGCAAAGATGTCATTGCCAACGGGTTGATGTTGGACAGTGACAGGCACGCGGTGACACGTGTGGTGGTGGGAGCCGCCTATATCAATGGCTGAAGGAGGAGAAGGTGATTCGTGAGAGGCCTCGCCCCTCGCCCACCCCTGTCCAATCTAGTATTAAAACTTTCTAAAAGTATACTAGATTCTAGTCGTGTGTGGGTGTGATGGAGCCTAATGGTTCTCTCCCTACAGTCCTAACATTTTTCAGTCTATCATGACTTTTTTTTATGTTAGTATTCCATGCCTCCCTGTATTTGTTGTGAAGGTCCCACACAATGTAGTTTTGATTTCATATGAAGTAACAACATTTGGAGGAAGTTCCAATAACATTATTGATGTAGGCCTGTTTGGGACAGCTTGCTACCAGCACGCTTCCATTGGAAGCTTAATTTCCTACCAACACGTTTTGGAGAGAACCTAGCCGATGAGAAGTGGCTTGTTTTCCCGTCCCGATTTCTACGCAATCGCGAACCTGCTTCCGCCCGCTCGCGAGCACCTGAGTCGTGCCCCCGATCACATTTGTGCCCTCGCATCGGACGCCTGCTGCTTTCACTTCTCTGCACCTCGTGCTTGCGCCCTTCCTCTCTTTTTCTTCCCTGAGCCAACATCGAGTTCCACTAACCATGGACCTTCCTCGAGCAAATCGATAATTATCCCCATGTTCCTATACAAATCGCTGCCTCAAATAGATGCGCGGCAACAAGAGCATCTGATTCCCCCACTTTGTAGCCGTCTTTTCCGTTTTCTCCATGCAGATTTGAGCTCCAACCACCCGGCCATGGCAGCCAGATGCAAGAGAAACGAGGGGAGGAAGAAGACTGCTGAAAACAAAAAGAATAGGTAGGTATGCAATGAATGACATTGCGGATAATTTCGACCGTGTTCCATACAATAGAGGGTGAGGGTCGATTCCACGTTGTAGGCAAAATAATGTTTCAGAGAGAATCGCTTGCGTTAGAATCGGCCCGTTTGGCTCCCCGGGCAGCTTAAATCAAATAGAATTTAGCAATAATATGTCCCAAACGGGGCCGTAGTGATGTTGTGTTATGTTACAAATCTATCATGTCGTTGCTTCAACTTTCTAAATATGGGGTGACAACAATCTAAGCACCCATCAAAGTTTGGCTACGTCTTTTTTGCTCACAAATTTTGGCTTGCCCAAGTGACACAGACCAAACATGCACTTAAGCTGGGCCCATAGTATGAGGCCCTGTTATTCTGTCACGTGTTGGGCTCAAAAGCCCAAACCTGAAAGAATTATGGATGATCGCTCTTATTTTGTTGCCAACCAAGTTATTCGTTTATTTATAATTTGTTTCAATGTCCTTGTATATTAATTTATTCTGTTTTCAGGTACCGAAATTTCTCAAATAACGGTGCCACTCATCATGCCTTCTCGTATTTATCGTGTTCATGATGAAGCGAAATGGTTTACATCAAAGTTTTCTGGGTTGAGCAATGAGAGCTAATGATATGGGCCAAATCATGAGGTTGGTTTGGTGTCAACCACTCGGTGTCAGGGTTTGTGAATTATGTTTCTGATTTTCCTCTTATCTCTCGAGAATAAATTTTCTGCTAATTTTTCGGGCTATATGTGAGTACAATGCAGTCGTTGGAGTCAATAACATTAGTATTATTGTAGAGTCCCTTGGTGGTGAGTTTCTTAATCTCCATGAAGGGACTAGTGCGTTCTTTATGTTTGCCATTATGCCTTAACAATTCTGCAGCCGCTAGTGGCAACAGAAAGGCTTGCTAACTGCCTAACCACTAACAAACAACAAGTAGTTGAATCAGCAAACCTGATGCTGTTGCCACCAGCAAAGCGTACTACACTTATTTATGCACCGCCACTGAAGTACGCATTGCATAAATTTAAGATGTATCCTTTTAAAGTGATCATCCAAGAAAATTTAGATGTATCCTTTACCTTTCAAACTCTCAACTGAATACATTTTGATCCAACTGAATTATGAAGGCAGTAAGGAGAAGAGAACGAGGTGGATCTACATCTTATAAAATTACTGCTTCCTTTGGCAGTTCCATGTTGCTAAAGGTTCGAACAGATCAGTTGCTTATTATAGGGCTTGTTTTACCCTTCTAGCTGTTATTATTATCTGCATCCTATCGTGTTCGAAGTACTAAAAGGCACCAACTTATTCCCTATTTCGCTTGAGAAATGGATGGAAAAGAAATGATGTCACAATCAGGTCTTGTATCCTGCGCCCTGCAGAACAAGAAACCGAGGGAGGATGAGCTTGAGAAAAATGGTGGGAAATGGGAACGGAGGAACGAGGCCTAAGTTATGATGTTTGATGTTTGTCGTACCAGCTTCATCTTCTTGTTCCGTGTTGTGCTGTTAAGCAAGCATGTCATGATGCATTAAGTCAAGTGGGGGCGAGTACTTATGTTGAATACTATAACATAAAGTGGTGAAGCTTAGAAAGTAAAGGCAGAACTAGACTGTGCTAGAAACATTTGTTTCACCGTCACCTATCGGTGGGTTAGGTGAACAATTATGTAATGCATGGAACTAACCATGCTGCAAATTGTAGTGGTGCAAGTACAGTATGACGTCGTACATCACAAGGTAGTATCTATTATATAGGGTCAGATAAGCTACAGGTAATAATTAATAGGCTAAAAGGTTAATTAGGGGAGGAGGTCAGGCCCATTTAAGAACATCCCGGAATCCTGTAGGAATTGGATCGTTCCTGTCAACAGCATTGGACTGCCTTGCGCGGAAAACTCGCGATCAAGAATTTCTAATCAAACCAGCTGTATGGTGTGCTAATCAGTATACTTCTGCAGCAAAAATGCCCTGCAGTTCGCTCGGAGGAATCAACGCGCGCTAGAAACGCGACAGACATACCCGGTCAAGTATCTTGACAAATTTGAATTCACCAATTTAAAGTACTACGCCTTTCTTTAAAAGTACCATGCTGACATTGAACATTTCCATGCTAGGATACATCTTTTTTCCTTTGTACGAAAACTAATTTGCTCACTTTTCAGCTCACAAAACTCGGCATGAGACAAAACTGCAACATTCTCGTACGTTTTGCTGTCGCGATCTCGAGGAAATGAAGGCGGTCCTAAATGTTGCCGCAGGGCTGGCAGGGAAAAAGGAGAAAACGAAAACGAGACATCGATGCGAAAGGGTGCATCACGGACCGGCCGGCCGGCCAGAGTGGCGCGAGAGTGAGCACCCAGCAAAAGCTGCCTCCGCGCGCTTTCTTTCTCTCTTTTCTTTTAAAGCGCCTCCTCCTGCCTCCACCTCCTTTTCATTCAAAGCCACGCACCGCTCGCTCCAACCAGCTCCGGTGCATTGCATGCCGCCCCTGCCTGCCTTTAGCCATGAGGAAGGCGGCGGTTGCGGTGGGAGGCGGAGGCAAGGGCGCGGCCGCGACGACGGACCTGCTCGTCTGCTTCCCCGCGCGGCAGCGCCTGGCGCTGATGCCCAAGCCCATCTGCAGCCCGTCCCGGTCCACCATGGACAAGGCCGCCGCGCGCCGGCGTTCCCAGATGCCCGGCGCGCGGTCCAGCCCCATGTTCCGGGGGCCCGGCAAGGCGAAGCGCACGGCGGGGGAAGAGGACGAGGAGGACGAGCCGCAGTCGCCCAAGGTCACGTGCGCCGGGCAGATCAAGGTGGGCCGGCCCAAGAAGGCGCGCGCGGCTGCCGCGATGGCGAGGAAGCAACGTGATAAGGGAGGCGGCGGCGGCGGGAAGAGCTGGATCACGGTGGTCGAGGAGATCGAGCGGATGCACGGGCGGCGGAAGAAGGTGGGCTGGCTTGAGGCCATCGGGATCAGGCGGGACGCGCTGCCGTTCCTCGGCGGCGTCGTGCGAGGCCTCCGCCACAAGGCGCGCTGCCTTGGCTCCCTCCACGGCGCGGTGGACTCGTCCACGGAGGAGGAGGAGGAGCACGGCGGCGAACGCGGCGGTGCCTCGGCGAGCGTGTTCTCCAAGTGGCTCATGGTGCTGGAAGGCGGCGAGGAGCCGTCGGAGCAGGACTCCAGAGACGACGACGAAGAGGGCGAGCATGATGAAGACCACGAAGATCGGCAGAGTGAGGAGGCGGACGAGTGCTCGTCGGCGCCGCCGGCGAATGCGCTTCTGCTCATGCGGTGTCGCTCGGCGCCGGCGAAGGGGCTGTCCAGGAGAGTGACGGATGAGCCGCCTGCCAGCGAGGCCGAGGAAGAGGAAGGGAGCGGGCGCGGCGCCGCGGAGGACGCTGACAGAGAGGCGGACGCCAGGGACGATGACTTGGTGTTCATGAGCTCGGCACCGGGTTTCCTGAAGCTGTCCATCGACATCGCCAAGGAGACGTGGATCGTCGGTGGTGGGGACCCCCTCTCGAGGAGCCGGAGCTGGAAGAGATGAACGCCGCCCGGCACAGGCCGTGTCACGGCGGCGAGGATCGGGCATCTCGGATCCGTTGTACTTGTACAGATCGCCTCCCCGGCGTATGTTTTCTTTCGGTTGCGAAATTATAAGCCGAAACAACATAAATGCTGAACTTATCGTAGGAATGATTTGCGTATGAATTTCTTATGAACAGTCAGATACTATGTCGAGAGCAAACATTGTGGCGTTTTTTTCCATTCTCGGTGTCGCACCGATCCCAGCCAGGATCCCTGTCACTTCCGGGAAACAGAGCAGAAATGCAGGTTCTGCAACCCAAGAATAGAGATTTGTTTTATGCAGTGCAGAGAGAATGCAGACGCTGCAACGAAGAATATATTTGTTGTACGCTGCAGGCCTGCAGAATGGCAAGAAAGACCATACACTGCAACATTGAAAAGAAGCAGCTTCACACCCTTCGAGGCAATTTCATTACCACATTCGCCAACCCAAACGTGCATCCGGTGACCTGCCGCATCGCAATCAGCACCAAATCACCAATAATTAACAAGCATCACCACACGATCTAGCTCGAACTGCACTGCAGGTCTCAGTTTGAACCAAACGCACGAGGATGATTTTAATAGCGCGACGCTACAAGACTTTCGACTCACTCCAAAAGGTTTGTCATCACAACATGTCAAGACCTAGCGCGCACAGCTAACGAATATGAAATGAGTGTGGTGACGCCCCTTGGGCAGGCATAATGGCAGCAGGTGGCATCTGTCCTGCCGTGGGCAGACACAATGCATATATCGAGATGACCTGCAAAAGGTAAAGTGGAAAGGAACGGTGCATTCTATCCCTCGCCCACAAAGTTAATTTGCGCACGAACCAAAAGCGCGTGTCACAGTTGTTCCCGATGGGATCTACACATGATATAACATGGACAACGCTGTAAAGCTACCATTCACCTGTTCAGTTCACTCTCAAAGTAGAGTCAGGACTATCTCAAAGTAGAGTCAGTTAAGGACTACAGAGCCAGCACTACAGGTTGCTTTGTCGCATAAGTGAAATTACGAACAAGGCATGCAAAATCATTTACCGTTTGCAGAACTCTAAATGTCTGGCAAACTCCGAACTGGAAGCAACTTCATCGGATGACGAATGCTGTTCTGTACATGTTTGTGCTCAGATCTAGCAATAGGGAGGATTGGGGCTTGAATCAGTTGTTGAAGGCAGAACGGAATGAAAAATCCACGGTGATGCACTTTCGTGAGCACTGTACACTGGAGGGACGAGGATCTGCTTCACATCAAAGATTGGGAAACTGTTGATGTTGTCGTATTGAGCCCTGGAAAAACTGTTGTGACAAAGTTGGATTAGCAGGTGAACTGTGTAAATTATGAGCCGAAGTGTTGACATGAAAACAAAATTTCCCTTGTTGCAAAAAAACTAAAGTTTTCACGTACAATAAAAAGAAAAAAAAAAACTCAACCGATGAGGCAAGAACCGCCCCACGGCATTATCTAAGGAGAAGACTCCACGACACCCGGTCGAGAAAACCCTGCGAACCCTGGCCCGTACGCGGCGAAGCCGGGTCAAGCCAACCTGGGCCGACATGGCGCACGCCAGAGGCCAGCAGCAACCTCAGTGCGCCCTAAGCCTAGCTGCACGCGCCCAAGCCACAGGCCTCAAGCACAACGAGGGGGATTTTTTTGCGAGACTGGGGGATCGAACTCCCCACAGTAAGGCTGCCAACCACATGCCTTACCGCTGCGCCAAGCGCACGTCCTCTCACGTTCAATACACAAAAGTTATGTCTGTGATATGTAAGCCCCTACAAGTTAGATATTTATTTTTAATTTCGATCGATGCAGATTTAACAGGAAATACACACAACACCGTGATCAAGGATTAAGGCATTATTGAAACAAAGAAAGAATGGAAGAACAATAAGGGCTGAGAACTTTACAAGTAACCAATATAAATGAATGTCCAGATGTATACCCTTGGTAAGTAGGCTAATTTGTAGATGAAGCGGACACCTTCTGGACCTCCTTTGTTACCGCCTCAGCGATGTCTGATGCCTCATACTCAATTCCAAAGCATCTTACAGTCTCCAAGCATGGATCCAACAAGTACCTGTAATTTCAAATGATAAAGTTTCTGGAAGCATTATCAAAGTGTCAAGGTACAGAGGTTCTGTGTGCTTTTACATGTTATGAGAGCTTTCTACAAGATAGTCCTGACCAACTTCCTCTATTTTCTTAAAGAATACACGGTATTCCTGTGCAATCTGTCTTACTGCACTGATGGGGCCTGTCAGTCCTACTATTCTTGGGTCAAACTCTGCCATTACAATGAGACAAAATCAAGATCTGCAAACATAGTTCAAAATTTGATCCCCAAATCCAGAATACAACAGAGTAACTTACCGCTTAGATATGCTTTAAGTTGAGCAGATGAATCACGTTGAGGATCAATTGTAACGAAAAGCGGTTTAATCTTGATGCCATACTTCGACTCTAGTCAATGAAAAATTAAGAAGTTATAGAAATCGCTAAATTGCATCAATTGTTCCCATAGCAATGTCTAACAAATACTATTTGTTGCTAGACACCGGTCACAGCCGTTTTCAAACCAGCCAGCATAGAGTAGGTCAGATTATGAGTAATTGCAGTATTACGACATAACTACGACTTAGTTTTTAGCAAAGGATTAATAGATCATCAGTAAAGGTTGTGAAAAGGCACAGACGAAATTAAATAATTGAGGATATAGCAAACATGGATACAGTATAACAAAAAATCATGTGCACACACACACCCTTGCAGAGCACATATAGGAATCATCTGCATATAAGCCCGATCACTGAATGTTTAAATGAAATATACAGAGCATAACGAAAATATTCAACATATTATATCCAACTCCATATTTCTAAAAAAGAAGCCGGAATGCAGGATGTGATATATATAATAACTCACCTAACACCTTAACAACATCAGCAATCTTCTGGACTTGTCTTGGCGCCACGTCTGGGCATGATGTATAGCCAAAGTACATCAGGGTCCAATTTCCTCGAAGCTTTGATTCAGTCACCTCATTGTTTTCTGTATCATACAGCTTAAATGGTCCTCCAATTGCAGGTCTATTAGTAGTGCACCTTTTGGGAACACCCCCTTGCCCTGCTTCTTTAGCTGGAAATTCCATGGTACAAAGTGCAAAACAGCAAATGGATAGCACAATTATTAACGTAGTAAGGAATGAGTGACTAAACAACAAAACAAAAAATGAAATTAAAAACTTTTTGTCATGCAGTTTCCATTTCTTCCTACAATATCGAGCATAACATCTTATAGCTATTAGCAATGAGGAATAACAGTGATTCCGATATTGTACAGTAAAGGGGCACCAGTATCCATTACAGACTAAATGATGAAAACAAGCTAATTCAGTATCAATAAGGTTCATTAAATTCCGTAGAGCCAAGCAAGCACAACATAGGCAAAACAGAGTATTCCATCCAGCATTTCCTCAAGAACTACTACCATAATGTAGTCTAAATATCGAATGGAATGTCATCAACCTAAAAGTTAACATATTATATCACCAAACTGTGTAACATCAAAACAAAACAGAAATCTGCAAAGAAAATATAAGTACCTAAGGGAACCGCACGCCTCTCATCATTATAATGAAGAAAAGTAGCCACTCCAGCAAAAACTAGCAGAGCAGATGGCTGCAGAAAAGGAAAACCAAATTTACATAAGTATAGTGCTGACATATAGTGCTGCCATAGAGGAAGTTATGCCAAATTATGGTGCACTTGTAAAGCAACATCTACGTCGAAGTTAGTCAACAATACCTAATCTCATAATTAAGTACAACTAAGAAGACAGGTTAATCCATAGAAACAACATACAGCAATGTAGTATATCAGTGGCTGAGAATTTGACTCATTCTGTTCAGAAAACTGTCTCATTGGCCTAGGATTTCCTCCACTTGAGTAACTTCTTGCATGGTAACTCCGCGCAGGGAGCAGCCTGCAGAATCACAAGAAAAATACAGTAAGACAAGCAAACCATAGTAAGACAAGAAGAGCAAAACAATCTAAGCACACACAAATCCCTGCATTAGTGACCACACACAAATAACACTAAAGCCGTTCAAAGATTTATTTGATGTTTTGAGTACTAATCATGGGCTTTAAGACAATTTATCATTTACAGAGATACAACTACATAATACCATGATGAAAACATGAAAGATAATGATATTCACAACAAGGATTGGAAAAGGCAGGACACATCAGATCCTGGACACCCCAGCTACAAGCAAAAAATCATGGAGTCCAGCATGATCATGATGGTCAAACGCCGCTTGACAGCTGAATCCACAAATTACATTCACAAGCAGATCCCAGACTAACCAAACATGCAATTGCTGCAGTCAGCACACCACAACAGCCTGTGGTGAATTAAGTGCAGGGTAGCACATCGAGAAAAACTTCGCACAAAGCGACCTAAAAATGGAATGCACAAGGAAAATGGGCATACGCAATACGACTAGCATCGACTGACAACTTAGTTCCATTAGGTACTACTTGCTGCCTTAAATTATTCAGAAGGAAAACCCACCCAACCCATCTCTCCGCTCGATTCCTACCCCATCCCTCACGCAAGCCAAACTGAGAAAGTCGAATCCCAATACCAACCGGGTCGAGAACCGAATTAATCGCGCGGACTACATAGCGCCGGATGCCGGTCGCCCGCTGCGTCATTCGCGCTAACACCTGGCGCGCACAGCCACACAGCGACACGCGCCCGCAAGAACCAAGGGAAGTGAGAGAGCGAGAGAGATACGTACCGGGGCCGACACTGCGGAGGCAGGTCGACCGCGCGGAGGCGGCGGAGCAGCGAGAGCTTGAGGACGCGCGGGGTAAGCATGCCGCCGGGCGCGAAGGGGAGCTGGGGAGGGAGCGAGGCGATGGAAGGGGGAAGGGGAAGAAGTTGCGCTGGGGAAGAGGAAAAAATGAAAATTGTCGGGCGGCGGGGGTGTGCCCAACTTCTGGTCCAAGAAAGAAGCTTCGTCTTCTTGTGGCCCAAGAAAATGGGTCCGATCCAAGGTTTGGCGCCTGGGCTAGAGATGCGTCTGTGGCCCAACAAATGTATAACGCCTCTGTCCCTTTTTTTTTGTGAAAGAATGTAGCACTCTGTTCTTTTCTCTGTTCACACTATACTTATTACTTATACAACGAAGCTAACACAACCGTCCATGCATTGAGGGTTTTGGCACGGCCACATCTTTTCAGAAAAGTCCACGTATGCGATTTATAGGATAGGCATGAACAGACTTTTTGGTTTCCATTTTTAGCAAAATAGCAAGTATGCGGCGCTGGCTTGAACGTAAGTCATGCGAGAGATTGATAAGATAAACCAGGTATCCATTTTGCAATCGGCTTGCATTGTTATAATTCTTACATTTTGGTCAATAAAATGATATCCCATTTTTCTGTATTTTGATTAAATCATTTTAACACTACAAATTACCTATGTTGACCAGAAGATATGCCAAGTCAATTGAAATAACATATTTGGGTTGTTTCATATGATTGTGTGGCTTAGAACGGAGGAAAAATATTATAACTAAACTTAGGTATTACTTGAAATAGATAAGGTTATATGTCTTGAATATCATTTTCATAAAGTTGAAACTTTTCATAGTGACACTAGAACATATCAAGCAAGTGAAGTTAATTTTTGAAATCTTATAAGCAAGTTCGAATAACTGTTAAGCAACTCTTAATATTAGTATAACTTCTACGAGCACACACGTATGTGTTCACCCTAGTATATTATTACTTATGATTAAATATCAATATAAAATTCACTTGTAACTATGTCTCATCAATACATCAAGTCATATTTTGAAGTACAGAAATGTAAATTCATACATCATGTGTCACATGTCAATAAGTCAAATTTAAACATCACACAACCAGAGGGTTCTCAAACAGTCAAATTGTTCACAACATGTGTGGGCATATGCCCCTTTGCTTACTGAAATATTTACTTTTTAATATAGTCAGAAACATTTTTTCACAAAGTTACTTACAAAAAAAATAGTCAGGATGTACTCATGTTGGATCTACTTTTAAAGTAATCATCATAAAAATTATTTTTGATTCAATGATTTTAGCTTTGTGTTGATATCAAAATTATAGTTTTTGAAGTTTTAAGTTAGTAGTTGAAATGGTGTCATCTATTTTGCCTACACATGTATGCAACAGGTTTGATGGTGTATGTTTAATCGTGTTCATTGATTAGACCACTGCTCTCTCACTAGTTTGATACCCATCTGGTGATGTCAGATTCGGCCATGCTAAAGTTTTAACATCTGGATGGTCGGATGTTATCATTTACCTTGAATTTGTGAGTCTAAGAGGTGAACTTTGTGAATTGCATTGTAAACCGACATATTCTTCAGCTGAAAGGCCCTTTCATTCAAATCTAAAGGATAGAATGGAATAGGGAGACGGGAGCAGAGGAGAAACATGTTCGTGAACTCAATTACCACTTACTACTGTTGCATGCACTACACATCCTAGTTTTTGCAAGTAAAAACAGAGTAAGTACGCTACGTCATTGGTCAGAGAAAATTGTGTTATGGTGTTTGCGCTGGTACTTGAGAAAACATGACTTGTACTGTTTTCTTAAGCAACATGGACTCCCAATTTCTCAAACACAAAGAATGAAATATTTAAATGGTACTTAATCCGTAGATGGTTATTTATATCCAACACACAAACGAACACGCTCGCAAACACGAACCATTGATTAATTATAAGCTCAATAGCGTGGGATTGATTGTGATCAAAAGGGACTGGATCTCAGCTAATTGCACATTTTAGAGAGAAATGTCTTTCTATTGATCAGAATCAATCTGACTCTAAGCTAACAGATTTAAGAGAATAAATCAGAAATTAATGTGCAATATAAAAGAGTAATTACCCCCTCCGTTTTAACAATGTTGATGTTGTTCGTCTTATTAAAAAATAATTTTCAAATATTTTATTACAATTTATTTTATCATCAAATAAAGTTAACACATGACTTATAATTTTATAAGTTAAGAAAATATTTTGAATAAAATGATCAGTCAAACGTAACGAAAAAGTCAACTATGTCAACGGACGAAGTAAGATACAACCTATTATATTTCGAACGCTATCACCCTACTGTGTAATGGCGTGGATTTTTTAAGTACCAAGAGTTGAAGCATGAAAATGTAACATTACATGAGCTCAATCTGTAAGGAAATAAAATCGTAAGATGGCTCTTGCTCATGTTTTAGCACCAAACACATCCCTTCAAATTATACCAGATCATGGTTAAGTTTGTGTAGCTTCATAGAATTACTTAACTTCAAGCCTAACTTCATTAATAGGAAAAGTAGTGTCCCAATTACACGATAATATTTTTACAAATAAGAAAAAATTACACAATATTAAGCACCGTCATTATGTGATGGCATTATTATTATCACACTGAGTTGAATAAAAACAATTGCCCACAACATTACTACATCTCCGAAAGAAGGCCAATCATAGAGGCACGTGGTTCATACAAGGCCTCAAGAGGCACCAGTTTTGGCATGCTTAGGCCAGAACCCTCTTCCATGTCCATATGATCCTCCCCTTGTCTTTCCCAATTGAAGCATTGGATCATAGTCCCCAGAGCAAGGCCTACCATTTGCATACCCAAGTTCTCTCCTGGACATCCTCGTCTTCCCATGCCAAATGGGATGAACATCTTACTATCGCTCCTCCCATTCTCAAACCTATCAAAACAATGTGCATGTTAATCTATATGACACCGTAATACCATTTTTAGAAATGAAGTAAAATTGAAACTACTTTGGTACATACCTTTCTGGGATGAAGGTTGCCGGCTTGTCCCATTGTTCAGGATCCCTATGGATTACAAATGTATTCACTAGAAGCATTGTCCCCTCGTGAATATCAAACCCACTGATCATAGAGTCAATAGAGGACTCATGAGGAACAAGAAGTGGTATTGGTGGATACAAACGAAGTGTCTCCATGATAATGCACTGAAGATATTTTAGCTTTGGAAGATCTGTCGTCTCGAGTAGGCGTATTGGTTGCCCAATGCATTCGTCAATCTCATCTTGAGCTCTCTTCATCGCACGAGGGTTATTTAGCAAGAGAGACATTGCCCACTCAATTGTGTCTGCCGAACTAGTAGTTCCAGCTTCCAGAGAGCTCTGTTAAACAAAGTAAAGTAAATTATAATTATATCATGTATTCCATTAGCTGAACTACAAACATGCATAAACTAAACAACATCAAATACAAATAGAAAGCACATGGTGCAAGTCGTGTATAACTACAATCTACAATACATCCATATATGTGTCCAATGTTGCAACATGTGTCACACGTGTGGCATGTCCACAAGCTTGTTTCAATTTCATGTTAGCTTTGTAGATGGAAATTAAAGTAAGGAGTTGAAACAGACAGGGTTAATTGATGGAAAGTTTGTTTTTAAAAAGTTGTTTGATAACTGCTTTTCTAGTTTTTTGATGTGTTGAGAAGCTAATGATTTAAGTAGCCAAAAACCGGTCGAGAGCTCCATCCCAAATAAACCTGTCCTTAGACACACATATGTTTGATGTACCGGACACCCTTATCACCATTATATTCATAAATATGTTGTCACTCTGGACTGGCTTGGGCATCCCCCAGGAATGAAGTGGTGTTCCGCCATGAGCCGCCATCGCTTGGCCGCCTGCTTGCTAATTGCCGAAGCGACTGGACCTTGTGGCGTTGCCACATGTCACGATCGAAATTTGTTATCTCTGATAACCGGTGCTTTGTTTTCTCTTCCATCATGTAATTTTACTGGTATTTATTCTTCACGTAACCTTGTAAACCTGTACATTGCATTGGAGCCGGAACTGAGCTGCCATTTTTGAATTGAATGGAATCAGGTGGGGCATTAACACCCCCCCCTCAAGTTGACGCTAAAAAAAAAGAGATCGAGTAAGATTAATGGAATGAATGTTATTTAGTCTGTACACATTGATGTTGGTAACACTCCACTAGCATGAAAACAGTCCACTAAGTAGCTTTCTAAATACTTATTAGTCTAATGGAATTCAGATGGGACACACCTCGCACCTCCTAACATTAAAAATCAAAAGTAGTATAATAGCCTACACAAATGAACAGTGGAAAGCAGAATTAAGAAATCATCATGTCGATTCAAATTACGCCTTTTTCTCTCTCTCTTTTGGGAGGTTGATTCAAGATGTTGTTTACTCACGATGCATAGAGATAAGATGAACTGGTCGGGGCAGGCATCTGGATCTTTGTCCTGCAGCTCCAGCAGCACCCTGATCATGCACCTCCTCGCCGGCTCACCTTTCTCCATCTCCTTCCTCTGCTCCTCGATGAGCTGCTGCAGGAACCTCGTCCGGCTCTCTCGCAGCCGCCGCATCCGCCGCCCCACGCCGCTCATGTCCAGCCACCGCAGCGGTGCCGGTAGAAAGTCCCACACCGTGGACGCGCCGATCAGCGCCATGGTCTCCTCCACCACGGCCCTGAACCACCGGGCCTGCTCGCTCACTTGCGCCGTCTCCTCCTCTCCATCGCTAACACAACACGCAACATGCACGCGAATGATGTGTTGAGAGTATTATACGCCCGTATTTATACAAAGTAAATACGCAAGTCGATGGACCGTACGCGTCGCCGTAGTACGTTCGCCCGCATATCATGCCCATCATGGCGTTCATGAGCAGCTCGAACAGCCGCGACTTGAGCTCCACCCGCGCGCGTCCACCGCGTGCCGCCGCGCGGTACAGGCGCCGCGCCATGGCACGCGCCTCGCGCACGTGGACGTCGGAGAACTGGAGCACGCGGTGCGCGGAGAGGAGCTCGGTGACGGCGACGCGGCGGACGTGGCGCCAGTAGGGCCCGTAGTTGGCGGTGCCCATGGTGGTCCAGTCGTAGGAGAGGATCCCGCCGGACGGCAGCTGCGGCCGGTTGGCGAACGCGGTGTCGCGCGCGCCGAGGCACTCCTCGGCGGCTGCGGCGGAGGACACGACGACCACGCGGCGGGAGCCGAAGCGCAGCTGGAAGACGGCGCCGTGGCGGGCGGCGAGGCGCGCGAGCGTCCGGTGGAGGGGCTTCTTGAAGAGGTGCAGGTGGCCGATGAGAGGGAGAGCGGTCGGCCCCGGCGGCGGGTTCCGGCGAGCCCCACCACCACGTCGTCGCAGTAAAACTTGCGCCGCTATCGCGAGCAGGAGAAGCGTGATGCCGATGATGATGGTGTTCAAGTTCAAGGTATCCATCAGGACCTGATTCTGATTACGCTGTGTGAGTGTGAGTGAGCATCAGAGGAAATTTATTACAAGCCTTGCACAGTTGCACTACCTCGGTGGCATGGTTGTTGGCAGGATACGAAACTCATTTCCTATGACTTGCATCAAGTAAGTCAAGAAAAAATCTTAATTTGTATCATCGTCACTGCCGGCCCCCACGACGTACGCTTTCCATAGAAATACGCCAACTTGTTCTCCCAATACTTCTGAAAGAATGCTACAAATATCTGAAGCGGGAAATGCAGACGGGAGAGGAAAAAATTCTCTGCGAGAGGGTCGTACTTTCCTCCGGTGCGACCCTAGTCACCCTACGCTGATGGAGGCAAAATCGTGGGAAAATTTTAAATGACGGAGCACCATATCCGTCTAAAGGCATATGAAGACATGATGCATGCTGCTCAATCACAGTAACAACAGCACATGGAAAAAAGGTCAAATTATGTGTTAGGACGGGCTAACTTACTAGCTCGAGATATAATAAAAAAAACTAGACTGCAAAGCTTATAAAGTGGCACGAGAAGTCTAAGAGCTAAAATGTTCATGCATTTTTTCAGGTGGACCGTAGCGTAGTACGGGGCTGGTAACTTCGCTGAAAATGTTCTGATTGTATCATAAACCAGCCTTCTTGACGTGCACTATTAAAATACCAGCTTGTATCATAGAGAAAATTGATAAGTACATAAAGCACGAGCTTTGGGATGGAGGTGATGTCAATAGAAAGGAACTTGTTTGTTTTCTTGGAAAAAGGCCTTGTCGTCCAAAAGAACAGGGTGGATTAGGCATATTGTCAACCTGAGAGCTCACAACAATGCCATGTTAGTGAAATTTCGTCACAAATTCTATAATAAGGCTCACCCTGCTCTGGGTGCACATTATTTTGCTAAAATTGTATGCAAGGCCTATGGATAAAGAGATCTTTATGGTGGAAATAAATCATTAGACTGACAAATCACTTTTTCATGTGTTGCATCCTGCCAAGTGCAAAATGCCGATACACTTTGTTTTTAACAAGACTGGTGGGATCTAGGAGTGCTAAAATGGAAATACCCAGAATTGTACATTATGACCTGAACAAAAAATATTACAATCCATAAGTTCTTGCAATTGGATATTTCTAGCACTTTCTGGTTACGAGTGACAGTCTTTGCCTCAAATAACTTTCTGACTTACAAGGAAACTTGAGGCTACTCCCTCCTTTACTAAATTGCTGTCGTCATTGACTTTTTCCGTAATGTTTGACCATTCGTCTTATTGAAAAAAATTCAAATACAAAAAGTTATATGCTATATTTCAAGTCTCTTTAGTGATAAAACATATTCTAACAAAATATATGATATTCTTAAACTTTATTTGAATAAGATAAATGGTCAAACATAACGAAAAAGTCAACGGCGACAACAGTTTAGTAAACTAGATATGCATTCTAACCAGAGAGATGCTTGGTCCTATATATGAGGTGATCAAACGTACTATGTCCAAAAGTCTATCTCAAACTAACAGGCTCTTGCGAAATCTCTCCTTGGTTTAAATTGATGTTGAAGTCTTGTTGTAAGAGAAGATTAAATTTTTCTTCTGGTTGGTTCTGCGCGATAGAATTAGGAATCTGCTTAGAAGGAAGAACAGACGGCTAGATTGTTATGATTGTGTCCTTTATTCTCGTCAAATGGAAGAGACACTACTTTACTTGCTTTTTTTAGTGCAGCTTCAGTTAGAGATACTGGCAATTACGGGGCATTCATAAGAATACAATAATACATAATACTAGGATCTATGTTGATTCAAGTAGAAGAAATTTCAACTCTGTGATTTTTAGAGAAGTATTGATCGTTGATTATTGGACGATATGGTGCCATAGAAGTAGAGTAACTTTTATGGGCATAGAAGCATGTGTCCACCCTAATTTAATTATTAATATATTTTAATATTAATACTGAATATTTGATCATACTATTAAAAATATTATATTAGTTATAAATATGCCTTATTAATGCATCAAATCATAATTTAAAGTAAAAAATGTCAAATTATATATTAATATGTGTTAAATTTATCTATCATGTACTTAAGATAACATATTATGATTTGTCACATTAATAAGACGTATATACTAATTTAACATGGTTAACTTGATATTTATAATTAATTAAACTAAGATAAACACATGTGCAGAAGTATCTCCCTTACTTTGAAGAGGAACTAGCTTTGGTCCTGTTGAATAGTTTCGTGTAATCTTACCTGAACTCATTATTTCTCCCCCCCCCCCCTCCTTTTTTTTTCTTTGCAGCCTCGAGCTGTAAACCCTGTAATTATCTTTATTTGTCAATATTGATAAAAAAAAATGGGTAAGGCCTTTCCTACCGAACTTCGGTAAGAATAAAAAAGAACTTTCCTTGAAATTTTGTTTACAATGTATGACGGCAACAATATCATACCTCGAGTGGGGAATAGAAGATACTGAACACCTCGAAAACGGATTCGTTTTTTCAGTTGTAAAGATCGGACACGTTCAAATCAAAAGCACGTAGCATCCGCCGAACGGGAAACGCCGCTTCATGTTAGTGGATAGTAACTCTTTATTTCAAGGTGCGGGTCTTTGATCAGGGTACACAGACAGACACATAAAATTTTTTCAACTCAAAGACGAGTGAGTCAGGCCTTGCGGAGCTGGTGGAGCGCCTTCATGGCGGAGATCGCGGCTGAGGGGTCGAGGCTCTTGGGGCAGGTGGCGGTGCAGCTCTTGATCATCCTGCACCTGTACATCTTGTCCCATCCTTCGGCCAGCGACTGGACCCTCTCCCTGGCGAAGTCGTCGCGGGAGTCGGAGACCCAGCGGTAGGCGTGCAGCAGCGCGGCGGGGCCCAGGAACGCCTCGGAGTTCCACCAGTAGGACGGGCACGCGGTGCTGCAGCACGCGCACAGGATGCACTCGTACAGCCCGTCCAGCCTCTTCCTCTCCGCCGGCGACTGCGCGTGCTCCCGCCCGGGCACGGGCGGCGGCCTCTTGGTCTTGAGCCAGGGCTCCACGGACTTGTACTGCTGGTAGAAGGCCGTGAGGTCCACCACCAGGTCCTTGACGACGAACATGTGCGGCAGCGGCGTGACCATGCTGGGCCGCGAGGTGTCGGCGTCCACGGGCTTGAGGCAGGCCACGGTGTTGACGCCGTCGATGCTCATGGAGCAGGACCCGCAGATGCCCTCGCGGCACGACCGCCGGAACGCCAGCGTGGGGTCCTGCTCCGACTTGATCTTCTGCAGCACGTCCAGCACCATGGGCCCGCACGACGACAGGTCCACGTCGTACGACTGCAGGAACGGCCGCCCCGGCGAGTCCGGGTTCCACCGGTACACCTGGAACTCCTTCACCGTCGCCGGCTTGGGCTTGCCCCCGCGCTTGCGCTCCTCCTCGGCGGCCGCGAGCCGGGCCTGGCCCTCGGCCGCCTCGCGGGCGTTCACGCGCGCCGCAGGGTGGCCCTTGAGGGACGGGAAGTGCGCGTCGCCGCCCTTGGCGGCCTGGCGGGCGGCGTCGATCACGCTGCCGTCCTTCACCGAGCGCAACGCGGGCAGCGTCCTCCGAAGCATTTTGATGCGACGGCGCTAGCTCAGATCGTGCATCCGCCCCGGCGCGCAGTATCCATGGTAAGTACTTCATAGCTGGCGAGTGACCGTGCGAGTGCAAGGTCGGCGCGTGTAGTGGCACGTGCCATCTCCGTCGACACGTGTGGTGCGAAATGCCCGGAGGGCGACACGAGTGGGCAGTTCGAGACGTGTTCACTGGCCAGTGCTCCACTCATGAGCGGCGCGGAAAGCTGTTCCATGGTGTCATGGGCGGGCTCGCCTAAATTTAGAGTTGGAAATGGCCCATACGAACAAAGGCTGGCCCTTTGATAACATCGAACAGTACTGGGCTTTTGTCAACAGCAACCGTGGACGTCAAATCCTCAATGAAGTGAAAACGCGTCAAGTGGTTGAGCAATTCGGGAGTAGCAAGAATCAAAAAAAATTCGGGAGTAGCATTCCGCTCAAAATTTCGTACTCCTACTCTCCTAGTCCTATTCCTAGTCCTAGTCTAGCAAACAAGTCCTAGTTTGAGTATCCTTCAAAAGAAAAAGAATAGGTCACTTCAATAGCATTTACTGTACTGGTCATTGGTCAAGGTTGCCGAATGGCACTTCGCAGAAAAAAGGTTGCCGAATGGCAAGAATGGAAAGTACTTTCACCTTGTAAGGTCTCTGGGTACTTTTACCTTTTTTAAAAAAACCTTTAGATGCCATTTTCTTGCTTTTGAACGAAAAATTTCAAAAAAGCGGAGCCCAGTCCAGGCCCCATCTTGTAATCGGAGAGATTCAATAATCCGAGAGGCCCCATCCAGTAATTGAGATACGCCAGGTCCGTTAAAACAAGAGCATCGTCCCACGTGTAATGAGGCGACAGAAACCTCTAAGCTCCAAGTGGCTAGGGAGGAGATGCCCATGCGATGTGAAAACGGAACCGGGAAAAGAAGGCATCGCCTTCTAGACAGGTACAGATCCCACGGCTGGCTGACGGCCCCCTCGGAAGCGGGGAGGAAAGGCGCTGCGCCGGCGACCATTGACCAGCGCACCGCTCCTCCTCCTGCCACAGATTCAAAAGCTCTAGAAGCGTTTCCCGCGTCCAGCACTGACCGGGACGTCCATCGCCCATATTCTACACCTAAGCTGCTGTAAAATATTGCTTGGACGGGTCTCGCGCGCCGACGACGTTAACGTACTACGCGAGATCGCCCAGTATTTACGAGCCCAGCTCGAGCGGAATTGATGGGTTATTAAGTGCACCGTACCGGCGTTAATGAACTGGCTTAGGTATCGTTAATGACGTCATGACATAGGGGAACTAACCGAGGTGCCTGTGCGTTTTATTACAGCAAAGTGCTGCTATCAGAGATCGAAGAAGGCACCTTAATTTCGCTGTGGCCACTACTCGTTTGTCCGGTTTACAACTGTTAAACAAGAGATCCAAGCATGTAAAACCATAGCTGAGCAACAGCACCTACATCGTTTTATATCCTGCCACGGGCATGGCGGAAAAAATAAATATTTTTTTAAGGCAAAGTACTTGAGAAACCACCTGCTTACAACTGCTCGATCGGTAGTAGCCGCACCAGCATTGCAACCGTAGTTTAATTAGTCGCGCTCGCCGGATTCCGATCACATTGCGTTGGGTCGTCGCCGCGCGCGAGGCGTGCAAGCACGACGCCACAGGGCTCACGTGCGCCCTCGCGCGCGTACGTCGCGTTCCGCATGCCAAGCGCGTCGTGCGACGAGAGGGTGACGGGTGTGTTGCAGCATTTGGCGGTGGCGCGTGATCTGCAAGACAGGCTACAGAGAATCCGGCCGTCCCGGTTCCCGTCCGCGACCGAGCCAGCGTGCGCCGCAATGCCGCAATAGAAAACTCGTCCGCGCCATGGAAGTTTCCGTGCCGCGCGCGTCGGGGCGCGTGGCCTCAGATCAGACCGCGGGAGGATAGAGGCTGCTCTGGCCGGTTCAACTGTTCATCAGGCCAGGCTCAACTGCCGGTATCTCGATCGTCCCAACGCAGGGCACACGTGCTACTAGAATTTTAGGGTACTATACACATTATTGGTGTCACGCGGTAGCTGGCGAACGAAGCCTACCGATCGATACTCAAATGGCTACTTTGGATGTGTTTGTTTCATGCGTCTAAATTTTATAACTGTTGCATAAAAAAATCTTATTATTTAGGAGTACTAAATAAAATTTAATTATAAAATAAATTACATGCTCCTAAACTAATTTACGAGACGAATCTAATGAGATTAATTAAGTCATGATTAGAAAATGGTTACTGTAGCATCACTTTAGCAAAACATAAATTAATTAAGCTCATTAGATTCATCTCGAAAATTAGCATCAATCTGTCAATAGGGTTTTGTCATTAAATTTATCAAAATATTCATAAATAGTAAGATTCTTTTTGATGTGACGATGCTTAAATTTTAGAGAGCGGAAAACGAACGCGGCCTCGAAAATGTATTACTAACCATTTGCCAAGAAGATTGGCGTGTCTCAACTCAACTGAAAAAAAAATGCAACTGTTATTCAATGCATGGTACTCAGAAATGTAACCATTTGCAATTAAATGTCATTTTAATGACTAATTAATATAAAGATATCACACTACATATCTCTATCTCTATGAATGGTACTAGTATGGTCTATGGTGACATAGGTCACTATCAGTATATTCGAATCTACTGCATTACTCTCGTAAAGGCAAAGGGAAGCCATGACACAAGTCGCAGACGGTGTGGAACGCTTGCTAATATTGTCATTACTTCCCGGTCCCACCTTTAGGTCTTCTTTGAAATGGAGAAAAAAACATAGGTTTTTTTTATAGCATTCAATTCCTACAAAGAATTTTCCTATGAATCTTTGAAACACGATATTAAATCCTATCAAATCCTTCAAAATTTCTATGGAATAGTTTCCTCCATGCAAGTTTTGGAGGAAAATTAACAAGAGGTTCAACCTCCTGTAAAATTACTATGGGTCTATCTCTCTCTTCACTTTCGTGTGTTTTTCTAGTGTTGCAACCAAACGATTGCTAGGAAGTTTTTTTGTGTTTTTAATTCCTATAAGATTGCAATGGATGACGAACTAAATTCCCGTGTTTTTCATATTCCTGTATTCCAAATGAGGCTTTAAATTTTTACTTGCAGACTGTTAACAACGAAATGATGTGGATGCTATGAAGCCGTGAGTTTGGAGCTTGTTCTAATGAAAGAGAATCCATAGACAAATAGGATTGTGATTAAATGAAAGTGGGTATGTCTAAAAGCCATCCTAAATAGTACTAGTATTTACTTTTCCAAACGAACACCGTACTAGTAATGCACCGTAGTAGCACCTTTACACAACAACTCTAGGCACTAAAGGTTGGTTAAGCTATACTCACATGGGCTGCATGTGTCGGCTAAATTTCGAGATGATTGTTTTGTTTTAGCTTATGAGGGGCAAACATGAAGGTTTTCTGAACTAGTTACCCGTCAGTACACAGCAGATGGAACCCAGGAGAACAAATGAAACCTGTGGACGCGGAACGATGCTGCTGCTGTTTCGTTCACCAAACCACCACACCCACACCCACGCGCACGCACGCACTCGCCGCGCAGGCAGGTCGCACTCGCACACGGCAACAACCCAAGCCAGACGCCGAGCGAGCTGAGCCTGAGAGCCTCCTCCTCCCCCAGCCCGTTCCTTTTGCGGGAAGGAACGCAGCAGCCGCCTTCTCTATTCCCCTCCTCCGCCCCCTTTTATACCGCGTCGCCGGCCCGGCGCAAAGCTTCTCCTCTTTCCGCTTGTGCTAGCTGCCACTCGCCCCTCCCTCCCCGGATCAGCTTGGGGATCGGGTGCGGGAAAGAAAGATCCGGCCTTTTTAGCTGCTTGTGGCCAGTGACTGGTATGGTCTGATCGGTGGTGGTGGTGGGGGTAGTTGGTTTCTCGGGAGTTGCACCACCGCGAAAGGGGAGACCCAGGGGTTGGTGGGATGGACTCCGGCAACAGCGGCAGCCTCCAGTCGTCGAGCGGCGGCGAAGACGAGTTCGACTCCCGGGGCGGCGGCGGCGGCGTGGACTCGTCCCCGCTCTCCGCGCTGCTCCGGCCGGCGCCGTCGCCCTCGGCCGCCGCGTTCTCGCTCTACGGCCTCCAGGAATTCGCGCCTCCGCAGCAGCACCAGCAGGGCCTCTGGTCGGGTTCGTTCCCCGGCGCGGCGGGCGCGTCCTCCTCCTCGTCCCCCGCGCGTCGGGCAGCGCCGACCAGGCCGGCGCGCGCCAGCACCACCAGCAGCAGCAGCAGCAGGCCGAGACGACATCCGCCGCGGCGGCGCAGGGTTCGGCCCAGCCTCCTCCGCAGCCGCCGCCGCCGCGGGGGTCGCGGAAGCGGACGCGCGCGTCGCGGCGCGCGCCGACGACGGTGCTGACCACCGACACCTCCAACTTCCGCGCCATGGTGCAGGAGTTCACGGGCATCCCGTCCCCGCCCTTCGCCGCCGCCCCCGCCGCCGCGGCGCTCCGCACGCGCTTCGACCACATCTTCCCGCCCCCGTCCTCCCTACTCCGCTCCGCCGCCGGCGACGCCGCTCTCCCGCCCTACCTCATGCGCCCCTTCGCGCAGAAGATCCCCTCCGCGGCGCCCTCCGCTTTCCCGCAGTTCACGTCGCCGTCCTCCTCCTCGCCGCTCTCGTCCAGCAGCATCGGCGTCGCCAATGCCAATGCCGCGCCAGGACCATCCTCCTCCAACCCGGCCGCCGACACGTTCCAGCTGACGTCATCCGCGCTCCTCCGCCTGCAGGACGCCAGCAGCTACCTCTCCTTCCAGAACCTGCTCGACTCGCAAGCCTCATCGCACTCCATTTTCGGCGCGGCGGGAGGCGGGTTCGCGCAGCAGGCGCCGCCGCAGCGGCTGCACGACCCCGCGCCGTCGCCGTCTTCGGACTTCCTGGCCAACATCAGCGGCAGCAGCAGCCTCGGCCTCACCCACGGCGGTCTCGTCATGGGCTCTGAGGGGCTGCAGCACTTGCACCACACGAGAAGCGACGTCCACCATCACGGCGGCGACGAGCTGTCCGGCGTGGTCGCGTCGGGAGGCAGCTGCAAGCCAAGGAACTACTCCACCCACGCCGGCGCGGGCACCTCCTCGTCGGGCGCAACAGCCAGCGGCGACAAGCCGCCGGACGCTGGCGGCGCACCGGGGCCTGCTCGCCCGGGACGAGGCGAGGGCCTGGACCCGTGGATTTGTACATCGGAGTAGGGAAGAGGTGATGCCGCGTCGTCCTCGGTTCCGTCCTGTGACCGTGAGCTGCGGCTACGGCGACGAACTCATGAACCGGCTGGATCCGCCATGCATGACAAACAAAGGTCTGATTAATTAGCATTACCCCCTTTTGTTTACTTATTAATCACTTCGTTCTCGATGAGGCTGTGACCGTAGCCCTTTTTGTACATTAAAAACCTCGATCTCTCACTTAGATTCTTGAATCAATCTTACACGATTTAGCCGTGCAATGAGCTGTCGCATACTACTGCTAGTCACATAGCTACAGAAAGGAAGGTGCAGGAGTGAGAGAGAGAGTGAGAGGTGGTGCAGTTTCCTGTCCCAAAGCAATGCTTCTCTGCTCCTGGTTCGCTTTTGCCCCTTGTTCTCTAGTGCTCCTCCAGCGTCACGTCGCAGTTGCTGTCTCCGTCGCTGGTGCTTTTGGGCCCGACCGACATGGTCGACGACATTAGCACAAGTAATCCCCACCGGCGGCGGCGGGCCGGCAGCGATTGGCGGCGAGATTTCCGGCGCCAAGTCCCCTCTCCAATTAGTTGCTCCACCGGTCCCAACCGTCGCTCCTCGTATGCCGATAAACTGCGCAACCACTACGACTTCTACTTACGCAAAGCCCCCAAAAGGGCCGAGACAAGAAGGGAAAGAGAGATCGCATGCCGGAAAAAGCAGCGGAAAAGGCATCGATGGCAGGCTCCCTACCGGCTTTAGATTCTTGGAACTTAACCACTCCAACACGGACGGTGGTGAGGTGAAGGCGACGGATGGCGAGACGACGGAGGAAGACGAATGCTGTAGACGACGCGCTTGATTGGTGGGAGGTAGGAGACCAACAACCGTACCTCCCCTTCCCCGGAGGAGAGCTGACCGTCTTAGGCTCGGGATTAAAGAAAGATCGCGGCATGTGGTGGCCGTCACGGTCTTAATCAACCCGCGATCTTCTTCGTCGTTGATGAGAGAGCGGGAGATCTTTTTATATTCGTGCCAAGGTTTTGTGTAGCATGTGATGTGGTTTTCTGGGCCATTAGGCTACAGGGATAGGGGGATGGAGATTGGAGGGTGACCCGACCGGTTGTTGCATGTGTCCCCCCTTCCCTACACTTGATTGCACCTGAATGGACTGCTACTGCCTTTTCTAGTTGATGTATCCTCGAGGCTGATTTGGATTTTTCATTCAAGAAAGGGATTTTGGATTTGATTTATCTCTGCTCTTGACTCCATCAAGAAGATTTCCCATTTGGATACACTCTGTACAGCTTGTCCTTGTACTTCCTCTGTTTTCATTTACTCTGGATACACTCCACATTGTACAAATCTCATGATCATTTTTATGTGTCTATACCGATAATACATATTGAGAGTCAATTCATTCCGTACATTAGAATGCAAGGAGACAAGTACTGTTACTATAAAATTTTGAATGCTATTTGTAAAATGATAGGTCCAATTGCGATTCTAACCTTGAATATGTATTTTCGTGATTTTACCATAATTTTTTTAACCGAAGCTACACCATTTAGCATAGATTTCAATCTCATGTGAGATGGAAGCAAATGAACCATTACAAAACGAAAGCATGAGAGAGAACAAACTATCTCTGATTCAATCCATTGCTCTCCTAAGTGGTGAGTCTTATATCCTTTGTAGTTAAAACCATGAAAGTCGTGAGTCACGATAGAAGCTTGTTTCAGTTCAAAAAAATTATGCAAAAATCACAAAAATTCCATATTTAGAGTAAAATCACAAGTAGACAAGGAATCGATGGTAAGTGCAATCGTCTCTAATAAACACGTAGGAGTATTTGTCAAAGTGGGGAGTACTATTGCCTTTTCAAGTTGGCCGACCTCCATGCACTCTCTATATCATCGTGTGCTCACTCTCTCGTCAGGTTCTGGTCCATATATGTACGTCTTCTGATGTGCATGTCCACTGCTCATTGACACAGTAGTATATATAATCATCACCTAATAGCTAGCTAATAGCTCCGGAATCATCTGGTTTCACATTGCCCTACGTGCACAATTCATATCGGTACCATGTTAGCGCAATATTCTAGCAAAAGTTACGCGGTTACCTGTCACGAAAGCGACACAAATTGCTTGTTTACACCAAAAATCTATCATTAACGGTGCAGCTTTTGGTAAAGGACGAAACTAATCCTGGGGATGATTAGGCATCGGTAGCAGTGATTCTACTCTATTCTTCATCAGAATAATATTTTTTAAAAAAAACATGACGCAGTGATTACCTGACAACACCGGGTGCCTAACCGTGGCCACACAGCATGCAAAGCGCGAAACCTGATTGATGCAACCGAAGGCGGCATGATTAGCTCGCTGGGCGATCAGATCGCTCCTGCGCCGCGGAAGCGAGGAGTAGATTGGCTAGTGGTGACATGTGAACCCCCTCGCTGGAATCATGGTTCGCCCGCCCCGGCCGTTCCAGGGAATAACTCTGTTCTGCAGCAATGATGCCCCTCCTCTCTCTCTCCCGCCCTCCCTGTGTGTTGTTGCTGCCCTCTCTGCGGGTGATGATGGCGGCGATCTCCCGCACAGGCCCCTGATCCTGCATGCAATTTCGAGCCAAGCCCTAAAGTTAAGGAGCTTTTCAGAGAGGCCGAAACGCGAGTCTGGCCGGCAGCACCACACTAGTGCTCCTGTGCCTGTGCGTGCTCGCCGTTTGTTTGCTGGCAGGTCGTCACAGTTTCCGTGCCGTAGTAAATGCCGGCCGCGTCACTGCCGGGGCGGTACTAAACTCGCCACGGCAGTCGCAGTTCTCTTTATTGGGTCTGCTATTTATGCCGCTGTTGAGAGAGTCGCCGGACGATGATGGGTTCGCCCTGACAGCGCGCGCAGGTTAGTTCCTCCTGCAGCCTGCCGCTTTGGGCTGGCCCGAAACGCGATCCGGCTCGTCAATCATGCCGGTACCGCGTACGGCAACATTGTTTAATGGTCGGGGAAGTCACTTTGGTAGGAGTATTAGTAGTAGATCATTAAACTAACAGTCGGTGTACCGATCAACTGCTGCGATAGCCGCCGTACGGCGCACGGCCGCCGAAATCCACGGGGAGCAGGTACGTGCACGGCCGGGGTTATTGAATCCGCCCGTCCGGCCCCGGCGGCTCGCACCGGCTGGCGTCGACGTCGAGACGTCAGGCGGGGCACGCACGGCGCACCTGCCCAGGTCCGTGCGGAGAGGTCGTCGCTGCCGTACGGCGTGCCAACCCTCGGGGGACACGCGCGGTGGAGGCGGCGCCGTCCGGTCCGGCCGGACGATGCGTTTCATTGAGCGGCAGCGACTGCCAACGGCAAACGCTGCTGCGTCGCCGTGCCCGTGCGTGGTCTGGCGGAGGATAAACTGGCTCCTGCTCCGCGCCGCACATGTCGGGCATGAGCAAAGCGAGTTCGCGAGCGAACTTGACCAGACGCGCAGATAGATGCGGCGCTACCCGTTCGGGCTTGGTCGCCAGCACGAACAGAACAGAGAGCATTGAACCATTGGCGCACGGAAAACGATGCAACGTGGCAGCGGCACATGCCGGGAGCCGGCCGCACGGGCCGCGGTCAAGCCCGGCATGATGGCCCCCTGCTGCCGCCCAGAGCTGTCCGATCGGCCACGGACAGGCGGTAGCGATGGCAGTGGTCGTGGTACTCCAGCAGAGGCTTGCGGCCGATGCGGACACGATGGGTTGCCAGGTGCGCGGGCTCGGACCGGGTCTTGGCGCGTGTCGCCCGGCCGGATCGAGCGGAGCCAAGCGAGCGCGTCACGTCCGTCTGATTGGACGCGGCGCGCCCGTCATCCGTCCGTCGCGCAAAGATTCGGCTCGTGGCCAGCTAGGGCTTTAGGCCCCGTTCGTTTCCACCTCTAAAATTTAGATATCTGTCACATCGAAGAGAATCTTACTATTTAAGTAGTACTTTTATTAATTTAATAACAAAACCTATGTCGCGACTCCCTCTAATTTGCGAGACGAATCTAATGATCCTAATTAATCTATGTTTTGCTACAGTGATGCTACGAGTAAACATCTTCTAATAACACCATAATTACCCTCGTTGGATTCGTCTCGTGAATTAGATAGGGAGTCTGCAATTAGTTTCGAGATTAGACTTTATTTAAGTACTTCCAAAATGATAAAATTCTCTTTGATTTGACTCTCTAAAAATTAGATAGGGGAAACGAACACCCCCGCGACGTCACGCGTTGATGTGGGGAGAGAGACCCGACCGACCGTTCTGGCTCGGCACGATTATTCCATCACCCGGTACGGGCAATCCTTGAGGCTGGCGCACTGGCATTTGCATGGCACGGATGATTGGATCCCAGCTCGTCTGTCGACTTACCCGGACACGTGGCTCCCCGTCTCGAAAGAAATCACGATTTGTCCGAGCGAATCAGGCGTGGCATGGAAATGTGACACGAGAGGAACGGCGAAAATCAGGGACGAAAAATCCAGCAATGGAAACGTTGAAAAATCCGGGATGGAAAATCTGACACGACGAGAAAAGATCTGTTTTTATATCGGTAGCCCTTCGAGAATGGATGGATGGATAGAGCAACGAGCGGCGTCGGTTTATCTGAAAAGACACCCGAGACTTGCGCGTCGCGTTCGTCCTCCGCGTGATCGCGACCCGACCCGGGCAACGGGCGAAGCAAACTGGCCGGGTCAGCTGCACGCGCGGCACGAAAGCGCGCGTCCCACGTCGCGCGCGGCTGGCTACCCACGCCACGGAGCGGGTGTCAAACCGGCAACGTTTCTCTATCGGGATCGGGCCTTGCCGTGCCCGCGGCCGCCGGGAGAGGTAGAGGACGCTCGTTGTTCCGACCGACTCGTATGCGTAAGGCGTGATGGAAGCGTGTGGCCAGGTGGAGTGTGGTGGACGGACGGACCCGAGCGGCATGCGCGCGGGCGAACAAGATTCCGACGGTTTTTAGGCGGCGAACAGCGACGGCGACGGTGGTTGACCGCTGCCGGTTCAGAGATCTACGGGTCACGTAGAAAAATGTTGGAAAACGGCCGGGGCAGGTTTCCTTCCTCCCTTTGGCTTTTGCCCCTGAGTCCCTGACGAACGTCATGTTCCCTCTTTCTTTTTTCTCATGTATGGCAGGTAGAGATTAATCAAATTGGATAACACACCTTTTTACAGGGCGCCCCTTTTTACAAGGGCCTGTTTAGGTTTGATCCAACCACATTTTTCAGTCATTGGATATTCATCCAACCACCCTTTTTTAAAAAAAAGAAATGTTTCAACCTATGAACGAGCTATTCTAGTTGTACATTTTTATTGTTCTAGTAAAAATTTTGACTGAACTAAATGTAAATTTTAGTTAAGTCGAAACTAGTAAATCTTTTTTATTAAACATCAAACTTACTCAAATGTACGAACACATAGAAGCATACTATACCTCTGTACAAAACATCTACCGAAGATTTGCCAAGTCACGAGTCAGCATAGATATCACCTCCTATTTACCGTGGAACGTATAAAGAAGTGTAAATACAACACCCAAACAGACCTTATCAACAGAGTACTGCTATAGGTCCTACCCGATCGTCCTACTCATGTACAACTTATGTTATTATAGAAACTAGATATCATCATTTGAAAATTTAAAACACTTAATTACCATATATTCATCCAGTTGAACGAGAGTTGGACATTCGGGTTGGCTCTACAGCAATTCCCTTATCAACAACATCAACAACAACAAAGAATTCCTACCGTTTGTTTTAATGGAAGGTAACTGTCAAATTTGAGTACATGATCCAGCAATTTTATCTTGGATCTTCATCATTTCTACTAGTAGTAGCTAGAGCATGGGCCACCAAGCTGAAATCAAACGTTCGCACCAAAGGAGCATGCAAATCCTGGTAGGGGGTTGGGAAACAGCAGTACGGTCACATAGGATTGTGATTGGTGCATGAGATCTCTGCTGGATTTGTGCCAAAGCGACCGGTCGTCGCTTCATTTCCAGCGCAATTTTGTTTCGGAAAAATCGAACCTGAAGACACCAACACCGGACCAGAGGCAAGGATACGACGCGATCTCCTTTATCTTTCTGGACGCCAACAGAGGCCGGCCGGCCGGCCAGGGGACGGGCAATTGCCCTTTCGATGATGGCGCCCAGTTACACGAGCTTGCCCATATTGCGGCCATTATTTCCCTCGCCCGGCAAAAGGGGCACTCATGCGATGCGATAGCGAAAGAGCGGGGGTTCGTGATGTGATCCTGAGAGATGTTTTGTCCGTGAAAGGAACTAAAGAGGGAGGGAGGAGACACGAAAACAAAACACACACACACGAATTGACATCATGAGGGAAAAGTGCAGATAAGCTTTTGTTTCTTTCACGAAAAGCCTTGAGCAATGGTCGAGGACGGCGATCGATCTTGGGAAGTGCGAAACGTTTTCAGTAAAGAGTGAGGTGAGGGAGTGTTGTTTTCGGAGGAAACGCAGCCATTGTTCGGTAAAACTGTGTAGAAATGAGGATTTGCAGTAGAAAACACATCGCAGTTATTATAAGAATCGTTGATGAGGCCATCCATATCCATGGCAAGAAATTCTTGCTGGCGTCAGGATAGTGTGAGCGTGACGAGTGAAACTGAAACCTACCCCAACGGTGAGCCGATGAGGAATAAAAACCGGTGGCGAAGTGGCGTTCTGGCCGCGCGGGGCGCCGGTTATTTGGACTTGGCTGCGCGTTTCTTCCTTGTTCCGCTCTCTGCCGGGCCCCCGGGATAGCCGCGAGAATTACGGCGGAAAGCACCACGCCACGCCACAGCCCCGGCCGGGTGGTCACCATCCATTTCCAGACACACACCGTTCCAAGTTGGACGTGACCACAGCGGGCGGCTGCTCTCGTGGACTTGGAGATGGGATGAGGAGGGAGCAGGAAAGCGGAAAAGGCGAAGGCTAGCGGCGGTCGTTGGAGCTGGCGGCCGGCCGGGCAGGGACCGGAGGAGGTTGGCCGGCGCACGGCGCACTGCTCCCACCCACCTAGCTGCATGCTCTCTGTGCCCACCCTCCCGTCCGTACCACGCGCAACTTGCTGCCTCGCTCTCGTTTTCTTTTTAAAAAGAACGTGCTGCCTCTGCCGTCGACGACGCAGTCCACCACTTTGCATCTGTTAAATCTTGAGCTTATTTCCAATCCTACAGCAGATACCAAAGCTATTTTTTCCCCTTATCTCTTGTTGTAGCCAATCCCGAGGGTTCCTGGTACCCGTACCTTTCACACACCTACAGAAGCGTACTACTCTGGTAATTCACATTATTCTCACCGCCATTCTTAACCCTGATGGTGCGAGCTGAATGGTGAGAGAGTCGGTGCAAGGTGACGACCATCGATTTAAATAGGTGAATTAGTGATGACGCGAGGCGGACGGCCCCTCGTGAAAACTGTTGAGCGTTGCGCTATGCCGCATGCCCGTATCTCCGTGTTGGATGAAGTGTGTACGTGGTTCAAAGTTCAAAGCAGTAGTAATATTTTTTTTAGTATTTGGTGTGCTATTGGTTGTGACGACGGAGAGCTAACGCTCTTGCCAAGGTGCAGTTTTCCTAGACAGCCGTGATTGCCGCAGCAAGCACTATACTATCGAGTTACGCCTTGGATTAGTCGCTATGAAACACACGCTAATAGAGTGACGAAGTGCACTAGCACACGTGCTACAAAAGCAATACAAATATTTTAATTAGTTTTAGGGTGTGTTTGATCCCCTAGTTGGCTAAAGTTTAGCCAACTAAAGTTTAGTCACCTAAAGTTTAGCAACTAAAGTTTAGGAGATGCATGTTTGGATCCATGACTAAAGTACTTGACTAATCAAAAAGTGGACATATCTAACCTTCAATAAATGTTTCTCCATCAATACTTTTTCTATCCCTAAGGGCATGTACAATGGAGAGCCCACTTGTGGTCTCTTGGGCACATGTATCCAAGCAAAGAGACATGAAACAACTCTAGTCATACAAAGAAGAAACTCTACATGATGTCTTTTAATAAATGCATATTATTAATGATTGCATGACATAAGTCGTCTCTTCACATGTACAATGGTGCTCAAAGTTGTCTCTTACATTGGAACACGTGATAGAGACCGTCTCTTCGTCAAGAGACCACCCGACCGTCTCTTGAAGGGTTGAAGGGGCTATTTGCAAAAATACATTGCCACATCAGCTCAAGAGCCCGCTCATTTATTAGCGTTGTACATGCCCTAATATGTGGTGAGGGGTATTTTGACTTTATTTGCCTTTATCTAAAGTTTAGGAGAGTTTAGCAAGCTTGAGGTGACTAGTGGTCTAAAGTTTAGGAGGTGGCTTGACTAAAGTTTAGAAGATTTTAGAAAGTAATATTTAGAGAAAAGGTAGCTAAAATTTAGTCAACTAAAGTTTAGGAGAAAGATCCAAACATGACCTTAATTAGGCTGTCGTAAAGCATGATTTCGAGCACTTGACTGAGAATACAACGGCTGGATTTCGGTGACTAATAAATAGCGATTTGGTCTATCGTTCGGACCGGGAAAGTGATTTATGTGAACAAAGAATTCCACCTGACAAGTGAAAGACAATCTTGCATCTTTCATGCCATCCTGCACGCCTCCTTTACAGTCACCCTTTGCAGCAAGGGTCCGAATCGCGAGAACTCCGAACTGTGATGCTATTGTAAAATTTTTTTTTCTCAAACACGTAAGAGAGTTACATATCTTTGTTATATAGGGAAAAGAGAGCGGTTGTCGGTGTGTGAGGACACCTCCAAATGGGGGCCTATCTAGGCTCCCTTCGGTAGGTTCGGGGAGAGGACGGATCCGCTCGTGCGAACGTAGATGATCCTAGGAAGCAAGAACACGCAAGGTCTTACCCAGGTTCGGGCCGCAAGATGCGTAATGCCCTACGTCCTGCTCTGTGTGTCTATCGGAAAAAACCTCTCTATTACATGGGGGTACCCCCTCCTTTTATAGGGCAAGGAGGGAGTACTCGTACAAGTACCGGAGGGGTACCGGGCACCTGGTGGGGGTCCGGTCCCTCCCGGAATATTCCGACACGATCCCGACTCAAATCCGTTGCGGTCTCCGTTTCTCGGTTCGCGTTCCCAATCTCTTCCTTCCTATTGGCCGAGAGCCCTCCCGGCACCGTAGCCGCGTGGCTTCCCGAGACACGGCGCATGGGGAAGACGCGCGCACGTCTTGTCGGGCTGCGCTGCCGCGCGGACACTCGAGTGTCGCATTAACTCCGGGTGGTTGGGGCGCCGGAGGAAGCTACCGGGAAGCTTCCTCCTCCTATCGCCCTCGCTCCTTCGTCGTTCATGGGCCGCGTGGGCTTTGTGGGCTCCTCCAACCCGCCGCGGCCGCCTTGGTCCGTGGGCCGAAAGACGGCCCACGCGCGGTTAGGGGACCCACGATCCCCCTACACCGACAGAGCCCCCGGCCCCGGTCGCCGACCCGCGGGGTCGGAGCGAGGATTGGGGCCACCCGTCGGCGCCCGGCGTCGCCGGGATGCTCCGAGGCGCGACTCCCAAAGGACGGTGCCGCTTGTGCTGCCGAGGCGCACCCACTCCGGCGTCACGTCGCTTCGGAGCGCGCGTGGTGGGCCCGCCCGGAGTCCGCGCTTAAGCACCGGGGCGGCCGGTTGCCGAGGCACGTCTCCCACTTCGTCTCTCGCCTCCTCGTCTCTTCGTCTCCTCAACTTCCCTTTCGCTCTTGCACTTCCTCGCGCCGCCTTCCGCTCGTCGCGCCGCTTGATGCTTGCCTGGATGTAGCGGCACTCCGACCGGTCGTGGTCGTTGGTACGGTGGAAGTAGCACGCGAAGGTACCGGGGACTTAGCCGGCGACTTGCCGGTACCCGCGGGTGGTTGTCGCCGCCCTCCCTTGGGGGATGGACCTCCGGCCGCGGCCACTTCCTCCGCTTTCGCTTGCGCGCGAGGTTCTTCTTCGTTTCTTGGAGAGGGCGCCTTCCGGCTTGGGGAGGCGGCTCCGGGTTGGCTCGAGTTGGAGGGTCGTGCCACGCCCGGGCTTCCGACGGCGGGCGCACCTATCGGCCAGCTGGAAGAGGTCGGTGACCGTCTCCGGCCGGTGCACACCCGACTCGCCCGGGATGTCCTTGTCCCGGACACCGTGGCAGAAGGCGGAGACCACCCGGGCGGGGTCGATGCGCGGGATGGTGTTGCGGACTTGGCGAAGCGCTGCATGAAGGCCCGCAACGTTTCACCCGGCTTACGGACGATACGGTCCAGGTCGATCCGGCTCCCGGGCGCTCCGACGTCCCCGGAAGTTGGCCATGAACTCCCGGCACAAGCCGCGCCACGAGGTAATGGACTCCGGCGCCGGGTTCATGAACCATGACCGGGCCGAGTCCTTGAGGGCCAGTGGAAGTAGTTGGTCATGATGTCTTCGGTGCCGCCGGCTGCTTTGACGGCGGTGGAGTATATCTGCGAGAATTCGTCGGAGAGGGCGGTCCCATCGTACCTCTCGGGAAGGTCCGGGCGGAACTTGCTCGGGCCACGTAACCCCGCGCGGGCGCGTCGAGAGGGCGGTGCAGCCCCGAGGAAGGAGGGGTTGAGCCCCGAGTCTTGCGCTTGGGGTGGCGCTCGGGAGATGACTCCGTCTCCGCGACGTCGTCGTTGCGGGCGGAGGACCGCTCGCGCGAGCGCTCGATGCCGACTCGAGCGTCCTCTCCCTCGCGGCGACGTTTGTTGAGGTCGTTACGCAGGTCGCGGCGGCCCCGCCCTGCGGCGAGTGGACGGTGAGCGACGCTGCCGGCGGTGGCTTGTCCCGTGCGCGGCCGGCGTGGCGGTTGCCGTCGGCCGGTGGTGGTGGCGGCGGCCGACGGGACGGGCCCGCCTGTCGCCTAGCTCGCGCCGTGTCGAGGAGCCGACCCACACTAGTGAGCCACTCCTTCGCTCGCTCTCCCCCGCCGGCTCCACCGGTGGGTTGTTGAGCATGGTCTTCACGGCGGTTAAGGGGTCGTCCCCTTCCTCTTCCTGGAAGAGGCGGCGCGCCGTGGCGCGCTCGGACGCGGCGGCGTGACGGCCCGGCGCTGCGACCGGCGGAGGGCTGGTTCCCCGCCGCATGCCCGGCTGCCGTAGCGCCGGTGCGGCCGCCGGGACCGGAGTGCCCCGCACGGCGACGGTTGCGGTGTCGACGCCCCGAGGACGCCTGGCTGGAGACGGCTGTCCGCCGTTCGCGGCGTCTCCGAAGATCTCTCCATGTCCGCGCGGTGGGACTTCGGTGCACGGCGGGATCTACGTCCTCCCCCTACCGGCGCGCCAGCTGTCGGTGTGTGAGGACACCTCCAAATGGGGGCTCTGTCTAGGCTCCCTTCGGTAGGTTCGGGGAGAGGACGGATCCGCTCGTGCGAACGTAGATGATCCTAGGAAGCAAGAACACGCAAGGTCTTACCCGGGTTCGGGCCGCAAGATGCGTAATGCCCTACGTCCTGCTCCGTGTGTCTATCGGAAAAAACCTCTCTATTACATGGGGTACCCCCTCCTTTTATAGGGCAAGGAGGGAGTATCGTACAAGTACCCGGAGGGGTACCCGAGCACCTGGTGGGGGTCCGGTCCCTCCCGGAATATTCCGACACGATCCCGACTCAAATCCGTTGCGGTCTCCGTTCCTCGGTTCGCGTTCCCAATCTCTTCCTTCCTATTGGCCGAGAGCCCTCCCGGCACCGTAGCCGCGTGGCTCCCCGAGACACGGCGCATGGGGAAGACGCGCGCACGTCTTGTCGGGCTGCGCTGCCGCGGCGGACACTCGAGTGTCGCATTAACTCCGGATGGTTGGGGCGCCGGAGGAAGCTACCGGGAAGCTTCCTCCTCCTTATCGCCCCTGCTCCTTCGTCGTTCATGGGCCGCGTGGGCTTTGTGGGCTCCTCCAACCCACCGCGGCCGCCTTGGTCCGTGGGCCGAAAGACGGCCCACGCGCGGTTAGGGGACCCCCGATCCCCCTACACCGACCGCGGTCCATACAAAACCCCTCGAGGCTAGGATCGAAGCGAGAGGGGTGGTTACATACTCACGGGGTGTCCTTTTATAAATAAACAGACAATGAACTTGACCACAAATAAAAGACAAAAACGAAGAGCTAACCCTGACTAAGCAATCTTCCTAGACCAAGTTCACTCCGTCCTCAAGCTCCAGCAAACACCCGAGTTGTGCCTCCAACTTGAAGTTGGTTAAGGCCGTCTGGATGTTGGGTGAGGCTCTTTCAAATACGCCTGCATTCCTGTGCTTCCAAAGTATCCAAACGCCTAGAATAATTAGAGCGTTCAGCCCCTTGCGATGTGTCTTCTCGACCCTCTTACTAGCACGTCTCGACCAGAAAGCAAAATCATTTTCATCCATCCGAGGGGCCGGCCGCTGCAGGTTGAATACTTGCTACAGCTTGAACCAAAATTCCCTTGCGAAAACACAACCAACCAAAATATGTTGCACTGTTTCTTCATCTTGATCGCGGAGATCTATTGTAAAAAAAAATCTGAAATCAAAAAATACTACACATACCACCAGACCGTACCACTTGATTCTTTTAGGTTTTCTAAGTCGCGCAAGTGTGTTCTTTACCCAACATCTTCTATCTATTTTGAATTATGTCTCTGCGAGTGAGGCAGTTGGGTCGTGTGTATAGTAGTACTCATCTGAAATGTTGCTCCGAGTTAACAAACCGCCAAGCAAGAAATTGATCTTCCATGAATTTGTTTTCTTACTAAGCTTTTGATATGGCAATTTTGTTTTCAAATATCAAGAATATGGAAATGTATATTTGATTAGTATATGGGGCATAGCTTATCTATTTATACACATTTTAAGAACTGCAGAGTTCAACCTATTCCTGCAGGAGTTCAGTTGATCTAAAATTTTGCTATTAGCGTTCCTTCAGTGTGTTTTACGTCTATGTCGCAGGCAATCAACAACATGTAGGGTCTATATATAGCCCAACATACCGTTGACAAAGGCTAATCCATACATTACAGCTAGTTGAACAACAGTGTCCAGGTTTGCCCTTTTTAGGGCCAACAGTGTTCAGATCTTTTTTGTTTCCCTGAGGAGCTATTCTCGCCACTTTTTTGTTCTTTGGTTATAAAGCGTTTGTTACCCGGCTCGCTAAAAGCCTCGCAGCCCACGATCCAAAAACGATTCTAGTTGGGGCCTGGCTGCCTCTGGGCCACTGGAGGACCAAAAGTGAAAAACACACGACACGCTTATCACAAGCTGCAGTGGCCTAGGAGGGGAAGGTTGAAAGCCATGGACCGGGCCCCGGCGACCCTACTCTGTTTCGCGGGACCGCCAGTCCACCAATCGCTGCAGGGCCCGCCCACAGAATGGATGTTCCTTGCCCACGAGCCACGACACAAGTCTCGGTCGTTCCTCGCTTGCCTTATCCACATGATATTTTTTTACATTGACATCACATGGTTCATGACCGGTTTTCTGGAAAACGCCTACCATTTTGTTGCCGGCTCCATGGGACGAGCTAAGTTAAAACGAATCGTATACGGGCGGATATAACTTATTCCACATCTTGTTTTGTATTTTTTTCTCGAATCCGGAGTCGAAGCGGATAGTCTTTGGATAACTATTTACCGATCCCATATTTTGTCCTATATTCTTGTTTCCGAGTCGAAGTCGGAAACGTTATTATAAGATTCGTAAGGATAAAAATTATAATGTAGAAATGTAGTTAAAGTGAAATTAGAGATATTAATCACTAATATATAGGGAATAAAATAATTTTATTGACTATTTATATTAAATATAGATATTTGTGATCATATTTTTTATTTATAATCATGTATATCTAAATAAATATAATAATTTTGGATTTTGAACCTATATCCTATCTCGCTTGCTTTTCTCGGACTCAGATTCAGATACAAATGATGTTAGATGCCTATTGATGCATCTCATATTTAACTATATTTACTTTTTTGATCTCCGAATCTCAGACGGGTAGATATTTTCCCGTTCCCATTTCACTCCTAGCTAAGTCTCCTGAGCCCTGACTGGATCTCACTGGGGAGAGAGGGACAGCTTCTGGGCTTGGATGACAGTCGAGTCCGAGGCATCGACAGATTGGGCCGAGCCATAACGTATTGGCGTCGGCAAAGGTAGCCCACTTCGGTTGCTCATACGTGTCAGTGAGGGCGCCCGAGCCCGGCCACGTTCCCCTCCACGCTGTGTATTCTGACGAGCCACTGCTTGCCACGTGGGAGCATTACCGACGAAGTGCGACCATTTATGTACCAGTTGTTGGATTAACTAGAGACGGCCCTGATTTCTCGCCTACTCCTGCGTGTCATCGACACCGAAACGCAGCGAGGCCGTGATGACCGCCGGCGACGACGACGGTACTATCCCTAACGTCTCCATCTCGGCGAAAATTTCCAAGAAAATCACGCGGAAACAAGGACCACGACCACTTCCTTTGCTCTGCTTTCGTTGCCCCCGCTCCCAGGGTCCAGGGGCGCCTCGCCTGGCCTTGCACAGCCACCCCACATCAAAACCTGAACCGCAGAGGGCTGCGCCTCGCCGCGCTGGCACCGGTGAAGATGGCCGAGGCAGCGGCCGGGAGGCGGACGCTGGCGCTTGTGAACCTGGCGGCCATCATGGAGCGCGCTGACGAGGCGCTTCTGCCGGCGGTGTACCAGGAGGTGGGCGCCGCGCTGCACGCCACGCCCACGGGGCTCGGCACGCTCACGCTGTACCGCTCCGCCGTGCAGGCCGCCTGCTACCCGCTCGCCGCGTACGCCGCCGTGCGGTACAACCGCGCGCACGTCGTCGCCGTGGGCGCCGTCCTCTGGGCCGCCGCCACGTTCCTCGTCGCCGTCTCCAGCACCTTCGCACAGGTCCTCTGAACTTCCCCTACTCCCCTGGTGATTGGCTATATATCGGGTGCGAAATCTTAATCCTGAGGGAGAGAATTGGATGCGATTCAAAACGAACTTTTGCTGAGATCTTGATCGCGTTACGGTATCTGGGTGGGTCGTCAAGGGAATATGCTTTGGTGGCTACTTTTGGTTCGTCCGAAAAGAAAATAGCTGCTTTTGCTGTTGTTACCCTTTCTAACTTAACAAAGTTGATAAGGGATCAGTTTTTTGAAGTTCCTGTGCAGCTTTACGCGTTGCCTGTGAAATTTGGCATGCGGTGAAGAAGTTAAATGTGAAAAGGTAATAGGAGAATGGAAAATGCTAGTACGGAACATTGTAGTTTGCTTTTCAGTTTTCAAAAAAATAAACTGAATTGCGACTAACTTACTCGTAGTCTTGGCATATCCAAGACACTAATAGCTGATTTATTTGCTACAAAAATTTCGTACACTTATCCATAAATATTTTGTTATATCGACGTAATGTTCATATAACTGAAAATCATTGCTTTTTATTCCGATTTTTTATTGAAAAGCTGAATATTACATGAAATGTTGTTGTTCGTTTCCATCAAAGAAGGATTCAGTCACCTCGAAATATGTTGGTTACTGCCTTACTGGTTAAATATCTTGGTCTGATATTTGTCTAAATAAATATTTTTTATTTCGCAAGTACTTCAATTAAGCCCAAGTTATGTAAGCAAAAGATTGCAACATGAAAATTTTTATCCGAGCAGGTGGCAGTAGCTAGAGGTTTGAATGGTATCGGTTTAGCACTTGTGACCCCAGCAATCCAGTCTCTGGTGGCAGATTGCTCTGATGACCATACCCGAGGCTCTGCTTTTGGTTGGCTTCAACTCACAGGCAACATAGGTTCAGTTATTGGCGGTTTGTTCTCTCTCATGCTAGCATCGACCACAATCATGGGTATCGCTGGCTGGCGTGTTGCATTCCACATTGTTGCTCTCATCAGTGTGGTGGTCGGTGCGTTGGTTGGCCTATTTGCAGTGGATCCCCATTTCATCAACGTTAAGCAAGGCGAGCAGCCCTTGCGCAAGTCTCCCTGGGCAGAGATGAAGGATTTGATGAGAGAAGCCAGAGCGGTAGTGAAGATACCGTCGTTTCAGATCATTGTGGCACAGGGTGTCACAGGTTCATTTCCATGGTCTGCCCTAGCGTTCGCCCCTATGTGGCTGGAGCTGATGGGCTTTACACACAACAAAACTGGACTTCTTATGACAATATTTGCATTAGCAAGTTCACTTGGAGGGCTTTTAGGTGGAAAGATGGGGGATTACTTTGCTGTTCGCTCTCCCAATGCTGGTCGAATAGTCCTTTCGCAGATAAGCTCGGCTTCTGCAATTCCACTTGCTGCTCTGTTGCTATTAGGGCTACCAGAGGACTCGTCATCTGGTTTCTTGCATGGTCTTGTGATGTTCATAATGGGGCTAAGCATCTCCTGGAACGGTCCTGCTACTAACAAGTAAGCAAACTTTCATGAGTTGCTCATATTGGTATCCTTATTTTTGCTTAAAATGATAGCTAATGTTTTGTCTTAAAAAGTCCATGAAAGTATGTAACCTATGAAAATGACTCTATTTCATTTGCAGCCCTATTTTTGCAGAGATCGTTCCTGAGAGATCAAGGACAAGCATCTATGCATTGGACCGTTCTTTCGAGTCCGTGTTAGCTTCTTTCGCTCCACCTGTTGTCGGTTTCTTAGCCGAGCATGTTTACGGATACATTCCCATCTCCTATGGAGCACGAGCTGTCAGCGTTGGGCGCGACAAATCAAATGCTGGTGCCCTTGCCAAAGCTCTTTACACGGCAATCGCCATTCCTATGCTGCTCTGCTGCTTCATCTACTCGCTGCTGTACCGGACATACCCACGGGATAGGGAGAGGGCAAGAATGGATTCTTTGATAGCATCAGAGCTCCAGCTGATTGAGCTGGAAAGATGTCATGAGGTTGGAACTTATTATTCTGATAGGAAGGGTGGCGTCGCCGTTATCGACATGGAGTACAGTGAGGATGATTTTGATGCAGACGATGATGAAAAGGCGTTGATGGGTCAGCAGGTTGAACAGGACCGAGTCAGATAACCCGATAGAACTGAAGTTGTACAGAAAAGACAAGAGTCCTAGTGTGACTGTCATTTAGCTTTAGCTCCAATCGACGGTTTCGAGTTTACTTTCGTATGAAAATGAATAATAGTTCTGATGTAACTGGGAGAGTTGGGTGGCACATCTCTTTCATTAAGTTTTTGTGAAGCATGATTTCTGGGCGCTTCTGTGTTGATGCTTGTTTGATCTGCTTGTGTTGCAGAGGATGAAAAGCATACAGAATTTTTATACCAAAAGCCCGTCTAGCTCAGTCGGTAGAGCGCAAGGCTCTTAACCTTGTGGTCGTGGGTTCGAGCCCCACGGTGGGCGTAAGCTTTTTTTACTGAGCGAGGTAACTTTTTTTCCCCCTTCTCACGGTTAACCGGCATTGTAAAATACGTGATACATCAAACAGGTCGGGGCTAACTCAGCTCCCTTAATTTCCTTGGAAGGAGAACTTGCATCTCTGGAGGCATACTCTAGAACTGACAACTTACAGTATGCTACTCGTCATGCATCAAAATCACTGTCAGTATCGTCATCGAGATCATCGTCAGGATAATCTTCTCCTCGGAACAAATCTATCCAGCACGGCGTGTACGTAAATGATGCCGTTATTCCGATTTCCATGGTATTCTTTCTATAAGATTCTGTGTAGAGTTTTCCTAAATACTGGTACTTGGATCTTGTCCAGTGGTAGGCTACTCCCTTACCCCAGCATTCCTCCAGGAAAACAACCTCTTTGTACGGATGAAACCCAAGTATCCTTCGATACCTTCCCGCTGGAGCTGCGTCATCGATTTGGAGGATGTCGTCGCTGTCAGAGTCCCACTCGACCCGGTTCTCCTCCGCAACTTGTACGGACGAGGTGTCCTCCACGTCGTAGTTCTCCTCTTGAAGCGTCCACGGCCCGTCGAATTCCTCGTCGTCGTAGTGTTCTCTGTCGTAGCAGTCGATGCGCGGCAGCGTTGGCCTGAGGTTGCTGTCGTGCTTGAGCACCCACTCCATCTTCTGATCGCATGATTCCGTAAGGAGCCAGATGAAGAGACGCGACTTGGCCGTGCACGAGAAGAAGGCGCAGTATACCCCGGTAGTGTCTGACTTTCCAAGGTAGAAACTGTACCCTGTTTCCTTGGCGTCAGGTGGCAGCTGGATTAATCGGTACTTGCTGGTTGACAGGCATATCCTCGTGATGGCCTCCTTATGCCAGTGCACGTAGAGTGCGTCCTGCCAATAAACACCGTATCTTTCTACAAAGAACAACGGTGAGCCGGCAACAACGACCTCACCCTCGTGACGAAACTGCATCTCCTCCCAGCGCCACGTCCTTGACGAGAACACGAGGAGGTGGTGCGGCGAGGTATCCGTCCTGTTGTCCCAGTAAGCGTAGGAGGCGGGAACCGAGAGCACCCGGTAGTGCGGCGACGTGGCCGGGTCGAAGACGAGGTAGCTCCGGTACCAGCTGCAGGACACGATCTTCTTGGTCCTCGTCTCCATGTGAAGGGACGGAGGCCGCCGGGGCAAGGCCGCCCACTGCCGCGTGGCCGGGTTGGCCACGCTGCCGTCGTCGTCGTCAAGCAGGAGGAGCCCGTTGCAGTGGTCGGCGAGCTCGTCGAGGTACGTGTGGTCGAGGGACCCCGAGATAGAGTAGCAGACGGAGGGGTGCGCGACGAACTGCGAGGATCGCACCTCGCACAGGTTGCAGAAGATGCCGCCCGGCTGGCGTGGCAGGAGCCGGTCCAGGCTCGGGAGGAGGAGGTGCCTCGCGTCCACGGCGTCGCGCCATGCGCGGCACGCGCAGCGGGACGCGGCGAGGCTGCGCGGCGGGAGGCGGCGCAGGACGGCGGCGAGCACGTCGTCCGGGAGCAGCTGTGCCGTGCCCATGCTTGGAGATCGGTCTCTAGCGGGCCACGTCCTGCTCGGTCGGTTCGCCACACGACATATATCGGCCGGGAAAAATAGGCAACCGAAACCGAGCTAGATAGATTTGGAAATCCGTTTCTGTTCGCCGCTAGGTATGGCTTTTGTAGTTACTCTCTGACGTCCGGTCCCGCGGCCCAAGTACCCCACATTTCAGATTGGCCAAACAGAATCTCAAAGAAAAGTACAAAAAAACGTAATATAAAATTTCCCGCGTTGAGTCATCGGCGCCGCACAGCGGAGACGCGAGGCGAGGACTGGAAGCGCGAAACGGCCGACGAGCCTCAGCTCGCACCCGCTCCGATAGCATGAGACCTCGGTGCTGAGGCTCGGACAGGGCAGATGGAGCGGTTGCAGGAGAGAGAGCGGCGGCGGACGCTGCTGCTGGCGAGCCTGGCGTCGGTCATGGAGCGCGCCGACGAGGCGCTTCTGCCGGCGGTGTACAGGGAGGTCGGCGCCACGCTGCACGCCACGCCCACGGGGCTCGGCGCGCTCACGCTGTGCCGTTCCGTCGTGCAGGCCGCCTGCTACCCGCTCGCCGCCTACGCCGCCGCGCGCGCGGCACGACCGAGCGCGCGTCATAGCCGCGGGGGCCTTCCTCTGGGCAGCCGCCACCTTCCTCGTCGGCATCTCAGATACGTTCCTACAGGTTTGCTTCTATTTGCCGCTGTTTCTGCGTATACCGGGATTTGGTGTTTGGGTGCTCTGGGTTGTGGATCTGCTCTGTTCTGCTAGATATTGGGGAGTTTCAGGGAGCAATGAATCTTGGAGGGGTCGTCGCAATGGCCGCCACGGACCAGTGAATCAGAGACCAATTGACACTGCGACACTTCATTAGTACCATGAATTTCAGGCTCTAACCAACTCCCGAATTTGGGATCTGTGCTGTCTGACTGTGAAGTGTAAAGCTGATGACTGGATTGAAGTCTTACAGGTTGACTTCTCTCTGTCAGGTAGCAATCTCGCGGGGGCTGAACGGCGTCGGCCTCGGTCTGGTGGTGCCATCTATCCTGTCGCTGGTCGCCGACTGCACGGACGACGCCACGCGCGGCTCGGCGTTCGGGTGGCTGCAGCTCTCCAGCAGCCTCGGCCACGTCACCGGCGGCTTCGTGGGCCTGCTGCTGGCCCAGACCACGGTCCTGGGAATCGCCGGCTGGCGCGTCGCGTTCCATCTCGTGGCGGCCATCAGCGTCCTCGTCGGGACCTTGACATGGCTCCTCGCCGTCGACCCCCATTTCCGAACAAGGCGCGACGACAAGTCCATCGGGGATCAGCGCGTCACTGCACGGCAAGTGCTCCAAGTGATGGTCAGGGAGGCCAAGTTCGTGGTGTGGATCCCGACGTTCCAGATCTTCGTGGCGCAGGGCGTGAGCGGCTCGTTCCCGTGGTCGGCGCTCTCGTTCGCGCCCATGTGGCTGGAGCTTCTCGGGTTCACGCACGACGACACCGCTATTCTGATGGCCATCTTCTGGTTCGCGAGGTCCCTCGGCGGCCTCGTCGGGGGAAACCTCGGCGACCTTCTCTCAGCGCGGTACCCAGACTCCGGGCGAATCATCCTGTCGCAGATCAGCTCTGGATCCGCCGTGCCCCTGGCCGCCGTGCTGCTCCGCGGCCTACCTGACAATCCAAGCGCCGGCATCGCTTACGGCGTTGTCTTGTTCGTCATGGGAATGTCTATCTCTTGGAACGGTCCGGCCACAAACTTGTAAGCCTGCTATTTTGCACACAACTTATTACTTTGTGATCGTATATTCTAACATTGACTTGCTTATTTTACAGTCCAATTTTAGCGGAGATCGTTCCGGAGAGGTCGAGGACAAGCGTGTACGCTCTCAACAAGTCCCTGGAGGCCATGCTGTCATCGTTTGCGCCTCCGCTCGTCGGCATACTGGCTCAGCGCGTGTACGGGTACCAACCAGACGATAAAGGCAAGAGCGCTCAGCGGGACCGGCAGAACGCCGAATCCCTGGCCAGGGCGTTGTACGTGGCCATAGCGATCCCGTTCGTGATCTGTGCCTCCATATACTCGTTCCTGTACTGCAGTTACCCCGGGACAGGGAGCGCGCGCGAATGCAGTTGCTAGTCGAATCGGAGCTGGAGCAGATGGACCAGATCGGTAGTGTCTATCTAGAGGATGATGGCGATAATGGGCGTGCCAAGGTTATTGGCTCGGATGATGCGATTCTTGGATGAGTTAACGATTTAAATTGGATTTGTGCGATCTCATTGTGCTACAGAACCTTGTACCACAGAATCGATCTCATCCTGCTCATTGCGGCAGCAGTTGCATCTCCTCCTCGTCTTCTTCCTCGGCGCGTGATCCCTCTTCACCTTCATCTCTCGCCGCTTCAGCGCGAGCCATCTCCCTGTCCTTGGGGTAGGTGCAGTACAGGAAGGAATAGATGAGGCAGCACAGAGCCATGGGGAACGCGATGGCGGTGAAGAGCGCCTTGGCCAGAGACGTCGCGTTGTGCCGCTCCATCTCCGCGTTGCGGTCGCCGCCTCCCGCGGAAGCGGAGCGCGACGACAGCTTGTACCCGTACAGGCGCTCGGCGAGGATGCCGACGACCGGCGGCGCGAACGAGGCCAGCACGGCCTCGAACGTGCGGTCCAGCGCGAAGACGGTGGTCATGGCCTTCGGCGGCACGATCTCGGCCAGGATGGGGCTGTTGGTGGCGGACCCGTTCCACGACGCCATGAGGCCCAGCACGAGCAGCGCCGCGCCGTGGTAAACGGCGGTGGAGGCGTCGTTGGGAAGCCCGAGGAGGAGCACGCCGGCGAGCGGGATGGCGGACCCGGAGCTGATCTGGGAGAGCACGATGCGGCCCGAGTTCTTGAACCGGCGCGCGAGGACGTCGCCCATCTTCCCGCCGAAGAGCGCGCCGGCCGAGGTGGCGGCCTTGAACAGCGTCATGAGCGCGGCCGTCTCGCCGTGGGAGAAGCCCACGAGCTCGAGCCACATGGGCGTGAACAGCAGCGCGGACCAGGGGAACGAGCCCGTCAGGCCCTGCGCGATGATCACCTGGAACGACGGCACCCGCAACACGGCCCGGGCCTCCTTTGCAAACTCCCGCAGTTCCTGCCGCACCGGCTTCTTGGCCGCGCGGCTGCTTCGCGCTGTTACGACGTCACCGGCGGCGGCGAAGGCGCGGATGGAGAGGCCGACGGCGCCGCCCACAGCGCCGAGGAGGAGGAAGGCGACGCGCCAGCCTGGGAGGCCCATGAACGAGGTGGGCGCCATGAGGAGGCCGATGGACGTGCCGGCGACGGTCCCGGCCTTGGCGGCCACGGCGAGCCACCCGAACGCCACGCCCCGGCTCGCGCCGTCCACGGACTCGGCCACGAACGCGTGGATCGCTGGGATCTGCAGCGCCAGCCCGACGCCGTTGAACGCCGCGGTCACGGCCATCTGCGGGAACGTGGTGGAGAAGGCGATGAGGAGCGTGGCGGCGGCCCAGAGGAAGGCGCCCAGCGCGATGACGGTGAGCCGGTCGTGGCGCGCCGCCAGGTACGCCGCCAGCGGGTAGCACGCCGTCTGGACGATGGAGCGGGACAGCGCGATGGAGCCCAGCGCCGTGGGCGAGGCGCCCAGCGCGTCGCCGATCTCGCGGTACACCGCCGGCAGCAGCGCCGCGTCCGCGCGCTCCATGGCCAGCGCCGCGAACGCCAGGAGCAGCGTCGCCCGCCGCGAGCGACGCGGCGGCCTCCTTCCCTGCTCCGTCATTGCGTAGTTGCGTGCTCCCACTAGCTCGGCTGCCGTCCGCTCTCGACCAAATCGAGCTTTGAGGTGAACCGGTCAACGGCCATCGACCAGTAGGGTGAGGTCGAGGAATCTTTCAAAAGCAGCAAAGGGTTTGCAGCAAGTGTGCAATTAGTTAATAGTAAGCACTAAAATACTGTAGTGCTCCTAAGTTCCAGATCCAGGTGGGCTGCAAGCTTTTGTCTTCACGTGCGAAAAAATTCCGGCAGGTCGGAGGAATTCATCTTTCCCTCTCCTCTGGACGAGAATCAATAAAACGTGGCCTTAATATTTTGTGTCCTACTGCTTGAGACACAAATCTAGAGTGCAGGAGAGAAGAACTGTGAAGATGAATTTGAAGCAGAAGCAGCAGGACTGCCTGCGGTTTACAATTGTTGGTGTACATCAACAAGTCAGTATGGACTGTGTACGTCGTATACTAGCAGTGGAACAAGTATTTGGAAGAAGACAACGATGTCCGCTCTAGTGAATGACATTGATCGCCGTGTTACAATTTCCTAAAGATCAGCACAAATATCCTCCTTTCCCGGTCACAACTCACGGTTTACCTAGTAGTTTTTCAGTACCAGCAGCTCCCTCAGCAGACTCTTCAGGACCATAACCGGCACCGATCCGGTCAGGTTTCTCACCGTCATTCGCCGATTCAAACAGCTCAAACCTGTCATCATTATCGCATCCGAACTGCGAATCCCCGAGCTCAATCTGGTCCAGCTCCGACTGGATCAACGAGTTCATCCTTGCGCGCTCCCGGTCCCGCGGGTAAGTGCGGTACATGAATGTGTATATGGAGCTGCAGATGACCATGGGTATCGAGATGGCCGTGTACAGCGCCTTGGCCAGCGACGCCGCGTTCTCCCGGTCTTGTTCGGGGCTGCTCCCTTTGTCTTCTGGCTTGAAGCCGTACAGGTGCTGCGACATGAATCCCACAACGGGAGGCGCGAACGAAGCGAGGATGGACTCGAATGTCCTGTCCAGAGCATACACGCTCGTCCTCTGCTCCTCTGGTACGATCTCAGCGAAAATTGGGCTGCACGAAAAGCAACATTTCTCAGTAATCTATTAACCATAAGTAGATTGCTGAACATGCTTGTCACTGCCAAATCCCAATCGTTTGAATTCAGCATTTTATACAAAGTGAAATGTGAGAGATGTCGTACCCGTTCGTGGCAGCTCCGTTCCAGGATATAATGAGTCCCATGATGAACAAAACAAGTCCATGGGCTATACCACTGGACCTGGATGGATCGTCAGGCAGTCCCAGGAGAAGAATAGCACCCAGTGGAACGGCTGAACCGGCACTTATCTGCGACAGGATGATCCTCCCGGCGTTCGGGTACCGCTGCGCCAGGAAGTCCCCCATCTTGCCACCGAGAAGGCCACCGATGGAGGTCGCCACCGCGAAGATCGTCGTGAACACGGCGGTTTCCTCGTGGGTGAACCCGATGAGCTCCAGCCACATGGACAAGAAAGACAGCGCCGACCAAGGGAACGAGCCGCTGACGCCCTGGGCCACGAAGACCTGGAACGTTGGGATCTGGATTATAGACTTGGCCTCTTTGAGCAGCTCCTTTGCTTCATCTAGCGCAGACTTTTTATGGAGTGGCGCGGCGTGCAACCCGGCTTTGTTCGGAGGGAAATGAGGATCCACTGCGAAGAACCACACCAGAGCGCCTACGACGACGCTGGCGATTGCGACGAGGTGGAAGGCGATGCGCCATCCTTCAATGCCCAAGACCGTCGTCTGTGCCAGCATCAAGGCGAAGAATCCTCCAAATATGGCGCCTATGCTGCTCGTCAGTTGCAGCCAGCCAAATGCCGTGCCACGGTTGTCGTCGTCGGTGGAGTCGGCGACCAGCGACTGGACTGCTGGTATGACAAGAGCTAGACCAACGCCATTCAAGCCCCTGGAGATGGCTACCTGTAAATGAGGAGGTTTATGGGTCAGCCTCAAATTATTGGTCATATTTTCCAACACGTTCCTTATGTTTTTGGAGTTAATAAGATTACTGTCTCAACTCTCACAATAAATAAACGATTAATGGGAACACTGCATTTAGGCAGGCAGTAAACCCTTATATAATAAAATTTAAGGAAAATTTGAAGAAGGTTTAAAATTGGATTGAAATATGCCACTCCTAATTTTTTGCAACACCCTGAACAAATATTATTATGCGCCAGGATCTTATCAGAAGACAGAAAAATATTTGAACTTAAGTCCTGATATATGATTGAAAAGAGTGAAAATTGGCCGGGTTAAACAAGCTTGGTAGCCCTATGTTGACGTTACCCCATCTAGACGAAACTGGATTCAGCAACTGCCCCACTAGATGTCTGCAAATGCTTGTTTTCTTGTGACCATACGTCTCATGTTAGACTGAGAGATGAAAGGTGCTTTCTAGTCAAGCATCATGCGTGACTTCCACATCTCAACACAGACTCCACACCATTAATCAAGCAAACCTCTCAATGTCCCAATAATTTCACCTTGCCGTCGAATTCTAGGGGAAACCTCGCTTTCCAAGTCAAAATATCGAGTGCGGTTTCTGTAAAAATCACAGAGTTCTGGACCTACTTGATTGAATGATTGGTATGGATGAACTAAAACGTCGGAGCAGAGTGGCACTACAGAAGCCACCTAAAAACAGAGGCCTGTCGCACTTGCTATGTGTTCTTGCATCGAATCGAGCAACCAGTGCACTGATCCTGGCAAACTGACCTGGAAGAAGGTGTCGGAGACGGCGACGAGGAAGGTGGCCGCCGCCCAGAGGAAGGCCCCCAGCGCGATGACGTGGGCGCGGTTGTGGCGCGACGCGGCGTAGGCGGCGATGGGGTAGCAGGCGGCCTGCACGATGGAGCGGTACAGCGTGAGCGCGCCGAGCCCCGTGGGGGTGGCGTGCAGCGCGGCGCCGACCTCCCGGTACACCGCCGGCAGGAGCGCCTCGTCGGCGCGCTCCATGATGGACGCCAGGTTCACCAGCACCAGCGTCCGCCGCTCGTGCCCGGCCGGCGGCCCCATCGCGCCGTCTGAGTCGGGGACCTTCGAAACCTGATTTCTCTTTGCTCTGCGCCCCTCTTCTAGCTCGATGCTCAGCTGGAGCTCGGGCTCCGGATGGCCGCCATGGATGGGTAAGCAAGCGGTCACCGGAGATCTGGGGTCGTCTCTTGGCGGGAGTTTTATATTACTGCACGCCATTCGGTTCGAGTTCTGATCCTCTCGTATGAATGACATGTGGCCCCGATATCTCCTGAGTTCAACATGTCAGTGAGATAGACTGGTCGGACAGCACGAGATAACGGGCAAGAGGCAAAAACGAGGTAGTTGGGGAGTCTCTCATTGGCCGGCGTTTTCCTTCATGGGGGCCCACATGTACAAGAGTTGGGTGAGTAGTAGTCACGCTGTCTCCTGTTTGGCATTTTCCCCGCCCGAGCGAGGTGAGGCCGTGAGGGCGAGATTAGATTAGGACCAACAATCTTTATTTCCGTAAAAGATTAGTACTACCAACTTGGCTGACAGCGTGGAGAATTGCTTTGTTCCGTGTTGTTTATGTCTTAACATCTCGTGCTACGAGGCAGCACATCACACGATGAGCTTAGCGTTGATTGCATCCCCCTTGCCATTGAGATCGTATATTCTCGTTAGTTTCTCTCTTCATGGTTCAGTGGTAGCACTCCCGTATTTTTAAAAGTGTCTGAAGCTTAGGTTTTGCAGATTTCGTTGACTTTCAATTTTCCTTTTCATTCTTGCAGAGCGCAGATGTGCAAGTGGCCGAAGATATTTTAGCTCTGGCTTTCTTTTGGTGCAGTGGAAGCAAACAGGTGTTGACTTCGTTTCTTTCATTACAGAATACAGAGTCAGATTAAATTCCTGTCCCGTTTCTTGAATTCAATTATCTCTGTCGTACAGTTGACACTTTCTACAAGGTACCATCACAGAATGAACAAACTCAAACCAACTACTACATGGGTAGTGCTGGAATTCAATTCGGTACATTTCATCTAACAATTGTTCAGCTACTCGTCTCCATTTCCTATGAGTCTATGATGACGATTCCCTGTTTGCTAACAGTCTCGCAGTATCCTTCTCAGTCTCCGGCACCTCCTCCTTATGATCATAGGTAACCTCAATCACAGCTCTCTCGCCGTCGTTGGCCGCGGCGTAAACAACCTTGGGCGGCCGCCCTCCATCGCCGTCTTCCATGGCGGAGGTCTCGTGCTCCATCTGCTGCAGCTCCGACTCCACCAGGGACTGCATGCGCGCGCGGTCCCTGTCCCGCGGGTAGCTGCAGTACAGGAAGGAGTAGATGGAGGTGCAGACCGTGAACGGTATCGCGATGGCCGTGTACAGCGCCTTGGCTAGGGACTTGGCGTTCTCCCGGTCTTGCTCCACGCTCGTCCCCTTGTCGTCCGGTCTGTACCCGAACACGCGCTCTGCTAGCAGGCCGACGATCGGTGGGGCGAAGGATGAGAGTACCGACTCGAAGGATCGGTCCAGCGCGTAGATGCTCGTTCTTGATTTCTCTGGGACGATCTCTGCAAATATCGGGCTGCAGCACACATGTTGGTAATCAATGTGAGCTCTTGAGCTAATTAAACGAGAGGATTTGAGTGCGAATAAGGCATTGCTTACAAGTTAGTGGCGGGACCGTTCCAGGATATGAACACGCCCATGACGAACAGGACGACGCCGTACACAGCGCCCTTGGACGGGTCATCGGGCAGCCCGAGCAGCAGCACGGCGGCTAACGGAACTGCCGAGCCGGCGCTGATCTGCGAGAGCACGATCCTGCCGGCGTCCGGGTACCGCAGCGCGAGGAGGTCGCCCATCTTCCCCCGATCAGGCCGCCGAGCGAGCTGGCCACCCAGAACACGGTCATGAGCGCGGCGGTGGCGGCGTGGCTGAACCCGATGAGCTCCAGCCACATGGACGCGAACGAGAGCGCGGACCACGGGAACGTGCCGCTCACGCCCTGCGCCACGAAGATCTGGAACGTCGGGATCCGCACCACGAACTTGGCCTCCTCCACCATATCCGCCATCACCTCGCGCGCGGTGGCCGGCTTCGTCCCGCCGTCAGTGTGGTGGCTGGCGGTTCCGCCGGTGGGGAAGTGGGGGTCCACGGCGTAGAGCCAGGTGAAGATGCCCACCACGATGCTGATGCCCGCCACGAGGTGGAACGCGACGCGCCAGCCCGCGATGCCCAGCACCGTGGTCTGAGCTAGCAGCAGGCCCACGAAGCCGCCGGAGATGAGCCCCAGGCTGCTGGCGAGCTGCAGCCACCCGAACGCCGAGCCGCGGGTGCCGTCCTCGGTGGAGTCGGCGACCATGGACTGGATCGACGGCACCACCAGAGCGAGGCCGACGCCGTTCAGGCCCCGCGAGATCGCCACCTGAAGTCAATGCGCCTGGACTGATAAGCCTCTGCCAGATCCCCAACACGAGCATATCCACTATCAACTGCATAAATTTCAAATACCCGTGCAAATTTGGAATTAAACGGACCTGGAGGAAGGTGTCGGAGATGCCGACGAGGAAGGTGGCGGCGGCCCAGAGGAAGGCTCCCACGGCGATGACGTGCGCGCGGTTGTGCCGCGCGGCGGCGTAGGCGGCGAGCGGGTAGCAGGCGGCCTGCACGACGGAGCGGCACAGCGTGAGCGCGCCGAGGCCCGCGGGAGTGGCGTGCAGCGCGGCGCCCACCTCCCGGTACACCGCCGGCAGGAGCGCCTCGTCGGCGCGCTCCATGATGGACGCCAGGTTCACCAGCAGCAGCGTCCGCCGCCGGTCCCGCTCCAGCTGCTGGTCCATCCCGTCTCTCTCTCTCAGCTGTCTCGTCTCAGCCTCCGCGGCAGCAGCTCCGCTCTCCTGAGCGGGCGGTCAGAGCCGGTACGACCTGCTGAGCCCGTTGGCCGTTTCCGATCTCTGTCCCTCTCCGGCGATCCGGGCCGGGTCACCTCCCTGGTTTCTTCGCGGGAAATTTAATATTACGGGGTTGCGGACTTTTGAGTTCTGATGCACGCCGGCGGCCGGACACTTTCCGTGGCACGACTTCAAGATCCCTGGTAAGTGGGACCAGGTCGCTGTGGCGGTCGTTTTGTCAGCGACACATTTGCTTAAGCGCCTGTGAAAACCGAGGCGAATTGTGTTGCTCTCGTGTGCGATACATTAGTTTAGGTCTTCATCAGAGGAATCTCGACATAGATTAGGGCGCTAATAAGTGGTTCGGCTGTGTAGCGCGCAACTATCTTTTATGCCATGTTGGTCCAATAGCATCTGCAGCAGCGCAGAAACGATGACGCAGAGTATTTCTATTGCCCCGCATTTGATTTGAGAATGCTTTGGCGACAGTTTCAGCTCAACGCACGAATCCACCGACGGGTTACAACTTTTCAACCACCTGACGCGGGTGAAGATCCCAACGTCCGTCGATCTTCATGTTGACGCCGGTAATTCCAGCTCGTGACGATTCCATCACATGATTGTCAGCTGCTTTGGTCAAGTATTAGTTGCCAATTCCAGGGAACGAATGCCTTGTCCATAGTTTTTTCTCGAATACGCAGGAAAGCTGTGTGCATCATTATATTAAGAAAAAGAATGCCAAAATGGCATGAGTTTACAGCGCAAATGCTAAACACGTTGCAACACAATGAGCTTCCTCATGATACACAGCCAGAATAAAAATAGTAATTGCATAGTCATCCAATCACACCTGAAGAAAGGGAACATTTTGTCCACCCGCAGCTAAGAGTTAACTGATACAGTAGTACACGAGGTTTGAAGTGTAAAACGAAAAGATACATACTAGTATATGCTACAAAAGCTTCGGTGAGATGATAATATATGCTCTGCATGGAGAGAGACCGCCTGCATCACACTTGTAAATGCCTGTCAAGTGCCAATTCGATTCGAACAATTCTTGGTACAGGAGTACCTTCAACCTAGGGATGCGAGCACTTTCATTATGGAAAATCCAAGCAAAGCGTCAGCCCATCATTGCAAAATTGGATTAAACATATATGAAACAACATTGCTTTTTTTTACTGAAATTCATCCATTCCCCGTCGCAAACTGAACAAAAAAAAACATTGAAACCCAAATGCACTCACAACCAGAAACTAATGAAAATTTTCACGATTGCGAGTTGTAGATTTTGTTTTGGAACTGGCGAGAGCTTTACTTGTTTTTGTTTTGGCTGACTATCTAGTTGACGTATATTATCTTAAAGAAAGAATATATCTTTTTACTCGAGTGAAAATAAAAGAAATATCTAATTGATATTTTTCAAGAGGATATAACTCGCCTCTCGACCTCACTCGAAAAAACTGATACACGGGTCAAAACTAATCCTTAGGCCCAACAACCCATAGTCCAAAATCCAACAACTCCACACGCAGTAATCATCCGTCAAGTTTTTTTTTCATATTTTATCCCTCATTAAATAAAGTTTTATAAACCACCACAAACTATATATTTTTAAAAAAATATAGGGCATGTTTTTTTCATATACTAAGAGCACCAACAATATTTCTCAAAAGAGGACCAAGACCAAAAAAATATTGAACCATGAACATTGTAGGAGTCAAACGTCTGTGTTAGAACTAAAAAGCCGAACCATGAGCAATAAAATACTATTTCAAACAGTATGGTTGTTGGCTGTTGCCGTGACGACGATGACTATGTCATGTAGAGCTTCCAAGAAGAAGAAGGTGGTGCCACCGCACTGTTGCCTCTAGAAAAGAGGCCACATCCTGTTGTTGTTGTGTCACATCCTAAAATTTATTTTCCTAATAATTCAATTTTCTCTAGTATTATATACTAGAAAAGGGCTATAAAATTATTATTATTATTTAAATAAATAAATAAATAAATTGCTGCATTCATTTCATGGCATCATGGCATGTATAATTATTTTACACGTGACGAATAATAAGTTATTAATATTTATTTTCTTCCACTTAGAGAAAACCCAAGAAAAATAAAAAAAGAAAACAAAACCCTAAACCCTCCCCGGGCCCAAACTCTCTCCCTCTCTTCCCTCTTTCTCTTTTCCCGGACCGGGCCCGACCAGGCAGGGCCCACCCGCGGCCTTCTTCTTCCTCTCGCCACCCCAGACACGGCGCCCCCAAATCCTCCCCCATCTTCAAATCCCGCGCCCCGGACACCACCTCGCCCCAACCCGCACCGCCGCCTCCGTCGCGAGCTCGCCTCGGCCGCTCCCGTCCTCGCGCGACCCCGGACAAGCTTCCCCATCACCCACCGCCTCCACCGGGACCAACGCCACGCGGAAAGACCCCGGACGGAGACCCCGTCACCGCCGCCTCGTCGCCGTCAACCCCTTTCCGGCCCCTCCCGTCCGTGCGCGAGCACCTGGTGAGGATCCCCGTGCTCCCCTCTCCCTTTCCCCCTAGCGCCACCCCGAACAGAGCCACGGAGCGCCGTTCGGCCGCTCCGGCGAGCTTCCCCATGGCGCCACCGCGCCCGGCCGCCGCGGGCCGCCGCCTCCCCTCACGCCGTCGGATGCGGGATCGAGGGCCCGGATTAGAAGGGCCCTCATACCCTTTCATAATGGTCCACCGTGGACCATGGACCGCGGGTCCACGGAGCCCATGCACCCGGTTCACGGAATTTCCAATTTATTTTAATTCCTTTATTCCCTGGTAAATGGTAATTTTGCAAATAGGCCCCCGACGTTTAGTTTAATAGCGAATAGGTCCTTATCTTTTTACATGAGCTACCCTAGGTTTATACGTATTTCGTTTTAGTCCCTATAGTGCGCTAGGATAGTAGATTTTGCGGAACAGCCCCTGTCGTTTATAGATTTTGCGCGCGTATGTTTCTGTTACTATGGAAAATTACGTGCTAGCCCTCGTAGTCTATGGTTAATTATGAATAGGTCCTTTATTTCATAAAATAAGCTATGAGCTTTGTTTTAATTCTGTTTTGACCCTACTCTTTTGCAATAAACTCCATATTTCATTTGTAAATTGATTTTACGCCCCGAACTGTTTTGCGGTAATGTTTTAGCCATAGTCCACTTTTACATAAACACCCCGACCTTTCCTAAAATTACGTTTTAGCCCCTATTTACTCAAATAACACTACACCTCGTACTTTTACAAAAACAACCCTAGTGTTTAATATAATTATATATTTTTTTGCCCTTACCCTTTTACACTTTAGCTCCTAAACTCTTCCATATTTACAAAATAACCCCTACCTTAGTCTGTTTTTATGTTTTAGCCCCTAAAGCTTTAAACCTACGTAACTTTTCACTCGTAGCTCCGATTAAGGCGATTCTTGCGCTCACGGAATCGTAGCGACGCGTACTTTCTTCTACTAATGCTTTTATAGTCTTTTTGTATGGTGTACTGTTCTGTTTCTTAGTTATTTGTGTGTTTATTTGCATGCTTGATTGACGCGACATAATTAGAAGACGATCGAAGCACGGGATTCGAAGAGCAAGAGTCGAAGATCTAATCAAGAGCAAGAAGAGAAAGAGGCAAGTGTCCTTGACGCATCTTGCACCTATTTCCTTTTCTATCTCGCACATGCTTGCATTGCTTGTGATAAATATGAATCCTATATGTCATGTCTTGTTCCATACTTGTCCTTGTCGCCTGGGTGGTATTAGTTGTATAGACTTGGGTAGACTCATGCTTAGTTGCTTTAATTGGGTTTAAGACATGCTAAATGTTAATCTTGTTAATGATCCAGTTGAACATAATGATTATGGTTGCTTGTTAATTATTGAACATTGATTTTGGTGACGGGTGGAGGAACTATGGTCGGGGTGTACCGGTAGTTCCATGGAATGCTATCACCCGAATCATAAGGACCGGTTCGTGGAGCGACCATCCATGTTAAACCGTACAACCACGAGCCAAGTATGGGCGCGGCTTGGCGTAGTATGCGATGGAGACCGATCGAGTACGCGCGATGGAGAGGGGGCTATGGCCGGTGTTATACCGGTAGTCCCGGGGGAGGTGTGGTGAGGAGACAAGGTCTCACAACCATCCGGCTCAAGGGAAGGAAGCTACCCGATGACGGGTGTACACGTCGGGTGAGTGGAAATCCTAGTGGGCGCGTACAAAGCGGGAGGAACCCGTGAACCGCCTTGGAAGTGATCTCCGGCCACACACCAAAGGAAGTGTGTAAGTGCTTGGCCGGCACGGGCATGATGGAGGTTTTTAGTCCACCCGGCAACAGGGGATGGAATCACTTTCTCGTGGTGAATTGTGTACAACCTCTGCAGAGTGAAAACTGTCATGACAGCACGTGCTCACGGTCAAGAGCGGCATGGACCCTCACGCGGATTAGAGGGATGGTAATGATTTGGATGCATTGTTCTCGGGAAGGAGACATGCGTGGTTTGGATAATTGATGGATCTCTGGAGTTACATCACATAGTAAATAGCCTCGCTTAATTAATGAACTAGACATAGGTGCTTCTATGCCTTAAACCTTGTGTTAGCCTTTCTTGATCGGCCAATCATGTCATACTTTCCCCACTTGCTGAGTACGTAATGTACTCATACGTTTGTTGCCTCTATTTTTGTATCATGCCACAATTCGAAGTGAAGGTTGAAGTACATCATTCAAGGAGACGATGAAGTGGTGGTCTAGGCTCGCGGTCTTCCGGTCGACTTTCCGTGGGAATCGAAGGACGCTAACGCTTAGTATAATTTCCGCTGCAATTAATGTAATCTTTTACTTTAGACCTACGGGTCATTGATGTAAGTATTTAATGAATTAATAAAGATATTGTTCTTTTATCACATAATTTGTCCTGTTGCGTGAAAAATTGATCCTGGACACGCATACGGATGAATCTGATTTCGGTTATTGAAATCGGGTGTGACAAGATGGTATAAGAGCAATATCGACCGCTGGACGCAAGCCTAGATGGAGTGACCATGCTATAGATCCTATTTTCAAAACTAGTATTCTAAATATTTTATTTATACAAAATTCTTCTATACCCTTGCAGATCTTTTTTCTCATGTTCTCCCATCGATTGAACAAACCTTATTTCTCTCATCTTATCTTTTCCAAATTTTAGCTCGCGAGATCTAGTGTGGAAGATTTGAGGAATTGGTTCTACTTGGAATGAGGTTTGAGAAATTGAAGCTTAAGGATCCGTACCCTCGTGCCAACATGAAGTCCTTCGGAAGAATGAAAACTTAGGAGCTTCCACTCCCATAATAGCCACGTTAGTGACGATGCTTGTAGGTGTTGCTTGTATTGCTTGTGGTGTGCCTTGTTCGGATTTGGATCTTTGATTGTCTCGTTAGTGTGATTGTATAGATAGGTTTGCCTTAGTCCGGGTAACCGTCCTCGCTATTCATTGTCCTCCTCTTTTCCTCAATCTCGTTCTTTATCCTTTGTGCTCATGCAAAGCCGAATCAATTTTTCTCGGATGATGGACGGAAGAATCGCAACCCTTGGTGACAAAAGTATTGATGTTAAGAACAACATCCAAGACAGTTCACCCGGCACCTTACTGGTTACAAATAAAAGGGGCAAGATTGGAATCTTCCCACGGAAAAGGCCGCGATCAACTTCTAACAACAAACAAGCCACTGCGAAGGTATTAGCCATGGAAGTGGAAGGTGCGTCAACGAAGAAGATGAAGCACGAGATCAAATGATGCTACGTGGGTCTTAAATGAACACCCCAAGCTCAATGAAGTTCATGAAGCTTGCTACTGCTCATGAACGTCGTAGTCACTCATGTCTCCTTCGAGGCCACCGAAAGTGAACATCCGGCGCAACACCAACCCTCGAGGGAGATGAGTTTCAACATTGGTGACTTCAATGGAATTTTAACGAGGCTTAAATTTGGAGTAAATCAATGCACCCTTTGCGGTCAACGGGGTCACTACTTCGAGACTTGCCCAAAGAAGGATACAATGTGTTACAATTGTGAACAATATGGTCATTTCTCTAATAGATGTCCGATGAGAAGACTTACTGCATCGAGCTCGGATCTTGGCTGTTCATGAGACAGGTGGAAACGAAACGCTTAGCCGCGCAATGAGTTGTTGTTCACTAGAGGATCACCCTTCAAATTCTGGACTCAACAACGATTTCCCTCGGTTTGGAGAGAAGCATAAAGAATCATTTAAAGCTCAAGGTGTCCCAAAGTGTGTGGTTTGCTATAGATGCAAGGAGACAGGACATTATGCTAATCGATGTCCCAAGTCCAACAAGAGGAAACATCCATAACGACCCAATATGACATCATCAAGTCGGACAACTAAAATTGTGAATCATGGTCCACAAGGTTCTAGTATGTGCGATAAGAGACAAGTCATAATTCTTTCCATGAATAAGTTACTTCGAGATGATTCAATCATTGTACTGATGATGATCGTTGCGAATAAAGCATTGTTGTTGGTTTATTTAATTTTCCCGCGTGATGGTTGTCAAATATCTCAATCATATTATGAAGGCAAAGAGTTCTGCTATAAAGATAATGAGACTATACGATTAAATGGTACTTACTTTGGTAAAGATGGTATTTATATCGTTGAAGGTTATGCATACCTGTAAGGTAGAGATCACCACCAACCACAAGAAGGGGAACTTTAAGAAACACGTCATGTACCAGGAACTAAAGTTTATGGAATTAAAGCCCATCCAACGTTGGAAAAGTACCAAGGAACATATACCATCCATCCGTAGTGAGAAGTCCAAGATCACGAAAGGAAAAATCACCCACCTTACCCATTTCTTGCTAGCCACGCCGAATCTCGAGGGCGAGATTCCTGTTAAGGGGGTAGATATTGTCACATCCTAAAATTTATTTTCCTAATAATTCAATTTTCTCTAGTATTATATACTAGAAAAGGGCTATAAAATTATTATTATTATTTAAATAAATAAATAAATAAATTGCTGCATTCATTTCATGGCATCATGGCATGTATAATTATTTTACACGTGACGAATAATAAGTTATTAATATTTATTTCCTTCCACTTAGAGAAAACCCAGGAAAAATAAAAAAAAAGAAAACAAAACCCTAAACCCTCCCCGGGCCCAAACTCTCTCCCCTCTCTTCCCTCTTTCTCTTTTCCGGCCCGGGCCCGACCAGCGGGGCCCACCCGCGGCCTTCTTCTTCCTCTCGCCACCCCAGACACGGCGCCCCCAAATCCTCCCCCATCTTCAAATCCCGCGCCCCCGAACACCACCTCGCCCCAACCCGCACCGCCGCCTCCGTCGCGAGCTCGCCTCGGCCGCTCCCGTCCTCGCGCGACCCCGGACAAGCTTCCCCATCACCCACGGCCTCCACCGGGACCAACGCCACGCGGAAAGACCCCCGGACGGAGACAAGCTCCGCCGCCGAACCCCGTCACCGCCGCCTCGTCGCCGTCAACCCCTTTCCGGCCCCTCCCGTCCGTGCGCGAGCACCTGGTGAGGATCCCCGTGCTCCCCTCTCCCTTTCCCTCCTAGCGCCACCCTGAACAGGCCACCGGAGCGCCGTTCCGGCCGCTCCGGCGAGCTTCCCCATGGCGCCACCGCACCCGGCCGCCGCGGGCCGCCGCCTCCCCTCACGCCGTCGGATGCGGGATCGAGGGCCCGGATTAGAAGGGCCCTCATACCCTTTCATAATGGTCCACCGTGGACCATGGACCGCGGGTCCACGGAGCCCATGCACCCGGTTCACGGAATTTCCAATTTATTTTAATTCCTTTATCCCCTGGTAAATGGTAATTTTGCAAATAGGCCCCCGACGTTTAGTTTAATAGCGAATAGGTCCTTATCTTTTTACATGAGCTACCCTAGGTTTATACGTATTTCTGTTTTAGTCCCTATAGTGCGCTAGGATAGTAGATTTTGCAGAACAGCCCCTGTCGTTTATAGATTTTGCGCGCATATGTTTCATTACTATGGAAAATTACGTGCTAGCCCTCGTAGTCTATGGTTAATTATGAATAGGTCCTTTATTTCATAAAATAAGCTATGAGCTTTGTTTTAATTCTGTTTTGACCCTACTCTTTTGCAATAAACTCCATATTTCATTTGTAAATTGATTTTACGCCCCTGAACTGTTTTGCAGTAATGTTTTAGCCATAGTCCACTTTTACATAAACACCCCCGACCTTTCCTAAAATTACGTTTTAGCCCCTATTTACTCAAATAACACTACACCTCGTACTTTTACAAAAACAACCCTAGTGTTTAATATAATTATATATTTTTTTGCCCTTACCCTTTTACACTTTAGCTCCTAAACTCTTCCATATTTACAAAATAACCCCTACCTTAGTTGTTTTTATGTTTTAGCCCCTAAAGCTTTAAACCTACGTAACTTTTCACTCGTAGCTCCGATTAAGGCGATTCTTGCGCTCACGGAATCGTAGCGACGCGTACTTTCTTCTACTAATGCTTTTATAGTCTTTTTGTATGGTGTACTGTTCTGTTTCTTAGTTATTTGTGTGTTTATTTGCATGCTTGATTGACGCGACATAATTAGAAGACGATCGAAGCACGGGATTCGAAGAGCAAGAGTCGAAGATCTAATCAAGAGCAAGAAGAGAAAGAGGCAAGTGTCCTTGACGCATCTTGCACCTATTTCCTTTTCTATCTGCACATGCTTGCATTGCTTGTGATAAATATGAATCCTATATGTCATGTCTTGTTCCATACTTGTCCTTGTCGCTCTGGGTGGTATTAGTTGTATAGACTTGGGTAGACTCATGCTTAGTTGCTTTAATTGGGTTTAAGACATGCTAAATGTTAATCTTGTTAATGATCCAGTTGAACATAATGATTATGGTTGCTTGTTAATTATTGAACATTGATTTTGGTGACGGGTGGAGGAACTATGGTCGGGGTGTACCGGTAGTTCCATGGAATGCTATCACCCGAATCATAAGGACCGGTTCGTGGAGCGACCATCCATGTTAAACCGTACAACCACGAGCCAAGTATGGGCGCGGCTTGGCGTAGTATGCGATGGAGACCGATCGAGTACGCGCGATGGAGAGGGGGCTATGGCTGGTGTTATACCGGTAGTCCCGGGGAGGTGTGGTGAGGAGACAAGGTCTCACAACCATCCGGCTCAAGGGAAGGAAGCTACCCGATGACGGGTGTACACGTCGGGTGAGTGGAAATCCTAGTGGGCGCGTACAAAGCAGGAGGAACCCGTGAACCGCCTTGGAAGTGATCTCCTGGCCACACACCAAAGGAAGTGTGTAAGTGCTTGGCCGGCACGGGCATGATGGAGGTTTTTAGTCCACCCGGCAACAGGGGATGGAATCACTTTCTCGTGGTGAATTGTGTACAACCTCTGCAGAGTGAAAGCTGTCATGACAGCACGTGCTCACGGTCAAGAGCGGCATGGACCCTCACGCGGATTAGAGGGATGGTAATGATTTGGATGCATTGTTCTCGGGAAGGAGACATGCGTGGTTTGGATAATTGATGGATCTCCGGAGTTACATCACATAGTAAATAGCCTCGCTTAATTAATGAACTAGACATAGGTGCTTCTATGCCTTAAACCTTGTGTTAGCCTTTCTTGATCGGCCAATCATGTCATACTTTCCCCCACTTGCCGAGTACGTAATGTACTCATACGTTTGTTGCCTCAATTTTTGTATCATGCCACAATTCGAAGTGAAGGTTGAAGTACATCATTCAAGGAGACGATGAAGTGGTGGTCTAGGCCTCGCGGTCTTCCGGTCGACTTCTGTGGGAATCGAAGGACGCTAACGCTTAGTATAATTTCCGCTGCAATTAATGTAATCTTTTACTTTAGACCTACGGGTCATTGATGTAAGTATTTAATGAATTAATAAAGATATTGTTCTTTTATCACATAATTTGTCCTGTTGCGTGAAAAATTGATCCCGGGCACGCATACGGATGAATCCGATTTCGGTTATTGAAATCGGGTGTGACATGTTGCTTATGTGCGAATGTGGCTGCATCGCCGCCACCGTTGCGGATGAATGTTGGACCTCAAATCCGCCATAATAAACACCGTGGGAAAAACTCGATTTCGTCGATTTTCACACGGATTTGATGAATTAATGGCCGAATTTCTTAGCAAAAAGTAGGGATTCGAGAGGAGGAAGATGGGGGATGAGGGGAGAAGAACAAGACGGAATCGATGCAAGGAGTAGATAAAACAATTACTTCCTTTTCTTTTTACTCATTTGTGAGACCCACTATATTGAGTGAATGAACTGTGAAAACCGATGAACCATGGTTCGAGTGGAATGGTGTGGGTGCCTTAAGGTTGCCACCATTTGCTATAATTTTTGGCCAAATTTGACTAAGCTTATGTAATCAAATTGTTAGCACACGTTTGAGAGAATTTTACCACACATTTTTTTATCATTGACATATGGGATCTAGTTAGTTAGAAAAGAATCTTACCATAATTGTGACTATGAACCAAACATGTACCTAAGCTGGTCAAACTTAACTAATCTTAAGTGTGACAAATTATGGTAAATTCTTGCTACGGACCAAACACGCCTCTAACTTGTTTTGTCATGTCAATCGAATTGACTAACCTTAAAGTGACATATTAATCTTCAAAATGGATTGACGTGACACATAAAGTGACTAAACGACATGTTTAAAATAGACATGACGAGTAAGGATTGACTCAAATTTGACGTTATCAAAACATGTGAGATCTTGAAAATGCGGATCCATCTCTTCCATAGTGAGTTCGCATTCTCTACTCTGCTTTGCAAGCTCATTCTCGTGGGAAATTTATGCTATTCAATTGCCTCACGATGGTGCTGGGAGGGGACACCATTTACTAACTGTGCTTAGGATATGGCCAAGTAATAATATTCTTGTGTAAGGGAAGCACTTGATGTCTCGGCTGGATCACTTGCACGCAACGCTGCACGTACACGTGCAATCCGTTTTATGGATGGAAAGAGGGGACATCGTGCCCTTGTTGGAACATGTTGTATTTTCTCTTATTATTTTCGCGAATTCTACTTCTTGGCTATGTTCAACAATTTCTAATAATTTTACTCTCAAAAGATTGGTTGTAGAGAGTTGTTATATCTATGGGGAGTAAAAAGAAGACATCTCAATAATCGTTTTCTAAATAGTTTCTTTCAAGAGTGAGAATTGGATGACTAAATGTAACAACCTCCGGACTATAAGTTGGAAGTTAGTAAATTTAGCAACCTCATTTAGGAAACGGTTGAAAAACGGTTTTTACGAATCACATCCTCAATTTTGATTTAGCAATCTCGTTTAGGGAACGGTTGGAGATGCTCTATATACATAATAACTGAAAGGAGTAAGTTCAATTCTTTAAAGAACTAGGCATATATGTCGTTTGGAAATGTTTATTGGCCTATATTTGGGTATATTGTTTGGAGTATTGACCATTCTTGTAATGATTTTTTTGAGGACGTTATAAGTGACAACCGCTAACGAGTGGGTAGAACGTATTGCTATCTTCTTCTTGCCTTCTAGATGTTATTTAATATCCAAAATATTGATTTGGCAACAGATTATGTCAAGTCTCAAGTCCACCCCCCCCCAATGTCTTGGAGGCTTCCTGCAAACCCAATTATCATTCTTCTACATCTCAACTAGTAGGTGCTACTGCGTTCCAAAATTATTATTATTATTGACTTTTTAATAATATTTGACTATTTATCCTATTTAATATCTTTTTAAATATCATATGTTTTTTTGGCATATGTTTTATCACTAAAGAAACTTAAAGTATTATCTATAAATTTTATATTTGAATAAATATAAAAATAAGATGAATAGTCAAACATAATAGACAATAATTTCGGAAAGGAGGAGGTACATGTTTGTTGTCAAGTAGTTTTATCTTAATATTTTATAGTACAATCTTGAAACAAACGAGGATGATCCAATGACGATGCATATAGGCTAACTAAAGATTTGATCATGGAGTTGCACGGTCATCATCTGTACTTCTTGATGGAGTATGTATCTTTACTCACTTAATTAACAAAGATATGTATGTTATATAAAGTTTACCTCTTCTAATTATCATCTAAGTTCAAGTTTCATCTTTTACCAGGGTATGTGGCTATGTTGAAAAAAACGCTTGGAGAGGTAACACGATTTTTGACGATTTTTTATAAGAGGGAGAAAACTTAGACTCCAGTGACTTTCAACTAAAGCTACCGGGAAGGAACTCCTGTGTTCATGGCGCGTGTTATTCAACACAATATATGTGGAAGAAACTAAGGTCATCGTACGTGAAGGCAATTTTGGAAATAGACCGTGTGTTGGTAGTTATTAATTTGTTTAAGTTTGCTGCTAGTTAGAAGTCTAGTCTTAGTCTTATATAGTAGTTAATTAGGAGGCTATAGATCCAACACAGAGTTTGTAGTGAAGTTAACAAGGAGCAAATGAGGTTGCATATGAGCTTGCACAGCTAGCTAAGCGGACGCAAACGATTGTGTGATGTCTTCATTCGCTCGTGTGTGTTGAGCACTTGCTAATTTGGAAAGGTAGTTATTTTTTAGTAAGAATGCTTCCATTTTCATTAAAAAAGTAAGAGAGCTCCTAATTTTCAGGCGATTAAAAATTAGAGATTATTTCGGTCGATCAATGAGAGTCGTTAGATCTTCATCCAACCATCCTCAATCTCTCTTCAACCTCCGGACGGAATCACCTCTCTCGTCTCAGCGAAAGTGGGACTTACTCCTCACCTCCCGCCCACCTCCGGTCGTTCCTGACGATGTCCATGCTGTTGGGTCCGCATTCGTTACCCTCACTGCGCTAACTCATCGGCATCGCAATCCTCCTCCGTCAGCACCGCCCACCGCATGCTTGCCCTCCACGACGCCGCCTCACAACATCCCTCTCCGCCACCCATCGTCGGTCCGGTCGTCTCTCTTGAACTCCTTGCTAAGCTAAGCCCCCCAACCCTAACTTCGATCGAAACCTTCCGTAATTTGAGTTGATTGGAAAAAAGGGATTTCTGAAAAAGTGATGTCTACCATTTAGAATAGCGCAATGTATATACTACAACTCGTAAGTTGTTGCAGTAGTTTATCGTTGCCATTGTTTGCTAGTTGTTTCTTTTTCAAACGGAGAGGCCTCTCTGCCCTTCAAGCCCAGCGGGAAGCCCAACTGAGCCCAGAAGCGCCTTCCTTACCCTCACGGCCTCACCTTCCTCCCCTCCGTCAGCATCCTCTCGCCATTTCCGCGCACACATCGACGTGTGGTACCCGTGCTGCCCACCCCACCCCCTCCTCCGATCCCATCGTCCAAACCCTACCGCCGCGGCGCCGCCGCCTTCTCCTCCGCTCCGATGGCGGGACAACCCCGCGAGCGCGGGAGCCGCGCGTCCAGGAAGGGCCGCCCCGTCCGCGCGGGGCCCGTCGCCGCGGCCTCCGATCCTGATCCAGCCTCTGGCGGGGACTCGGCGCCGCGTGCCCGCGACAAGGCGGATGAGCTGGAGGACCGCCTGCTTAAGCGGCTGGAGGAGGCGTACGCGGCAGCTCTGGCCCGCCTCGCGGACCTAGGTCACGATGAGGAGGCGGCACTCGAGGCCGTGCTCCGCGCGGGTCACTGCTACGGCAAGCTGGAGGATCCCGTCGCCAACATCGTTGCCAACGCCCGCGCCTACCTCTCCAACCCAGGCCACGCCGGCGGCACCGGTGGATTCGCTGACCTCCGCCGCCTGGAGGAGTACTCCCTTGCGGGCCTTGTCTGTCTCCTCCAGAGCAGCCGTCCCACCCTCACCCGGGGCGAGGCCATGTGGTGCCTCCTCTCCAGCGACCTCCGCCTTGAGGAGGCCATCGCCATCGGCGCCACCCTCAATCGTAAGACCTTACCCACCGGTGCCCCTACCGTTAGTGATGACCGTGCCCCCGCCGTGACCGACACTGCACAGCGTGGAAGCAGCTCCCACCATACCACCACAGTCGCAGCAGTTCCAGACCCCGCCCTATTCGATCCTGAAACATTCGTGAAGCTCGCAATACGCCAGGGTCCTGCCGGTTCTGCAGGTGTGGTCTCCTGCATCAAGACCTCTGGGCGGTCATGGTCAGGTGGTGCTGCCCCTGAAGGGCATCCAAAGGAATCCTTCGCCAAGAAGGTCACCACTGAGGAGCTCATTGAGTCTGTTGTTTCAGAGCTTGAGGCATTGGACATTGACAAGAAGGATCCACCTGATGCAAATCCTGATCCGAAGAACCAGATGGTGCGTGACGTCATTAAGCAAACAAGAGAGATGGAGGTGCAGCTCAAGGAACGCAAGGAATGGGCACAGGGGAAGGCAATTCAGGCCGCTCGCAAGCTTGGCACTGATCTTACGGAGCTGCGTGTTCTGCGGATGGAGCATGATGAGAACCAGCGATGCAAGAAGGAAAAACAGGTGATGGAGGATGACACATTGAAGCGCCTTGCTCAACTGGAAACTGAGCTGAAGAAAAAAAGTGGTCAGCTTGACCGGAGTAATGCTACAGTGCAGAGGCTGGAAATGGAAAATGCAGAGATACGAGCTGAGATGGAAGCTGCCAAACTGAGTGCATCTGAGACTGAAAGGCAATGCCAGAGTCTGGCAAGGAAAGAGAAGAAGGACAACAAAAAGCTTGAGACGTGGGAGCGCCAGAAAGCAAAGCTGAAGGAGGACATTGCTGAATGCAAGGCAAAGATTACTCAGGCAGAAAGGGAGCTTGCTGAAGTCAACAAGGCAATTAAAAGCATGGAGGTTAGGATGAATTTGCACATATGTTATACCTATTATTCTGTTATCCTGAATCCAATACTTCTGTTGTATTTTGTTCTAGATGGTTCTTATAATTTCCCTACTAGGAAAGATTGCATGTTTACTTCAAGCATAGATATAAAACACAACTTTTGTGGTAAGCTTTAGTATTCCGTGCTGGCTGTACCAATCTGGCTCCATCTAGGGTCAGCAGAGTTGCTGCACTATTATGCCAATTAAGTCAGGAGTCTGTGTTTATTAAGTATTTTAGTTTTTTTATTTCTTATTTGATTGCTTTCTATGTATTATCTCGAACAAACAACAACATAGTCCCAAGCAAGTTGGGATAGGTTAGAGATGAAACACATAAGACTCAAGGACAAGAGAAACAAACTCCCACTGACCACTGTGTATAAAGGAGGGATCATGAATAAAGGAGAAGGAAACATCAGTGAGCCTTATGTTCCATTCCCCTGGACCACACACCCTTCTGTCCACACCATAGCTCTAGGTTGGTGGGGCCAAGACCCCAGTCTCCACGTCACTTATATCCCGTCACTCTAAAACCCATGGTCGTTGGATCCGGTACCAGATTATGGTCATGGCAGCAGACACACACAATCCATTTTCGTAGTTATGGTTTTGATTTCTCTGAATCGTCATAGGGTCCTCTAAAAGGAGGAGATAAAACATTTAACATAAACATATTGTGTTTCTAGACGTGTTCACTTGTACCTTTAAGTGTTTTGCATATGCAAGTTACTACCAACTGGGTGTTATGAATTACGAGTTTTCCCTCTACACATTAGTCCTGTTCAGTGTTCTAATACGCATTGGGGGTAGCAGCAGGGAGAGAGCTGGCATGCACAATCATTCATCATTAGTTTTATTGAAATTTCTGATGTTATAACATTGGCAGAATTAGCTATCATCCATAACTACAGCTTCTTCCATTTCTCTGCTTGGAGGGATTATTTTTTATTAATGGATGATAATTTTTATATCTCTTTATCGAATCTAGATTGCTTCATGGAACTAATCATCCTGAACTTAGATTGATGACATGTGTCATCATCACATTTATTCCTGAATTAGCACACAGAATGATCATATGCCCTGTTCTTGATTTTAGTCTCATGCTTTGACTTGATTCTATCCTGTCCGAGGTAGCCACTGCCAATCTTGTTTGACTTCATTATTGTGCTAATGTTATCGACGCATTCGTGGGTCGCAAGTACCAGCGTCGACGCCGCGTCACTCAAGCCGGGCAGGAGGATAAAAGTGGCTAAGCACGACGTGTAGCTGTTAGCTAATAATCAGGAGGTTTTCAGTTAGCGTTTGTTAGGAGATTGTTAGAGGAGTCAGAGTCTGTTAGTCGGTTAGCGCCTGATCTATAAAGGCGAGGGTCATCGAGTTGTAATCTTTGATCGAAGAACAATACACCTCCTTTACCGGGAGGGCTGTTCCTCGGTCGCCGTGGCTGAGAATGTCTCTCAGTTCACCGGCGGCAACAGCCCTACCGGCGCTGGCGCGGTGAGCGAAGTGGAGAACGTAGCAAGAGCGAGGATTGTGAGTTGGAACGCAAGATGTATGGGGCGCCGGTAGGGCTGTTGCCGCCGGTGAACTGAGATACGTTCTCAGCCACGGCGACCGAGGAACAGCCCTCCCGGTAAAGGAGGTGTATTGTTCTTCGATCAAAGATTACAACTCGATGACCCTCGCCTTTATAGATCAGGCGCTAACCGACTAACAGACTCTGACCCCTCTAACAAATCTCCTAACAAACGCTAACTGAAAACCTCCTGATTATTAGCTAACAGCTCCACGTCGTGCTTAGCCACTTTTATCCTCCTGCGCGGCTTGAGTGACGCGGCGTCACGCTGGTACTTGCGACCCACGAATGCGTCGATAACAGCTAAATATGTGAACTTAGCCATTGTGAATCTGTGCATGACAGTTTGTAGTGGAAAACTATATCATGTTTCATGGTACCATTAGGTGGATGTGTTTCATAGGCAAAACACTTGAAATTAGAACTATGCCCATGCTTTGCGTATTCTGTTGTCTATTGGGATAATGTGAATTAAAAATTGGCTCAATTAGTGTTAGTCCAGGCTAAATTTTGTCCATTCAATCAGTATTAATGCATGGTTATTTTTTTCCTTATTTGCCTAAAAATAAAGTGCTCCAGACTTTGTTTCACCTTTTTATTTGGGCCGATTGACCTGAGATTGACGATCTATTGTAAGTTTACTATCGAATGTGATTCTACTTTTTAACCGCCTCCCGTCTATAGTTAGTGCCATTTATTTTAATCAATGCCAGCAGTATACAATTCTGCCCCAACCTTTTAGGTAAGCTATTGCATTTCCATGTAATGGTTATTGCGTTCATAAAGGCAATATTGTAGTTGTCCAGTATGTAGACACTCACCTTGCTTTGTTGTAAATATTGAATAAGATTATTTTTGTACCTCTCTTTCGAGGCCTGGCGCAGTGGTTAAGTCACCCCCACTTGTGCCAAGAGGTCCTGGGTTCGACACAGCCTCTCTACAATTTATTGTAGGGGTAAGGTTTGCCTCATATAATCCTTCCCCAGACCCCACCTTGTGTGGGGACTTACAGCACTGGGTCTGTCCTATTTTTGTACCTTTCTTTCTACTTGATGTTTTATTCTAACAAGTTCACAAGACTCTTTTTGTCAGTACCATTCTTTTAATACTGCACACTTAATTGAGTTACTGCTACTGCCGTAACATTCTTTTCCTGTTTCCTCTTATCAGCTATTTCTATTATCAAATCCATGTGATGGCACATTTCCTTTCTCATCACCAGTTTTTCCTGGGTGCTTAAAGCAACTAACTCTGTGCTAGATGGTTGGCGTTTTTACTGCTCTAATATAGTGTGTGACGATATTAAGGCGTGCGTAGTAGTTGGGTGCTTGGAGCATTTTACAGTGGACCGTTTATGTTGCTGCCATTGAGTAAATTGTTTTGCGCACATTGTGGGTAAAAGTTACAATATAGTTAGAAGTTCAGATGGAAATGAGAAACATTGACCGCTTGAGGTTGCATTTTGGAGGGTCTTTACTTTTCATAGTGTATGAGTTGGATCATCTTTTTTGTTCATTACACTGAGATTAGGGATAGAGTGCTGCCTATATCCCAGTTAGTTGGAACTATGCAGTGCACTTAATTTGTATCATGTGTTTGGTTTTCAGATAAAAATACGAGAAGACACAAAGACCAAAGAAGAAAACACTGCACTTTTGGAAGAAGAGCGCAGGAAGAGGGAAGCTGCCAAAGTGAACGCTGATCGCCGACTCGAAGAGCTTCGTCGGAAGAAACAAGTTGAAACCCAGTGCTACAAAGATGATCTGCATAGGCTCCAAGATGAATTAAACCGTCTGCAGAAGTCAACAGGTGCAAATTTAACAACTTTTCTGCCAACTAACCCTCCTGGGACAACCAACCGAAGCACTACAAGGGCACCAAAACAGAACATCCAGAGGCCACCTCCTGCATCTAACCGGCCTCCCCAACAAACCCAGAAGCTGAACCATCGTAAGCAGTGTGTTGTCTGCAAAAAAGAGGAGGCGTGCGTGATCTTACTCCAGTGCGCCCATCAGGTCCTGTGTGTCAGTTGCAACAAGCTCCACGAGGACAAGGGTGTGGCACGCTGCCCCTGCTGCAGTGCGAAAGTGGAAGAGCGGGTCAGGGTTTTTGGTGCTACCTCCAACTGAGGCACCATGTTGTTCTGATCTCTTGAGGTGAAATGAAAACCTGTGGCTGAATTGCCTTTTGGCTTTTGCCTCCGTTATAACTGAAGAAATGGTTATAGGTCTCCGTTATACTTTGCTTCAGCAAACATGGATATATGCTGCGGTGTATAGCGACTCTTCGGGGTACCCGCGTATAATCAAAACCTTTTTTTTCCGGACAAGAAATCAGTGCGTGCAATATGTTTTTTTTTTCTGTGAGTATTGATATCTAGAGCTTTGGAACATAGCTTGTTGCCCATTTACAAAAATTCGGGGTCATATATTGGGTTGGGTTGGTTCCTTACAAAATGAGTTTGATCTGAAATCGTTGATGCTTTCGCTTAAAATCAAAATCATAGTCGAAAAAAACGACCCTTTTGTCTTTGATTTTGTTTGTCTACCAAATAAACCTGCCATTCAAAAGTAGTATCCTACGTATACCACTTTAATATTAGGAAAATTCTTGTCATTTCTGAAGCAACAGTTCACGCCTTCGCAGTATGTTTACGGTTTATGTATGCTGGCTATATGGATTTTCTTTGGCTTCGCTGTGAAGCCTCCTGTGCGTGTAGACGTCATTGACTAACTCGTAGGCTGAGTGCTAGCCTTTACTGCAGAGTTGCTATAGAAGATTCGAGGAGTACGAACCGACTGTGTTCCTGTGGCATAGACACGACCGAAATACTGACAGTGCGGTAGTTGGTATGAACCGTCCCCTCGTGAATCGAACGGTAGAGAAACCATGAAGGAACAAGGTTTGGGACCGAGTCCGAGGACCACAAGCATTAGGAGAGTGGAAGTGTATAGGGACGTAGGGTTTAATGCAGACCATAGAAATCACGGAATCATACTCCAAAACAAATCGACGAGTATCACGAAATGATATATTTATCAGAATTATAGTTCATTTATATTCTACTGAGATTATTTGAGTTATGTTTGTGTTCAACATTTTGAATTCAGATTTATGAAGACTTATAGCTTCAAAGAAAGACATGATCACAACTAGCTGAATCTCTACTGACTACTGACAAGGTTCCTTTTGGTGAACTTTGCACCTGTCTACATCTTATACATTGTAAGCGAAGATAGTGTGTAGGTGAGAAAGAAATCCTAATTAGTCAAGGAACATGGTGTATTCATGCATTTGATGAGATCAATCATTCATCACACACAAAGTCTTTTGCTTTTCTCTCTTTGCATTCTGCTCTTTCCTATTATTGACTAAATAATTATGCAAATATTCTCAATTGTAGAGGATTTGTATCCCATATGCGGGCATGTAAGTATTTATATTTTGTCTTCCGAAGAAAAATAAAATTTGGCATCTACAATGACGCCATCAACAATTCTCTTGCCACATAATTAGTGAAAAACTCCGGGTCTCGCCAAATAATAAGGTGAAGGAATCCAATGCAGCCAGACTCCATCGTTAGACGTCTTATGAAATATTAGCAGAAATCTGTTGCAGCCATTTTTTCCCTTGATGTGCGTGCGGATAGCTGACTAACATCCAAACACATACATCACTCATGGTTGACGACAAAAAAAAGGTTGGTCGTGTTGCCATGACAGTCAACGAAACAAGTCTCGAACCGTAATTTTGTCGCATACAAAACTGAATCTTGGAAGAGGGGAGTGTACCACATTCATAATAAATTTACTACTTAATTGTAAATTTTTAAGAGAATCTTAGCACATAAATAATCATCTCTGCCCAAATCTGGAAGATTTCAGCATTTTTCCTTCACTCCAGCCATGCTCTGTCGCATGAATAAGCAAAACGAAACGGATTCAACCAGCACGATCGCAGCAGAGGAGCTAGGCAGGACGCTAAACCCCTGGCCCCGCGGACCCCACTCCTCCTACAGATAACCCAAACAAAACAAAAAGACCAGCAAATCCAGGAGTACCACGAAACCCACTCGCCGGAACTCGCGCCTCTTACCACCACTGTTTCTTTGTGACTGATGGGCCCGTTCTAAAGGCGGGACCCATAAGTCATTGACTTAATAACAGCAACGCCCTGTCGCTTAGATACGCAATCTCGTTGAGTCCACCTCCCGCAGGACGCGATCCCGATTAAAAACCCAACAACAACAAACAGAGCATAAACCCCCTCCCTCGCTTCCTCCCTCTCCTGGACTTCTCTCTCTCCCCTCCCCCTCCCCCTTCGTTCCCTTCCTCCACAAGGAAAATCAGCGGAAGAACTCGTTTAAACAGGCAAGAAATCCCCAAATCCTATCCCGGGACCATCGCCTCCAATCACCGGCCTCGCCATTCCATCTCCGGCGCCGCTTCGCCCTCAAAGGCCGCGGAGCTTTCCTGGGTTTCGTTGCTCGCCGAGGCGTGCGGGTTTTGGGATGGCGCCGCCGCAGGGGAACCAGGCGGATGAAGGGGAGCATGTTGTTCCTGAAGGCCTCTCCGAGGAGGACGCGCAGCGCGACCATCTGGTAAGTGTGATGGCCAGCCTCGGGCTCGGCGGCGGCGAGCAGGAGAGCGCCGCCGCCGCCGCGGCGGTGGTCCCGTTCCGTGGAGAGGAGGTGTTCACCTCGTACGAGTCTCGATTCTGGGAGGAGGGCGCGGCGCCGGCGTCCCGTTTATGGGGGCAGGGCGCGGCGCCGGCGGACCACTTCTCTCCGGTTCATGGGCGCCGCCCGTATGCGCCGGTGGGCGCTGCGCGCTGGACCGGTCCGCCCGCGGCCTGCGGCACCACGAAGAAGGACACCGCCGCCGAGGCCGCGTTGTTGGCCCCCGGAATTTTCAGGGCGCTGCTGTCACGCTCCCGGCGCGCCATGGCGGCGTTTTGCACGGCGGTGGCCACGCGTACACGGCGCCGCCGCCTTTCATGCATAGTGGCGCGGCCGTTATCGTCAACCCTCCTAGGAATCCCGAGCTTCCTCCTTCCCAGCAGGAACAGGAGCTGCTCTTCGCGCTGTTCCAGGAACAGGCCGAGGATATCGTCTCATATGCCTGCAGCCTGATGGAGAGCCCGCATGGGCAGCGGCTATTCCGTCTTATTTTCGTGCACTGCAATCTTGAGCTCCGGGAGTGGATCATCGCTGCCATCACGAGGGACAAGAAGAGTTTCTGGAGGATTTGTTCCCAGAGGCATGTGCATCAATCATCGAATTTCATCATCTTCGTTTTCTTTTTTCCTGCAGTTATCAAATTTCATTCCTTTTTCAGGTCCACTGAAGTGCTTTGCATGATCGAGTATGGAGGAACCTGGAGGTCAATGCTGCTTCTGAGAGAAGCCATGTTGTCCTGGATGGCGCCTAATATGATGCATTCTCTCATGTCCGATTCTAATAGGGTCAGAGTTGTGCTGGCCTTCGTAAAGCATTGTCCTCGGAATATTATTCAGGTAATTAAGCTTTCTTGTTCCATTCAGGATCCATCCATGTCATTATCATGTTTTCACAAATAGCATCTGTGTGGAATCACTCATTGTATTACCACACTCACTAGCGATGTCATCAGTATATAATCCCAAACTTAGCATAACCTACTGACATATGAATATGCTAAATTCGTTTTTTTAATATATATTTGGAAAATCAATTGGTCGCTTCTCTCCACTTGTATGTAAGTAAACAAATTCCCATTCAACCCCCGAACATTATTGAGCTTCCATGTTTGATGTATGAGGCCCAGTGCGACCGGCCAGGCCATGTTACCATATGCAAGTTATGCGTATATTTGCGAAATTAGTAAACTCTGCTTATTTATACCTGCTTGCACTTTGATTACTCGCCGTGTTTTTATTTTTCTAATAAATTTAGTTCATTTGTTGATTATAATGTTGGTAATATAGCTTGCCGTGTTGATATTAATGCATGAAAGTGAATCTGGCACCAATGGAGAAGCCTATACGTTTGTTCAGATGCAAAATATCTACTTAAATATATCTCATCATTTTGACATTCTTTTCATTCACTGTCACACCTTCAGGCACATCTTGTCTGTAGTACTTTACCTTTTTTGAATTTTGAAACAAACTAGACCATATTACCTCTTAATAACCTGAACCTTCCAGGTACAACTTGTTGTCAAGTTGGAATTTTGCATTTCATTTGGCTAATTAACATTTATGATATCTTTATCCAGAATTTTATTATTGTTTACAAGTTGACTCTAAGAAATTTACCTTTACCTCCCATGTTATATAGGGGTTATAGAAATTAGTGCATTTTATGCCTGTAAATTATTTTCATATCTGATTGTGAATCATGCAAATGAAGCGTATTTGATTAACATGACACCTATCTAGAAGCCTAAAAAACATTGACATATAAAGTATCATATAATATATATATTTGGTAATTTTAATTTTCATTCCTGGTCAATCATAACGACACTGTAGCCAGTGCTGTAAGGCATTTATCTTATCTGAACAAAGCAAACCCAGATTCTAAACAATCGAAATAATGATGACTATTTATGAACCTTGTTGGAATTTAATTGCAGTGCACTTCTACTTTTTGTTTATTTTGTCTGTCGACATACCTTAGTTTCCTACTTCTGCGAACTACGATTTGACATTTGTATTTCATTGGCAGTTCATTTTTGAAGCTGTCTTTAGGAACTGTGCAAAACTCGCATGCCAACCAAATGGCTTGAGCCTGCTGCAAGATTGCCTATTATTCCATGGAAGCCAGGAAGAAAAGGATGATATTTTTACTGAAATCTCGTACAAGAGCCTCCATCTTTCGCAAAATTCTTGTGGGTATGCATTTCAACACTGCTGTTGATTTTAGGCAACTATCCTAAACTTTCATCATCTGAAAGTGTTTTTTACTTACACTTCCTAAATTCTTGCGGGTGTGCATTTCAACACTACTGTTGATTTTTTCTCTCAATTGTTCGTATCATATCAATTCTATTTGAAAAGCATTACTATCATGTTGGTTCTAAATGGAGTTAACTGAATATTAAGAGACCACCACATTCTTGCACTAAAAAATAGTCATCTAATTCTTAAATGAATATTCCGAAACTGAATATCTGTTAAGCAAAGTTTCATAAGAAGCGATTAGATGATTACAGTAGACAAACCTATAGGAAAGCACAATTGTTAGCTTCACAGTGTTGTGTCCTTCCATGTTTCATTATCTCATTTTCTTTCGAAAGATCCGGAATCACTTTGTGTGTTCAGTATCCCTTAGAAAATAGTTCGGCACTTCTCAGGAGCTCACTATTTGTCTCTTATTTTTGGCTTTTGTTGTCTCCCAGAAACTACATTGTTCAGGATGTTCTGAAGAAGGGTGGCCCCTTTCACTTTACTATTATTGCTTCCCGCCTCAGAACTAATTACGTGGGACTTTCAAGACAAAAGTATAGCAGTAATGTGGTGGAACAATGTCTGAGAGTATTTGATGAAGGAGAGAGATTTGTTATTGTGAATGAATTGATTGCTTATCCTCACTTCAGAGATTTGGTGACAGATGAGTTTGCTAATTTTGTTCTCTCGACTGCTCTTCAGACTTGCAGTGTACTGAACTTCTTTGTTCTCTTCATTCGTAATGGTAATCTGTTTCAGTTACATGATAAAGGCCTGATGGATTTCTCTCTTGTCCAGGAACCTCTTCGACATATGTTGGCCACAGCGATTCTTTCCCAAAACATTAACTACCGCAATCAACATTGTTTGAAGATTTTTGGCTTACTGTCGAAACTTGGGTATGCGCAATGAAAAGTTTTGAGGTAAAACACTACTCTTGACAACTTCTATAGCCTTTACACTTAATCATATTGTGTTCATGGTAATGTATTTAATTCTGACATTTGTTCAGGAATTCAGAAGAAGCTGAGAGGCTGTATTTTGGGCAGAAGCTTTTCTACTCATACAATTTGTGGAGACTGGATGTATTTGGTTGTCTGGAGATGTTGTGAAATAGATGCTAAACCTGTGTTTCTGTTGTTATAATTAGCTTTTTTTTTGTGTGTGTGCATCGAAACCGTCTGTAGTTTTGATATTCACCCGTGATCTGTTGGCACTTGTGGTGTAGTCTTTTAGATATCTCCAGGCGCTGTTCGTTACATTTGTATTTTGCTGCCTTGTTGTCATACTGTGATATGGTTTATCTTCAGTTAATATGCCATATATGTAGTCATAATTTATTCACCTCTATAATGTAAATGGTGATGCATCAATGGTTCTATCAATAGTTCTGCAGGTTGCATGTCGTACAGCTCGTTGGCTTTTGTAACATTCACCTCTATAATGTAAATGGTGATGCATCAATGGTTCTATCAATAGTTCTGCAGGTTGCATGTCGTACAGCTCGTTGGCTTTTGTAATTCTTTTCCCGTCGCAAATCTTCTGAACAAAACAGTGCTCTGTTTTAAATTGATCCACATTGTTCCTGAGATTTGTTCTCGAAATATATGACTTATTTTAGTATTTACATAACGAGCAGGCATTTTTATCTTCTGCAAAGACTAAGGGCCTGTTTGGTTGCTACCTGGCCAGACTACCTGTGCCAAGCAGCGATCACAGCCCCCCATGCGCTCAAAATCGAGCACCTGGGATCAATGCCAGCGCCAGTCACCTTTCTTGAGGGTTCGATCCAAAGAAGCCTTAACGAGACAACAATTACATAGGACAACTGAATTGAATGAGCTAACAGTTTAAGCATGGCGATTGTGATAAAATAATATAGCTGATCGACTTGAAAATACGAAATCCATACAAAATCAGATATTTATATATATAAAAATAAAATCTAGATCATTGTAACTGAAAAGATTCGAATTCTATGCCAGTTGGATTATAAAGATTTTGGAATCATAAATGTTGGCGCTGAGTGCAAGTGCTCCATACCATCAGGCCAACTAAAGTTCGGCTGCTCCGCAGGCCTAAGCTTTCAGAAGCCCATATAGGCTCCGCAAGCCTAATCTTTTTTTTTTTACTAAAAAAGTCTGAACCGACTTGTTCGAGGCGAGAGTTTATCCAGCCCATACCCAACTGAAGTTCGGAGCAGACCGAGAGAGCCCAAACAGAGCGCCCCCACCTGTTCGCTGACGTCACCAACGACGCTCGCCGTCGGCGACGACAATGGAGCCTGCGGAGTCGTCGCGGGGCACTAAGCGCCGGCTGGCCGCCGGCGAAGATGACGACGATGGACGGTAAGAAAGATGGACCTCCCTCCTCGCGCGCTTCTCTCGCCCTTCCCCTTCCCTTCTCGATTCTCATTAAGTCGTCCGGTTAGGGTTTGTTCTCCAGCTCATGCTGATCTCGTATGGCTGGCTGCGCTCGCAGGGAGCGCAAGCCACGGTTTCCCAAGGGGAAGAAGGCCAAGCACCGGGACAACGCTGCGCAGGGAGGCGGCGATGCTCCCTTTGACATCGACAGCGTCATGAACCCTGAGCTCGCGGCGGAGCGGCGCGCTCGGCAGCGCCATCAAAGGGAGAAGGACGACACTCAAGGAAGCGCAGCCGAGGTCAAGGTCTTCGAAGTCCGCTATGATGTATGCCCTGCTTCTCAGCTTGTTCTATTTATTCCCTGTTTACTGTGGGCAGCATAGTAGCGCTCGGTGTAATAATCCTAAAGTTGCACACTTATTTGTTCAACAGGATGGTGTTAACTTTGTTGATGACGGTATCCGGATAGAGCCTTTTAACTTGGAGCAAGAGAGGGAAGAAGGCTATTTCGATGAAAATGGCAATTTTGTGGAGTATGCAAGAGGAAATGAACTTAAGGTATTGCCAGTTTCGTGCTGACCAACCTAAATTTTAGAGTTTCATTTTGGTGACTCAAGCAACTGTTTTCTTGTAGGATGCCTGGTTGGATAGTGTTGTTGTTGACCCGACGCTTGCAGCAAAGATTCCGGATAAAGGGAAAGCCAAGGAAGAGGATTTCCAGGACCTTTCTTCAGATGACATTGGGAAGATAAAAAGAAGGATAGCAAACATGCTCGAACCTGGTGAAACAGTATGTCTTTAGTGCATCACTTGCATATTTGTCAACAGCCTTGATTTTGCCAGTTATTATTAACTTCGCATCTGCTTTATAGACTTGCAACATACTAAGTGAATGACCATTCGCTTAATCCCTGTATATATTTTCCCCAAATATAAAAAATGAAAACATTTCATTCACAAACTGTCATCTTGTGAACAAACCATGTGAAGATTGTCTCCTACAATAAAGTCATATATTTGAATGTATGCTAATTCTTCTTTAAATAATTGCTTGCCAGGTACTACAAGCTTTGAAGAGATTGAAGAATACATCTACAGATGAACGTGGAAAGATGACTGAGGGGACTAAGCGTATATTTGATGAACTGACTGAAGCTGCCATGAAGCTTATGGACAATGGCGAATATGGTAAGTTAGTGTGTTTGGATCATTAAGTTGTTTGATATGTCATAGCGTAGACTATCTCAAGACATTTGTTACCTGCTCCCTCGTGGCCTCATTCCTTGTTTGTTATATTACGCAGATGTTTACTCAGATGATCGGGAAACGTTTGAGCGCGAGGCTGGTTAGCTTTTCTTTCTCACTACATATTTGTGATACCTTGTTTTGCTTATAAATGCATCCCCTCCAGTAGTAACTGTTTTCCATTTCACCTTTTATAGTAGTGAATTAGTGATCATTTTCAATGCGTGTAAACTTTTTAATCCATTGATCTTATAGCAAGAAGTGAATACATTAATAATACAACCTGATATCGGACTACATGCGGGCGCTGAGCTGATTGCATGCAGATGCATCTGACAGATACTTGATGCCTTACATTATTAAGTAGAAGCTTGGGAAATACTCCTTTTGCCTGTTGCATTGTTGTTGGGGCTTAGCAGCTTCCTAAAATTTTACTCTTATGTTGTTACAATAGGAACAGACTTCTGCTTTACATCTGTTGTTCACTCAGTGAATAATGCTGACGCTCGATGTTTGTGTGTCCCTGAACCAAGCATCAGCATCACCATGCATAACTTGGTCATCATTTAGCTCTAGTTGTCAACCTTGTTTGATAAGCATATCATATTTGTCCTCATAATGATTTACCCTTTCACCCACCCAAAAGTGAACATAGAAGTCTATCCAGCTAAGGAAGGGATCAATGGAGTGATTGAAAACGGGGAATGCAACTCCTCAGCTTTTGTATCTGTAAACAATACTTACATATTCTGTTGCCTTCTAGGGACACATTGTGCTATGTATTCCTGGAAATCCTTGTTCTCTTATCATCTTCTGGACAACTGTGCTTGACTTCTTTTCCCATCCTTCTCTTTTGCAGCTGGGTATGAACGTTTGGCGCGTGCTCGACTAGGTTTGCCAGAAGTTGAAGAAGATATCGTTGCAGCCACTGCAGAAGATAATCAGACAACTTCGTCCATACTGGAAATGGATCCTGGTCCTGCTGTTGCAAATACATCTACAACCACTACTTCGATTAACGCGATTAACGACGATGACAGTAATTTTGATATGTTTGGTGATGATGACATTGCTGATGTCAAGGGTAGTTCTGATGCCAGTACTGTAAAAGCTTCTGGAACCTCAGGTGCGGAGGGTAAGTTCACATTGGTGATCCAGTTCCTTTTATGGAAAACTGTTGCAGATTTTCCCTCCCAACACAACCATTTTGTATTCACAATTTTTTTCTCCACTCTTGCAGAAGCTGGTAATGGAAGCGTGGGCTCAGATTATGTCTATGATCCATCTTCAGGGTAGGTTGCCTTATCCATTTTACCTCAATTGTCTCATTTTTTATATTACGATAAAATCAAGCGTGGCTTACTGTTGTGATGTTTACCCTCGTTACCCTGCATGTACTGATGTTATTTTCTTTTCTTTTCTCGTCCAGTTACTACTACAGCAGTAGCACAGGGTACTACTATGATCCTAACACTGGATATTATTGCTCAGCAGCTACAGGAACATGGTAAATTTCCCGTTCATAATACATTCACATTCAATAGCAGTTATTGCTTTACACATAACAATTATTTTCTTCTGAACGAAATATCGCTTGGATGCATGTGTTGTGCATTATTTTGTTTAATAGTACTCCCTCCGTCCCATTATATTTGGCATTGTAGGAGTGGGCATAGGGATTAAGAAAAGTTGGTAAAAGTAGGTGCGCAGAAAACGAGAAGGAGAGAGAAAGAGATAGAGATGTGTTGGGAAAAGGAAAAGGTGCCTCGGGAAGTGAGAACGCCAAACATTTTGGGAAAATTAGATGGTGCTAGAATGCCAAACATTCTGGGACGGAGGGAGTAGTTCATTGTAAGTCGCAACAGTATTATAATAAATCTTTCTTATAATAATACTCCAGAGGGCACAGTATTATGAATGCAATAAATCTTTCTTCCATACGTTAAGAGTGGTTCGCAGCAAATCATAATAATAGTTTTGATGAGTCCCAATATAATATTAGGTTTTCTTCCAAAAAATATATAATGGGCTAAGTTCCAGGTCACTTCAGGACCAGTGAATAGATAAATAAGCAAAGACTTGTTATTAGATAGGAGGCTGTTGTGAGTCCAACTGTACTGAAGGCCTAGCATGTTTGTCCAAAGCTTTCAAACTATTAATGGAGAAACATGAGTAAATTTCAGAAAATTATTAAGACGGTTTGTTACAGCGTAATTATGACTATTTGTACTTATGTATAGTTGTAGTTTTCTGAAACTGAACTCAAAAGTCATACTTTTGTAACCTGTTGTGCAAATTCCATTTTGTAACCTCTCATTTTTTTTCTTAAATTTACTTGAAAACATTGTTCGTACCAGTTAGCAAGTTTAAATTCCATTTTGGCTTATACATGTCCCCTTACCATTGTTTAAAGTTGTACACCTTAGGGCCTGACTGGAAGAGAGGATTGCTCCAGGAAATTAGGATTTGATCTAATTTTGGACTAAACACTAAGCATTTCATTCAAAGGGCCCTTCCCAGATAAATCTGAGTGAATTTATTTTAACAAGAGATAACTAAGCATCAGAACATGATTAACACTTACAATATCCAGTTCATGGATGACTATGTTAGATTATCATATGCAGAGTTTCTTTTCTTCCAACAACGTGGGAGAGCTGCTCTTCTTTGTATGAGAGAAGGTGGTTCAATATATCAGCCTTCTCATGTGGGGACCAGATATGAGAGGCGCTTTTAACTAGTTACAAGCACAAAAACCGTGAGACAACGCAAGACCCTATATAAACTAATCTATTACAGACTGCTGCCACTGAGACCCAAACCGTGTAGCCTCTTTGCTCCAGCCAAGCACCAGAGATGCTCATCCTGCTAAACTTTTGATACGAAGAAAATTAAGGCATTGTAAACTTTCTGATACCAGAAAATTGAGGCATAGGCAAAATGGCTTGCTGGTTGTTAGATCGAGTGCTACCTTGTATGCCATAGATATTACATGCGTTGGTATCGTTTCCTTTCTAACTGACAGAAGCGAATAAGGAATGAGCTACTTTCTGTGCTGATGCCTCTAGTATGCGTGCAGGTACTCATATGATGAACAAACTGGAACATACAAAGAAGTACAGGACTTGCAAGCTGGCACAAATGATGAAGAACTGGTATATGCCGTCAAGGAGTAGCTGAGGAACTGGTATATCCGTCGATGAGGAACTGTTATATGTCGTTTGATATTGGTAGTTGATTGTTCTTCGGAGCTGTATGCAGTTTCACCTTTCTAGCACTCCAACCCATGGAAGCAGTGCCTTTGTAGAGTGCCAATCAATCAGATCACACTGTAGGATGTACGTTAAAGATGCCCTACAAAGTATCTGCACTGCTCTTCGCTTGGCTGCAGATGCTTGTTTTTTCGAATTTTTGTAAAAATCTGACCCCACGATCGCAACGTCGACTTGTTATTTACCTTGGATTTCTCTTGAAATGATGAGTAAAAGTTACTAGTACTAGACGAGAGCAAAATATGACGGTTATTTGGGTCTACCATCTAGTACGCTTTAACCGAGTCGAGGCCGGCCGTAACGGAGGCAGCAGCACTAGAAGAATCGAAACATGGAAACGCGTAGTGGATGAACGAGATGTTGGCGATGAACCCCCGATATTGTGTGAAAGCGATGTTTGTCTTGTTTGAAATCTCTTGAAAAGGTTGATCGTCAAATAGAAGAATATTTCGTACGATTTGACGTCCAAGAAGCATCCGATCCAGCAATTGGGGGTTTCCGAGTTTGACGACCGACGAGTGCACGCTGCACAGCCTTGAGCCGCCGGTCAAGCAGATAATTTTGGATGACTGCGGTATCATGAGGTCAACAGTCAAACCCAGCCTGTATTCACACCTTCGTATGATCATCTGGGCAGCCAGACCGATGGAAGCATCACTGCAAAGCTGCATTCAAGTCCAAAAGCTTCCGTATCTTGGTTCGCGTCCCGTATCCCCGCTCGTGCATGTGTCCCTCCCAGCTGAGAATAGTATGTACGCGCCGCGAGTATTATACAGCCTGTAGTGCATAGGACCTGGACGAGGCACAGACCGAGCTCGCGTACGTATACGTGACCGTGCGCCACTCGAGCGTGACGTGCACACGCGCGTACAGAGACGTGCGTGGGTGCGTGCGTGCGTGCGTGGGACGCGGCGCCGAGTCAGGAGTCACGTGTCAGTCAGCAGAGACAGCTAGCTCTGTTGTTGAGTCGATCTGCAGGGTCGCGAGCTCACATGAACCACGGCCGGAAACGGAAACGACGCTTAGATGCTCCGGCCGTCCCGGATTTGGAAACGAAAGTTCCAGGTCCACACGCTCGCGCGCGTCCCCGGCCGTCTCGTCGTACCCGCCCGTGACTGACTGACGCCGGCCGGAATCAAATACACAGCAGAGACGGAATTAGCTGGCACGAGGGACTATTAGGACAAGAAAGAAATCGAGTCCGTACTCTGGTACGATAAACCAGTCAAATCACGCTTCGAATTCGACCACGGGCCGGTGCGTAGCTTGCCAACCGGTTCCTATAAATACCGTGGCCACGCGTGCAGCCAGACGCATCATTACTGCCGTCATCGCAACATACGGCGACGCCTACGGCTAGTAGCACATATCGATCGCAACACGTGCGACGAAGGCAAAAACGTCGTCGTCGTCGTCGACGAGAAGCAGCAGCGGCTGGCAACATACTCCGGAGCTCGACGAAGCGAGGAGGAGTCCGGCCGGCCGGCCGGCAGGGGCAGAGCATGATGGGCATGCCGTCCCTGGACGCGCTGGCGATGGCGGGCGCCGAGTGGGCGGAGGCGCGCGGAGTTGCCGGCAACGAAGAAGAGGAAGGGGCGGCGCCGCCGGAGCACCTGCGGGCCTTCGAGGCGTTCCTGGAGGAGGTGGTGCCGGTGGACATGATGCTGGCGTTCGGGCGCGAGCGTGCCCTGCGGCGTGGGGAGCGTAGCCGGGCGGAGGACGTCAAGGAGAAGCTCAAGCTCTGGGCTAAGGCCGTGGCCAGGAAGACAAGGGAAGACATCAGGCGAAGCAACAATGCGTGCACGTGTGTACGACGATGTACGTAGGGTAGGGACGAACCTGTTTGCTTCGCCACCAGAGTAACAGACGTACGGCTCTGCTCCTTCCCTTGCTGCTCTGTGGGCAAAAAGAACTGCTCTCAATACAGTGGACGGCCAGGGAAAGAGCAAGAGAGAAATACTCTTGATTTTTGTTTTCTCTTCTCTTTTTGTACTACTAGGAGCACAGATAGGCTGACAGGACAAGAATTGTCGTTGACTTCATTCAATTCCATATATTTTTTTTATATTTATTATTTACACAGAAATTCGGTTCAGTTCTTATGTTCCAATCCAAGGGTTATTTCAATATTTACTATTATTTTCTGTATTCTCAAGTACTCCCTCATTTACTAAATTGTTGTCGCCGTTGAATTTTTTCGTGACGTTTGACCATTCGTCTTATTCAAAAAATTATTTTAAATACAAAAAGTTATATGCTATATTTCAAGTTTCTTTAGTGATAAAACATACTCTAAGAAAAAATATCATATTTTTTAAACTTTATTTGAATAAGATAACTTAAGAAAAAAGTCAAGGGTGACAACAATTTAGTAAGAGAGTAGTACGTCGTAATAATATTGGTATGGTAGATTTATTGTTACGGATGCCTATCTGCTCAGATGGAAATCCGTTTTTTTCTCGGTGCTCCAATAACTCGACCGCAAAGATCATAATTACTATGCTCTCTCTTCACTCCGAGGTGATATCAATCGTTCACAAAACCTAGTACCATAGTTCGCAGGACCTATTTTGCGTCATTGGATTCTGAACTGTGGAATGAGGTACCACAATAATTTATAGGCTGATTGTAGCAATGCTAACCGAAGCTCAAGCAAATAGTCTGATTTTTTTATCAGCGAATTCCAAGTGTAGCTACACAGATTGTGTGGCATCAGTCAGTTAAAGAGGATCTCATAATCCAGATCTCACAATCCAACTTTTTGACAACCCATGTACAAGTTGTTTTCCAATCAGGCTGGCTATAACCGCAAAATTCTTAATGCACAACTTCGCACTATCTTAAATCTCTCTTTGACTTCTATATATAGCATTTAGGAAGTATCTTCAGGTTATCATGTTTGTGTACCTCTCATTGAACCTCAAACAATATGAGACAAATAAATGAACTGATGCACTTGGTTATGTATTGAAAAAAATCGACCACACAGGTAGCACTGTAGTTCACTTTCTTTATCTCAAAAAAAAAAAAGAACTCTCCTAGGATTTACTGAAGGAATAGCATGTACTAACTAAAATCAACCCAAATACTATAATCCAGCTTTTCGGTCTCCCAAAACTCTCTTGATTCTTCCGACCCCAGCTCATAAGCCCACATGTTCCCGCCGTCTTTGGCCGCAGTAGTATCTGCTCCTGTTGATGTTGTTGGCACGAAAGCCACCTCGCCGTCACGATCAACAATGTCAACATGTACAGTCTCGGGCCAATCGTGCAGCCTTGGGAAGAAGATCTTGTTCTGCATCCACCTGACGTCGGTCTTCGTCATCAAAGTGGTGAGAGCGCCGGTGAAAATTGCCCGTCCGTTGAGGCTCTCCACCTTCTCCCACTCCATGAGGGCCTCGTTGAGCTTGACGACGTGGACGGGCGTCCCGTGGCGGCCGGCGAGGACGGCCATGAGCTCGCCTTCGTCGGACTCCAAGAGATACGCGTCTTGGCACTCGAAACCGAAGGAGCCGGGCTTGTCGAGGAATTCGAAGTGCCCGTCCTCTTGGTGCTTGTCCCGGTCGTACACCGCCAGTTTCCCGTCGCTAAACAGCAAGTAGAGCAGGCCGCCGTGGAGGACCGGGTTGGTGTTCGGTGAAGATTGAATCAGCTCAGCAGTGAAGGTTTCAGGGTAATCCCAGCCGTCCCACTCGCCGTCGTCGTCCTTGACGGCGATCGACGTCCGAGGCGGCCGGCCGATCGTCTGGACGCCGAACATCGTCCTGGATTCGCCGTCGTAGACCACGAATTGGAACCAGGCGCAGATCATCGGGGGCAGCTCCTGGACTTGGCCGGTCACGAGGTCTGCTTCCAGTATCGTGGAAACCCGGGACAGCGTCAGGTGGCGCCCGGTGGAGCAGCAGAACTTGGCGCCGGGCGACGCCAGAGTCCTCGAGACCTCCAAGTTCTTGTGGTAGAAAGGGCTGTAGAAGCGGAGGTTGGTCGAGCCGACGTGCGCCGCGCTGAGCAGCATTGGGGTCAGCCACGCCGGGAAGAAGGGCGTCACGACGGAGCGCCAGTGCCTGCACGCGGCGGCGAAGCTCGGGTGGCTCGACCACGGCAGGCGGTCCAAGATCAGGGTCAGCAGGTCCGTCGGGAGGGACGACCACCCGCCGCGTTCGTGCTCTGGCTCCTTGGTCGTCGCTGCCTCCATCTTGCTTTCTGCCGTCAATCGCGTGAGAAGCGCTGGCCGTACGTGTAAATACACGATGGAGCATCGAGATTGAGATGCGGCAAGAGGAGTCCTACGGAGGCACGAGGCATATATAGTCCGCACCTGGCACGTCTATCGTGTGGGGCAAACGCTAGGCTGCCCTGTTGCAGATGTTGGTCCTGTTTGTTTATGATTCTCTGGGCCACGTTTAGATTGCTAGAAAAACGAGGATTTTCTTGCTTTTCGTTTATCGATTCTCATAGTTCAAATCTGTGAAGCGGCGGCTACAGAAGCGAGAATCCACAAAAATAAGCAAAGCGTTTGGTGGGATTATCGTTTATTTTCACCGGTCCCGCATCGGTTCCGAGTCCCACATCGATATGCCACCCCAGCACAATGACATCCCACCTTGTGGCTGGGGTTGAAGAAAGATAGTCTGCGTCAAACTATTAGATCCATGTATGATTCATATACTAGATCCGATCGATTGCGTATCCTATCTCGTCTACCTTTTTGACAAGAGAGCTTATATTTCTCAATCAACTGAAAATTAGGTGGTGTTTGGATGCTAATTGGGTTGAGGAAATGGAAATGAGGTAGGATATGAAGAGGTAGGTTGGGGTTAGGGATACATATTTCATCTCCTTTTCCATTGTTTGGGTAGCTAACCTAGGATAGGGAAATAGCATAGGACCCACATATCACCTATCTCTATTTCCAACCACAACCCACCCCATCCGGTGGGATGAGATCCATGGGAAATGAGCCCCTCATTTCCCTAACCTCAACCCATTCATTTCCCTAACCCAAGTTCCCAAACAAAGGAAATAAATTTCCCAATTCTCATTTTCTTAACCCATCCTCCCATTTCCCCAACCCAAGCCCTATCCAAACATCACCTTAGGGTATCTTTTAGTGAATAACATGAATCCCTCGCCGCGACCCCGGGCACTCAACCTTAACGGAGTCAAACAAACCAAAAAGGACGCCGACCACTCTCCATACGTAGACTAACACATGGTGATGACCGGATTCTGCCTAACTCACTACCCAAAGCCATCGTTCAAAAGAAAAAGCATGGGCTCAAGACATCATGAGTCTCACTATGGTGGCAGGCGACGCGACGTAGCGGTTGGACGAGATAGAGGCTCCGTCGGCTGGCCGTCGGGAGTTGGAAAGGCTGACCAGCCCATACGGACGCTTGCTCCGCCACACAAATGTGCTCCACCCAATGCTGCGAACCCTATCGCTGCGCCTGCCATTGATGAAGCCCCAACAGTGGCAACCATGAATGACTAAACGACGGGGTAAGAGCATGGCCGGTACCCGGACATCATACCATCTACAGGGACGAGAAGGACGATGACCGAATCCAAGGCAAAACATCATGCTTCCTTTTCATACTCCCTCCCTTTCTCATTGTAACCTGGGTCACCATTGAAGAATAAAAGGGGACACACGAGACTAGTCTAGACATCGCTCAACACATCACCCTTCTCAGCACACACAGAGACTTGATCCCCGACTCTCTCTCTCTCTCTCTCTCTCTCTCTCTCTCTCTCGCTCGCTCGCTATCTCTCTCTCTATCTCTCTCTTGTTGTAGCCCCCTCCACACATTAACACAAGTAACACGAGAACTCACTCACTCGATGTAGGGCACGTTGCTGAACCAATATAAGTCACTGTGTCCTCTTGAGAACCACCCAGGTATGCAATAAGCACGACTAATTTCTAGCCATGACTAATTACTATCCGGTGAATTAGAACACGGAAACCCTGTCTTATTAGACCAACATGCTACTATTATTCCATAAACACATAGGCAAGAGATATCACAAACAAATAAAGTTGCCCTAATGCATGTCAATCTTTCCTCCCCTCTAGTCAACACCCGATTAGTTTATTAAATCTGATTATGTTGCACAAAGATGGAAAATTTTATCTGATAGTAAAAAAAGTATTTTAATGAAAAAAAATATGAAATTATAATCTACTTATCTATAAAAGATGCAACCTACTAAGAGTCATAACTCCTATATATCTGCACTCACATTGAGTCACATCACCCAAATTGTTTGCACCGTTGGATCCTATCATCCTACTTTCATCTATCCATACATCCTCTACTTGTTTTACTACCCGCTACACATAATTCATTGATGCTGAACATGCATTCTAAATTTTTTTGCCGCATGCATGCAAAAAATAAAACAGCTATCAATACACTAATGACATGCCTTCTTATTAATTACTTGCACAATGCATGCAAAAAACTGCTCCCACTAGTGTGTCCTTTCGTTGCATTTGTTCCATACCACCCAGATGTCAAACTGCTCATCTACAATTTGATAACCGGTGCATTTAAAAATTTTACAACGATATATGGTAACTGAAAGATCTCCAATTTTTTCTATAAATTTTGTTTGTCTTCTCTAGGTTGAAGCAGACCGTCATATGCACTCGTCGGTGTATGAGTACACCTCCAAATGGGGGCCTGTCAAGGCTCCCTTAGGATAGGCTCGGGGAAGAACGGATTTGCTCGCGCGTTAGTGTAGATGATTCAAGTGAGTAAGAACACGGAGGGTTATCCGAGGTTCGGGCCGCACCGGGTGCGTAATACCCTACGTCCTGCTGGTGCGTGTATTCGGATCTCTCCCCCTTTACATCGGAGTCTCCCCTCCTTTTATAGGATAAGGAGAGGAGCACCTGTACAAGTACCGGGGGTACCCGGACACCCGGTGGGGGTCCGGTCCTTCTTGAGATTTCCCGACACGATCCCGACTAAATCCGTTGCGGTCTCTTCTCCTCGGTTCGCGCTCCGAGTCTCTTCCATCCCATTGGACGAGAGCCCTCCCGGCACCGTGGCGGAGCGGCTTCCCGAGGCGCGGCGCACGGGGAAGCCGCGCGCACGTCCTGTCGGGCTGCGGCGTCGTCACGGGCACTCGAGTGCCGCATTAACTCCGGGTGGTTGGGACGTCGGAGGAAGCTACCGGGAAGCTTCGTTCCCCCCGACGCTCCCGCTCCTCCGGTCTTCATGGGCCTCGTGGGCTTCGTGGGTCTTGCGGACTTCCTCTCTGCGGGCGCCGTCTTCGTCCATGGGCTGGAAACGGCCCACGCCCGGTTAGGGGACCCCGATCCCCCTACACCGACAGAGCCCCCGGCCCGATCGCCGACCCGCGGGGTCGGAGCGAGGATTGGGACCACCCGTCGGTGCCCGGTGCCGTTTGGGTTGCTCCGGGCGTGGCTCTCAAAGGAACGGAGCCGCTTGGGCTGCCGGGCACGACTGCCCCGAGTCGTCGCGTCGCTTCGGTTCGCGTGCGGTGGGCCCGCCCGGCGTCTACGCTCAAGTAGGGGGATGGCCGGTTGCCCACGGCACGTCTTCCACTTCGCCCTTCGCCTTTCGTCTTCTCAACTTCTTTCTTGCTGCCGCGCTCCCCTTCGCCTTCTTCTCCGCCGATCCGCGCCGCCGCTTTCGTCGCCGTCGTCCCTCGCCGTCAAGATGGCCCGCGGAAGGTCCTCCCCCGCCGCAGCGGTTCGCGCGCGCGCTCGCCGTCGGCGGATGCACCGCCAACGGTGCGGTTGCCCGACGCTAGGGTCGACATGTCGCGGCTTTCGCCCTTCCTGCCGGTGGACGGTGATAGGGCCGTTCGCGTTGGGGAGCCCTTGCCGCCGCCGACCGGAGGGCTGGAGATCCTCCACTTCGTATCCTTCGTCGTCGCCGGCGCCGTTCCCCCGCCTTCTCCGATTTCTTCCTGGAGGTGCTCCGGGCATATGGGATCCGCATGGCGCATCTCACGCCGAATGCGGTTGCGGCGCCGGCCGTGTTCGCCCATCTATGCGAAGGATTTGTGGGGGTGCAGCCGTGCTTCCCCATATTCCAACGCTATTTCAAGATGACGCTTACCAACGCCTCGGAGGTGATCGGATGCGTCCGGCCGACCGTCCGGCCCGACGGCGGGTACATAGAGTACTCGCCTAGCAACAAGGTGGAGGGGTGGAAGAAGGCCTGGTTCGTGGTGCCGTATGAGAAGGACTTCCGCCGCCTCCGCGTCCCGCCGGTCCCGGCCCAACACTTGGCCGTCCGGGACGCCGTGCCCCACCTTCCCGAGGGCATGATGCCGGTGGTCGACCGGATCGCGGCGCTCGCCGCGGCCGGCCCGACTTCGCGCGGGGTGGTGCACGACTTCCTCGAGCGCAACATCGCGCCCCTTCGCCGGAGATCGGTCCCGTCGTGGCTGTACCGGAACTTCAACTTCGCCGGCCGCACTCGCACGGGGCGGGCTCGGACCTGCCCGAGGCCGCGAAGCGGTTCGCCTACTCCACACCGGCCGGGAAGATGCCGGAAGGTGCCGAGCCCCTTCGCGTACCCGGAAGGTGCCGAGCCCCTTCATCGGTCGGCGAACAAGCGCGCCGTCCTCGACGAGCATGCCCCGGCCGGGGCCGCTCGGGTTTCTTGCCGCGGACCCGGCTCCCACTCCTGGTCTCCGGGTGCCGGAGTCACGCCTTCCTCCGACCCGGGTGCGGCGGCCATCCCCGGGGGTGCCTCCGGAGCTCGGGTGGCAGCCCCGGCGCCGCGAGGCCTGCTCCGGGTGCGCGGGACAAAGGCAAGGGGAAAAGGTCTCCGTCGCCCCCTCCTCCGATTCCTCCGGGCCCGCCTGCTTTCCACGAAAGCGGGCCCGGCAGGCTTCTCCGGCACCGGTGACGGGGCCGCTCCGCGAGAGAAGTCCCCTGCAGCCGCACCGGCGCAAGCGACCGGGTGGACGCGCGACGGGTAGGAAGCTTTCCTCTCTTTTAAGCTGCGTGCTTGGTATGCTGCGTTTCGTCTCACCGTAGGGCTGACGGTTGCGAAATGTGTTCGATTTGCTTTGTTTGTAGGAGTGTCCGGATCGAGCTGGACCCGGACCTGGTCCCTTTGAACCCCAAGGCCGCCGGTGCAGCTCCGGCGACCGGGAGCGGAGGACGGCGCGGTAGGGGCAACGGGTGCCCCGAGGAAGAGGTCGCGAGACGGTCCCGCGGAGGTGGCCGGAGGTGCCGCCGGAGAGGAGGCCGCGGGCACTCCCGAGGAGGTGGCTGCAGGTGTCACCGAAGAGGAGGACGCGGGTGCCCTCGCCGGCGAGGAGGCTGCGGGCGCCCTGCCGGAGAGGAGGCCGCGGGTGCCTCTGCCGAAGTTGAGTTCGGCCGGGTGTCGCCCCTCCGGCCGGGAACGCGCGGGTGCTTTCCCAATCGGCGCCGCCGGCGTCCACCACGGTCTTCCACTCCACGGCCGGGTGCCGGCGCCGCCGGCCCTATAGTGCTTGGAGGGAATGATTCCCCTCCGCGCGTTCGGTCGGAGCCGGGAGCGGTGGTCGGCGGAGACACTTCGTCGACCGCTGCCGCCGGAAGGGGCCGTGGGCGCGGCTGGACGCGGCCGGAGCGGGTCACCTTCGGGTCGCTCCGGCGGCATGGAGCGCCACAAGATTGGCGATGTGCTCGGGGAGGCCACCCGGTCGCTTCTTGCCATGAAGGCGGCCGTGGAGGAGGCGGATGCGTCCCTGGACGACCGGGAGGCCGCGTTGGCCGAGCGCGAGGCGGAGGTGGCGGAGGCCCGGCGGGCCCCGGAGACGGCCGTGAAGCCGGCCCGGCGAGCGATATCGGCGCCGCATGGAGGAAGTCCGAGCATGAGCTGGACCAAGCTGCCGGCATCGGCGATCGGGCCGCTTAGAAGGCTGCGTGACGCAAAGGCCCGCGAGGCTGAAAGCATGAACCGCCTCCGTGGCGTCCTAGAGCGGGAGCGTGCTTGTGCAGCTCCGCGGCGCGCAGTTGGAGGAGGCGGAGGCCCACATGGACCTCCGCGAGGCGGCCGTGACCCGTCGCGAGGCGACCGCGGCGGCTCGCGAGGAGGAGCCGAAGGAGCGTGCCGGCGCGCTTGCCCTTCGGGAGGCTGCGCCGGGCGAGCGGGAGCGGGCCGTCGGAGCGGCCGAGGCGAAGGTGCAGCGCGTCGGTGACTCCGTGGCCTCCCGGGAGGCGGCGCTTAGGGGACGCGAGGGCGCCATTGCTACCCGGGAGGAGCAGGTCCGGCTCGTGAGAACGAGGCCGCCGTTCGGAAGGAAGCCTTGGAAACGGAGGCGGCCCGTCTCGCTCGGGCCGAGGAGCGGGTCCGCGGCATCGCCGACGGGTTGGCGCACCGCGTCCGTGAGGAGACTCTCGCGAGAGGCCCGGAAGGCCTTCGCCGTCGAGCTTAAAGCGATGGAGAAGAACCGGGACGAGTACCGCCGGCGAGTCGAGCGGTTGGAGGCCCGATTGAAGAAGTCGGGTCGCGGTCCTTCTACCGCGGCCGGGGCGACGACCTTTCGCGGCAGCTCGCCGAGGCGCGGACTCGGCTCGAGGAGTCCGAGGTTCGGCGTGTGGAGCCGAGCGAGCGGGTGACGGAGCTAGTCTCCGCGGCGCGGACGCGAGCGGAGATCGCCGCCGAGGTGCACGGGCGGTCTCGTCGGCGCTGTTCGAGGTGGGCCTGCCCCGTCTTCCCGAGCCCCTTGACCGCGGCGCGGCTGGGTACGCCTTCGCCATGCGGGGGTGGTTGACTCCCTGAGCAGCCTCGAACACCCGGGTGGCGGAGGTCCTGGAGGAGGAGGGGCGGCAAACCATAGCCGCGGCCCTGGAGGAAGTGTCGGCGAACGCGCCGGTGCTCGGTGCCCGGGTTCCCGCTCCTAGCCGTGGTGAACGGCGACGTCCCTGCGGGTGAGCACGCCGCGGCCAAGGCGCGAGCACGCGCCGTCGCCCGTGCCTTTGCCGAAAGCTTCAAGCGGGGCTAAGTGCCCGCTTCGTCCACCTGCGCGTGGCTTGCTCGGCGCCTGTGCCTTTTTGTTTGTATCGAACCTGTTCTTCCGTGCAAGTTAGAAATTTAAGTTCAAACTTGTCGGTGTTAATGAAAAGCTTGAACTCGTTGTTCCTTCCGTTACGTGCGATTGTCCGCGTGCGTCGTGTAGTCGTAGGCCGTTTGGTAATTCGTAGTTGCGCTTAGAGCGCGATTCGCGGCGCCCGAGCCTCAACCGGACAAAACGCCTTCCGGCTTCCGACTAAGTCATGGATCTTCCTTGCCCGTCGGAGGAAAGCAAGGTCTTAAACATGCACGACAGCAATCCTGCGAGAAGTAGGAAAAGAAGCGACTGGGCGCTGTTTTTCATTTAAAACATGTCGGTACAAGTGCCGTGGCGATCGTGGCCGTGGCGATGAGACTTTCGGGTACTACCGGGACCATTGGCTACGAGAATATTCTAAGGGTAGAATTTCTTTAGGTGCTCAATGTTCCAAGCGCTTGGTTCCGGGTACCCGTCCTCCGACTCCGGACGAACGGATCACGGGCGGGTGACGGCGGTGACGAGGAAGGGTCCTTCCCACATGGGAGTTAGCTTATCCTTGCCTTCACGCGTCCGAGCCCGTCGGAGGACAAGATCTCCCGTTTGCAACTCCCGGGGCGCACGCGCGCCGGTGGTAGCGGCGCAAGCCCCGGAGGTACCTCGCGCTCGCGATAGTACTCGCCGTCTTGCCTCCTCGAGGAGGTCAATGTCGTCGTGCCGCCGGGTGCTTTGGTCGGCTTCGTCAAATGCGGCGACTCGGGGGCTATTGAACCGGATCTCCGTGGGTAGCACCGCCTCCGCACCGTACACGAGGAAAAAAGGCGTTTCGCTCGTGGCTCGACTCGTCGTGGTGCGCGGGGACTAGAGCACGGATTGGATCTCGGTTACCCACTTGGAGCCTTTCTTCCTCAACGGGTTAAATGATCTTGTTTTCAAACCCTTGAGGATTTCTCCGTTGGCGCGTTCGACTTGGCCGTTGCTTTGTGGGTGGGCTCTTGAGGCAAAGCGAGATCCGGGTGCCGAGGGAGTCGCGAGTATGCTGCGAATGCGTGGCTCGTGAACCGGGTCCCGTTGTCCGTGATAATCCGCTGTGGCACCCCGAATCTTGCAATGACATTCTTCATGAATTTGACCGCTGAGTTTTGGTCTATCTTTGTCACCGCCTCCGCTTCTACCCACTTCGTGAACTTGTCGATGGCCACATATAGCCACCTGTACCCACCGGGCGGTCGGAAATGGCCCTACAATGTCCAGGCCCCAAACCGCGAACGGCCGGGATAAGGGAATTGTTTGAAGGGCTTGAGCGGGCAGGTGCGTACGCTGGCGTGAAGCGGCATGCCTTACATTGTTGCACCAGCCTGGTGGCGTCCTGGAGGGCTGTCGGCCGGTAGTAACCCTGCCGAAAGGCTTTCCCGACCGGCGTGCGGGGAGCGTGGTGGCTGCCGCACTCGCCCTCGTGGATCTCAACGAGTATGTCGTTGCCTTCTTCCGTCTTTACACACTTCGGCAGAACGCCATTGGCACTGCGCTTGTACAGCCTGCCATCGACGATGGCGTATCGCTTGGCTTGGCGGGCTAGGCGTTCCGCGTCCGTGTCGTCTTCCGGAAGGATGTCGTGACGCGGTACCCGAGGATGTCGTCCATCCAGCGGGCGTCCTGCGGCTCGCTGGCAAGCGCTTCTTCGCTATTCCGCGTATGCTGCGAGATCCTGCGGGTGCGCCTGCGCTTTGTTGTTGCTGTGCTGGAGCTCGGTCGGCGTCGAGGCCGAAGGGGATGTCAAGATCTCCGTGAACGTCCCGGGTGGGATTGGAGCTCGAGTGGAGGCCACCCGGGATAGCTCGTCGGCAATGTGATTGTCGCCCCGAGGTACGTGAAGCACCTCGAGGCCGTTGAACTTCTTTTCCATCCGCCCGACCGCCGCGAGGTATGCAGCCATCTGCGGGTCGTTGCACTGGTACTCCTTGGATACATGGTTGACGACAAGTTGCGAGTCTCCCTTGGCGAGGAGGCGCGTGACCCCGAGGTCGGCCGCGATCCGCAACCCCGCCGGGAGAGCTTCGTATTCTGCCATGTTGTTGGTGCACCGGAAGTGTAGGCTGGACCGCGTAGCGCAGCTCGTCGCCGGTTGGTGACAGCAGCAGCACCCCTGCACCCGCACCGTTGAGGGTGAGGGAACCGTCGAAGAACATCGTCCGGTGGTCGCCGGGCGCGTCGTCTTGCTGCACCGGGTGCTAAGCTCTTCCCGCTCGATCTCCGGGGTGGGCGTCCACTCGGCGATGAACTCGGCTAGAGCCCGGCTCTTGATGATGTGTGTCTCGAGGAAGGACAAGTCGAACTCCCCGGCTCCACGGCCCACTTGGGCACTCGCCCGGTCGCTTCCCTGTTGCGCGAGTATGGTTTCCGGCGGTGCCGTAGTTACCACCCGGACGGGATGGCCTTGGAAGTAGTGCCGTAACTTCCGGGATGCGATAAGTACTGTGTAGAGCATCTTACGAGTACTGTGGGTACCGTGTCTTGGCATCCCGCAGAACTTCGGCGATGAAATACACCGGACGTTGAATGCGCCGGGTGCGAGATTCGGATTCTAGAAGCTCGCTCTCGCTCGTCGTGGGAGACGGGGCCGGAGCCCCGGGTGGTGCGGTGGTGACGCAGGTCTTGTCGTCGAGGGTAGCTTGAGCGGATCCCGCCCCGCCCATAACGCGAGACGTGGTCGGAGCCGGAGCCCCGGGTGGGGTGGGATCAACGCGTCCATCCCTGTCTTTCCGGTCGTGGTCCCCGCTTCGCCCAAATCATGCGACGAGGTCGGAGCCGGAGCCCCGGGTGAAGCCGGGAGCCACACCGTCCGCAGGAGTCGTTGCGGCGGGGACCGCCCGGGTGCCCCACCCGGGCAGGTCGGAGCGGCCGCGTCGCGCGCCATGTCGTGAGTGAGAGCGTCCGCAGCCCCGGGTGCTCCGGCGCTCGCGAGCTGGTTGCGGGCGGAGCCCCGGGTCTGTTTGGCCCGCCGCCTTCGAGCCGTCAAGGCACCCGCGCTTGCTGGTTTGCCGAGAACCGCGAGGCGCACGCTCCAGCCGCTCGACCACCGAGCCACACCGACCACTTGCGGGTTGGCCGCTATGTACGGGAGCGGTGGTTCACCCGGTTCCGGGCGACTAGAACGGGCGCGAGAGGACGGGTAGCGCTTGAGGTCTTGCAAGGCTTCATTGGCTTCCCGAGTCCACTCGAATTTGTCCGCCCTCTTCATCGGCTTGAACGGCGGGAGAGCACGTTCGCCTAGGCGTGAAATGAATCGGCCAAGGGCCGCCATGCTCCGGCTAGGCGTTGCACGTCCTTGAGCCGCCTTGGGGGCGGATTTCTTCGATGGCCCGGATTTTCTCGGGGTTTGCTTCGATCCCGCGGTGCGAGACCAGGAAGCCGAGTAGCTTCCCTGCCGGTACGCCGAAGACGCACTTCTCGGGTTGAGCTTCACCCGGTTGCGGCGTAGATTGGAGAAGGTCTCCTCTAAGTCGAACAGGAGAGACGGTGCCTTGCGGCTCTTAATGACCAAGTCGTCGACATACGCCTCCACGTTCCTCCCGATTTGCGAGTCCGGGGTTAAGCGCATGGCTCGTTGGAATGTGGGGCCAGCGTTTTTGAGACCGAAAGTCATGCTTACGTAGCAAAAGCTCCCTGCGGGAGTCATAAAAGCGATCTTCTCCTCATCCTCCTTAGCCATACAGATTTGGTGGTACCCGGAATACGCATCCAACATGCAAAGCGGGTCGCGACTGCGGTGGAGTCTACTACGGAATCTATCCGGGGCAACGGAAACGGGTCCTTCGGGCAAGCCTTGTTCAGGTCGGTGTAGTCCACGCACATCCGCATCTTGCCGTTGTTCTTGGGCACGACCACCGGGTTGGCGAGCCACGTCGGGTGCGTGACTTCCCGGATGAACTTGGCCTCCGGTAGCCTCTTGACTTCGGCCCGGATGAAGTCCTCGCGCTCGGGGGCTTGGCGTCTCGCCCGCCGCTTCACGGGTCTTGCGGCGGGGTCGACCTTGAGTTGGTGCTCAATCACCCTCCCGGGTATGCCCGGCATGTCCGAAGGATGCCGGACAAAGATGTCGTTGTTTGCTTGGAGGAAGGTGATGAGCGCGAGTTCCTATTTCGGGTCGAGGTCACCACCGATGGTGGTGGTCTTGTCCTCCGAGCCCCCGAGTGAGATCTTCTTGGTAGACACCTCTCCGGGAGCCGAAAGCTTTGCCCGCTTGGAGCCGAATTGCGCAGCGGGCTTCTCCGGGTGTCGCGCGCTCTCTTCATGCCGGTGTCCTCCTCTGCTGCCATTTCGGCCGCCAAGATGTCCTCGAGGCAAGCCATCGCCTTGACGAGCATCCGCCCTCTCCACGATGACGCCCTTTGGGCCCGGCATCTTTAGCGTGAGGAAGGCGTGATGCGGGACAGCCATGAACTGGTTTATGCCGGGTCTCCCAATGATGGCGTTGTAGGGGAGGCCGATGTCTGCGACGTCGAAGAGGAGCTTCTCCGTGCGGAAGTTGTCCGGGTGCCGAACGTGACCGGGAGCTCAATTCTACCCAAGGGGCGGGAGCTACCGGGAGCACGCCGACGAAAGGGCGCGAGGGCTGCAGCTCGGCACGCGCCCACTGCGGAGAGTCGTAGACTTTCGGGGTGATGAGGTTGAGGCTCGCGCCTCCGTCGATGAGGGTGCGCCCCACCTTCTTGTTGCGGATGGTGGGCGACACGACCAGGGGGATCTTCCCCTTGGTGTTATCCGGGCCCACCATGTCGCTCTTGTCGAAGGTGATGGGAACATCCGCCCACTTTAGCGAGAGGAGCCGCGGCCTTGCCCTCGGTGATTGCGAGGACCTCGCGGCGGAAACGCTTGGCCTCGCCTTTGGACGTGAAACTCGAGGATCCCCCGCCGATCACGGCGATGGAGTCGTCTCGCGCTCCGGTATGCCTCGACTTCCTCTTTCTCCTCCTCCTTCTCTTTCTCGGCCTTCTCGGCCGCCCGACGCTCATCGCGCCGCTTGATGCTCGCCTGGATGTCGCGGCACTCCGACCGGTCGTGGTCGTTGGTGCGGTGGAAGTAGCATGCGAAAGTACCGGGGACTTAGGCGGCGACTTGCCGGTACCCGCGGGAGGTGGGCGTCGCGCCCCCGGGGGACGGGCCCCCGGCCGCGGCCACTTCTTCCGCCTTACGCTTGCGCGCGAGGTTCTTCTTCCGCTTCTTGGAGAGGGTGCCCCCGGGCTTGGGGGAGGAGGTACCGGGTTGGACTTCCCGGCGGGTCGTGCCATGCTTGGGCTTCTGGCGACGGGCGCACTCGTCGGCCAAGCGGAAGAGGTGCGTGACCGTCTCCGGCCGGTGTACGCCCGGCTCGCCCGGGATATCCTTGTCTCGGACGCCATGGCGGAAGGCGGAGAGCACCGGGAGGGGTCGATGCGCGAGGATGGTGTTGCGGACTTGGCGAAGCGCTGCATGAACGCTCGTAGCGTCTCGTCCGGCTTTTGGACGATGCGGTCCAGGTCGATCCGGCTTCCGGACGCTTCGCCGTTCCTTGGAAGTTGGCCATGAACTCCGGCACGAGGCTCTTCCAGGAGCCGATAGACTCCGGCGCCGGGTTCATGAACCATGACCGAGCCGAGTCCTTGAGGGCCAGGTGGAAGTAGTTGGCCATGATGTCCTCCGAGCCGCCGGCGGCTTTGACGGCGGTGGAGTAGATCCGTAGGAACTCGTTGGGGGAGCGGTGCCGTCGTACCTTTCCGGAAGGTCCGGGCGGAACTTACCGGGCCACGTAACATTGCGCGAGCGCTTTGAGAGGGCCGCGCAGCCCCGAGGAACGAGGGGTCGAGCTCCTTTCTCTTACGCTTGGGGTGGCGCTCGGGGACGTCTCCGCCTCCGGGCCGTCGAGGTTATGGGCGGAGGTGCGCTCACGCTCGCGCCCCGCTCGCGCGAGCGCTCAATGCTCGACGCGTGTGTCCTCCCCCTCGCGGCGGCGTACGTTGAGGTCGTTGCGCGGGTCGCGGTGCCCCGCGCTCGCGGGGAGTGGACGGAGAGCGAAGCCGCCGGCGGGCGCGCGTCTTTGGCGCGGTTGGCGCGGCGGTTGTTGTCGGTCGGTGGCTGCTGCGGCTGGCGTGACGGTCCCGCTCGGCGCTTGGCCTCGTGCCGTATCCGGGAGCTTACCTACTCCGGTGAGCCACTCCCTTGCTTGCTCTCCCCGCCGGTCCCACCGGCGGGTTGTTGAGCATGGTCTTCACGGCGGTCGGGGGTCGTCCCCCTCTTCTTCCTGGAAGAGGCGACGCGCGATGGCGCGCTCGGACGCGAGCGGCGTGACGGCTCGGGCGTGGCGGTCGGCGCCGCGCCGGTCCTCTGCTGCATGTTCGGCCGCCGAGCGCCGGGACGGTTGTCGTGGGCGGAGCGGCCCGTGCGACGACGGTCGCGGCGACGGCGCCTCGTGGACGCTCGGGCGGAGACGCTATCCTCCGTCCGCGGCGTGTCCGAGGATCTCTGCATGGTTGCGTGGAAGTTCCGCGGCGCGCAGCGAAATCTACGTCTCCCCCTACCGGCGCGCCAAATGTCGGTGTATGAGTACACCTCCAAATGGGGGCCTGTCAAGGCTCCCTTAGGATAGGCTCGGGGAAGAACGGATTTGCTCGCGCGCTAGCGTAGATGATTCAAGTGAGTAAGAACACGGAGGGTTATCCGAGGTTCGGGCCGCACCGGGTGCGTAATACCCTACGTCCTGGCTGGTGCGTGTATTCGAGATCTCTCCCCTTTACATCGGAGTCTCCCCTCCTTTTATAGGATAAGGAGAGGAGCACCGTACAAGTACCGGGGGTACCCGGACACCCGGTGGGGGTCCGGTCCTTCTTGAGATTTCCCGACACGATCCTGACTAAATCCGTTGCGGTCTCTTCTCCTCGGTTCGCGCTCCGAGTCTCTTCCATCCCATTGGACGAGAGCCCTCCCGGCACCGTGGCGGAGCGGCTTCCCGAGGCGCGGCGCACGGGGAAGCCGCGCGCACGTCCTGTCGGGCTGCGGCGTCGCCACGGGCACTCGAGTGCCGCATTAACTCCGGGTGGTTGGGACGTCGGAGGAAGCTACCGGGAAGCTTCGTCCCCCCCGACGCTCCCGCTCCTCCGGTCTTCATGGGCCTCATGGGCTTCGTGTGTCTTGCGGACTTCCTCTCCTGCGGGCGCCGTCTTCGTCCATGGGCTGGAAACGGCCCACGCCCGGTTAGGGGACCCCGATCCCCCTACACCGACAGCACCCCGATTGGATCCCAGTCTAAATTGTTCAACAGCATTCTAAATAATGAGAGTGCCTACACTGTATCTGAGCGCCATCGTACTGCCATGGCTATATGTTGCTCGTCCTCGACCTATCTAGATTGTTGTTGGTTGCCGCACACTGATCTCCCCCTCTCTCTCTCTCTCTCTCTCTCTCTCTCTCTCTCTCTCTCTCTCTCTCTCTCTCTCTCTCAAATTGCAATAATGTTTCTTTCCTAGTCTCTAGACGTGTGATTTCTGACTGTTATATCCCATTGTGAACAGTCTATTAGTCCAAGTCGTGTTTGTTAATGAGATGTCTCTCAAATATTTTATAATTATATTATAAATCTTTATTTCAGATAACTTTTGAACAGTAATCGATGTTATGTTGATTATACAATCGCAGTTTGAACCCTTCATTTTTTACATTGTTCTTTCTCTACAAAAGCCCTATATATAAAAAAATTGTTCTTAGTTGCGAGCTTAACATTCAGCTGGAAAGCATCAGAACCTTGGGAGACCAATGGTCTGGAAGATGAGCGCTAGGATCGTGCAAAATTGTAGTCCCGCGTTCCATGTTGTAAATATGGAGTGCTTTATACCCGGACATACAGTAATATATGCAATCACCTCTCAATCCAACCTCCTGCGGATCAATAAGTGCTGCTCCAAGCTGGCCCGGATGAACAACAAACGCCTTGCCACCGAGCGACTCTACTTTCACCCAGGCACGACCTGGTAAATGGAGCTTGAAAACACCAATGCCCGCGACGAACCGTGAGTAGATATCCGAGAATCTGAATCGGACGTAGAACAGGTCGCCACCCGATTCTACCAATTGAATTTTGCAACGGTTGTATAACGGCGGCGGGATGGACTTGTCTTCGTCCACGGCGAACACGGCGAGCACCGGTTCCGGCGAGAACTCGAGCGTGACAAGCTCGCCGCAGAATTCGACAAAGAACTTGCCGTACACTGACGTGAGAGTCAACATGGATCCCAGAAAGGCTTTCCGGATCGTATCGCCGTCGCCAAGCGTCGTTGTCGGGTCATACTCGTGCCTCAGCCACCGCTCGTCGCCGGGACGGCATTGCCACAGCACCGTGTCCGTGAGGTCGGCGACCAGGACGATGCAGCCCGGATCGGCCGGCGTGGTGGACGACAGCAGGCATCTCTTGAGGTTGTCGCCGTTGAGGAAGCCCTCACTGTCCGGGGGCAGGTCGAGCCTCCTGCCGGTGAACGGGTTCCACAGGAACGTGTCCGGCGAGCCGGCCGGGGCCGCCACGAGCATCCAGCCTTGCGGCGTTGTCCAGTACCGGTGGTCCCGCACCCCCTCCGCTTTTGCGAGCATCAGCTGCTTCCTGGGGATGCTGTAGAAGATGGCGAATGTTTTTGTCCCACCGGCGGGACGTCCCACCCAGCTGGATCGCCGTCTACTTGTGTTTACTGAGATCCGTGCCAGTTTCGCTAATTGCTTGTTACCCCGTTAAGTTCCTGACCTGTCAGCACATCTGTTTTGCTAGTGGACCAATACACCGTAGCAAGAAGACAATTTCTAGAGTCCCTTTGCAGACACCGTAGCTAGAAGACAATTTCTAGAGTCCCTTTGCAGACTGGCGCTGTAGACTGATTTGATCGGTCACGGTATGTCATTTTACATGTAGACCCTCAGATTATAGATTGATGTATTTATTTAGATGGGGTAAGAGCATCTCTAACAGCTCATGTAAATTGGCTTATTTGCTAGATATAGAGAATATAAGAAGAAAAATGGGTTCCAACAGCCTCTTCTTCCTCCTTCTCCTATTTTCTAGTAAGCTATCCCGGCATCTTGGCAAGCCAAGTTTGGCTAGGCTGCACCGCACTTCATCCTATGGTTGGAGAGAAAAAAAGAATGAAATGATTATGTGACAGTCATACATGTGTTTGTTTCCTTTTTATTTGAGAGAAAAAAGGAAGTAAATAATAGTGTGGAGGAAGTTTGAATATAGAGAGTTTAGATTTATCTATTCTGTTTGAACAACCTATTATTTTTAGTGCTTCTATTTTTTTTTAAAAGAGTAAAAACTGTAATTTAGAAATTTGGATACATAAACTGTTGGAGATGCTCTAATTCCTGTATTTTCGTGTATCATGTATTTGCGCATAAATTCCATATCGTCAGTTTTCAGTTATATATTTCGCCTCTACTCGATCGAGTAGCTATCAAGGTGTAGCCCTTGTGGAGTGCCTGGTTTGGTTGATGATGCGCAATTGTTGGTGCTTTTTTATTCAGCTGGTAGCAGACGGACCTGATAGTTGCTCCATCACTTTTTTCGACCCATATTTGTTTATACCTGTTCCCATTCAGCGCAAATTCTAAATTGCTGCTTCTCATAGCGTTGGAATGCATTACGACCAGGTGTATTGAATTATATATAATATGATATCACTCTTCTTGATATATTTGCCACATTTTTTGGTGCTGTGGGTATTCAACCGGCATCGTTGATATGCTAGTTGGCATTAGCTGCCCTCGTATGCTTCATACCTACTATTTACAGTTGGTTATGTGAAACAATCCGATGCAGGTATATAGAAGTCATGTGATACATGCGTGTTACGGTATTAATCGTATTCTACGTATATGCTGCAACTGATTGCGATCCCTCCTGCTGATGGCACCTGTTGTACATCATGGTTCTGAGGTCATGTGTGATTCACATACCAGAGGAGGCGATCACCCGAACCGGCTAATCTGCGGCTCGCATGTAGTTGGAGCAACCAATGTCATGAGCAGGATTACACATCACTAATGTCAAGATGCTTTGTACGGCTTGTCTATGAGGTCATTTCTGTTTTTGATGATGACAAAAGGAGGCTGGTCAGAGAGATTGGGTTTCAGGGTTTATTAAACTTCCCTTCACTGAAGCAAATGAATCACAAATTCTCAGTGTGGTTGATGAGCAGAGTTGATGAACGTTCTCAGAGGTTGGTTGTTGATGACAGGAGGTATATGCCTTTTACGAGGGAAGACATAGGAATTGTTTTTGGCATCCCCTGCGCCGGCAGGATGGTTGTGGATAGAAGGAATTCTCGCAAGGAGAAGAGAACCGTTTTATTAAGGCATCCACCTGGGTTTGACTCTAAAGAGCAGAGTAGTTTAAACTAGAAACAATTGGATATTCAATAACATAGACCCAACCAACCGTGGCAGCTTGTAAGGAAAAATTCAGCAAGGAGTTTAAACTCCTATTACACAGGGCAAAGAAAAAGTACTTTCCAAGAATAGAAGAATGGATCGCCACAATTTAATTCTTTCTTCTTTCTTTTGGTTTTCTTTTTCTCAGTTTACTTGTACTTGATTTGTATACTCTTGAGTTTTTAATAAATTATCAGTAGGAGCGTTGCATCTCCTGTTTCATAAAAAAAGAGCAGAGTAGTATCAAGGCTGTACAACAGATTCTAGACCGGCAGTATGGCATGGTGATGTCCAAGGAAGAGGAAGCAATCCATCCACGAGCCCTTTCATATAGGAGGTGCAGTAGCTTCTCGCTGAAGCTGCTTCTTCTAAGGCCCCGTTCGTTTCACCCTCTAAAATTTAGATCATTGTCACATCAAAGAGAATCTTACTTATTTAGTAGATCTTTTATTAATTTAATAACAAAACCTATGTCGCGACCCCCTCTAATTTGCGAGACGAATCTAATGATCCTAATTAATCTATGTTTTGCTACGGTGATGCTACGAGTAAACATCTTCTAATAACACTATAATTACCCTCGTTGGATTCGTCTCGTGAATTAGATAGGAGGTCTGCAATTAGTTTCGAGATTAGACTTTATTTAAGATCTCGAAATAATAAAAATCTCTTTGATTTGACCTCTAAAAATTAGATAGGGGAAACGAACAGGCCCTAACTATTCTATTCATTCGAGGCACGGATTGAACGCGTCAGCCGTGGTCTCCAGGGCCCGCAGTGTCCCGCTTAATCTCGCCTGTTCTGCGTAATCGTCAATCCCACCCATCCGGTTGTTCGCGAATCTCCAGCAGGCTAGCTGTCGCTGTCCGTTCGATGTAGGGGTGGGACGTCCCCCGGGGGACAAAATCCGCGTTGGTAGAAGATGAAGTCGACGCCTTCCCTGGCCGTTGCCTCGCGGCCATAGTCGAACAGGAGCACTGGGGCTAGCCGGCGATCCAGTACACGGACGCCGCCGCCCTCTTCTGCGTCCTTAGCCGAAGTCGTCGTTTCCATGAGAGGTGGGTGATGGATGATTCTTTGATCTGCACCACGGAGAGAGAATACGTGCCGTGCCTTATATTGTCTATTTTTTTTTGTCGTGTCCATGGAAGCTACGTGTCAGCCTGCTTCCAGATTCCAAGACATGGCTAATTCACGCGCTTGAGGAGACCAGTCAGCAAACTACTTTATAACATCAAAACTTTCTATTTTTAAGTAAATTTTAGTCTAGGTCCGGTGTTTTATCAAGAAATAAGGAACACATTTTTGCTCAAGCTACAGGCGGGCTCGGACTCGGACTCAGGGTTACTACACCCTAAGATAAATAGGGCCAACCGGCCCGCCCTTGCTTTGTTGAATCTTTTGCGCCTAGTGAGCAGTGTTTGAAATCCCGACCGGTTTCCGGCCGGTTTCACGATTTCCGGAGATCCCGGTCCGGGCCGGTTTCACCGGAGACCGGGATTCCGGATTTGAATTTTGAATTTTTTAGAAATTTGAAAGAATTTGATATGAAAATATGTAAAAAAAACTAGATGAAAAATCATGATTTATGGTGAAATCGAATCATAAAAATAATGAGTTTTGAGTCATGAAAAAAATGAAGTAAGATACAAGTTAAGAAAGAAATAATAAAAAACGAAGAACCTTCTCTAGTGACGCACGGGTTCATGTTTATCTATCATAGTTTGTATTTGTCATCGATGTATTAGTTGTGAACTTTATTTAGGGACTTGTAATTGAACTATGTGTGATGGATGTATGTTTTATGTCTTTATCATGCATTTGTGATGGATGAATGATTTATGTGTCATGAATATGAGTATAAATATTATAGAACTGTTATGCCAATTTTTTAGATTAATTCCGCGCCTTTTTTCATGTTTTAATCTTTTCTCGAATTCTATAAATCAGTCACCGGGATCCCGGTAATCCTGTCCGGAATCCCGGTAATCCCGGCCGGGATCCCGGTCCGTCCCGACTGGACTGCCAAAATGGAGTTCGTCCGGATTCCGGACCGGGATTACCGGTTTCCGCGAAAACCGACGTCCCGGACTCGACTGGGATTACCGGGAGAAACGAGAATGTAAACCTTGCTAGTGAGATATGGTGGTGGCAACCAGGGTTAAGCCCCGCCAAAACGGACTGAATTTGCCCCAGTTAGAACTCTCCTAGGGCGGATGAGGAAATGTGAGCAATTTACTTATACTCCAACACACGACATAAGTGGTACGATTACGACGCCGCTTGTGAGAGACAGTTTGCCAGGAATTTGATTCTTCCTCCTCAAATTGGCGGACATCATCCTGCTAATCCGCTCCGCCATTGCGCTAGAGCTTGAAGAAAACCTTAAAGCACTCCAAGAATTCCAACTTGAGGATATGCAAAGCCACAACCTTATACAAAAGGTTGAACTTGAAGTTTCGATCACTCACTTGCTCAACCGTAAATTCGCTAGGAGAACCCCCAAGGCAAGATTTCAAAAGAAGACCCACGTCATGCTAAAAGTTTTGAGAGACACCAAACCGACAACAATCGTGGAAACACCAAACTTATGCCAAACCGAGTTTTGAAGCTTGATCCCTAGCTGGAGATCTAGATCAGAGAGATCAGGGGAAGAAGGGAGAGGGAACACCATTGGATTGACCTCAAGACGGAATAGAGAGAGCAGCGGGAAGGTCGATCACACCCGCCCCATCGATGGGGGAGGACGAAGGAGGGAGATCATAGTCAGAATCACAGCGGCATCATCATTGCCCCAGAATCGTTAGTCACCATGGAATCGCCGATCTGCTAATTACGGGGTCGCTCTGTATGAGCCTCCGTCCAACATAAAAGTGTTTGAATTGTAACATTATGTCTTAGATATCATGGTCCAATGTAAATGCGCGTTTCAAACACCGGCATAAAATGGCATCTCTGTGAAAAAAATAGTAAAGTAATTCACAAGTTTATTGAAATAAAAAAGCCTGACACGTGATAGTAGTGCAGAAATATGGACTTCAACTCTAGAATTCCCTATGATTCCTGCGCACTTCAACTCTATACAAGTATTACAGATGGAGAGTGTGGTTTTATCTGGTTTTGATTCAATAAAGAAATTGAAACTGAAATAAACATGCACCGATTGACATATTTGAAGAAAAAATACGGTACACTAGTAGCACCGAAACATTCAGCGTGTAGGCATCAAAACCTTATTATTAGCGAAAAAAGACCCGGCAGGATTGTGCAAAGTTGTAGTCCCGCGCTCCATGTCGTAAACATGGAGTGCTTTATCTTGGACCCTATAGTAGTAGATGCAATCTCCTTTCAAACCAACCTCCTGGGGATCGAATGATCCTCTCAAGCATGTATGAACAACAAACGCCCTGCCACCGAGAGAGACGACCTTCACCCAGGCGGGCAGTGAAGCCAAAGGAGCGCTGGGGCCAGCCGGCGATCCAGTACGACAGGGATGCCGCCGCCCTGTTCTGCGTCCTTGGCCGAAGTGGTTTCCATGAGCGGTGGATCGTTTTCCTCGTGCATGGATGATATGGATGATTCATTGATCTGCACCACCACGGAGAGAGAATACGTGCCGTGTGCCTTATATTGTCGATTTTTTTTTGGTCCGCGAGATTGTGTCCATGGAAGCTACGTGTCAGCGTGCTTTTTCCCGATTCAACCAGCGACGACGTGGGCTTACGAATGACGAGAAGTCCAAGACACCAGGTCCGATGATGTTTTATCAAGAAATCGAAACATGTTTTTTTGCGGATTAATTCGGAGCTACGTGCATCTGAAGCTGCAGGCGGGCTCGGACTCGGAGTTACTACACCGCGAGATAAATAGCGCCGGCCGGCCCGCCCTTTTGTTGAATCTCTTGCGCTAGCGAGAGAGATGGTGGTGGCAACCGGGGTTAATAAAAGATAAATGAAAATATATTGAGGGTCTTTCTTTTCATCTTTAACATCCTCATCAGCAAACAACTAAGTGTCACTTGGCAACAATTTAATGTCCTGTCATATCTATAAAACTGTGAAAAAATAAAAAAAATATGCACTAAGAAATATAATTTAATTTCACATAACAAGACTAGAAATTAAAGCGGAACGTGTCATAATTGAAAACCGTGAAATAAAAGAATGCACCAAGAATGACAAGGCTTATGATTTAGGCTGTTGCGGGCATCAAAATCTTGGGAGAGCAATGGTCCGGAATATAGGCGCTAGGATCGTACAAAATCGTAGTCCCGCGTTCCATGTCGTAGACATGGAGTGATTTATCCTCGGGCATACAGTAATAGATGCAATCACCCCTTAATCCAACCTCGTGCGGTTCAACAAGTGATGCTCCAAGTTGGCCCGGATGAACAACAAACGCCCTGCCACCGAGAGCGAGTACCTTCACCCAGGCTCCCTCTGGTAGACTGAGCTTGAAAACGCCAACGCTGGCTATGCACCGGCAGTGGATAACATCTGAAAAGCTGAAGCGGACGCGGAACAGATCCCCACCCGATTCTACCAACTGAGTCATGTAACACTGCGCCGAGGTCGACTTGTCTTCGGCCACGGGGAAGACGGAGAACACGGGTTCCGGCGATAACTCCAGCGTGACAACCTTGCCGCCTGAACAGACGAAAAACTTGCTGCCCGCTGGCGTGAGGGTCAACATTGACCCCAGAAAGGCTTCCAGGGTGGTGTCGCCGTCGTCCAGTGTCGTGGTCGGGTCGTACTCGTGCCTCAGCCACCGCTCGCCGCCGGGACGGCAGTGCCACAGCACCGTGTCGGTGAGGTCGGCGACCAGGACGAGGCAGCCCGCCGGATCGGCGGGCGTGCTGGACGACAAGATGCATCTCTTGTGGCCGTCGCCGTCGAGGAAGCCCTCGCTGTCCGGGGGCAGGTCGAGCCTCCTGCCGGTGAACGGGTCCCAGAGGAACGTGTCCGGCGAGCCGGCGGCGGGGGCTGCCATGAGCATCCAACCTTGCGGTGTTGTCCAGTAGCGGTGGTCCTTCACCCCTCCGCTTTTGCGATCAGCAGCTGCTTCCTGGGGATGCTGTAGAAGATGAGTCCCCTCTCGGTTACCTCGCGGCCGTAATCGAATAGGAGCGCTGGGGCTGCTAGCCGGCGATGATCCATTAGAGAGGCGTCGCCTTCTGCGTCCTTGGCCGAAGACGTTTCCATCAGAGGTGGGTCGTTTTCCCTTGTGCCTGTTCTTATGCAAGACGGAGGAGACTAGCTATACGTGCCGTGCCTTATATTGTCGATTTTTTTTTTTTTGGGTCCGTGAGATTGTGTCCATGGAAGCTACGTGTCAGCGTGCTTCCCGATTCACACCAGTGTCTTGACTCTTGACGTGGACCATATGTCGTCGTCCAAGACACCAGGTCCGAGATGTTTGATCAAGAAATCGAAACACGTTTTCTGCGGATTCGGAGCTACTACGTGTGAGCTACGGGCGAGCTCGGACTCGGAGTTACTACCGCAAGATAAATAGGGCCGGCAGGCCGGCCCGCCCTTGCTTCGTTGAATCTTTTGCGCCCAGCGACTCAGCGAGAGAGAGATGGTGGTGGCAACCGGGGTTCGTCCCAGTCAGTGGTCCGTGAGACTGGAACGCCGCGAGTCGCCTCCGTGCAGGGACCCGTCGTCCGTGCGCATCCGGTGCACCCTGTGGCGGGCGTACTCGTCGCGCCGGCTCGGCGGCCGCGGCCGCGCCGTAACGGACCACCGCGACAGGGCCCCGGCGACGGGCGAGCAGACCTTCCTCGTGCACGACCCTTCCGTGTTCCATCGCTACGAGGACACGCGCCGCGCCTTCCACGGCATGCTGGCGTCCATGCCCCTGCTGCGAGGCGTCGACATGGCCCCGGAGAACTGGCTCGCCAACTGCGCCCTCGAGGGCCTGCCCCTCAGCATGCTCAGCTACGCGCGGGAGGACGCCGACGTCGGGCTCGTCGGCGCCCGCTACCACTTCTACGTGGCCCTGGAAATGGAGGTCAGCTTCGTGTACAGCGAGCCCAAGGCGGTGGTGCGCGCCTGCGTCGACAACTTCATGCAGACCGTCCAGCCCAGCTCCGATGATCAGTGCTCCATATGCATGGAAGATTTCAGCTTATTTCAAACTACTGGTGGTGGCGGCGATGATAATGACGCCATGTCTCCGGTGAATCTGCCTTGCTCCCATCCTTTCCACAACCGGTGCATCACAATGTGGCTATTCAAGGGCCACACCTGCCCTGTCTGTCGCCATGACCTCGAAGGCATGGTGGCCGCACCATGGACGACATCATCATGAGAAGCAGTGAAGCACACGTGTTTGGCAAGAAGAACTAGTACACTGTAATATGTATATATGTGTGTATTCGATTAAGATACTTTTATTTACTTTCATCAGCAATCAACGAAAACAATGTATTCGCACTCTGTATAAGGCGCTAGAGGTAGATATATATTCAATAGAATAGTACCATTACTGTTCCAAAGTTAGCCAAATAAAAGGTTTGTCATGTTTTAATCTGTAACATTTAGTTCACGGAAAAATGACGCGTTCAAATCCTCTACAGATAATGCATCTGTCATCGACATGTGGGTTCGGACTCACATGTCGGTGATTGTTAATGTATGGTGCATTACTTCCTCCACCAATAAATACTTGTCGACGTTGACTTTTTCTAGTTAAAAAATGATTTATCATATTAATTTTATTTACTAATAAAATATATATTATAACAAATTATAAAATAGTTTGAAATCTTTTTTTTACTCAGACAGAGTTGCTAAACATAAAAGTATCGGATATTTTTTTTCATGAGGAGAGTATTATGGTTTTGGACTAAAGTTATTATTATTAACCAAATAAAGGGCGGTGTGCGTTTTGGTTTGTGATATTTAATTCACAGAAACGTAATATTAAATTTACTGAAAATCACAAATTAAAGTCACGAAGTCAGGTTTGCTACATGTTCTAACCAGGTTCTTTTTTTTTTTTTTTTTTAGACAGATTCTAACCAGGTTCTTTGAACGCTGTAAATGCAACGCTCCTTCCCACGCAATTTTTAAAACGTTTTCTCCACCGCCACTGGCATGTCGCCGCCGAGATCTTATCTTCCTCTTCCGCCAGGCCAGATCCTACCATTTGCTGCGCTGTTTGCCGCCCCACAAAAAAAGGCGCCAGTTCATCCGCTTCTGTTTAGTTCTTACCACCAAAGAAGTCGGACTTTCCTGTTGCCTTCCTGATTCCTCCAATCACGAATCCTCCTCCTCCACGTTGCTGTCGCTGCTCGCGTTGACTCCAATCCCAGGCGCCTTGGATCGGCTGTCCGTCTCGCCGACGAGGCGAATCTTGCGCCCATTCCGCGTTCTTGTTGTTCTGTAGCGGATTGGATCCAATAATTGGTTGCGGTTCCTGTTCTTGGATCTCCTCCCGCAATGGCGGCGCTGGTGGAGCTGTTTCTCGGCTCCTCAACGGCGCAGGTAGACTGGGAGGCCGAAGCCTACCCGGCGTACGGGGACTTCGCTGTGCTCCCATTCCTAGTCGCTTTCTTCCCTGCCGTCCGGTTCCTCCTGGACCGGCTCGTATTCGAGGTAACTATGCTAATTCCTGCAGCTCGGCGGTTCTGGGATCCGAAAAATCTGTGTAAAATTGCACCACTTCGATGTATGGAGATTGCTGTTAAACCATTCGGTTAGTTTGGTTTTCTCCCAGTGCTGCTGTAGCCAGACATGGATCAATTAGACTGGAGCAGATTATAAAGAGGAATTGCTTTTTCACTACATTGTTCAACTTCACAATATTTATATCTGGCCTGCAAATTTTTTTCCCAATAAATGAAGGGAAGTAGTAACCAGAGCCAGTACTAGAAAGTACTGCATTGTTGCAAGCACTGCTTGATTTAGACTGCTCTAGATTAGGTTTAGGAAAGGATTCCTCACTTTTTTGTTTTGTAATTATTCATGCAAAGTTGAGCTTCTTTCTTATTTCCATGCTGAAATGCACTTTGGAAATTCCTGGTAATGACTTAAATCTTTGCAGACCTTCATGATCAGATTCCACTTGCCTTGAATTCAGTGAACTGTGAGGCTCGTTTGAAGATGCGATTTGCTTCCTCTTTTTGCTTAAAGTGACACGATTAAGCATCTTTATGCTGTAAAGTCTGTTATTCTTTGCGGCTAGTATATGCTTCATTCAGACATAACTCTATAGTTACTGTTTAAAATTGAGAAATCGGCCTGTGTAAGTAGTTCTGAATCAGTTATGATATGTGATGTAGTCATACAGTGATCCATGCAAAAGGAAGAAATAAAATGAACTAGGTAAATTGACCTCATGAGCATGTTAAACATTTGTACCAACGTACTTGCTTTAGTGGTCTAAAAAACGTACTTGTTTTATTTGAGTATTTACCATGCTATCTGATTTTTGTTGCAGTCAAACATTCCCAGTAAAACGTTTTCAAGTCAACCATGGCTAGAGTAGTCCTTTACATGATATCTCATGATACTTTCTATCACCCTATTAATAGGTACTGGCTAAACGACTTGTACTTGGAAGAGGTTATGATAAGCTGGCAGAAACAGATGAGAGTAGAAAGAAAATCAATAAGTTTAAGGAATCAGCATGGAAGTTTGTATATTTTCTCTCTGGGGAGCTGCTTTCATTATCTGTAACATACAATGAGCCATGGTTCAAGAACACCAGATATTTTTGGGTAGGGCCTGGTGAGCAGATCTGGCCAGATCAAAAGATGAAGTAAGAGAAATAAAACAAAATGTCTGTTCTTTCCAGAATCATTTCTTAAAGACCATTAACATTCAACTTTTCTTCTTCCAGACTGAAGCTGAAAGCTGTATATATGTATGCTGCTGGATTTTACACATACTCCATATTTGCTCTTCTCTTTTGGGAGACAAGGCGCTCGGACTTTGGAGTCTCAATGTCTCACCACGTTGCAACTGTTGTTCTAATTGTTTTGTCTTACATTTTCAGGTATGTTCCCTATTATTTCCTAAGTGATAGCAACATCCCTTCTGCTATATATTGACCAGTAATGTAACTTGGTATTATCGCCATTGTGCCCTGCAAACAGATTTGCTCGTGTTGGCTCTGTTGTGTTAGCCCTTCATGATGCGAGTGATATATTCCTAGAGATTGGGAAAATGTCCAAGTACAGTAGTTGTGAATGGCTCGCTGTTGTGGCATTTCTTCTTTTTGTGCTATCATGGATAGTTCTCCGTCTCATAATTTTCCCTTTTTGGATCCTAAGAAGCACAAGGTAAACAACCAACTATAGCTTGTATGCTACTTGTCATCTATTGCAGTATTGCTGCATCTTGCCGTTCACCACTATACGTGAAGGAGCATTCCTTAATGAAAATCACTTACATATACTTTTTTACGATCTTGAATCGAATTTCAGCTATGAAGTGCTGCTGACCTTGGATAAGGAGAAGCATCAATTTTACGGCCCCATATACTATTATGTTTTCAACAGTCTTCTGTTTTCACTCCTAGTTCTTCACATATATTGGTGGATACTGATATACCGGATGCTAGTCAAACAAATCCAATCCAAGGGTCATGTGGGGGATGATGTTCGATCTGGTAAGTCACTATTCTCCATTTTCTCTCGTGGCACTGGTTGTCTTCTATAATAGCATATTCTTGTTGTTTACTAAAAAAGAACTTACTGCCACAGATTCTGAAGGCGAGGATGAGCATGAAGATTAATGCATTAATTGAATGTATAACTGAAGAACCATGTCATGTGACCCCTAAGAGAAGGAACATCATCAAGATTTTTTTCCTCTTCAGGAGATATGAAGATATTAGATATGATTAGAACAGATCATTCTTTCTGTGACATAGATTACGACCATGATATGTGAGTTGCTATTGAGGCCTTCTGCTTTCACATGCATGACAAAAGTGATTCGTGTTTGTCATTCACTCATCATTTGTAAAAGAGAATCACAGTAATTGTTTATTCATTCAATCTTGCAATTGCACAGACAATTAATTGTTGTTTATTCATTCAATCTTGCAATTGCACAGATAAGTGCTACTTGTATCATCTGATCAGATGGAAAGTCAAGACAAAGCTTCCAAGAAGCTACATCAATACATCATACTGTCATGACTTTAGACTTGTTAGTGTTTCTTCGCTGCTAGTAATATTCAAATTTTTAAACAAAGATGCTAGAGATGAAGTAGAGCAAATGTATCAATATAAATTATATCATGTAATAACTTTTGATGTTCTTTTGACATTTGTACAAAATGACTGACTGAGTACCATGAGCCATGACCACCAAATATTAAACAAGATGTCAACAACAATCTGAGCAATCTACAAAGAATCAAACTGGGCCTATTCGAGGACTAAATGATGCACTGAGGAACCCAAGTTTACAAGATATTCATTTTGTGTAACGGTGTAACAGACAAGATAATCAAAACTACAAGCTGATTTAGGACAAGTATTTTGTGATAAGCTTGTCAACATGAAGAAGAATATCATCAATGTGAGGGCGCATCGCAGGCTGAGGCTGAAGCATCCAGATAACAAATTGTCGAAGTTCTTCAGGATAAGGAGGTTTGGGTCCTGCAGGCCACTTCAGCTGCCCATTGACAATGGCAAGTTGCAGGCTTCCTCCAGATTCACCTAGGGCGTACTCAAATGGTGAAACATTATACCTACAACGAGTGGAATTTGATTATCATTAATTTATCAAGGACTAAGTAACGGCTATATATTATCAGTGATGCATGAACCATTAGGCCTGTTTAACTTGAGAAAAACATTTATTGCAGTATACTAGATCTGTGCACAACAGAACTCAACCCTGATGCTGTCAACTACCCAAATGGTATGGCATAGGCACATGACTAACAGTTCTCAACAAACGTTCATTTCATTATGTTGGGGTATTCACTTTGATATCTGAATTGAACTTGTTATCATTGTAGCAAAACACTTTGATATTCACTTTGCTAAAACACATACATCAAATGTGACAGAAAGAAGCTGATAATATCCTCACAATCATTGAGTTTAAATTTACACCAAATCAATAATCAAGTGAACTGGATGAAGGGTCACCAAATTTCTTATGCAGACCATAGATGGACTTACATGATAGCATAAAGGGTGCATCCCAAAGACCAGATGTCTGTTCTCTCGTCAATATCAGCATGGCTGGGGCAGTCCCACAATTCAGGTGCACGGTAAGGTGCAGAGCAGTGCTCAGCAGCCCATTCCTACACATATAAGATATGGATCACTAACAATTGTATAGCCACGGCTTTCAGTATTCTAAGAATTAGATTTTTATCAAATTTGCAAGTTCTAGACTTTGATGCAGTATGGAATCTGTCTTTACATTGGTACCAATCAAAATATATTTCTAGAATATGGATACACGCCTTTAAGAAAATGAATAACACTCGGTGAAGAAGAGTTCTCATTTCTAGATGAAAGATCAGGAAGCTAAACATTGACAAACCTGCAACTGTAACGCCTCAGAACGAGAACGGATTTCTTTTCTTGCAGGCCTTGCACTTCCAAAATCCATTAAAGTTGCAACAGGTGCTTGTCCTCTACGACGAGTAATAAGAACATTACCAGGCTTAACATCATTGTGGGCATATGGAGGATCATAGCTGTGCATGTGCTTCAGTGCTTCACATAGCTGTCAGCAGCCTTCTATCAGTATTCAGTATACAAATTGGATACAAGATAGAGAAGGAACGCTGATAAACATTTTCCAAGCAATGGTATGGAGAGGTTAAACTGGAAACAAAAGAAAGGAAAAAGAATTGGATAACCAAGAAGTGATCAAGTAATGACATTTCATAACAATTCAGGAAGGTGATTTCCATGTCAAATGAGAAATCTGTGAGGGCATTGAGAATAAATAGATACATACTTCTTACATATCTTACAACTTTCATAACTTTGCAATTTACCATGACGAGAGCCATACTTGAAACAGAAAGCATATTCGTTACAAATGAGACATTGTTCTATCATGGTACTAACATAATAAACAAAACTATAAACAAGGCAAAGATTAACACTACTTCAGTTAATAGTTTCAAGTTCAGAAATGTATGAAGATTTACATGGTAAGTTATTTCATACAGTATCATGATCTCAACAAATTGTGATTGTGGTTTCTGAACTAATTGTCTCGTTGAAGGACTTGCCTGTCGGAATATTTGTAGCACATCAGCTGTTGGATAGAATTCCTTTTTGGACAGCATGGCATTAGCGTTATCAAACAAAGTACCATCCAAATAGACTGGGAAGAGCAGGTATGCTTCGTGGCTCCAGTCGCCCTGTTGATTCTAAATATATCAGGAAACAAGCGCTCTCAGCATGCTGTAGACTTTTACAGGACAAGCTGAAAATCACAAATCCCTTGCCAATGCGACCAATTTATCTGATGATAAGCCATCATAGCATGCTATATCCAAATCAGAATTTTATTTCTATTGCTATGCCACTCAATTATGTAAACAATGAGAAAATAGAGACTCGAATTTTTTAAAAAGAGAGAGAACATTTGTATAATATTTATGGAGCACGACTGAACGAGCGCACAATAACCTTAGCCAAATTTGACATGTTTTGCCTAAACCTTGCATAGTTGGCCATTGCAATATCCCAAATAATTCCCAAGCTCAGAGGAAGCTATGCAAAATTGATTACCTTGACTGCAATTACGGCATGATCGAGAAGTGGGACCAAATTCGGGTGATTGAACAGTGATGACACACGGATCTCCTCCTTCACCAGATCCAGCTGCTCCTTGCTCTGTATCAACACCTTCTTCAAAGCATATGTTCCATCCTCTGAACAACATTAGCATACTAAGTAAAACATCTTAAATTGCGTACTGAGAGACGTCAAATCAGAGATCTTCCACTTAGTAAAAAACAATACCTCCTACTGGCAGTGGGAAGAACAGTATAATACATTACTTAGACCAAGAAATGGAAAAAATTCCGAACTAAAACAACCAAAGAAATCAAGTTTTATCCCTCTTGTGACCAAGATGTAGTCCAACCCAGGATGCTAAGTACGCTCACGGGCACGAAATCAAGAATCGGCGAGGAGGAACGTGGGAGTAGGGATCGAGTTTGAGGACCTGCGACGTGGGAGGCGGCCCTGCCGTGCGCAGCATCAGACGGGGGCTGCAGCTCCCTGACGAGGTAGACGAAGGCGAAGCCGCCCTCGCCGATCTGACGGAGGACACGGAAGCGGCGCTCGTTGATCCAGACGTCGCCGCCGCCCGTCGCCGCGTCGTAGAGAGCGTTGAGCCCCGAGATGGAGCAGCCCATCGCTGCGCTCCCTTCCACTCCTCGCTCCTTGTCGCCGGCGAACAAGGACGTGCCGCTCCTTCTGAATCTTTGGCTCGTCTGGTTCGGTGCCTACGCACTTCCCAGGTCAACCACCGGGACAGTGACCTTTTAAGGTTCAGGTATAGCTTTCATTTCATAAGAAAAAAGAAGTCGTGACAAATATACACGGAACACTTGTCAGTGGAAGTGTGCCGGATCTTCATGCCAAACCCCGAACGTTGACACGTCGTTGCAAATTGAATTTTGAAATTGCGGTTAAAATTCACCAACCTGTGCCGCACAAACTCTACTACAGTGAAATCAAAAGAAGAAGAAAAAAACTCTGCTGCAGTTTCTCATTCGAATTTACAGTACGAAATTTGGTACTTCTGCCCAGAAAACCATGTCAACGTTGGCGTCCCACCATGGTTACAAAATAACAATGCAGTTCTTGTAAATCAAGCAACCAAAAAGTGTCATCTCGTGAGCATTTTGGCATCGCTTCTGGTTGAGGGAGAATGCAGCTTTTGCCATCACCTAGCGTGGAAACACGTTTTCTACCTCTAAGCTGTGAATCCACGCTTGCCATCATTTACCATTAACAGCAGCATTGATCCAATGATGTGAGATGAAATGACCATTCTATCCCTCTCTAAAAATTCATGAAATAGTGAAAAAATCCAACATGATTAGTAAAACTAAATACTATCTAGATATTTACATCTTATTGTTATCTTATAGTATCTAGATTTACAAATATCACGTTGGATTTTTTCACTATTTCATGACATTTTTAGACAGGGGTAACATGGTCATTGCATCCCACATCATTGGATCAATGCTGTTGTCAATGGTAAATGGTGGCAAAGTGTGGATTCACAGCTTAGAGTGGCAAAACGTGGTTTCCACGCTTAGGTGATGGCAAAAGCTGCATTCTCCCTGGTTGAGGGATCGCAGTCAACGAGCTGGCGTACAGATTCAGAATGAGAAAAGTAGATGGTTCATGCAAAGCGTGCTCTTGTGAAATTGGGAGTCTGAAGCAGCAATGAGCTAGTATTTTCATTACTGTCTTCCTGATAAATATGCCAATGTCAAGTGTCAACATGATTACATGACTAGTAGGCATGGTCACATGCCACAAGGGTTAAAAGTCAGAATCAACATATCGCAAATTCTGCAACTCAAGTTCTGTATCTTGTCTGCGACCAAAAACTATTTCTCATCCAGCTCCAGCTGAAAGTCACATCTTTGATCATGTTCTGTTTCCTGATAAAAGTAGACAGCTGAAGTGCACTATCGACAGGTGATCATATAAATTTCTGACATGGATTTTTTTTTGCTGCACAGCAAGTAATACAATACATGACTCAGTGATACTATTCCATTGATGGTCATAGGTTTCAGATATCCACTCAACAATAAGTAGGTTTAGTATTTTCCTTCAGTAGCGACTAACATAAAGGTCCTAAATTATGGTTCAAACGAAACTAAGATACATTTCAAGTTCCTCAAATACAAAGAGCTTCAAAATGAGGAAGTGCATCATTGGCAGGTTGCAGATACATAAATAACTCAGAATCTTAAGTGCAGAAAACAGGAATAAATCAAACTAGCCTTAGCAGTTCTAAACAACGATTTCAGTGTGAATAACACCAACGGAAAAGGCAGCGCCCCCTACTTCATATAGATTACGGGGTCATCACAGATCTTGTGATAAAAAAAATATCTTTTCAAAGATTTTCCCCCTTGAATTCATCTCCAGATAGGACTCCAAAACATAAGGAACAATTTTGGTAGGCGAAACATAAACAACTGACTCAGGGAAGCAAAAGAAATATCGGAACGGAGAACACCAAGAGAACAAACTTATAGTAGCATAGCAAATAATGCCCCCTAAATAAATGGTAAGCAACGTTTTAGAGGCCATGATTATAAATACTTAGTACAATGTTTACATCAAGAATCACCTAAAATGAACTCAGCTTCTTGTCAATGAGGAATGAATACATCAATTAGAACTGAGGACAGGAAAGCATGAGTGGTCAGGACTCAGGAGTGTTTGGAGATTGTGCTCAATATAACTAAACTATCAAGAGTAGCACAAGCCATCACATTTTTTTACCTGCTTGACTTGTGAACAAATAATAATAACAAGATATTGTATTGTTGTTATCTAATCACCTCAGCTTCATAAAGTAGTCTTTATGCAGAGGAACTAAACTCTCAATGAAAGTGTGCGTGCTGAAAGGAATATCAAGCTCTGTACAGGCCATCTTCAGTTCTTCTGATCCTGAGCTTGGATCGTAACAGTAGAGGCTCCTAGCCAACAACTGGACCAAGATTTTCCCCTCATGGAATAGCGTGTATTTTGGAGTAAAGTAACAAGAAGGCATCAACCATGGTAACGACAAGCTGTATTTGAGAGTCCACCTCTGCTTATCATCGCTATCGAGTATCAGTATGTCCATTGTACGAACTGGATCTTCAAGTGCACCGTCCACTACTAGCAAGCATAGCTTTCCCTCTAGCTCTGCCAAAGAGCAATGCCCTCCGTAGGATTTCCGAGGAGGAAGTACCATCGAACTGAATTCTTCGCTCTCAAGATTTAAACAGTTGATACGTGATGAAGCAATGTAGCGGAACTTTGTGAGGTAATACACTCTTCCATTCACATGCACCCCTCTTTCTGTCGGAGCACCATGAAAAGTCCCAACTTGTCTCCACACACTGTCGCCAATCGTGTATACCTCACAGCACACCTTAGAAGAATCAATATGAGCTCCTTGATAGAAATGCACGATTTTGTGTTCCTTAGTCCCCGGGCAAAACCCCATGCAGTGCCAATTACAGGATGAGAACTGGCTGCTCCCTGCAGTGTACATTGGCATCGGCAACACCAGGGATTCACCAGTCGTTGGGTTCAGGAGCTCCACAGCACCTGTACTGTCACCTAGGCACAGAATGCCGTTGCAAGAATTGTGCACAAACAAGCTTCGAGAAGCCATAGGCCTTGACACATGGTACATGGACTCCTTGTCATCCGCAAACACCATCGCAAGAGACCTGTCATGCACCCGGTCATTCGCGAAGAAGAGCAGCTTCTTCTGTCCACGGCTCAGGTGCTCATGGATAAAATGTGGATCCGAGAGCACAGACATCCAGGACTTGCACACCAGCCTGCAAGCAGCGAGTGAGCGGGCGGGGAGCCTGCGGAAAACCTCAGTAAGAGCGTCATCACAAATCAACCGGACACTCTCCTCCAATGTTCTTGCCTTCTTCTGCTCCATCCCTTCACCGCTAGGCCACCAAAATCCACACTGACAGAGCTAGGGTGACAGCCAAGTGCCCCCTGGTATTCGCATCCACAAAACAAACGCAACAATTGAGTATAACATAGTCTTAATCAAACAGAAGAACAACTGAAATATTGAAGGAAATCAACAACTACCAGCGCCTCGTACCTAGAAAACACGGTACAGCTAGCTCGGGCAGCCTCCGGCACCAGCAAATCGTTGCGCGGGGTCGGCCTAGCACTTAATCCAAGAAGCAGGCTAGAGTCTCAGCACAATAACCCGAGAAACAGACGAATTCAACCAAGGATAGCCCCGGGACGAGATGCAAACCTGCATTGCAGCTTCGAGGACCCGTTCCCGCACCTGCCAGGACCACAGCGGCGGAACCAACCGATGCTCCACGCCGCCTAAGGGGACCCAACAGCACGGTAGGTGAGGGCGGCTCGCTGTCGAGTTTTCAGAAGCGAAAACGAGAAGAATTGAAAGAAGGGACGAAACCCAACGAGAGCGAAGCCAACCTACCGGCCGGCCAAACCGAAGGGACCGGTCCTCCCCACGAACACGGCCTCGATGGGAGCGAGGGAGGGGGCAGGCAGCAAGGAATCAACGCGGTGAAAAACGAGAGGGGCGCGCATCGTGCTCACCGATCGGTGGGGGGGACGAACGAGAGGCGGCGGCAGTCGGCGGGCGGCGACTTTGGATTTCTTTCTTTTTCCGTTTTGCTTGCTCGGTCGCCAGTATTTCTGTTGTGGACGGACGGGACCGCGGCTCGTGTCGACGCGGGGTGGTGAGAGACAGCGGTGACGCGAATCTCGGCGCGGCTGCGGCGTAAGGAAGGCCGTTGGGCGAGGGATGGACGGCTGGGATCGGGTTCGTGCTTTGGGCGGTCGGGTGGGGCCAGGCGATGCCGTTGCGAGCAGGGTCGTGATCATAGCTGATGGCGATGGGGCTCTGTGAGTCTGACCGCGTCTCCAAGGAATGTTTTTTTTCTCGGAGGATGTGCACGTCAACCCAATCTCGTATTTTCTGGCACGCTGGTGGCAATCTCGTTTGTTCCTCCCTGCCAAAGTCTGTTGTGATTCGAGGTTTAGAATCTTAACTAATCCTTGCGTGATTACTTCATTCGAGTACTACTACTACGCAGATAAAGAAATACTAACTGATCCTAACTAATCCTGGAGTGCAGCGAGGACAGCCCGCCGGTACCACGGAGCATTCATCATGCCACTGACAAGCCATTGAAACAAACACTAATAAATATCATTCGTTTCTAGTGAAATGTACTCCTTCCAAAGATATTTTTTTCCATGTAACAATTAAAAGAGTGACCTTGATTTGGTGCCGAGATTCTTTTGCTACTACCTTCGTCTCAAGTTCGTGCGACGTAGATGCCACAGGGGTTAGAAGAGCGGTTGAGATAGAGAACAACACGCGCGGCGGCTGCTGCCGCGAACTGTCTACTCTACGCCGGTGACAGCGACGTCCATGTGGAAGACGGTGCGCAAAGGAAGGACGACAGCTAATATGTCCGGCGGCCGCTTCACCAAACGCCGACACCGAGGCCAGCAAAATATCAACGCGGCCAATGACACCACAAAGTTTGTTCTGAAGATTCGTGCTGAGCCGTGTCGTCGTCAGGAGGGGTTCCTTTAACGGAAGAGAAACACACACGAATTGAGTGGCGCAAAACAGATGGACACGGACGGGGAGCCCAGTCGAGAACTACGGCCTGACACGTTGACACAACTTACAGGCAAATTCGCTGCTCCTTCGGGCACGCATGGATTGCGCCACCAGAATAATTGGGAGATATTATTACATTATGGGCTCCCTTTTCCGGAAATGCACAATTATCCGGCAAGGTGTCAACTTGAATGATGAGCTATCAGACAGCAAAGTTGCTGCTTATGGAGTGCACGTGGTCAAGGCCAGACGTATCTCATCTGGACAACAGGGGAGAACCATGTCAAACAGCGATGGACAGTGCTAAAGTCGGGATCATCATTTCCGGTTCACAAGGTATCGTTTTACAACCACCAAATCAAACCGGAGAAAAATGAAATGAAAGCAATCATAAGCAATGTGTAGCATGACAAACGCTCCGCATAGAACGGAGGGGGCTCTCTCTCCCAATTGAACCGGCAGATCACTCTTATTAAGGAGGTGTAAATGTAGATTTATACAATCTTTTACTGCTGCGCCTCTGGCTCTTTCTTCTCCAGGTACCTGTCAGATAATAGGAGTAATTCTTAGTGGAAACAGTTTGAATACTGCCAATTGCACTTCGAAATGGTATTTCGCCAATATGGCCCAACCAACAAACACAAAATCCCATCAATGTCAATAGAACCATGCCCAGATCAAAAGATTTTCCAAAATGTCTGAAGAGAAAAGATGATATTAGTGTAGTATGATTTACCCCTGAGACCTAGCCCACCGAGATAGTTGGTAGAGCTGGACTGATTCATTGGAAGCATGGCATGCCAGAAGCAGGTAGTTCCGTGGTTGCACCATCCATGCAAACCTCATGAAGAGTCCTGAATACACGCACATGGCTGCAGATTTGGAAGTATTTGATAAGTATACATCGAGATGGTGCCACAATTAAGAAAATCATTTAATTCAGTTTGCATTGACCTGCAGTCATATTGCCAGATATCATTTCAGGAGGCTTGTTCATGTCAACCAAACCCTGAAAGGCAATAAACATAGGTTTTAGAAGAAAATATTGCCAAACACTGAGCAGCATTGGATGTCAGGATTACACCCCCCACCACCCCCCCCCACCAAAAAAAAAAAAAAAAAAAAAAAACTCATTGAAGTCAGTGCAGGGTACTGATGCTGAACATTAGAGATGTATTGGTTCAAATAACTCAAGATGGCAGCATAAATTAAGCAGGTTATTGATGTAAATACAAACCATGGTAGAATATCATCCAAGCCAATTTTAGCAAGACAAGAAATGATATTTTAACAGCGATATGTAATGCATTTTTAGAAGATTTGATTAGAGCGCTTCACTTTACTGTTCTCAAAGAGTATGGTCAAAGTTCTGCTTCAGTCCATATGAAGTATATGAACCTTTACAAGTTATGCCCAAATGTATCATATCTCAGTCTAAAACTATGTGTGGAATAGTTGAGCCATGTTTCGTGCAATTCGATGATGAAAGACAGACACAGACATCAATCTTTTTCTTATAGATGGGCACAATACCACATGCATACTTATACATCGGAAAGCAGAACTAATCCATAAATATTATCGACAACTGGTGCATTTTGTTTGACCCTAGAGATTATCAACCTACTAATGTGTTATCTCTAAAACCTAGAGATTATCAACCTACTAATGTGTAGGTAACACAGTGGAGACTCCCCCTGCTGTTCGGTTCTAAAAAAACAACAAATGTTGGGAAAATGGTAATCTCCTAAACAAAAAAGAATTGATGAAGTTCTGTTCTTTTTAGAATTATGAGGCAATGAGCACACATTCAGGGTTGCTAATGTCTTGGACCAGGTCTGATCATCCTACATTTCGTATATGACATAGCTACCAAGGCAATTCTTAGAAAGATCCATTAAATACATAGCTCAATAAGGGTACTTACAATGTGCACTAAATAGGCATCGATCTGTATATAGCCCGAGATGGCACACAATTTAAGCAGGTTCTGAGGTACCCAAGCAAATAACTATGGTACATATATGCTGCTATTCAAGAAATTCTTAGCAATAGCAAGTTAGCAACTAGAGCTATCAAGTGCTGATATATGATATCTAAGAGAAATTCAACAATTTAATTAACATTTCTGGCACCATTTACCTATATCCCAAAAGTATTATCCAAGGAATTCTATTTGGTCATGAATGCAGAGTGTGCTTACCTAGCTAGTTAGAAACCAGGCAAAAGAACATCAAGCTGCAAATGTATCTGAAATGTGATTGATATTTTTCTTTCACTGAATATAATAGCTGCCACCAACATATTCTTATTTTCTTTTAGTGTGAGCACAACCCCACCAGCATAATAATGTCAAATACTTTGGAACAAGTGGTATCCTTGGAGAACACAAATATCATTGACAGCTACTCAGACTGCTATAGCCCACACTTCTACTAAAAATGAAAGTTATTCAAGACCTGGCAAATTGTCAGCTACAGCATATTGTTGGACCCCACATGCGTACTGTGCCCACTTTCAGATACATCAAGCTACTACTAACGTTTGAGAGACTTTCAGTAAATGCTAATTTATTGAGTAAAAATAATTCTTGGGGCGTTTTAGCTTATTAGTAAATCTTGCTACAGAAAGCTGACAAGAATTTGGCCATATATTCCCTACATGTAACTAAGCAAGATCTTGTGTTGAGTCATTGACTGCTAATGTCATTTGCCACCAAGCTATGACTTTAAAGACTACATAAGTTATTCGCAAGCAATTCTACAACTCAGCATAATGGCCTCTCTGTTTATGGAAATTGAGCAACAATCAAATGTATCCTTAGGGCGTGTTTGCCACGGTTCAACTCCAAAAAATTCATGGGGTTGGAGTTGCTCATATCAAGCTCCAGAAATTATTGGAGCTTGAGCTGTAAATAAATCAAGGGTCTTTTGTTGAGTCTTTTAAAAAATATATTTTTTTTAATCTATTTTACAAACTTCAGTTCCAGCAAGAATCTCAGAGCTCAAGCTGTGCCAAACAGGCCCTTAGAAAGAAGCATTAAAAAGAGCTCAAAAAATGTAAAGCTCCTTTTTTTCACTTTATGCTACGACAGCATAAAAAGAAATTAAGTGTTCCACTGAATCAGTAACATCCATTTCAGTCCCAAAAACCACAAAAATTGTATCAGAAATCGGAAGCCCTTATCAAAGAATATGAGTATCTGATTGCATTTTGATCAAGTAAAAGGCATACTTTTTCAAATTTGCAATTACTATCGTGAGCCACTTAATGGTCATGCAATTCTATAATTCAACATAGTGACATCTCTGCTTGTGACAACTGAACAACAATCTATCTTTACAAAGAAACATTAATAACAGATCAATAATGTGAAGTTTTTTTCACTTTATGCTACTACATCATAAAAAGAACTCAGTTTCTACCGAATCAGTAACATCCATTTCAGTCCCTAAAACCATGAAACTATATCAGAAATCAGAAGCCCTTAGATAAGAATCTGAGTCTCTGGTTGCATTTTTCTCTAGTAAAAGGTATACTTCTTCAAATATACAATTACTGCTGTGAGCCACTTAACGATCATGAACTTCTTATCGGATAAAATTTTGGTCGTTTATGGACTGTAGACCACATTATTCTTTTTTTACAAAACTGTACGAACTATGAGCATTGCTCATTCATCTATAGCTAAAGGCACAATGATCATAGTTACAAGTATTTCTATTATAGCCAAATGTGCTGCAATGTGAATGGAGTCAAAATTAACAGTTATACAAGGAAAATATTGTCATCCTTATGGCAAAAATATGAAACTACCACCGCTGTCAAGTTTCTTCAGTTACCGGAGCAAATACTCTGTACCGTATTCATAGTTTCGGTGAACAGGTGAAGTACCCCAATACTGGGAGTGGAGGTACTGCAGTGTGCAAAGATGACATGTTTTGTAACATGGTAGGAACAAAGACGCAAGCTGAGATGGAAATGTAGCATACCGCAATCACGAAACCCCAATTTGCAACAGGTCCCCAGAAATGAGTGGTCTTAGGGCCCACAGGACTGTTGATGAAGGCCTTCAGAGCCGTCGACATGGCTGGTTCCTCCAAAGATTCACCGCACCTGGTCACAGATACCTCCGTCAGATCATTATCACAATCTACTGGAAACTACCACACCAAGTTTACAGGATGCAATCATTAGCCTCCTTATCGCCAGTGCCACCAAGACTAATAGGGATGCAACATGCAGGCGATGGCTTCATCAGAACGTAATATGCGCCAGGATCGAGTGAAGCTTAACTAATCCACCAATAACCCTAATCAATCGAGCGAATTTGGTCCAGGAGTGGCTCTCGCAACCAGCAAGACCCGCCCTCCGGAAGAAACACAGAAAGTAATACCAAGGCAGCGAGATTGATGCCAGAGGTGGAGGTGGATAGCGAGGGTACCTTGTCGCTGGTCGTCGTCGACGGCAGGCGGCGGCAGGAGGTGTTGACGGACAACAACAGGGCTAAGAAAGGTCAGGAAGATGGAGATCGGAGAGTAGGTGGGATTTGGGCTGGGTTTGGGCCGGGAGTGGACAATCTGATTCACTAGTTCTGGCCTTTTGGATGTGGGGTTGTATTCTCAAAGGAAACGGAAGAAATGTATGAATACTTTACTTTGTTTATATGTTTCTTAAAAAATAAACGCGTTATAATTCCATTTATTCAGTAAAAAAATAACTTGATGTATATTTCAATTTATTATATTTATATTTTATTCATCAATGCAAAAAATTATGTTTATTAGATATCAAATTTTACATAATTTATCTGTCATTATTCCACATGTTAAACAAAAAAATCAAAATTGCTAGGCATTATTTAGTACTATGTTAGGTGTTAGCTAAAAATTGAGATTTAAAAATGAATAATCGGTGAAAATGAACGGGAAAAAACCAAACTTCAGGCCTCGTTTGGATAGGCGTGTGTCGAAGTGGATCCACATGGGTCGGCGTGGGTTGAGGGAGGAAATACACGCGTGGACCAAAACTCTCGTCATGGGTTAAAAGTGCATTTGGCATCGTCGTGGATCCAAGCGGCCGACTCCTGATCCACGTCAAATAGCGTGGAAATCTAGCAACTCTTCGTCGGGCTGGGAGGATTCTCCGCTCTCTCTCTCTCTCTCCTCACGCTGCAACCTCCTCACACGTAAGACAGCAGCGGCAACTCCCTGCCATTTTCCTCCCACCTGTGCCGTGACCAGCGTGGATTGGGTGCGCGTGCGAGGGTCAACCCAATCCACGCCGGGGTGGATGTTACGCGGGAGCAGGCTTCCCATCGTGCCAAACGAGGCCTCATGTGTAGCATTAGTCCATTTAGAAACCACAAATCCGTCTCGTCCGTTTGAACCCATGATCCCATACCCTGCAGTTTTTTTTTTTGCAAGGGGCCATACCTTAATGTGGAATAGCTTGAGAGTGACAAACTTAAAGATTCTTACTAGAAAACGATAAATTTGTATATATACTCATAACCACATGTGCAACTTGAATTTGCTTGAAAAAATATTATTGGCCAGCTGTATTGTATGTATGGATTATGGTGTGTCCTACAGCATTGCAATTAGAACATAAGATATTTTTTAACTATCGAATTGTTGTCAACATATTTTGATGTTGTATTGATGATGGAAAAGATCACGATGTGTAACTGCTAACGAATATAAATTCAAGTTGATGTGTGACGAAAGGAGCGTATTGACTCTTCTTGCACCATAGTGATAACAATGAAGTAACGTAGTACTAGATCATCTCGTTTCTGACGCTCGTCCTCTTTCCTGCTGTTTGAACCCAACCGGTGCGGCGCCCTCGATTTGTAGCTGATGAAGTGGACTGGGAGTTGGGAGTTGGAAACATGAAACCTGAACAAATTGATCCAATGATAACCATGATGGTGGCAGAGACCCGCAGAATTGAATAGCATCAGCTGCGAACTGTATTCTGTAATACGTTCAGAAGCGAAGACACTGCGTGACTGCACCTTTGGCCTGAACTCCTGACAGCGTCTATAAAAATGCATACAACATATGCTGAAGCAGCTCCATGCATCTCTGCGCCCGACGATGTCCATGACTCCAAATTATTAGTAGTGGCATTGGCACACGGCACGAGCGAGCGAGATACTGTCGGCAGCGACTCGCAATTCACCGAGCTTTAATTTACAGCATGGCGGCCGCTCGTCACTCGCCACGCTGTTCCTTCGTCTCGCTTCTCCTGCTGCTGCCGCTCATGGTGGTGTTATCTGCAGCGGCCGCGGCCGCGCCGTACGAGACGAAGTCCATGGATCCCGGGCTCGTCGTGATGACTCTACCGCCGCCGGTGTCCGGGCCGGAGAGCCTGGCCTTCGACGGCCGCGGCCACGGGCCCTACTCCGGCGTCTCGGACGGCCGCATCCTCCGGTGGCACGGTGGCCGCCAGGGCTGGCCCGAGTTCGCCTACAACCACAGGCATAAGTAAGTTCCGCGTCGCGCCGCGACTTGATTTGTATGCAGCGATCGAGATCGACGTGTACTTGAGCTTGAATAATGTGCGCCGCCGCACACCGACCATTTATCTGGGTGCGTGCAGGAGCGTGGCGTTGTGCGCGCCGGAGAAGAAGCTGGTGGTGCCGGAGGACGTGTGCGGGCGGCCGCTGGGGCTGCAGTTCCACCGGGAGTCCGGCGACCTTTACGTCGCCGACGCGTACCTGGGGCTGCTCAGGGTGCCGGCGCGCGGCGGCCTCGCGGAGGTGGTGGCGGCGGAGGCCGCCGGCGTGCCGTTCAACTTCCTCAACGGGCTGGACGTCGACCAGAGGACCGGCGACGTCTACTTCACTGACAGCAGCACCACGTACCGGAGGAGGTAAGCAAGCATACTACTATGCACCGCGCGTGGCTTTAAAATTGTTCATTCTCTGTTATGCCTTTCCATGCATCGTCAGTTCAACCAACTCATACTGTTAATTACTCTATCTAGTAGTACTATCGCAAGGGACGGTTCTGTTTTTTATCAGTCTGTCCAGCAGTAACAAATGGTGACTGGTAACAGTTATGAATCATATAGTGTTAAGCTCTTAGTTTAGTAATCAATCACAATGTCGCAAAAAAAATGTTAATCAATTACAAAGCCTCAATTCCCAACCAAAAAGATGAGAGAAAATTCTCGCGGTACTATACTTCTGTAATTACTATATACTATACTACTGGAAATTTCCATCAGTTCAACAACTCATGTTGTTACTCTAGTAGACTAGTACAATGACAAGGGACGCTTGTGTTTACCAGTCTAGTGTTCAGCAGTAAGAAAGGTGACATGCATGGTACAGTCATGAATCCACTCATATGTGTTAATCAAGTACACTTTCACTTGCAAAAAGCTTCAACCAAAAAGAGCTGAGTGAAATTTCCCGCGGCACTACTAAAACGGTCTTGTTTGTAACTTTGAACATATAAATTATAATTATTTAGAATTAAACTTAGATGTTTTCAAGTGGTTAACCGCACCGTCCTTTCAGTTTCAGATTATTAAGAGCTGGACACGCATATTCTTAAATTGCATATCACATCGTACTACTTTCAGCAATTTGTTGTTTTGCTAAATATCAATACATTGTTCCAGCGAAAAGAAATTAATTCGAGAGCTGCAGAGTTGACCTGAGTTGTGCCGTAGGTCCGCCGGCTATCGTATATTTCTGCGATACTTTCAGGAAAACATTTCTCTGCGATGTTGGCCCAAAAGTGGCTGCAAACTTCTCTGTGTGATCCTATCCTACCGCTGAGGATCACATCGGATGAATCAATTCGTCGTTGTGCTTAATGAGACGTGACCTACAGGATTTAATTTATTATCAAACTTGTGGAACAGTCTAAGCTGGCTGCGTCTCGATCTGAATTACTACAAATGTTGGCGGAAAAACTGACTCCTTTGCTGTCACGATTCACGAATGAATGATGCATCTGCAGCGACTACCTGCTCGTGGTGGCCCTGGGCGACGAGACGGGCCGTCTGCTCCGCTACGACCGCCGCGCCCGGCGCGTGGCCGTGCTGCACTCCGACCTGCCGTACCCGAACGGCGTGGCCGTGGCCGGCGACGGCACGCACGTCGTGGTGGCGCACACGGGCATGAGCGAGCTGCGCCGGTACTGGGTCCGCGGGCCGCGGGCGGGCCGGGCCGAGACCTTCGCCGAGCTGCCGGGCTACCCGGACAACGTGCGGGCCGACGGGCGGGGCGGGTACTGGGTGGCCCTGGCCCCGGGGCTCAACGCGGGCGACGGGTCCGAAGCCGCGCCCGTGGTCGCGGTCAGGGTGTCCGGCGAGGGCAAGGTGGTAGAGGCGATGGACGGGTTCAGCTTCGTGTCCGTGAGCGAGGTCGCGGAACGGAACGGCACGCTCTGGGTTGGCTCCGTCGACACGCCCTACGCCGGCAAGCTCAAGCGGAACGTTGGCTAGCTCCATCCATCATCCCACAAGTATTCGTGTCTGTACTTACCGGCAACAGCATGTTGCATGTGTGTCGTGTGATTCTTCTTTTCTTTTTGGACAGTGTCTTTGACTGTACACTACCTGTGTTGTATCATTCTCGCCGCCATTGTGGAATTTCAGGTCAACAAAAAGTAGCACTTAGTATTTGTTTTTTTTTTTTTTTACGGATATTCATGATCTGCGTCGACCGGTGGGCCCATGCATACAGTGGTGAAATGGCTTCGGTCCGGCCCATGCTTATTTCGGGCCTAATGGGCATCACGGCTGGGCTGACTAGCATTCTCAAGTGGTTCGCCATCGCCAATCGCCATGGCCGGCGCGTCCTCCTCGCACGAAAGTCGGCAAAGTCCTCGTCCGTGTCCAACGCATCTTGCTGGCTGGCGGTGGTGCGAGCCTATTTGCGGTTCTTCACACTTTGTTCTTGTGTTCCTGCCCACGCGCTGCAGAGCGAGGCCTACAAGCAAAGCTTCCGCTCCAGAAGAACTTCTGATGCAATGGAAGTTATCAGCTTTTGTTTGATGCACTGCCGCTTCATCTTTTCATACACTTGGAACTTACCAAGATTTGAGAGAACATCGTAATCCACCTCCTGACATTCCTCACGGGGGGGGGGGTGGAAACTCTGCCGATGGAATCCAAGAAAATGCATGAACACCCCGACGCCTGCATTACCCTGCGACGTATGGCCATGAACCTTGCGTATGGCAGCGCACCCCAGGGAGCGGCGGGCAAAAGGGAAGGGACCCCTCATCGAAATGATGATATTCAATTTCAACGAGACGCTCGCTCACTCGATTGTCAAGCGTGGTCCGTCCCTGTTTTACGGCGTCCAGCGCCTGGTCCTGGACCGTGTGTATGCTTGGATCTGATCAAGGAGTCTGTAGGGTGCCATCCATCCATCGTCATGCCATGCCGGTCGAGCCGCTTGCTTGCACGAGAACGCGGTGACCACTGGCCCGGCAGGGATGCATGTATGGCTTGTGCCAGTGGCTCAGTGTTGCCCATATGGTAGTACCTCGAGCTCTCTGCATCAGAATTCAGAAGCAAAAATAACCTGACCTGCAAACACGTTGGTCCCCGGCCGGCCGGGGCTACTGCAGGATTCACCACTTGGTACAGTGAACAGCGGTGAGGGCGAATGGTGCACGGAAGTTACCCGGCGCTCTCGGCAGCACGCACGCCGTGCACATTCAATTGCATGCCTCCCGGTAAAGCTGCCGTGATCCGTCGTCTCGCGCATATGGCGATCGCCTCGGCGCGGCTGGTCCAGAAGCGGCAGCAGCAGGGGCGTTAATTGTTGGCACCTAACGCTCTGGCAGGAGTACAACGCAATGAGTACTCCGCTACGTACGAAGGCTTCCTGCTGCTGCTCCATCGACTGGAGACGGACAGCATGCCTGTCGAGTCGCCGGCGGCTGCAGCTCGCCGGCCGTGCGCGACCGAAGACACGAACCACCAATGACTGCCTCTTGGTGGAGAAGCATCTCGGCGCCGGTGACGGGATCGATCGGTCGATAGCATTGGAGCACTACGGCCTCGACTTGGCATTTCAAGTCGTGTCCCGAAGGCTGAAACTCAAGGAATTTCTGTATACTCTAGCACTGTGCAGAAGGTACGTGTGGAAGCAGGGTACCGGTCCACCCCTTACCTTATTACCGTGGGCGACAGGCAGCAAGATCGAAAGTCCTGGAGGCGTCAAAAGGACACAGCAGTACCGTAAGTAAAATTGCCATTCTGATTGAAATCTGATTGTTCGATCTGTTTTTTTACGGTCACGTAATTAAGCTGCTGGGAAACCTTGTACGGTCCTTACCTAAAAGTATGCCAAATATGTCCGGCCGAAACGGCCATATATGAACGGATGCTTAAATTCGCATCTTGTGGCTTTCTGTATTTCTGACGAGAGAGCGGTGCCGGTGAGAGAGTGACTGACACCCTCTATAAAAGCGCATGCCTTACACTGTCCGACCGCAGCCACGAACAGAGCGACACTATAGACACATCATCATCAAGAGCCAGCTTCTCCCGAGACCATGGAGGCCAAGTGTTCAGCCGCCACCGTGCTCCTCTCCGCTCTGGGGACGGTGCTGCTGCTGCTTGTGTCCACGGTGACCTGCCACGAGGAGATGAAGTCCATCTTCGTGCGGCAGCACCAGGTCCTGCCCATGCGCATCGGCCGGCCCGCGTTCGGCCCGGAGAGCCTCGCCTTCGACCACCGCGGCGACGGGCCCTACACCGGCGTCTCCAACGGCCGCGTCCTCCACTGGCGCGGCGCCCGCCGCGGCTGGACCGAGTTCGCACACAACTACAAGCACGCGTGCGTAGTCGTATTTCCCGTCGCGTCACGCCATTTGCTTCTATATGATGAAGTAGCAGTAGCTAACCTGTGCAGTGCCGCTCGCAGGACGGTGGCGGAGTGCGCGGCGAAGAAGAAGCTGGTGGTGCCGGAGAGCGCGTGCGGGCGGCCGCTGGGCCTGCAGTTCCACCGCGCCACGGGCGACCTCTACTTCGCGGACGCGTACCTGGGCCTCATGCGCGTGGGCCGCCGCGGCGGGCTCGCGGAGGCTGTGGCCACCGCGGACGCCGCCGGCGCGCCGCTCAACTTCGTCAACGGCGTGGACGTCGACCAGGAGACGGGACACGTGTACTTCACCGACAGCAGCACCGCGTACCAGCGAAGGTACGTACGGGCTCGCCAATTGACTCCATCCACATGCACGCAGTAATAATATGGATACTACATACGTAGGCTGGAGCGGTAGGCGTACGCATACGTGTCTATGTTTCAGTGCCTCGTCGCTATACTACCTATTACTCGTACTATACGGTTATGCTATACTAGAATCAAGTGGTAGATACGGAGTCATAGGAAGCTCGAGTGCCCGCGCGTAGAACCGGCCGTACGGTGCACATACGCAGCGGCGTTAGGCCTTTATTTGCGCGCCGCGTAATGTCGTGCACGGCACAGTAATAATGTGACGGTGTAACAATGCCTCCACGCATAGTATCTGGTCCATGGAACAGTTAATTTGTGCCGGCGATCTGGCCGGAGCAACAACATGTTGGGTCGCCAACTCTCCCATGGCACGCGATCGCATCAGCTAGGACGGCCTACGCCGTTTTTAGCAGTTGAGCACTGCACTGTGTCCAGGATCCATGCTCCATGGCTAATTCGCCCAGATCTCGCTAGGCCTGCATTTCCATGTCCGGAAGAGTGGCGTGTGCCGTTTACTGCTGGCGTGGCGTGCCCGAACGCCGACGAGCCTGTACGAGTTCACTGACTGGCGCCGTGCCCTGACGCTGGGCTGGCCAGGGGCCTCCTGAGCTGGCGCCGTTCCGGCGGTGACACCTGGCCGTGGCATTGACGGCACTTTTCAGTGCTCACCTGAGCTCCGTGCCCGCCCGTCACATGGACGCGGTACAGTCATTGACTCATTGCCGGGACATTTATGTACTCCAATTCACGACTAGCCGCGAACGAAGCTCTCGGACCACGTCTCAGGACAATTTATGCGGTTGTCTGGAAACAAGACACTTTTCGTAGCATGCCATGTTTCTACGTTACAGTGATATACTAGTATATACGACCGTACCGTGACATTCTTTATGGACTGTTTAGGAAGCATATAATAAGGGCCCCTTTGGTGGAGCTCCCACTCTTCCAAAAACTGATTCTGCTCCTGATTCTTTAAAAGAGCTGCTTCACTCGAAGGAGCAGGAGCAGTTTTGCAAACTGTTTGGTAAAACAGCTCCCTTTGTTTTTAGTTTTAGCTAAAAAAGAAGAAGAAATGTGACAAATGTCCATGGTACCCTTGCTCGCATGACTTGTCCGAGGAAGAAATATCCAGTGGCAATTGCTGTAAATTAGTTGAAAGCCCGTGGGGACATACATATTTTGCATGGTGAACAGGAGTGCGGGAGCGGGCGGAGCAGCTATTTTCCGCTCCACCGCTCCTCCTGACGCCCTCTCACGGACCAAAAACTGCTTCACGTTAGGAGCAGTTTTTTTTCCTTCCTTTGGTAGAGCTCCTTCTAAAATAGCTTCCTAATCTGTTTTGAGAGCTCTACCAAAGGGGCCTAAGTGCATATATACTAACAAACGATCTGATCCATCTTTCAGCTTTGTAGCGTACTTGTGCTACGGTTGTGACGAATTCAGTATTTTGTTTCGTGCATGTGATCGCAGGGACTACTTGATGATCATCCTGACGGCCGACGCGACGGGGCGGCTGCTGCGGTACGACCCGTCCACGGGCAACGCCACCGTGCTGGCGTCCGGCCTCGCCTTCCCCAACGGCGTGGCGCTCAGCGCCGACCGGACCCACCTCGTGGTGGCAGAGACCGGGTCGTGCCGCCTGCTCCGCCACTGGCTGCGCGGGCCCCGCGCGGGGACCACCGAGCCCTTCGCCGACCTGCCCGGGTACCCGGACAACGTCCGCCGCGACGACGGCCGCGGCGGCTACTGGGTGGCGCTGAACCGGGAGAAGTCGTGGGCGACCGACGGCACCTCACCGCGGGCCGTGGCTGCCGTCAGGGTGCGCGCTGACGACGGCACCGCGGCAGAGGCGCTGCGCGGGCTCGGGAACGCCACCGTCAGCGAGGTGGTGGAGCGGAAAGGCGCGCTCTGGCTCGGATCCGTCGACACGTCCTACGTCGGCCTGTTCAGGATCGCTCAGCTCTAGCACTCTGAGAGCCAACCGTTTTATCCAATTTTCATGAGCATGTTATGTTATGTTACAAACTACTACTCGTAGTATTGAACTCCTACTATCTAGTCTAACGCGTAGTAGCATCGTTGGTCAGCTATCAGTATATCTGTAACATGTTTCGCTTTCTCATATCGAAAAGTTTGTGCTACTTATATTCTAACCCTGACAAGCTATCGGAGTGGAAGCTTGTGCTCCAGCAGTCCATATGATGTTACGCGAGCATCAGCAGTTAGGCAGCTTAGTAGGCAAACCAAAGACAACAGCAAAATGGGGAAAAGTACTAGTCACGCTCAGCCAATAAAGCCTTTTTGCTAGGTGACAAGCATCTAAAAAACTTCATTCCGCAGAAAAATTGGATGCCTCGTGGTACATTGCCAAGTCCCAAATTGCAATGGTCTAGCGCTTTATTTCTAGAATGAGGGTTCACATAACTTAACCCCTACAGGAATTCTATCATCTGTATAGCAAGTTCTTATGGAGACCTGAATGCTTCCCCAGCATAGCGCACATTACCGAGTTCCTCTTCAATCCGGAGAAGCTGTAGTCAAACAACAATAACATAAGATGATTTGTGCAGACAACATAGAGGTGGGAAGATCAAGGGACTGAAATATGACAATGGGAGTAAAATCAGGATCATATCTTTACCTGATTGTATTTGGCCAGCCTCTCGCTGCGGCATGGAGCTCCGGTCTTAATCTGAAACATACAATTGAGTTTGGTTATGATCATTTGGTAATTACAGGCAGAAATAGTGTGTGACAAGGATTTAAGGTGGTCCTTCACCTGTCCACTTGCTAAGCCAACAGCCAGATCCGCGATGAAGTTATCTTCTGTTTCACCGCTTCTATGGCTGACCATCACACCCCAACCAGCAGCTTTTGAATCAAGAGCTGCTTGAATTGATTCGGTGACACTACCGATTTGGTTGACCTGGAAAACGAACATCATGAGTATTAATACAGACATTTAGTATCAAACTGCATGGTGCTTGCCTATATCTGACGTATATAATGTTCATTAAGGCACACAGTTCAGCATTTGAAAGACACAAATATTTATTGGTAGATTACATCACATCTCTTTAGCCTTAGTTGTTAGTAGTTGGTTAATTTCAATCACAAGAAGCTACACTGAACATGGACAGATATATGACAATCAGAGCAAGGCTGCAACATCCCTATAGTAATAATGATAACCATAAACTATCACCGTAAAAGAGGATGCTAAAAGATGGTAAATGGTTACCTTTAACAATAGAGCATTGCAAGCCTTCTTGTCAATTGCCTCTGCTATACGTTTTGGGTTTGTGACAAGTAAATCATCGCCCACAATTTGGATATCCACGGAGGACTGCAACGAAGCCCATGAGCTCCAGTCATCCTGATCAAAGGGGTCCTCAATTGATACAATAGGGAAATCCTTAACGAATTCTTTGTACAGGTCACCAAGACGTTGGGCTGAGAGAACATGGGCTCCATCATTCGGCTGATTCTTGAAGTTTAGATCATAGCGTCCATCCTTCGTAAGGAATTCTGAGGCCGCAACATCCATTCCAATTTTAATCTGCACAAGGATTGTAGAGTATTGGTCTGTTGGAAACAAAACAGAAAAAAGAGAAAAAAAATGAAAGAATGAAACTAAGACAACTGGTACCAAACCTTTCCAGTATAGCCCGCCTTCTCAATGGCATCCATAAGCAAGACAAGACCCTCCCTGTTGTCTTGAACATTAGGAGCAAAGCCACCTTCATCTCCAACATTGCATGCATCTTGACCATATTTTGCCTTAATGATGCCTTTTAGGGCATGGTAAACTGTAATACAGACAAAGATGCTCCGAATGAGGATGGAAGATAAAATGACCAGCAATGAAAAAGAGTATAAACAACTGTGCAGCAATAGTTATTTACTGAAATCTGAAATTCAGTTTTGGCATTTGGGAAATTATTAAAAGACATTAATATGCATAAAGGACACAACTTAGTTACTTATACAAGTTTCATAGTATACTAACTTATAAAAGTCCAAAGAGTTATTACCTTCAGAGCCCATGCGAAAAGCCTCTGCAAATGAAGTAGCTCCAACGGGTAAAAGCATGAACTCCTGCATGGCCAGATTGTTGCCAGCATGACTCCCTCCATTTATCACATTGAAAGCAGGGACAGGCATGACAAGCTCTTTAGTTCCTGCTAACTCCTGGATATGCTTATACAAAGGAACTCCCTTCGCACCGGCACCTGCCCTACATACACTTAAGGAGACTCCAAGAATAGCATTGGCACCCAATTTTGATTTATTTGGAGTCCCATCAATGTCCAGCATGATTGCATCAACATCACTCTGGTTCCTGGTAAAGTGGAAGGTAATTTGCATCAGACATGATACAGAAAACATAATGCAAAAATGATTTAAAATTGATTTTACAGCACCTTCCAAAACTTATGCATGTATCTGAACAGAATGGAAATAATATAGTACGGTTTAAACTGACAATTTCTTTACATTCCTTTTCCTACATTGCAACAAGTTACGGAGGCAAGGCATTGTTTCACTCCTTATGCCCATTTAGTTAATGTGAGTGATTTCATTATCATAAAAACTATGACGAAAAAACACTACAAGACCTGTTTGCCACATCCAAAAATGTTTTAATTCTATGGTCTATGGTGTAAGTTCAACACATCAATTGGAAGCTATCATAACATTTAGAAGCACAAACATATATTCAAACAAGACAAACTTTGGACTACAATGGAACTAGCACCCATTTAGACAGTGAGACCATAAAATCTAGTGGTAGGGATTCTAGCAAAAGATGGTAGTTTTAATGTATCCGTTTCTGTTCAATGCATAAAACAAATTTAGGCATTTATGATATGATTTAGAAAATGCATGGGTATTCGGCAAGATCTGTCAACGAGGCTCATCGGATGCAACCTACTCGTGATTGGATGCCCGAACCAGCTATTGAGCCAGGCTCTCGACATGCAACAAGTACCTATGAGCCAGGCTCTCTGAATGCGAAAAATTTCTTCGTTTCCACTCAGTCTGGTCCGCGTGATGCAACTGGAGTGTGTGGACGAGCGTGCTGTGAGGGAAAAGGTGGCCCCAACTGAGCAGGAACGGGCAACCAATCATTGTTTCTGAGTAGCCTGGCTGAACAGAGATGTAAACCAAACAAAAGGATGCTGCATCTGGCAAGCCTGGCCGGCGGGAGCATGTATCCGTGGTGCGAGCCAAGCTGAGCTCATCCGATAACCAATCACGCCCTAACATTTTCACTAAATTCCATATGCTAAGCATAAGACCATGAAACGACTGAAATACTAGTAACGAAATGTTTCTAGGATCACTAGTACCTAATTCCAACAAAAATCCTCTTACAAGAAGCAATGACAAACCCAATAAGAAGCATGAATAACTATTACTAATTTACTCCCAGGAATCAACTAGTTATTTGCCGCTTACTAGGACTTCTCAAAGCTATTTAATCCTAGAACATGAATAAAATTCTGAGTCCCTCCTGACATCATGCTATTTGGATCCTCAGGATTTTCCCTGATAAATAATCAGGACTACCAGTTGCATATTACAAAGTCCAAAGCATCTTAACACCTACATAATCAAACCAAAGACTGTTGATCAAACACCTACAAAGTGTGATCATAACTCCTAAGTTCCTAACTAGTAAGAGGAAACAAAATGTGAAAGAAATGCACAATTCCACACATTGAACCACATTATACCTCTAACTTGAATCGAAAACTGCGATTGCAGATCATCAGACTCTACAAAATTCACTTTCACGTAGAAGTCAAGCTAGTCAACTTATTAAACCTCATGGACTGAGGTGGTTCAAACATGGATCACACACGCCCCGGCCCCTCACACTGTTATCAGTAATAACTAGAGTGGTGATCAAATATCCATCCAGATCCACCATTCCAGTACAATCCACTTCTTATTTCGATTCCCAAGTTACCTCACATCCACGCCGACGAGCTTGGGCGCGATGACCTCGTTGATGTTGTGCACGGCTTGAAGGACTCCCTTCCCGCCGTAGACGGACTTGTCCCCGTCGCGGAGCTCGAGCGCCTCGTAGATCCCCGTTGACGCCCCGCTGGGAACCGCGGACCGGTGAAGCCGGCCGTCGCCGCTGACGAGATCAACCTCGACGGTGGGGTTCCCGCGGCTGTCAACGATCTGCCGCGCGCGGATCGACCGCACCGTCTCCGCACCTGCTGCCGCAGCGGGCGCTGTAGCCGACGTGGAAAGCGCCGCGCGAACAGCGACGGCGGCAGGGCGACGGGCCCCGAGGCGCGCGGGGATGGCGGCGCCGCGGAGAAGGGGCTTGGGGCAGGGTAGAACGTGCTGGGCAGCCATCAGCGGAGGGTCTGAAGTCTGTCAGAAGGCGGAGACGAGGAGCGGCGGTTGGCTTATATAACGGCGGCGCTCAGTGGCGGCGGCCTGGGGGAGGTCGCTGCGGCTGTTCGTCGGGCGGAGGCGGCGAGGTGGCGAGGGGTTTCCGCGAATAAATTTTTTGAAGGAGGCGGGGGTTGGTGGAAGAGACGAACGGAGTGGGACCCGCTTGTCAACGATTGATTGCAGCGCCCCATGGTCATCTATGGGTTGGACAATTGGCCTTTTGGTTTGGTTTCTTTTTGAAATTTTATTTGCGATTGGTTGGTTTGGTGGCGGCCGCTGGCCGGTGGGAGGCTGGAAGGGCGAGCCGAGCAGCGAGTAGGTGCTTGGCACGTGAGTAACAGAGAAGACGCCGGCGGCCGGAGGACCTCTGCAGATCAGGCTTCGAGTTCCGGACATGGGGCAAATGTACCGCATTGTTTGGAGCTCAGAGATTTTTCACTACCACACCGTAAATGAGTATCTCAGAACAAGTACAAAATGTTATTGTGGGTGCAATCGATGCCGAACATAGGGAATTGGCTCGATTCGTATCTTATAGAGTGCTTATAAAATAGGCAAACGCAAGAAAATTTTGAACACGACAAATACAGGCATTCCTATCAAGCAACTCTGCACACCGATCCAACCAAATCAATTCTACACAAAGCTGCAACTTAAAATTGAATACGAGTACAAATCATCTTAGCATCAATACTTAACAGCGTTGAACACCCAAACAAATAGATGGAAAACGACTATAGAAAAATCTGTAACTTAAAATTCTAACAGCACAATAATGGAAAACAAATAGATGGAAAACAGGCAACAGTTTGTATTACCATCAAGCAACTCGCACAAGGATCCAACCAAACCAATTCTACACAAAACTGCAACTTAAAATTGAATATGAGTACAAATCACCTTGGCATTAATACTCAACAGAGTTGAACACCCAAACAAATAGATGGAAAACGACTATAGAAAAATCACCTAACAGCACAATAATGTTTGGGGATCACAAACTATGGCTACAGCATTAGAAGATGACTCTTGTCTACATAGCTGCAAGTACCCTCATGAAAGAGATGGCCCATTTTTTTTTAATAAACAAAGAGATGGTCCATGGACGAGTATGAGATACACATAACACTGAAGTCTGTCACACAGCTCCAAATTTTTGCTCACCAATCTCAGTTACCAGAGTCAGAAGGCTTTGCCTCATCGGTCTTCTTGGCAGGCATCTCAGTGCCCATCTCAGCCTTTAGATCGTTGATGCTCTGCTCCAGCTCATCGATCTTGCTTCCCATTTCATCTAGTGCAATGTAGTTAAGTAAAACACAGGATTGGAGACCAGAAGTACATATGGTTATTTTGTTTTAAAAAATATTCATGCAGAAAGCTCTACCCAGTTCATTATTCCTACAGATAAGTACCTAAGGTTTGTATTAAATCACAACAACAACATAACAAAGCCTTTGTGTCCCAAGCAAGCTGGGGTAGGCGCATATCTGTATTAAATATTACTCCTTCCGTTTTTAAATTGTTGACGCCGTTGACTTTTTTCGTTATGTTTGACCGTTCGTCTTATTCAAAAAGTTATGAATTATCAAATATTTTATTATGATTTGTTTTATCATGAATGGAAGTTGAAACATAACTTACAATTCCACATATTTGAAAAAATATTTTGAATAAGACGAATGGTCAAATGTAACGAAAAAGTCAACGGTGTCAACAATTTAAAAACGGAGGGAGTAGAAGATTTGTATTGCATAAGATAGTGAAAATGGTAGAGTCTGATCTTACTTCCAGATCTATTTTCATAACTCTTTCACTTTCAAAGGACAAAAACATAATGAAAAAATTGAATGTACACAAATACCAGCAGATAAGGATATTCTTTGACACAATGCCCTGGGACATAGACTCAAACCTTGTTTGCTGCAATATCCAGTGAATCAGTCTTAAAGTGAGTGAGAAATGAGGGCAAATTAGGAGTAGATGTTAATGAAACCATATCCAGAGGCACTCACCATCTGGCCAAGGAGGTTTTGAACCTGAAATAGAAAGCTACCGATCAGTAATGGCTAAGTTCTTCCTTCTCAAAAAGCAAAATGCAAATTTGGGCAATAGGAAACAGAAACATAGCTTATATTTTCATGTCTTCATCCTATCTAACGGATTTAATAAACTGTGTTTCATACATCTATCTAATTTGTCTAAAACTATACCGAAACTACGTAATACTGGAAGTTGTGAGCCATATGAACGAATCAAGCCCATGCAAATTTGTTCTTATGTTACTGTCCAATATTTTAATTGTATCAGAAAACAAGGAAAATCATTTGATACACATTAACAGAATATTTAACTATACATATCAGCACTGGCATCAGAACTTACAAAAGCAGTCATATCTGTTGGGTTCTGAGATGAGGGCTCTGATTCCATGTTAACCTGCAACGACAAAAGCAAACAAGTTAGAAGTTACTAACAATGATACAATGCAGATGAATTACACACAGGTGGAACAAAAGCCATGTTGCTGTAACACAACATTAGCATAGTTGCTGCAAGCTATAGTAAATGCAAACGACCAAGATAACAGCATTATTCAGAGAATATTACAGATGTGATTCAGAGCTGAGAACTTGAAAATTAGAAGAAGAAAAAAGCATATAATTTCAATGAAAAGAACACAAAACCATTCAAAACTCCTATACCTACCATAACGAGGTTCAGAGCTGATGATATAATAATGGAACAGTTCAAGGAACCTAAATACACAAGCAGAACAAAAGCCATGTTGCATGGGGAAATGGTAAATGGACACCGATTTCAGTAGGAAATTAGATATGGGAACAAAATAATCTAGCCGAGCATCCCACATGAGGCACAAAGAGACACGTTATTACCTTAAAACTTGTACAGCAGGGAGGGAAAACAAGTAAACAAACGATGAAGGACATAAGGCATGTAAGCAAGCCGTGAAATGTTACTGTTCATCTCCTATTTTCCATTTTCCCTCCACCCGGTCTCATCAAGATCAAGCCCTGAGAATTCTGGGACAGTATTCACGTTATTGATTTCCCCTGCCCTCTTACTACGCATGACACTTGCCAAATCTTGAATAGTGCAGGATGTGCTCCGGCGCATCCTATCTGTGACCATTTCAAGGTCGTCTTTCAGACCAAGCCTGAGTAACCTATCCCTCAACACCTGACAAGTAGCCTGGTAAGGTGGGATGCCATCATCCACCATCCTCAAAAAATAGCTGCATGCCTCTTCTGCTCGACCCTTCTTGCAACATAAGCCATGGATCATGACAGCATAAGTTGCAGCCCCTGGGTGGAAACCACGTTTTTCCATCCTATCCCAAACCTCGATTGCTTTATCAATCCTTCCTACAGAAATCAACATTTTAAGAAGCATGTTGTAAGAGTGACGGTCCGGCATACACGAGTGTTTATCCATCCTTGCAATAAGTCGCAATGCCTTGTTCACCTCTCTCAGCTTACAATGCGCATTTAGCAGAGTGTTGTAGCTCCAGACATCAGGCTTTTCCCCTTGGGAGTCCATTTCACAAAGGATATTGTAGGCCTCGTCAATCTCTCCCAACTCACAAAGTAACCGAATGACAGCATTGTATGTGAATACATTTGGCGTAAGGTCACGCGCACGCATCCTATCTAGCACACGAAGAGCAGCACGAGCATCCTTTGCTGCACAGGAAGAGCGAAGGAATGGCCCATAAGTAGCCGCATCCGGGACAAGCCTGCGGCTGAGCTGCATATCTTTCAGCTGCACTTGCGCGAGCGCAACATCCCCACCTCGACACAAGGCATCAATCAGCGCGTTATAAGCAGGCACATCAGGCTCTACACCTCGCTCAACCATTTCGTCAAACAGCTTGCGGGCATTTTCTGGCTTCGTGGCTACAGCCCACCCAGAGATCAGGATGGTGTAGGTTTTGGCTGAAACTTCAAACTGGTTCCCTGAATCCCTAAAGAAGGCTTCGGCATGCTTTACCAGGCCATTGTGCGACAAGGCAAATAGGAGGGAGTGTAGATCGGCGAGTGTAGGCGGGAACCCGAACCGCTCCATGGAAGAGAAGGCCCGAATCGCGTCATCGGGGAGTGCAGCGCGCGCATACGCGCGGAACAGCAGCGGGAACAGGTCTCGCGAGAGCGCGGAGGGTGGGAGGTCGCACAGCAGAGAGCGCAGCAGCGGGAACAGCCCCGCGCTCGCAAGGGAGCCGGCAAGGATGAGGAGAGACTCGGAAAGGTGCGTGAACCCCGGCAGCGCCGCAGCGAAGAGGAAGAACCGGAGCGAGGGGTCGGGGAGATTGCGGCAGCGGCGGAGGACGGCTGCCGCTGCCGCGGGAGTGAGGCGATCCTCGAACCCGCGCAGTGCGGCGTGTAGGTCGTGCCGCGGGCCACGGAAGTCGCTGAGCACGCGGCATAGCGCGCCCACGAGCTGCGGGTCCGGCTCCGCGGGGTCGGGGCGCGGATCTGTCGGATTTTCGGGCGCGGCGGAGCAGAGGCCACGACGCAGGACGCGCCGAGGCGCGGCTGAAGAGAGCCACCTTGCTGCGGCGGATCGCATCGTCAGATGCGCGCCGCGGAACTCCCGACGCGGCTGTGGCGGCGGAGAAGAGCAGATTCGCGAGTGACGTGAGGATGCACAAGCAAAAGCACGGAGGAAAGGGTCGAAGAGGAGGATGCGGGAGGAGGGCTTACCGAGGAAGTGCGGGGCGTCGAGGAGGCGGAGATCGCCGGCGGCGGGCGGATGCGGAGGAGATCGCGGTGGGGCTGGTGCGACGCGTGTGGTTGTGGCTCGGTCGAAACTCGAAACGAGGGGATCGAGTCGGAACAGAGGGATGCCGATGGTTCGATGACGGGCGGGCCCGCAGTCAGTGGGCCGTCGCCGAAAGCGAGCATAAAGTGTTTTGAATTCAGAAAAAAAGGGAAAGTGCAAGAGATCAGTGACGTGCAATGTACTAAAATCCAACAGATTAGTACTCCTGCACCTCAGATAGTTATTGTTCCATTCGCAAGTCGAACTCAACTAGCCAAACACCGCTATATTAATGAGCAACACATCTAACTGCTAATTCTAAACAGGCCCGTATCACCTCACTGAAGCAACCAACACCGCGGCAACCAACGTCGGTGCGCTGCACGCCAGGGCCGGACCGGGCGGAAAGAACGTGCGACCGCGCTTGATCTTCGAAAGGGGTGCGGGCCACGACGCCCCGGGGAACACAGCTCGCCGGCAGCGGCAGCGTAGATCAAGCGCGCGTGCATGCGTACGGCACCGCACGTCTCCCGTGCTACTACTACCGTTCTCCTTCTCCAGCGGAGCAGCCGCGACGCTTCGGATCTGGCTAGGCAAGGCACGAGCACGACGCGTGGCTCTGGTCCGTTCGGTTCAAACTACGATGCTCCGTTCATCCAAATCTTTTAGGCCAATCTTTTACAGAGCGAAGAAATTTCGGGAAAGTGGCTCGTGCAATGGGATGGGTCAACGGCGTTGGTGAATGCCCCTCGCTGCGGGCGGCCATTTCAGGCATCGATCCGCTGGTCTCCTCCGCTGGAGCTGGACCGATCCCATTGCCATGGGCACTTCCACTCCCCGCCACCACCACTCCATGCCTCCGCTCCTCACGAAGCGGATCCTCGCCTTCGCGCTCTACGTCCTCGTCCCCCTCGCCCTCCTCCACTACCTCCTCTCCCTCCCTCCCCCACCTCCTCCTCCGACCACCACCACCACCCTTACCGCCCTGAAACCGCCGCAGCAGCCCGCGCCGGCGAGGAAGCGCCCGCCGCCGTCGCCGCGGTGCGACTACTCCGACGGCGAGTGGGTGCGGACCGATTCGGCGCCGCTGTACAATGGCACGAGCTGCGGCGCCACCATCAAGGCCGGGCAGAACTGCGAGGCGCACGGCCGGCCGGACTCCGGGTACCTCCGGTGGCGGTGGCGCCCGAGCGCCGCCCTGGGATGCGCGCTCCCGCCCTTCGATCCGGCCGAGTTCCTGCGCCTGATCCGCGGCCGCCACGTGGCCTTCGTGGGCGACTCGCTCGCGCGGAACCAGTGCGAGTCCCTCGTCTGCCTGCTGAGCTCCGCGTTCCCCGCGCAGCTGGTCCGCGGGGCCGGCGGCGGCGACGGGGACGGCGACGGCGACGAGCTGCGCAAGTTCCGGCGGTGGGCGTTCCCGTCGCACGACGCCACCGTGTCCGTGTTCTGGTCGCCGTTCCTGGTCAACGGCACCGAGAAGGCGAAAGGTGGCGCGAGCGGGCCGGACCACAACCGGCTGTTCCTGGACCAGCCCGACGAGCGGTGGGCCGCGGAGGTGCCGGGGGTCGACGTGGTGGTCCTCTCCGCGGGCCACTGGTTCCTGCACCAGGCCGTGTACTACGACCGCGGCGCCGTGGTGGGGTGCCACCAGTGCCCGGACCGCAACCGCACGGAGACGGGCTTCTTCGGCGTGTTCCGCCTCGCCGTGCGCAACGCGCTGCGCGAGGTCGTCCTCCGCGCCGCCCGGGCCGAGGCCCAGCGCCCCAAGCTGGCCGTGGTGACCACCTTCTCGCCCGCGCACTTCCAGGGGGACTGGGACAGCCCGCGCGCGTGCGCGCGCACGGAGCCGTACGCGCCCGGGGAGAGGGAGATGGAGTACATGGACCGGGAGATGTCGGCCGCCGAGGCGGAGGAGGTGGTCGCCGCGCGCGCGGACGCGGCGGCGCGCGGGGCGGACGTGGAGGTGGAGGCGCTGGAGGTGACAAGGCTCGCCGGGATGCGCGCAGACGGGCACCCGGGGCCGTACATGCACCCGTTCCCGTTCGCCGCCGGGGAGAGGGACCGCGTCCCCAACGACTGCGTGCACTGGTGCCTGCCCGGGCCCATCGACACGTGGAACGAGATGCTGCTGCAAGTCGTCAAACGATGGGCCGACGGCGTGGACGCCGACGCGGCATCTTCGGCGCCGTGAACGTGAAGCCAAGGGACTCGGAGGAGCTTGTATCCAAAATTTCCCAATTTAAGTATGGATCTCTCGCCAAAGGCCCCTCAGAAAAGGTTAAAGTTTGTAACGTCACTAGTATAGGAATTTTTTTCACCGATTGAGCTTGAAACTAGCAGTGATGGCTGTTCGTCAGAGCGCTTGAAGTTGTTTAGTCCTTTGCTAGTACGATCGAAGGATCGATCGAAAACAGAACTACCTCGAATGCATTAGTTTAGTATGGTGTTACGCTGCTCAAGATGGCGGTATGGCACTGTAGTTGCGGCGATTGCCTGGGGCAGCGACGTGTCTGCCTTCCGAGACCGGCCTGAACCGGCGCCGGCTGGTGCGGATCGAGGTGTCGGTGCTGAGCTGATGATTTCCATCAATGAGGCTGCGACTCCCCAGAAAGATCGTCAACGGTGAACTATCCCGTGGAACGAGCATCTGGGCTCTGGGGCATCTTCCTGTCGTTCTCTTCAGGGGCAGAAATCTCGATCGCCCGTAGAACACGATACCAGTAGAACACTGGCGTTCTCCTTATCACGATACCAGTAGAACACTGGCCAACTGGCACGTCGAGCCTGCGAACCCCGTGTGAATGTGGACGGCGGCGTGCCACACCGGTGAACGGTGATTGCGATAATGGGCTTCACCTCGCTGATCACCAGGTACTTGGAGCTACTACTAACGTAACGCCGGCGCATGTCCTGGGACAAAACAGAAGCCAGCGTCGGCGTACGATGACAAGTTTACAACGATACCACGTCATCCTTAGGTTCAGCATCAAAGCCACTGAAGCTGAATGATGTACGGTATAATCCGTTTATGCCGCGCAACAGGTTTATAACAAATCACAGCCTTGAGCTCATATTTCACAAACTTGGATAACAGACAGCAACTGTATAGCGACAGTCGGGGCAACAGATCAAAAAAATCAGTACATAATCTTCTTTTGACAGAAAAACCAAAACATATATCAACATTGGGTTTCTAGAATGAAATTAAAATACGAACTAGTATCAGAATTGTAGTTCATCCCTAAAATGCCAAAAACTATGACATCAGATATCATACACAAAACACACTTCCTAGACTCGTATTTCTCAGGAATGGAAACAAAAATCTGGAGGAAAGAATGAAAACAGCACAGATGGTTTCACACACAATAATCGATACTGCATTACATTAAATCTGAAGACAGGTGATACTTTTGAGTTCACTACTATTGAAGGGAACATTAAATACATTATCAACCAAAAGATTAAGGGAATGATCTAAGAAAATAATGTATATGTTAGGATACAGTATGATGTAGACTTCTCCCAGTGTTGTTCCCCTCAAGAAGGCAACTTGGACGAGGAAATGGTATAGCATCATTGTGATGTCCCACCCTTGTTAAATATGACTGTCCGTCCAGAATGTTCTAGATATTGTACAAAATACAATAGCACCTAGAAAATTACAATAGATTAGATTAACACTATACCGCATAGCTTTTACACTTTGCAGTGGTGAAGAATAAGCACTGCTAGACAATGCATTTCCATGAAAATTGACCAAAACAAAAAGACATGTCAAAAGATTGACTGCACAACCTAGGACATTGAGCATTAGGACAGAGCGAAGAAAAAATTGTCAGCATAATAATAAGATCTTTCGCAGCACTTTATTCAAAGCAAAAGCAAACAACCACATTACTACTACACACGTCATGTAAAATGTCAATTTATCAAACCGCATTATTACTACAAATCTGACATGTCAAAGGTCAATTAGTTCGTTGCTAGTGTCTAAGCACTGAAATCTCAAGATATAAGATAGCCATTAAACACTATATACTTCTTCTGGTGCTGGAAAACTGCCATTATGTCTGTACAGGTGATACCTGAGAATGTCCATTTCCACAACCATAAATTGGGCTCATTTCAATAAAAGAAAAAAACAGGACTAACTACAAACATGATTAGTTCCTGGTATCTCACAAGTGTAGTTACTGACAAAAGAAACAACTCCAGAAATATATGAAAAACTACACCTTTCTATCTCTTTTCTGTTTGGTTTACAGACAATCCATCCATTAAACAGTTTAGCTTTGATTTGATTACAAGATTGCACAATATGACACTAAGGGACATCCAATCTGCTCTGTGCAGAAATTATCCCCCTTTCTTGCCCTTTCGGGTTACTCTAAAAAAAATAACTACTCAACAATTCCAAACCATCATATACTCCTGAATGCTGCTTGCTCTATATGGTTATGTCAACCTTCCACTGTCGGCACCCTCTATTCCAACTCTTGTGCCAATATCCCATCAGCATAGCCACCCCGACTCAAGAAGGCGCCCCTAGATTACAGTAAACACCGAGGGGGCTGAGATGCATTTTCATTTCTAACGAAGAGCATGTGGATGAGATTTGTGTATTGTTGTAACTATACTGATTAGCAAAAGAACCATGGAACATGCCAAAATTTTCTTGTGTAAATTGCAAACTAATTGGATCTGGCTGTTCCCCTCTCAAAACAATAGTGGTGTTCACTAATACAGAGAGCAGCCAATATATCCGGTACATCAGACCACAGCAATTGTTTGGTCCTTGGGGTGAAGATGTATGTGAGAAGCGTCAGTAAGTAATGGTGAGCCAAAGATGGTGGATAGACCTTGTAAACTATGGGAAGAAGAGGCAAACCATCATGACTGACTGACAGCTTAAGAAATGGGTGTAGGGATATGATAGCCTTTTTGCAAATACCTAATACAGCAAAGAATGACTGCATAAAGAACAGGAGAAGAATTACAAGTTACTTTGCTGCTTTACAGACAGCACATTATACTTGAATTCAGGAAGTCCAAGTGACTTCAAGTATTCATCAACTTCTGATACCTGCAAGAATGGATCAGATCAAGGTAAAGAAAAAATAGTGTTCACCACTGAGTATAGGGACAAATATCTAGGGAAAATAACCATAACACTTATACTTGGAAAACAGGGATTCTCAATGTATTCATTATTGAAATTGAAAAAATCGAATATAAACAACAGATAAGCACAATAAGAACAAAGGTCACTGTTTAGACATAACTTTTCACTTATACTTACATCTTGAATCAATGAATAGTTAATCATGTCAAGTTGAACAACTGGGATGTCATTTATCCCATACCATGTCTTCCCAAGGTTTTACCTAAAAAGGAGCAAGGAAGGGAAATGTATAGTTAGATGCTTATGAAATACTTTGTTGAATAATTGCTCAGCCCCTTATATTTCTCTCAACTCTCTTTTGCAAAGTTAAATGGAGCGGGTAGAGCTCCATGACCACTGCCTGTCGTATAGGACAGCAGTTCCATTAACTTTGCAAAAGAGAAAGTTGAGAGAAATACAAGGGGCTGAGCAATTATTCAACAAAGTATTTCATAAACATCCAACTATGCATTTCCCTTCCTAGCCCCTTTTAGGTAAAACCTTGGGAAGACACAATGTATGGGGAAAATGGCACCCCAGATGTTCAACTTGATATGATTGAACTATTCATTGATTCAAAATGTAAGTATAAGTGAAAAGTTAAGCCTAAACCATGACCTTTGTTCTTATTGTGCTTATCTATTGTTTATATTGGATTTTTTCAATTTCAATAATGAATACATTGAGAATCCCTGTTTTAAGTCGTGCCATACTCCTTTTCAAGATAATAAGCACAAGCGTAAGGCGCCCAATGCAAAGGGGCGGGATATTGCGAAGCTCAGCAAGGAGGAGTGCCACTTCGAGGAACAAGATTACTCATTTGTTCGTGTTCCTAAGATAAGAAATATGCTTGCTTCTGACTTGGACGACCTGGACTTTCCAACTGATACGGCTATCAAAGTCAACCACATTATAGAAAAATGTCAGTTGGGGTGGACAAATGTTGTTGAAGACATAACCTCGAAAGCAATTAGCCGTTGTGCTCAAGAATTGAAGGAATTACTTGGAATCAAAGCTCGTAATGTTGCAGATGAACTAGATAAATTCCATAACAAGTTTATCATGTACAAGATAAACAAGATAGACAAAAGCAACAAAGGGGTGTTTGTGGATTTAGGTACATTTCAGTTTACTGAAGCTGCATTTATAGAAGTATTCAAACCACATGGTCAGATGAGTAATTGGGTATTCCAGGCCCTGCCAAATGTTTGGAATAAATGGAATGGTCAAAACGTAATGCTTTATGTATCTGGTGCGGTAAGTTTTCCGGCTTGCATCTATATCTTGTAAGGTCAAAATGGAAAGGTCTAGCAGTTAGCATTTTTCCATGATTACAATCTATTCTATTTTCTTGTAGCGTGATTTGAGTTTGGGCAACAACAAAACTCTACTAGGCCAGCTTATAAGAATTGTGCTCTCCAGCACAAAAATGGTTTGTGCCCCCCATCCTAAGATAAGTTATTTTTTTCTTCTTTTAGGCCATGAACTAAACATGTTTTTCCCCAGATTTTCATACCCCTCCTCCACGGCAATCATTGGTTCTTAGTGGTGTTTTGACATGGTGAATAATTATAAATCTATACTTGATTCATTGGAATCTCATGGGCAGAAAAGTGCTGCAGAAAAAGTGGTATGGTTATTTTTCCCCAGATATTTGTCCCTATACTCAGTGGTGAACACTATTTTTTCTTTACCTTGATCCGATCAATTCTTGCAGGTATCATAAGTTGATGAATACTTGAAGTCACTTGGACTTCAAGAATTCAAGTACAAGGAACTGTCTGTAAAGCAGCAAAACAACTTGTAACTTCTCATGTTCTTCTCCTGTTCTTTATGCACTCATTCTTTGCTGCATTTATATCTCTATTTGGTTTACATTGTTGAATAATTCACCAGTCAGCTGTTAGTGACCGGTCTTGGTCAGTCAAAACGTATTTACCTAAGACTAGTGGATATGAATGATGATGACTGACAGAAAATGGACTTGAAGGTAACTTGAGGAAATTAGTGGCTTCTAGGGGCATAAATAAATTATCTTCCTCAGAATGTTAGTCACTAAGCAATGACCAGCTCATATTCTCCCAAGGAGGAACAGTAGAGGAAAATTTCAACTTGGAGTAGATTTTCCATGGTTGATAGCCAAAAATCAGGCAAATCAAAGGAATATCATGGCATCACTGAGGAAAACAATCTATGCATATTTGGATATAATGGCATGGTCATTAGCTCTCTGTATTATAGATCAATATAGAGATGTCTACGGGCTGGAATTTGACCAACCCACTTTAATTAACTTAGTGATAGTCACCAGAATTCTGTTGACTTTTTGAGTGTTGAAGAGTAGCAAAGCAGCCAAATTGTTATCACAGCTAGATAGAATAGAACCAACAGGATGCAGTTCCCTCCACTACTATTCCACTCCGGAGTCTGGATTATTTCATTATAATTCAATACTAGTCAAGCAATTGAATCCACCTCCTACTTGATTTGATTGCGTAGTTTAAAGATTCATCATCCATCAAGGTCTAAGATTCTCTAGCAAACTACAGCGCTACATGTGAATAGACCACAGGATCGAAAGCTCAAGGTGCAGATCAAGATCCAATCGAACAGCATCTTACCTCTCAGTCGGCTCCACCACCGCTACCGCCGAGCGGATAGGACATGAGCTCCCTGACCGTCTGGGTGACCTCGACAAGCGCGATGTCCATCCCGTACCCAGAGACAGGGAGCAGCTTGAGCTCCCGAAGCACGCAGAAGGCCTCGGCCATGCGGCCGCGGGGCACGTCGACGGCGACGGCGCACCGCGGGACCCAGTGGTCGGGCCGGAACGTGTCGGGGACCTCGATGCCCTCCTTCCTCAGCAGCTCGCAAAGCTGCGCGTGGAGGCCCAGCAGCGCGGCGGAGGGCGTGGGCGCGAGGAAGAGCACGCCTGGGTCGTGCTGGGCGGGAGACGAGGAGGACGCGGGGAGCGCGGCGAGCGAGGAGAGCGCGAGCGGGAGCGGGTCGAGGCGGGAGGCGAGCGCGCGGAGCGAGGGCGCGAGGCGGAGCGGGTCCCCGCCGAGGGGCAGCGCGGTGACCGGGAGGTGGAGCAGCGGGAGGTGCGGGCGGGAGGCGGTGTCGATGAGGCGGCTGCTGAGCTGGCGCCGCGCCAGCGCGTTCCACGCCTTGAGCACCTGGTTCTCCAGCGCCGGGTCGAAGTAGAGCTCCACCGCGTAGTATCCCGAGGTGGGCGGCGCCGGCGGCGGCGCCGCGGCGGACGCGCGGGGCGTGCCCGGGGAGTCGTCGCAACGGCCGGGGCGGAGAGGCAGGCGCCACCGGCAGCCGCGGCGGCGGAGGGGACGGAGCCTTGCGCCATGGGCTGGGCTGGGGCGGCGGCGGCGGTGGCTGATCCCGGCAAGGAGTCGAAAGGGGCGGAGGAAGGGAGGAATCCGGGACGACTTGTGAGTGAGAGAAATCGGGGACGAGATCTCGTCGCGCGTGATTCGCGACCTGCTCGCCCCCACGCTTTGGACTAGCTCCGACACAGCTGCACGGGGACGGTTGGTCCCGTTGTGTCACTGCGAAGTGGGACCCACACAGTAACACGGGTTAGCACGTTTGGCACTTTTTGGCCATCCCTGTTTTGATAGTGCCATGTCCAAGCTTAGAAATGATTCTTTCAAGCGTTGATCGTGATCCACAATCATAGCAGTTGCTCTCTATTAGTAGTGATTGCTTGCTCCTATCATGTACTTACACGTTTTGCCTACGGCCGGAGTTAAATTGGTCCGGAAGATGCTGTAGCCTATAGAGGTAACATTGTCCCTTTGGATAGCTTATCGATCAGCGATGATCTCTATTTCCGTCATAACAAGAACATACCGATTTTTTTTTTTTGAGACGATAACATACCGAATTAAAACACGCGCAGTAGGATAGCAAAAAAATCCAGTAAATTTGGCATTACTAATTCATTGGAACCGGTGGAACCATTGCCAAAATAGCTTCGCCAATTCGATGAGTTACTTGCCTCCAAGAACCATTCACAACAGAAGCCTAGAGTTCACCAACTAGATCAATGAACAGGGGAAAACAACGCCTAGCCTAACGAATCTCCCCGTGAACCCACTGTACCCACGCTCTAGTCGAAGCCAACGATCTTCGCCACGGCCGTCCACGCGCCGCGCACCGCCCCCGCCGGTGGCGCCGTCGCGGCCGTGGCGCACTGCTCCGTGGAACGGGAGGTGGAAGAGGCGCGGTTGCAGGCGACGCCGGAGCCGAGGGTGTTGCCGCCGTGCGCGCCGGCGCAGGGGTTCCCGATGTCCTCGTTCTTGACGATGATGATCTCCTCCAGCTTGATGCTCAAGTACGCCTCGTTCTGCTCCCGTATCCCCACCTGCTTCTTCTTCTTCTTCTTCTTCTGATTCTGGTTCTCCTTCTTCACCTCCACCTCCTCGGCGGGCGCGGGAGGTGGAGCAGGGGCGCACCGTCGGCTGCTGACCATGGCGGCAAACCTCTCCATGGTTCGGGGATGTTCTTGTAACTTAACTGGCTGCCGGCGTCTGGCGAGGTTGCTTGATGAAGCGGTGGCTTCGCTCTGATATGATGGATTTATAGGCGGAGACGAGGGTGGTGTCTCGCCGGTCGCGGCCATGTACGTCTCCGAGTCGGTGACCACGGCGCGGCGCGGCGCCGCGTTGCGCGTTATTACGTGTTGGGCTTCGGTTTGGAATTGTTGGGATGGGCATGTTACGTGTTGGGCCTCAGCGTTGTAACGTGGTCGCAGGCCTGCGGAAGTTACCAATTTTATTTATGGGAAAATCAAAATTTATTTTGTTTTTTTTATTAAGGGATGTTATTACTACGTTGAATATTTCATATACCAGTATGTTGGATATACTACGCAAAGTTTTCATGAAAAATATTTTGAGCAATGCCATATTATGTTTTTAGATTCCTCGTGTTAAAGTTCTTTTTTCATTGATTGATGCGCCATTAATATTCAATAGGAATTTAAGGTACGACAATAATAAAAAAACAACTTTTATCATTAAAATTGCACCTCTTTTAGAATAGGATCTGCTTTTGACATATTTATCATATCCTTCTCTCAACAGTAAACTAGCAAATCTCTTTAGAATATGTGTGTTTATGTAATTCGAAAACTTGTGTGTATTTATGTGTCGATGCCAATGTAAAGGTCACTGTTAAATCTCCATTGTTCTTTTTTTTTCATACTCACACGGTTAACTACACATTGAAGTTTACAACCGTACAATATCATCTTACGATGACATGATAATCTGCAGAACTGAATAGTGCCATCGATTTTGGATGGATGGCACACCAAACTTCTCATAAATCTTTACATCAATTGCTGAATTGCCCCTCCTCCAGTTCTCCTCTCTCTCTCTTTTCTTCTTCTTCTTTTTTTATGAATATGGAAACCTCTATTTGAAGACGAACATTCGTAGCGCGCCACAATTTTTTTTTATAAAAAACTCGCTCTTCGTAGATTGGAGAGCACATCTATCGAGTCTAAAATTCCTGTACACGTGAAATCAGTATCTTTTGACTCTTAGAGTGAATAAAACCCCGTGAAATTTGTTTTGGTCAAACAAAAGCTGCAATCGCGGCGATCACAATAGTCCATCCGAAAACTTCATGCACTGCCTCCCTCCAACTCCAAGTTAAATCCGGATCAGATCTTCATGTTGGCGTACATGATGAACTGGAGCTCCTTGACGCAGTCCTGCATGGACGGCCTGCCGGCGCTCTCGAAGCAGACGCACCGCGCGGCGAGGCGGGCGAACATGGACACCGACTCCAGCGTGTAGGACCCTTTCGCCATGTCCCGGTCCACCACCTTGCGCAGCTTCTTCCGGTCGCCCACCACCTGGTGGATCCTGACGATGAGGTTCTGCTCCTGGGGCCCCTGGCTCAGGTCGATGGCGCGCCGCCCGGTGAGCAGCTCCAGGAGCACCACGCCGAACGCGTACACGTCGCTCTGCAGCGTCAGCTTCCCCGTCTGAAAAAATAATTTGCAGCGCTTGATGAGCCGGATCAATCAGCATCTAATGACATTGTTTTGTCTGAAACTCTGAATGTGCAACCACTGTTTTGCTTGTCTGAATGTGCAAGGTACCAGTGCGTATTCAGGGTCGAAGTAGCCGAACGTGCCCAGCACCCTGGTGGTCGTGTGTAGGTCCAGGTCCTGCGGCATCAGCTTGGCGAGCCCGAAGTCTGAGATCTGAGAAGGTTCGCCATTCGATCGGATATCGTGAGCAAGATTCAAAAGAAGGTGTGCAGCAGTAATGCTTGAAGAATGTACCTTTGCCTCGAAGTGTTCGGTGAGGAGGATGTTGCTGGACTTGAAGTCCCTGTGGACGACGGGGACGCCGACGGCCGTGCTGGAGTGCAGGTAAGCCAGCCCCCTCGCCGCGCCGAGCGCGATCCGCAAGCGCACCGGCCAGTCCAGTATCTTCACCTCCCCGATGCCTTGAAAAAAAGAAGTGTCAGGTCGGCAGTTCTACCCGGAGATGAGAAACATGTGGAAATGTGATGGGAGCAGAGGGAATGTCTGGTGCTGTGGTGCCGACCATTGAGGATGTCTTGCAGGTTGCCTTTGGGCATGAACTCGTACACCACGAACCGGTGCTTCCCGTCGGCGCAGTAGCCGATCAGCGTGACCAGGTTGGGGTGATCTAGTCTGCTCAGGATGTCGATCTCCACCTGGAACTCGCGCTCGCCGTCGGCGTGCTTGGACGTAGGCAGGTCCATCTTCTTGATGGCCACGATCTTCATATTCAGCAGAGTTTTATTTCAGGGTTAAAAGCTGCAAGCGAGTAACTGACGTGCTGAAAGTACCGAGTCGAAATGAAGGAAAGAGCATATTGGTAGATAAAACTTCATGTTCAAGTAGGCCTCTTATTCTCATCAATTGATGGTTCATAGCATTTGACTGGTGGTTAGCACTTGCTTCTCCTGAGAAGGATTTTAAGGCACAATGTCACACCGCTCTGATCATTGCTGTCTGCTGGGCTTAACAACACTTGCAGACCAGGTGACTATATCTAAAAATAAATAATTGTTCAAACACAAACAACCTAAGAAGCACTTCTCTTCCAAACTCAATCATTGGTGGTAAACCGCCAATAGTTTGGAATGCTTCACATCAAAGATACTAGATGACAGATTAACGTCAACTTCTAATATCAGGATAATATCTTAATATGCGTATGGAATTGTGAAAAAGAGTGGTTCACCGACGGAAAAATAGGCAAGAATTAGTGAAAAGCACCTGGCCATCCTTCATCACGCCCCTGTAAACCCGGCCAAAGCCGCCCTTGCCGATGAGGTTGCGGTCACTGAACATGTTGGTCGCCTCCTCCATCTCTTTGAGCGTGAACACCATCGTGCAGTTGCGCTTCTTCGGCGGCGGGCTCTGCTCCTTCACCTGCCATAGTTCAGCTGGCTTGTACACCCCTGCAGAGGAAGGAAGGTCAGATTATCAGACTCCTCATAGGCATCGACTGATTTCAGGTAAGAGAAGCACTCTGTACTTGTAAAGTTGTAATCATGTAAAAGAAATACAAGAAGCTGCACCCACATGGATTTAGCTGATCGAGCGATCTGCTTCTTCTCCTCTTGTTCCACGCTGAAACTATGTTGAACATCTTCAGCCCTCCCCCTCCTTTCTCCATTTCCACTCAATGCCAACGAAATTACCGGCCAGGCCTTTCACGCTGGAACTTTCTGAAGCATCTAGTCCTTTCAAGATACCTTCCCGTGATCGCCAACTGAGAAAATATTCCTTGCTCCAGCCCAAGGCACACACAGGGAACTAGGCTTTATGAGAAAAAAGCACAAGTCCTGAGACTGGAAGAATGGCTACCACTGCAAGTATCAAAGATATGGGACACACAACATGGCATCAAATGAATAGAACAGGGAAGGAAAATGAACAGATGATGGACAAGCAAGCAAGGCCAACCTGAACCGATCAAGAAGCGGCGGTGCGCCGCCGTTGACTGAGAAGCCGAACCACGGATCGACAGGAGCACAAGGACGGGCGAGGACAGGACAATAGAGCCGTGCAGCGAGGATGAAGGGGTAAAGAAGATGGTCTCTTGGGAGCTAAGTCCGACGAGACGCGCCACCTAAGGTGTTGGCAAAGAAGTAAAGGGAGGACAACTGAAACCGAGTAAGAGTGGCCATTAGCAACTAGCAGCCGAAGGCAATGGACGGAGGCCCGTGCTTACGGGCCACGAAATGCCGAATCGGACGATGGATCACGGGGAAGCTCCCGGCTTTGCCAGACACGAAACCGGAATTTGAATGAGGCGATGTGAAGAGAGATTGGTTGGTTGGTGCTTTGCGGGGGCAGGAGATGAGCAGAAATATGGGCCGAGACGGTGAGCGATTGGGACGTTTGGAGGGGGACAAGGACGGGGTGATGTCGACTAAGGACGGAGGAGCGGTGGTAGAGGTGGTGGTGGTTGCAATGTAGCCGTTATCAGGAAGCTTTCAAGCTCCAGGGATAATAAATTACTTATTAAGTCCTAACCAAATTGAACCATCCGAATTAGTAGTACTGTTTGAAATCTTAGGAATAATATAGTGTAATCACAATCAAGCCAGATGGATGGGTCTACTTGGTTTCAACCTGGCCATGACTTTTTGAAAATCGAACCGTGAACCGGCCAACTGAACGCGAGAGGATCACTAATTTGTTAATCGGCAAAGGCTGCTGTAGAGAATTCGATTGAATAATAGTATGTCCATTAGCGCTGCAAAGTGGAAGGTTGATCGGATCCCGGTTGATTTGGACTCGGTGAATGGAGGGATCGGTGCGAGGAGTTAGTGTGTTTCGTAAGCGTTTCTTGGTTGGGTTGCGGTAGTATCTATCTATCGGCCGATGGCAACAGGTTGATATTGAGGGTTGTAGGTGAGGTTTGTTGGTTTTGGTTGCAGGTCTGACGAACAAATTGACCAAACTTGCCACTGTTACGGCTGGGTTAGCAGCAAGGACTTAGAGGTACCAGAAAGATCACGAATTAGACGCACGTGTTGTATGTACCGGAATTTGAATGATTCCTTGTCTGCATATGCACCAGACTACTTACCCGAAAACGAAATGTTAAGACATTTGACTTTTACATCGTATATCTACATTTCAGTAACTACATCAAATTCTTTTGTAGTCAGCAGACCTGCCTTGGAATTAGTAAGCCACATGTAAGAAAATAATACAGTACTACAACAAAATTCAACAATTGGCTCGTCGCACTGATGCATCATGGAGTTTGTAGTAATTCCAAGATTAAAATATAGTGAATGATCGTACTGATGCACCACAGATACTATTCTGCATTACGAGCCAGTCCAGCACGCAAGGTTAGGCTCAAATATAATACGCCTGATTTGAAAGCGGTATATTTAAATTTAAAAGCTGTTTATTAACATTAGAAAATATTAATGGATTTTATTTATTTTTTACTATATGGTAAAAAATATGCAAGATTTTAGTTATGCAAGAAACTAGATGTTGTAGCTTCAATCAACAAATAATCCAGTTCAAATATGTTTTAGCTTCAGTTGCAAATAATCTAGTTTCAAATTATGGAAGCGGCATATTTGATTTGTTCAAAAATGGGAAAGAGCATAAAAAAATCTAAGTCACCTGAGTAGTAGTTCTATGAATTTAGAAGTAAGAGATAAATATATTTATTAATTTTCTATTTACCATGGGCTCTTTATTCATATAATAACAAAGAAAGTTCACCATATCAGGTACCTCCATGATTTCTATTTTTCATTAAAGTTACCATGCATTTATCTATGATCTATGCAAGACGAGGAAAAATCACAAAATAATCAGTTTGCAACGATAAGGTTCACAGAATAAAAAAGACAAACAACGCATGGCAGATGGATCATTAGGTACTGTATTCCCTTATTAGCCTCCAAATTCCTGTTTTTTTTGTTGTTAAAATTCTATGCTACTCTTAGCTTGTATTAGGGTTAAGTTGACGAGTTTTTTTTAGTGCAGTTAAGTTGACGAGTTGAAAGGTGTCCATGGACTGGTTTTGTAATTTCCTGGCTATTTTTCAGCTAAATATTAACAAATCCATGTTTTTTTAGAATCACTAACAACTCCAGGTTGTGCAATAGAGCAAAATTTTGCGTTTTTTTATGTAACAGTTTTGTGTTTTAGAGCTTCTAATGAGATCTGTCACGTCAAAAGATGTCAAAAGCTCCCTCATGGCCTCGTGGGCAAGTTTGACACCACGAACACACCAACACTGATCCAAAAAATCCTTGACCTTTGAATCTCAATCTAACGGTCCTTACGCCCTCTGATCACCTCAAGAGCGGCGGCCGCAGTGCCAACCCAGGCGCCGGATTCCTGCGAAAAAAGTGCGGAGACAAACGCGAAGCAGCTGCTGCCACGAGCCCACGACACAATCCGGCGGCCCGAATGGAGAAGAGCAGTCAAGCCAGCGCCCCGCCTCCACCGCCGCCGCCGGCGTTCGATATGGAGGCGTTCCAGTTGGAGGGCAAGAAGCCCGTCAAGAACCCTTTCGTTCCCATCGGTACGCACGACCCGTTCTCTCGTTCTCTATAAGCGTTCGCGTGGCCCTTAAAGCACCGTTTTTGGGACGGGCAGCGGCGGTGATCGACCGGCGCCTTTGATCTGAGTCTGCACGGTGGGTTTGTAGCTGCTTCAGGGTAGGAATTCGGGAGATTCTCTCTTAGTGGGGATTGTAGGCTGGTGAATCGTGGGGAGGTTTAGGCGTGGGATTGGAGGGTGGAGGATCTAGGGTTGCTCTCCAGTCGTGTTTGCTTTATCAAGGCCAGGCTAATGTCAATGGTACAATGATGGAATTCAGCTGCACAACTTTTGTGATACTGAATGGCCATTTTGCTCATTTTAAGTTACTGATTACCGCCACTTCATAAATCAAATGATACTCTAACCTATAATAAGTTGCTTTAGTTCATTTGTGTGGCACGCTTGTCTACATTAACTAGTAACTTCGCCACGATGTGTTTTAGAAAGCGAAATTAAGATGGTCCAGTCCGTGGATTGTTTTTGGCATGAAGGCTCTGGTTGAATGTTTAGCATCATTGGGAGTCAAATACTAGTACAATGAGATTTACCACTACGATCTGAAATCTCCACTTAGATTTTTGCAACTGACCTGAAAGTTCAAGGTTACTCACTGAGTTCTTATTTCAACAGACAATGAAGCTATAAATTTGATGCAGCAATACAACTGTTGGCTTATCATATTGCGTCATAAATATGTGTGAAGTGACTGGTAATTTTGTAAAAACATATTTGTCCTTGTCCAGGCATATGAGAACTTGAAAAGAATGGCAAACGTGTAATTGCCAGACTATTTGAACTTTGAAGTTATTTGATCCCTGGTTCTTACTTACAAAGAACAGATGTTGGAGTCAGGATGTGTTGCACTAGCACCTCTGCAGGCAATAGGCATGCTTCTTTTTGTTTACTTGGGTACTACTCCAAGCATGTACTTTAAAGGTGTCTTTATCATAGTATATGTGAAGCTTCTTTAGGAGGCAAATGTTCTGGATATTGTGAAACATTTTAAGGCCTTTATCACATTTCTAACCATGTAGCTTATCCATGTGCGCTCCAGATATAGTAGGAAATTTACATTCTCGTATTACTTCTAAATTTGCCATCTTTGCTTGTTCTGATTTAGTCAATTGAACCCTTAATGACATTGAATCACATATTCTAATGCACTTTCTGGATCCAGCAGCCTATAGTTTCTGTTGTCTGTTATAATCAACTGGAATTGGAGCATTGAGCTTGAATACTAATATATCTTTGCATACTTCACCTATAATTGTTTGAAATGTTTTATTTCATCTAGTTTAATGATGAATTCTAGATATCTACGCATGCTTCACTCATTTGAATTACTTTGTATCTTACCAAATTTTGCACCGTACAGGTGCATTGGTGACTGCTGGAGTTCTGACCGCTGGTCTGATCAGTTTCCGATATGGAAACTCTCAACTGGGCCAGAAACTGATGAGGGCACGTGTGGTTGCTCAAGGTGCAACAGTCGCTCTGATGATTGGCAGTGCTTACTACTATGGGGATCAAATCAAGCTCTTCAAGAAAGGGTCTAGCCCATAAACTTTTCTGGTTTCTCTTTAGTACATGGAGAATGGCATAGTATGTCGTCGAAGTTTCATCCGGATTCTGATGTTTATCGTCCTTACACTGGGCCTGACCATGTCATTTTGGCCTGACATGTGGGGGCTCACTAGAAATCGGTATTGATTCGATGAGCTGGCTTAATAAGTAAAATATTTTGTTTGTTGACCAAAGCACTGGTTATCTAAATGTGTTCTGCTTTCCGGTGGAATGCTGCTGCGATGATCTTTGTTTGTTCTTAACGTCTGAAATTGTGGCATCACATTTTAACGAGGTTCTGTATCCTTTGACCATTAGACCATAGTTGAAAGCCAAACATATGCGCACGTCCTTGTTATGCACTACAAAACTACGATTCACAGTTCCCATCCAAATTGATAGATCAATACATACAGCACCGAATACTGCATACGATGCATTTTTTTTAGGGAATACAATGCACTTTTTTAATGCAAGAAAAATCAAAGTTCATAAACTTCTACTCACTCTGTCCCTAAATGTAGGGCTTTTTAACATTCAAATAAGAAAAATAGTCAATGTGTTAAAAGACTATCATACCCTTCATTTTTACTTTCATCTATCCATCTATTAACTCTCCCACCAAGCTCAATACCTGTAAAACACTATATCTACGGAAAATTTAAAACCTCAAAACACCCTACATTTAGAGATGGAGGGATTATGACAGAAGAAATGCCAGCCGAGCATTAGCTGAATGGCAGTTGGCAACTACACTCGAATAATCTCAAGCAAGCTTACACCGAGATCATGCTAAATTCCTTTCAGCGCAGCAACAGGGAATATTGACAGGATTCTGAGTTTCGGACTTGTGAGACTGGATCACACAAATTCCACGCCAATAAAATTTACAAGTTGCTGAGGCGAATAATGAACAGAGCACAAATCAGCAGTGCCTGCATCTGATTTCACGGAGACTTGGGATTCAGTTGTTGAATATGTATCAATATAATGTGCCTAAGCTACCACTTACAAGGCCTCGCTGGGGCATAATTAATATACCTAACCAAAATAATGATAGGCATGCCTATGTGCACAGATTGCTATATTCACTATACACTCTGCAGTTAACAACAAAACCTAATAGGTACAACCCAAAAAAGAACCCCATAGAATTATAGCTCTAGGCTTGCGGTTGGCTGAAATGAAGATGCCAGAGTCTGGGACATTGCTGTCACAATACCATCAAATCCTTTGCTCAGCACCGTCCAATCAGAAAAGGAGTCCGGGACATATTGTCGTCTCAGTTCTCAAGACTCATGTTTCTCAGGCCATTACCGCTCAGCTTGTGCAAAGTGTTTGCTAAGTTCTCAAAATAGCAGCTAAACCAGGACAGTCTAGACTTGTATGCTTGACTGAGTGTGAGATCAAACCTACAATCCTCAGATTCCTCATACTAACGAAAATAAAAGTGAAGTACTTAATGTTATCAATTTAGCAAATCACCATATAATCTCCAAGCTTCTTGCAATGGATCTACTTGAAACACTTCATTAATCCAAAGCATCTGTGTGTTTCTTATGGGATAAAAATCAGGGAGGTCCACATTAAATCCATTTAAGTCATCTGGATTCAGAACTGATGCGATAACATTCTGCAAAAGTGTAGAATTTCATCAAACAAAAATACCTTCGAAGAATTCAAATACATTATGCGGTTACACACCTGACCAACAAGTGCAGTAACCTTTTAGACATTATGGACTAGGAAACAAAAAATTGGGAAAATTAGGGGTGTCTGTCTCATAAGAATTGAAATGGATATGTACGGGCACAGGGCACAAATCCAGACAGATAACACAACAACAACAAAGCCCTTTAGTCCCAAGCACCGGGTAGGCTACTAAAGGGATAGCACATACATAAGAGATATAAATTCTTCATAAGAATGTCATATGTCCTAGATAGCTGATTTCATTGAAACATACTTTGACAATCAAATAATAGACACTCACCAGAGGTCCCTTCCAGCAAGCATTAAGGGCAATAAATTTTAGAAGTTTCTCTTCAAAGTGACTTAAGACTTTGTTTGAGACAGAAGATACTCCCAAGTCTCCACAAGAGAAATCAGGAGGCATTCCATAGTTTCTTACAATGACCTTTTTGTGCTTCTTCAACATTTTTTCTAGGCAAGAACCAATAGTAAGCTGTAATTTTCTACTGCTTCCATCTTTCAAAAGCCTCAAACCAGCAGAAACATCCAAATGCAGAACTTCCTGTAGTCTAAGCATCAATTGAGCCCTAGCATCATCAGTCCAGCAACAGCACAGGGATGAACCATCATCTGATAAAACCAAGGGTTAAGAAAAAGAACTTAGATTCATGTGTTGTCTCGTGCTCTAGGCTAATAAGAGAAAGCGTGCCAGTGCACGCACCATTAAATTATTCACATTTGGTCTAGCACTGAGCACGATACATATTGCAATGTTAACTAAAAAGAGTTACTGCACTTACCAAGAATAAAACCAGCTAGCCGAACTTTTACTTTTGGTCCTTCAATGTGAATTTGTTCTGGAGTTTGGTCATTTTCATACGTGCCCAACTCTAGCATAAGAACAGTTGCTACCTGTATTAAGAAAGGTGAAGAATTCAAATGACAAAGTAGATGGCTGAAGGGAATGAAGCAAAAGATAAAGAGAAAAGAAACATACACCTGAACAACATTACGCAGTCATCAACACAGAAAAATTAAAAGGTCATACATTGGGAAAGGTCAAATGTAACCTACTCTGCAGTGGAATTGCATGCATCTATTGTCCGTAAAATGCTTCCGATGAAAGAACAAACATGGAAAAACAGTGCCAAGTGAACTATTGTTCAAGGATTTAGATGAGGACGATGAATTAACACTTTCTTCATTCAGGTCAGAATGTCTGATGGAGGTAACTTCAATATATGTCACGGAGGTTAACAGTAATCCATGCCTGCTGCCAGTAGACAGAATATAGGGGGTGAGAAGACAGGATGTGATTCCACAATTACAAAGTGATAAACACATAATGTAATCTAGAGTTCATACAAAGCAATAAAACCAATGTACTCTAAAGTTATTCTAAAGTTAAGCCTTAAACATTTAATTTTGCAGAAACAAAACAATTCCTGCAATCTGAGCTGTTACTGTTACTAAACTGACTTAAGAATGGATTGACAACAGTAACCTGGTAACAGTTTGTGGGCAACAATGCTACATTATTATACAAATAATTTATCCTAATAGAAAATTGTCTTTTAGTCCTTCAGACAATGCTACACAATTTACATTTTGAGCCAAATCAGAACCCATTCACTTGAGTTTATTGTACTAAGGTCCAATAACAGCATTGCTCGCTCCAGAGTCCAGACTAACAACTAAACATCACTCATAAGAAATGTCAAAACCTAAATGAACAATGATGCAATTGTGATGGAACCGGGTGCAACCCACCTTCAGCATAAAATTAACCTACATCTTTTACAAAGCAAGCAACCATAAACATTAATGTTTTAGTTATCCAAGACCATATGCCAAAGTTATGTGTAAAGGTAAGGGGGTTTATTTCGTTTCTTTTTTTCAGCAACCATCATGACAAGACAGTGAAAGAAACACTCAAGGAAAACCATCAGAAAGGAATGGAACAAACTGTGTCAAAAGGATGCGGTGGAATGTCACCATTGCCCCTGGTCCTATGCCATAAAGAGAATGCTTGCTTAAGTATCCACGGAGACGTAACTGCAAAGGATAACACAATATGGAATCCCACACTAACAAGAATCACTAAATAAAATATTACAAGTAGCCATTTATTTACCGTATGATTGTTATCAGTAACATGGATACATATACTGTACTTCTCATCACCAGGAATATACCTTCCCTCCGTACAGCCATGTAAATGTATATTTTCTACTTTCCCCTGTAATGATACTAAATCTCCTTTAACCTCTTCTTCAGTTTGCGAGTTAGCAGAATCAGAAGCCGCTTTAGGCATCATAATTTCAATGCACGTCGAGACACTCAAAATTTTGCTTGAGGAGGCACACAGCCTATTCAATACATGGCATGCTGTGCTATACTCTTCCATATCTTTGCCTATTCCCTCACATGAAAAATTCAGATGGAAATAAGAATTGCGACAGAAGTCCCTCCAAGGCTGCACTAATTTTAGCTCATCATTGCTAGTGTTTCTGGAAAATGGCTCATCCATCTTCGCTGAAATAACTTCGGTAGATTGATCCCCAGTGGTCTCCTTGATGCCTATATTACCATCAATGGTAATGTCGAGGCTCCATAGTTTATCCAAAGAATCTAATATCACTTTACCACCTTTTAAACATCCACAACCTTCGATAACATTACGATTTCCATCTGGACATTGGAGAAGATAGAAACCACCAATCCGAAGCGACTGTTAAAAAATATTAATTAGAGATTAGAAATGCCAGTGCCACAAATATATTAGGAAAGCAATGAAGGCTAAGATGTACTAGAATATAAGCTTTATCATAAATCATACCGGGTATTTAAAAAAACTTTCCTTCTTGAACTCTAATAAAACCTCTTCATTTGTAACAGTAACACCTGATACAGAGGAATAGCAAGACACCAGAGTACCATAAAGATTGGTGCTCCCAAAGCTAAGTGAACACGGGATCTTACATATTTTTGCCATAGAGGGTTTAGAATTACATATTAAACAAGAGTGTAGCATTCTAAAGCCCTCAGCATGCATAATACATCCACCTTGTCCAATAAACTGCAAATAATATGGCAGTATTATGGCCTCAGCATACAGGGCATGCCTGGATATGTTATGACGTGGAATCTGCAGTAACAGAATGAGAACAGTGACATTGCTGATGGGCATATTTTGCTAAAATCTCACAATTGTTATTAGATGAAAAGAAAAAAGGACTCACATTATTATTCATTGGAAACACGTGGGACAATTTCAACAAGTGAAATGATGTGGCATTATTAGTAATGTGCAAAGGAATATGTGATAAAGATCCAAACTGATTCAATTCCCTCCAACAAACTATAATGTAGATGTTGAGTTGATGTACTCTTTTTCTGTAACGGAGCTGCTGAAACAGAGTCTTACAGGATAGGGGATCACCAACATCACAATGAACTAAGTAAGTAACTGGCCCTTCAAGAGCTAATTTGTAATTGCTAACCTAAACAGAAAAAAGAAAAATTAGGAAAAAAAGTGAATTATGCAAGAAAAAAAAGGATATGTTGTTATTTTTGTGAATTTGGTTCTGCATAAAGCATAAACTAAAATACAAATCTAGCACTCATAACATAAAAACAAATACGTAAAATTTGCAAAAATAACAACATAATACAGTGTTATGATTGATTGGTTAAAAATCAACAACATACTTCTCTAATTAAAGTATAAAACAATCTAGGGAGTTAGGATTTATTGTGAATCCAAAGCTGGTAACCTCTACTTTCCTAGCACTAAGTTGTGAGGAAGCTAATGAAAACATACAGGACAGGACCTTTTACAACTAGAAGTGCAAACATATCATTCTTTTGTACGTTATACCATTATGTTCCACAAATCGTACTTGGGTACTGTATGTTTCAGCCCAACTTATAGAATCAGTTGCAGGTACTGTCACCACAGTTATGGTTCTTAGATTTAACATATCGTCGTGTCATGTTCAGCAAAATTGTGCAAAAAGCGAATGTAGTAATGAGTCCTTCAATGGCTGCTGGGAAGACAGCAGTTCTTTGAATTGTGTTCTGCACTGTGATACTGCCAACTCCACCGTGAGCCAGGTTGATGAAGGACTAGGATGGTATCCCCCTCTTCAAAGTATTAGTTTCACACAAATTCAAAGTGATTTATCATCCATATAAACAGGAGTTCAACCAATCAGTGAGAAGGTTCTAATTTGATGTCCAAATGATTAATTAGAAAAATAATATAAACTTTACAACAAAAGCAGATTACTTGTTTATTACCAAGGTTGCATTCATAATGTATTGATATGCAAGTATTGTACAGTAAAATTTTTGCCTCACCTCATAGATACCAGACAAACTTTCGGTTGGCGGGAGATCAGGTATGATAATATCTATGCATCCAGTGGAATCAAACAACTGCAGCCTCCCTGTTAGTGGAGACAGCTGTATACAAAAAGGACAGGCATTTCAAAATGCATCCTAATCCAATCCAATGTTGAAGCACATGGGCAATGAAGTACAATTATCTAATGCAGAAAAAAAACTAAATGTTTAACATTTCTAAATTAATTACCCAGTCTACTTAATGAACTTTGTACACGCAAATATATTCAATGCTAACCCAGTAAAAGCAAAAAAAGAAAAGCCTCAGAAGATGGATTAGAACTATAAACTGCTAGCTCTATAATAGAAATAAAAGAAAAATAAAACAATATAATTAATTCTAAGCAGATAAAACAGCAAATTATACATAACCTTAATGCTTCCTGCTAATACAAGATCAAGATCTTCACTTGAAATTATTCTCCTGGCACTGCCAGGATATGAAATTCCATCACAGAGGAATCGGTTTTGATCCTGGTTTTTCCTCGCTGCTTTGGAACCATTCCAAAATTTGAGCATCAGGGATATCCACAATGATTCAGCCTTGCAGATAAAATTACAGAGTGGTATGACCTAATAGAATTGAAACCGAAACAGTAAGGAGGATATATAACAACTGAAGTAAATTCAGTTTCATGCATACGTAAAAGAAGATTTCTTACCAATCTGCAAGCTTCCAAACTTGATTCAAGGCTGGAGCTACCACAATCATGACTGCAGAACGCCATCATTAAACTTTGCTGCACAATCAAGTTCAAGTCGATAAAACAAGCAAAAATGGTGAAATCACCATGAGTACCAAGGTGAAGTTGAGAAAGCATCAAAAGAAACTTATAGATGCCTACATACTGAAGTCCTACTTGAAGCCAAATGTGTCTCATAGTACACACCTTGCTCCACATATATCTGAGTTATTTAATGTTCTTTCTAACTTGTGTAAAAGCTTTTTCAGGCAACATATTAGCAAGTCCCCTAGTGAACACCACAAGGTGCTCAAAATCATGTGAATCAGCATACTTAAGGAGTAAGAGTAAGAAGAACATATATAAAAACTGAAAAATGTAGAACACAGTGAAAATTAAGGTCATTATTGATCTGGACTAATTTCCTTAGGATGTGAACCAAATTGCTAACTGCATGCAATACTGTGCAGCCCAAATCGTATTCATGTTGAGTGAAATATATATACAATTAAGAAACTTGCCTGAGATTGGCACTTTGAAGAAAGAACTTTAGCAGCATAGGCATGAACTACTCCTTGCTTCTGTTGGTACCTTGCAGTTCAGGAATTTCAGTTCAGTAGATTAGCAGCCAATACGATGGACTGAAAAGTGAAAACCATAACTACTCCAGTTGAAAAACTATTTCGATGACGCAATATAGAAACATACATTTTGTGAGCCCAGAATCTCTTTGTCAGAGAACGATTTGGTGAACTTCTGTTTAAAGCATGATATCAGAAGTAAAATCCTGAAACAGGGGAAAATGAGCATATATTGAGTTGAACAGGTTTCATCGATCTATCCTGGCAAGTACTATGTCTCACTTAGAATTAAATAAACCATAAAATTGTACCAAAATCTTGCAGGCGTATCCAAGGATTCAACAAACTTTCCCAAAAGACTTTTGCTCTCCGCCTTCATATAAATTCTGCAATGAGTAAAAACTTTTCAGGTGATTATACATGATTACATATAGTGCACAGGCTGATATGACAATATAGTTCAATCTTACTTGGAATCCACCAGGGAGAAAGATTTCACAGAAATGCTTGTTTTACTGCATGCAGCAAGCAGCACAATCCTTGTCCAAGACAATTTTAGACTGATTGTTTGAAAGTTCTTTACAGAAATCTACAAAAAGAGGTTGAACAACTATTAATAACATCTTTGCTGGAAATTTGAAACCGAAGGCCAAGATTAGCAACATACAACAGCACCAACTCGAAGAGAATGTGACGGTGGAAGTTGCTGAACATCACTCAGCAGCCACACGGCATTATCCAGCTCAACCACCACACCCTGCATAAATATTCCAGTGATGACCCCAGCGTACACTCCACCACAGTTCTCTGGCAAGCAATCTGACTGCAAATTGACCCTATAGGATGGGCACCATGCCATTTCTGTCTTCGTGGATGACACTAGCATGGTGTAGGAGGCCTTCTCTCTAACAGAAACCATCTGTTTCTTCAACCCGGAGATGTACACCAGCTTCCCTACAAGCCATGCCAGCACAGGTCGCCATGTGCTTGCCGACTCTATAAAGTACAAAAACTTCACCGCCTCAAAGTTGTGACCTTGATCACCTTTCGGTGGAGATTTCTGGCACTGGCGACACCCGCAGCAAAACAGCTCCGCAAGAAACCCAATTGAACTGCCGCTCCCGTCAGGCTTGACACGCGACATACTGAACACTGCGCTCACCGACCTCACCGCCCCAAAAACGCAGCCGCAAGCGGCCAAGTCATCCTTTTTAGACACGCATTTGAGCGGAACCGTTGCCAGGAAGGCAGATTTTGGCGCCGGAGCGGGCTCCTCCGCGAGGCACCAGCGTACCACCTCCAGCACGCCGGCCGCGCCATGGAGGCGGACGGAGGGGAGGTAGTTCCACGCAAGAACGCGAATCTCGCGGCCGAGTGCGGCGGGGTGGAAGTCGAGAAGGCAGCAGCAGACGGAGACGACCGAGGTGGAGGAGGATGAGGTGGTGGAGGAGTCGGAGAAGGAGAAGCAGTTGTTGCGGCATGCAACAGGGGAGTCCGCGGACGGGAGGGAGAGCGTTCCAGAGAGGAGGACGGGATGGGATATAGGTGCGAACGGGGCCGTGCTCGGTTTCGAGGAAGGATTTGTAGAAGCGGCGGCGGCGAGCTTGGGCTTTTTCCGCGGCGGGCAGGTAGAGGTGGCGGTGGAGGCGGGAGCGGGTGGGAAATGGAGCGAGGAGGCGCCGGTGGTGGGACGGCGCAGGAGGAGGAGGTCAGCTACGGTGAGGCGGCGAGGGGATCCGCCGGCGGCGGCTCCTCCATGGTTAGGGATTGGGGGTTCGGAATTTTTCGGAGGGGAAGGGGAGAAGAGTAGAAGACGAGCCGGCGGGAAACGAAGCGGCGAGTAATGAAGAGGCGTCGCCGTGTCGGGCCCATTTGGCATCGTGTGGCGTGCCATTTTGTTAGGTGGGAGTTGGGTTGGGCCTGGCTGGATCAGATAAAACGGATATCCTTGTTGGGTCGGCCGTTTTTTCTTAGAGAAACGTAGGCCTTCTTGATAAGGGCATTTGCTTGATAGTATGTTGCAAGTTTACAGCAGCATGTAGTAAAAGAAAAAGTCCTTGGACTGTTTTGTTAAATAGTTCAAATGGATAAACTAGATATAGCAAAGTGAGCCGAATAATTTTTTTGCGTATAAGTCAAAGCAAAAAAAAATTGCCAAAATGAGACATATTGATGATGCAGAGCTGCATGTAATTGCTGCAGAAAAGCCTTTTGCAGGAACCAGCAAGAAATCCAGACACGTTAGTTGGGGCAAAAAGCAACGAAATAATGTTGCTGTAACCGGACGACAAGCTACCAATGATAACGCTGAAGTCCTCGCCATTCCGAACATACGCTGCTGTTGATTAACGTGATCCAGGGATATGTTATGACATGAGCAACAGCAGAAATTTGCACTGCTCTTGGTGTAGCTTGTATGTTAGCTTGCCCGATGGCGCCACTGAATGGCCTTTGCGTGCCTGCTCCATCCACCCCATCCGATCCACCACACGCACAATCGGTTACACCTCACGATCTAATCCTCTTCCGGAAAACAGAAACCAAAGCAATCGTCATCGAGCAAAAAACGGTGGTAATGAGGACCCAAATCCTAGTCACGCGACGCGAGAGCGGCTGCCATTGGTCCGGCCGTCGCTCTCCGCTCGTACGTACGCCGGCGACAGCGACCGGGGTCGAGAGGGAGGGCGAGACAAGAACGGTTTATTCCTGGGACACTAACCCTATTGTTCGATTCGATCGCGCGGTGGTGCGCGCGTTCATCAGGAGTATTTTTCCCCCTTTTTCCTGCGTATTCAGAGGCTGGGTTGGGCTGCAAATAAAGCAGATTTTTTCCCCCTGTATTGCAAACTGTTAATTCCTTCTAATCTCATGCAACCAACCAAACAGATCTAAGGTGGGTGAATCAATCAAACTATCATGGTATGCGTCTTCTACGATCTCGCATTTCATGCTAGTAATACAAAACTAATGAAGTGTAAAATATTCCAGCCGCAATCTTATACCTGGGAAAGGTAATATTCCTCACGCACGCAGCTGATAGCCTGATAGTACCTTTTTCCTATCTTGCGGCCATCGTTATAGTATAGTAATCTTGTATAATAACTTTATTATATATCGTGATGATCGTTAGTGGCAGCTTCGGTGAGTCGAAACCATGGGCGCTAGAGCTTAATTGTGTGGGCAGGAAGGATTAGGAAGCGAGAGTATCTCTATCCTTGCGTGAGGCAAGAAACCCAAAAGCGCAGAGCCGTTCGTTGCTCCGCTGCGGCTGCTGTTCCAATTGGAGTTTACCGTCCATGGCACGGAAGGAACCGGATGAGCTAGTAATGAGTGTTATGGCCCATGCACATAACAGGCGGATAGGAATCGCTGAGTGGTCGTAGCACCAGAGCCATCGCTGTCAAGGGCTGTTGACCCTCATGAATCAAATCATCCATGGACAGGAGTGGGCCAACGGCGATCCAAGACCGGACACAAAGCAGAGCAACTTGGACAGAAGAAACATCTCCCTCCCTCTCTCCCTCTCATAAGGATTGTGGCTAATGTTTTCCTGATGCGATTTTTAATGCGCGATTAGTTGGTGCTTGTTTCGAAAAAAGGCCAAGCCCTTGAGAAAAGAAGAAATAGGAAGTCGTGGCTGGTTGATGCCCTGGAATCCGGTAGCTTCTTTTCCCGTGAAAGGAAAACTCTGAAAAGGGCAGACAGATAGGGAGAGTGTGTGTGTGTGTGGCCTCCGGGCGTCCTGCGCTCAATCATGGATAGGTCCATGGCCGTAAGCGGATATAGGTTAGGTTAGGGGCATCTCTCTGATTGCTCTGATGTGGATTTGCCACTTGTTTAAACGCCTGCCGTTTCGTTCGGTCACGAAAAGATAATCGACTTACTATTACAGGTGGCAATGCCACGAGGAGGACACTTGTCACGCGTACTTCGCAAATCCCAAGCTTGCAAGCCTTCGCCCCATATGCACACGTTTCTTCCTGGAATTTCTTTTCGGATTGGACGGTGCTCTTGTTTTCGTGTGTGTGTGTGTATATACACACACATCCAGAAGCAGAAGGGTGAAGTTTGCACGGGTAGTCAAAGTTAATTTGGGCTGTGTTCGTTTCGCAGATCTAAAACATTATATCATCACATCAAAAAGAATATTTATGAGTACTTTAAATAAAGTTTAATTATAAAATAAATTACAGCACTTGACTAATTCACGAGACGAATCTAATGATCGCTAATTAAGTCATGATTAGACAGACGATTACTGCAGTAACATCTTTAACAAAACATAGATTAATTACGCTTATTGGATTCAATCTCGAAAATTAGTATCAATCTCTAAAAGAGTTTTGACATTAAATTGATCGAAATATTCATAAATAATAAGATTCTCTTTGATGTGACATCTCTAAAATTATATACTGAACGAACGCACAAAAGTCAGTTTGGTTCATACATGTGTTGAGTGCAAGCGTTCGTGCACGTTTCGGGAGCACGGAATTTTTCCTACCCCGTTCGAGCTAGCTTGCTTAATTTTCCAAGCAAGCCCATGATCGATACGCTCGTCGTTAGACGGATAACGATGCGTTCCGGTCTCGGTGCTGACTCGAGTTGGATTCCATACTTGAAAAGGGCCTCGTCAAACCTGACACGGTCACACTGTCGTCGTACGTGTGTCCTCGACATGTATTCATTTGATTTGGACCAGTCAGCAACGAAGCACGCTGGCCACGGGACGAGCCGTTTCTTCGAGCGCGTGGCACGTAGGTAGTATGTCTCAAAATATCCGAGCAATCATCCAAAATGCTGTAGTGTACCAGTAGTATTGTACAGAGCACAGTCGTGTGGATGGCGAAAGGTTCCTGGTCACGTATAATAAAAGGGAAGCCTCGCAGTCGCACGGCACAGCTCCGGCGACTGGGCACGTGATGGATGACTCGACTCCACTCCACTCCACTTGGACCAGACAAATGGCTGCCTGCCAGTGGGGCGCGCACACCGTAATTATCCGTTTGTCCGAGCGTTTCGTGGAGTATAAGGCCCCGTTCGTTTCACCCTCTAAAATTTAGATATCTGTCACATCGAAAAGAATCTTACTATTTAGTAGATCTTTTATTAATTTAATAACAAAACCTATGTCGCGACCCCTCTAATTTGCGAGACGAATCTAATGATCCTAATTAATCTATGTTTTACTACAGTGATGCTACAGATAAACATCTTTTAATAACACCATAATTACCCTCGTTGGATTCGTCTCGTGAATTAGATAGGGAGTCTGCAATTAGTTTCAGATTAGACTTTATTTAAGTCTTCAAAAATGATAAAATTCTCTTTGATTTGACTCTCTAAAAATTAGATAGGGGAAACGAACAGGCCCTAATTCTCCTACACACGTCGAAGATTCTAGAGGACATCCTTGTGGTCGCACTGATGCGAGTAGATTCGTTCCCAAGCGATGGACACGGCCAGAGGATGTGCTAGTGTCAAGCGCGCGCCTTGCTGATAAGCATGGGTTCAAAGCTCCCGGGCTAGAATATTCTTAAGAAATTGGCATTCCTTTAACCAGAAGGTAACTGATTACGGCTTAGACTAGCTCCGACTCTAACAAGATGATGAGTTATATCATCGCGCATGATGCACTTGCTACAGCTTTGATTTTTCAAACCAAATAAAAGAGATAGGCTCATTGTTTGTGTATTTGAAGGGAAGGACTATTTGATTGTAAACAATCCTACAAAAAAGGAATTACTATCATCCTTACAAGTGGAGCAGGGAAGCAAGGAGCATTTTGCTACTACAAATTACACTGCCGCGTCTCTTTCCCTCTCCACTGCACAAATCGCATCAGGCCAGGTTAGTTTTGGAGCAATACTGATCAAGGTTCCAGGGGGAAGAACTGTCCTCTCAGTAACTTTAGCAGCCAGGAAGGTCTGACCAAATCACCTCCGTATTTACAACGTGATACACGCATATACAAACTGTTCGACAGTTCAACTAATGGTATTGTACGCAGTAGTAGCATACCCAGATTTCTTTTACCGCGAACCAGTAGCACCGTCCCAGCCTCCAGGTGCATGCATTCACTGAAACTTTCGTCGACGGCGACCTGGAACCCATCCAGGTTCGTCCCCACATGGCCGTGAAACGAGACAAAACCAGGCAGGAAAAAGGAAAGCCCGACATTTTTAAACAACTCCGAAGGACTCAAAAAATAATTCACTACGTGACAAGTGTTCCCGCAGCGCACGAAAGCGAGAGCTTGCCGCGCACGGAGCCCCGACGCGCGACACATCAGCGCGGGTGATTGGCCGCGGCGCGGGCCTCGCCGTACGAACGGTCGGATCTCTCGTCGCGGAGGAACGACCGGGATCGTGGCCGTCCGCTGAGTTTATTTATGCCGGCCGTGGCCGCGCCGCAAGGCCTCTGTGAGTTCTTTCTTCCTCTAATCTGAACCCATTTATTGATTGAGCGGTTGGCTGCGTTGCTTCGAGTTCGAGTTGGGAGAGTCTCTTGGGGCCGCGTGAGGAGGGTGTATGATGAGGGAGTGATTTGACAGGAGGGTTGCTTTTGATCTTTGTATTCCCGTTTGTGGTTTGCCAGGCCTCGAATTTGAGCAGGCAAAAATTTTATCGGCTATTTCGGAGGATTTTGGGTGTGTGTGGTGCTCAATTTTGGTGTCGGGTTTGACTAGGAGAAGCTAATTTTGGGTGGATTTTCTGCTGGGGGAAATAGTTTTGGATTCCCTATTTGCTAGTACGTGAGATTTGATTAGCTTGTTAGACTCAATTTCGCGTTTGATTAGATATTTTTTGCAAAAAAAAGAGCCATTTTTAGTTGCGCTAGTCGTGGATTAAAGTTAGCTGCACTGTGGAGGAGAAGCTTTCCCAATTGGAGCTGGTTTTTGAGGTTAGCGTCGAAAGCCGGCACGCTTGTCTGCTGCTTAACCTGGCCGAAAAGCTTTCCTTTGGATCTGATTTCTGAATTTTATTTTTTGTTCGGATTTGGCAGATCCACGAACCATCAAATTTTGCTTGATCTCGCCGCGAATTTTTGATCTGATCGAGGGGCTCCCAAAGTTTTCACGAGAAGCGAATCTCTTTTTGCGCCATTATCCATGGCGTTGAACCGCTTCACACAATGGCTGTGGTCGGGGGCGCCGGGCGGGCGGCCACTCACGAGCTCACGACCGCGGGGCTCTCCTCCTTCCCGGACTTCCCTCCGGCTTCCTGGAGCCGGACACCGTCAGGTTCTACACCGCCGGCTCCGGCGGCCGGCGCGCGCGGCCGAGGAGGGTCCAGAATCGGCGCCGCAGCCGCGGCGAGGCCCGCGTGGACCGGGAGTACGACATGGTCATCGTCCCGTCGGACGGTGGCGGGTGTCTGTCCGGGTCGGATTCCGACGACTCCGACTGGTCCATCGGCTGGCTCGAGCCCCAGGGGCCGGAGCTGCAGGCCGACGGCGACCCTGAGGACTGCTTCGCGGTGCTCGTGCCGTGCTACCGCCACGGCCGCGTCGAGCAGACGGGGAAGGCCCAGGACAGGTTCCTTGGTGCCGGCACCCTCTCCGACGGTAGCCTCTCTGGTGAGCATGTTGATCTGATAAGCGTTGCTCCATTTTATATTTATGATACTGTTAATTGTGTAGTCCTGAAAGAATTATAATTGCATAATTTTTTAGGATTCGGTTTGGTATTTCAGGATTGGGGGAAGAATCAGGCATGTTAATAGCAGTAGCTTGGTTCTATGTAGTGTAGAATTTGGACGGAGTGGTATATGCGCTACTTGATTCTTGATGGTACTGTACTAAAGTGCTATGAATAGTTCAGTTTCACAAGTTAATACAAATAGACTAAATTTGGTACTTTTAGGTTATAAATTGCTGTTCAGGCAAGGATTTTGCCATGTTAAGCTGATATAAACAGAAGCTGAGAAGCTATCACAGACTGGACAAGAAGTTTCACTTTAAGAAAATGCTCTAAAAAGGTTTCCTTTAAGACAACAGACGAAGTTAATGTCCTTAATTGTAGAGTAGGTTGGCTTTGTTTTCCTTTTTTAATAAGAAAATTGTGATAATACGGTAGGGTGTTTCTGGACCTATTTTACTCAATGATTGAGTCTAGTGTTCTTTAATTGCATAGCTCAGTGATGATCTCCTTGGAGGTAAGTATATGTCGGGCTAGTTAGCAAATTATTGGTGTGGATCACTCATATTCCATTTTTGATGTTTGGTAGAGTTGATTTGTGGGTTTGGTGGCTTACTTTGTACTCAGGATTTGAAACTGGCTGGCTCACAAAGTCTGCCATATAACTCAATATATGAATGCCCTAACACAGATATTCTTATCCACTGCTGTTAATAAAAGGCTTAACATCTTATAATGATGCCTCTACAACCTAGCCTTCTTTTTTCTTCAAAAATGCAACATTTCCACCCTTGGGCCTATTTCTTGGTCTATTCTAATTGCTTGAGTTGCCTTTATTCTTCCTGTTACAATTCAGGCCTGGTTTTTGTGTTATCTCGAGATAATGTATTTGTAGTCCGCTATTGTAACTGCTACCAAAATATTGGATTTGACATGCCATTGGTGCCATCTTAATTCTCTGCAAGCCAGTACATTGGCATTGTGGATAAGCTTTTCACTTCAATATGAATCCAACGATGTTAGTCATTGAACAGAGTTCAGCTATGCACTATACATAAACTTTATGATATTTGCTCTTGAAACTGTTTGAGTGTTTGTTAACACTCTGGCTCGTTTTTCCATCAACAGAAGTGGATGCCTAAATGAATGATTTGTTTCTAAAAATAGATGAATAAATAACTGCAGTTATGTTCTTGCTCTAATATTCTTCTTTTCTTGCTCTTATGTGCAGATGGAAAGAATTTTGTAGAGCAGTGGCTTTCTTCTCATCAGAACTGATATCTCAGACCTCCACTAGCTACGGTGTACATAGTACCGCTCCATTTTGTTTTACTACGTTTGTCCTAGACGCAGATTTGTATCGATGAAGGAAAGACATGGAAAACCCAAAAAAGAGCAAAAGATGAAAAATAAAAAGAGGAGCAGTGGGATTTTGAAGCAGCACTGAATGGGTATGTCCTTCCGGAGGTTTCAAGGCTATTTTACTCTTGCAAAGCAAGGCGAATGCTGAAAAACACAAGCTGCGCATCATTGAAAATATTTCTTCGAGTGCTAACCTTTGATAACTTGTAGAGATGAACTGCTATTCCATTGATAATTTGTCCCACATGCTTGCGGACCTCGATTGTACTGCCTGTACATATAGTGTTACTGCAGTGTATATAGTTGGCGCAGATTTGCAATTGCGTGATTCTTGTGTGTGCTCGTGTGCGTGCTATTCCTGTACATTAGACCAGAATCCTTATGAATCAATCTGGTGTATATAAATCTTATGATTATGATGCTTGTGACTTCTATTTTTACTGAATACTCCTTGTACTGTCCTCTATAATGTGTAATAAATCACTTCTTGGTAATTATTATGAGGGAAAGCGAAAGATTGAACATCAGAAAAGGAGGGTTCTGCAATGAACTCAAGTAGAAATTAAGAAAAATAACTGCAAGCATGAAACTAGGATTTCTGTGTTCGCTACATTCACACCCGTTTCGCGAGGAATAAAACCTTTGCATGCTCTACCAATTCGTGGTTCGCAAATTATCAAAATATTTTCAGTTTGATTGAAGAGTAGAGCAAATGAAAATTATACATGGGCCGAGTCATCACTGTAGATCTTCATGGGCCGCAATTTAAGGTCTTCGACTTCAGCTAATCAGCTCTGAGAATTGTTTGTTCAGAAATAAAAAGTAAAGCCCAACCCATAAGTATCATAGAATCCTTTTTTCCAACGAAATAAAAAGTGTTTGTTCTGAAATCAAATTGTTATACGTAATGTTTTGCTGAGGCGATTAAGAGTTTTTCTATACATATAAACCAAAAAAATTGGATGTACGTGACCATTCTTAATGTTTCAGAAGTAGGATTTTGTCAAAAACTAATAGATGATATATAATAAGTTCAATGAACAACGATCTAAATTCGAAATCGATTTCATTCTTTTTTTCATGTGCAGATGTAGGGACCTCGTACTAAAATGAAGCTATAGAAAATGATATAGCTGTTTCATATGCACATAGAAGCAATGTATTGAGGTATTTTTCATTTCTTCTATAATCAATACAAGGTATATAACGCGTACCATGAAAGTTGTTGTGGAGTTAAGCCATTCAAGCATAGAATTTTTGGAGAGAAATATGAGACAATGATTAAGTATTCCAAAGTCCACACGTAAGAGGAGACAATTTTTGATTGATTAATTAATTTTACTTAGCAATAATTGAGTCTTGGAACTGATATCCTTATTTTTATTTCTAGAGAAATTATAGATAAGTATCGTGGAAAATTATTTTAATGAGAATGCATGCTCTGAAAAATGTTGGTTGTTTAATACTCTCACAGAAATAATATCAATATACGCTATGGTTACTGATGCATATTGATTTTCTATTAGCCTGTAATAAGTAAAGTAACATTATCCCGTTAAGGTGAGTAGCCTTCTCCAATGAACAAGTGGTGGATGGTGTTAACAAAGAAAGATACACATAGCCATGCAACATAATTGCAGGTCGTTCTTTAATTAAGACCAGCTAAGCAACAAATTGGTGCACATGTGCTCCTTCAAAAAAAAAAAATGGTGCACATGTGCGTGCATACAGCCAACCTCCAGCTCACATCATGCTAACACACACTGTGCAAGCCAGCCACTGCATTGCACGTATGTGCTTTAGAAGCATGAAACGGAAAGATTGCCTAAATAAGAAGGCAGAGAGAGAAAGAGATGTTGTCCATGCTCATGCATGGATGGTGTTGATGCCATTGACAGGCAATACACAGAGGAACTGAAAAAAAAAGAGACCAATGGAAACAGGAAAATCTAGGCAGTAATGCTAGAACAAGGATGAAGACAAGAACCAGCAAATGTTGTCAATTATGTATTAGTCTTATTATTATGATCAACAACTTCTCCTTCTTCAGACAAACTGAGAGGAAAATAATTCCATTCTTAAGTTTATTAGCAAGTTGAAATCATAACAGGGTGGATGGGATTGCAGAACTGTGTATGAAGTACCTTGAGGGAGCATCGAAGTAAACGAAAATGGATATAAGATACAAGAGAAATACAGAGGAACCCGAAGGGAAAGAAGAGAAGTACCTGAGAGTATTATCGATTAAACGAAGAGAAATACTGAAACAAGACAAGGCAAGAACCGAAAATGTTGTTAATTATTGTCGTATTATATGATCAATATACAGGTTATTATTCTTCACAAGAAAAGGAACCAGCTCCATTCTTAAATACAGAAAGTTGAAATCATAACATGGTGACTGGGATTGCAGCGACCTGTGTACGAAAGTACCCTTAAGATCGAGGAGTGAATTTAACAAAAATGCATATATAGATATGGAACATTCACAGTCAAATATACATATCTGTATACGGCACTACATATATACGTACGTTTACATTGGTCTATAGTAGTAGTACAAAACTTGGAATTCGCGCTGAGCTAGTGCGGTATGTATTCGCCGCGCTAGCTTTACACATACATGTAGCTAGCTTGCCAGAGGGGTGCCGTGGTGCGCGGAGATGAGCTCGGACACCGCCCTGAGGAGCTCGACCTTTGCCCGGAGGCTGACGATGTAATCCGCGGCGCGGAGGAGCAGGCGGTCGGCCGGCACGGCGGCGCTGCCGGGCACCAGCCGCCGCAGCTCGCGCACCTTGCGCCCCAACGACGCCGCCGCCCGCCGCCGCTGCCGGCGCCCGCGGCACGGTGACCGCCGGCGCCTCTCGTCCCTGCTGCTCTCCATGGCAACACGGCAGGCGAAGAAGCTAGCCCGTACGTGACGTGCGTGTTGCGGGCGTGGCTGAGACGAGCGTGCTGATGACCTGGTCCAATAAATAGAAGGGGGAATTGTCTCAAAAAAAAAAGAAGGGGGAAGGCGCGGGGGGCGTTTCGGGGAGGAGGGCGCGTTTAGCAGGGGGTTAGGTGCGTAATGGGCAGTGAGCTGTGCGGGATTGTCGCGTAGCATGGGCGCCCGCCCGTGCGCGCACGCCACGTTGTGTCCTGCACACGTGTCTGACAGCTCTCCGATGATCGGCCAGGGACCGGCCGGATTTAGCGGTGGTATCTGATCTCTTCGTCCCCGTTTTGCCCCTCTCGTTCGTTCTTCCCTCGCCTCTTTCTTGTTCGTTGACTCAGTTTCTGGGAACTGTGTTTTGTTTGTGGCTTGCCTCAATCTCATGCACGCAACAAGTCACCTTCTGCGCCGGTGAGGCGGTCGTCATCTACACGACCCTCCGATCAAGCACACACACGCCGCTCGGCACAAGAGTCATGCATGGACAACCGCCGGCGGCGGCGAAGTAAGATGACGATGGCGTGGCATTGGTGCGTGTGCCGCCGCCTGGGTGCGCGACGACGACGACGCCGCACGGTTCGATCTCCGAGTGGGTGGGGGCCGTGGTCGCCGGCCGTTGCGGTTGGCAACGGGACGGGACGGCGCACATGCGCGCACATGCAACGCAGCAACCTACGCCCGCGCGCCTACCTGTTCCCAGCTGCATCTACGCGCGCGGCCCCTGCAGCTAATGATGTACAGTAGTGGCCTCGATCGACTCCCCGCCGCTACTGAAGAATTGATCGATCGACAGTTAATCACTGGTGATCTGTGTGTTTAGTGCTCGTATCGGTGGACTAATTAGTGACACACATGGCGGGGAGGGTAGCCAATTCTGGCGTGTACGTACGTACGTGCTGTTGACGTGCACCTGTCGTCCGTGCCGTCTCACTGATTGCCAGCCTAGCTAGACTGCAAGAGCAATCAGCTTCGTTGTACTGGCTAGTTTTTCCACTACTACTCCCTCTCTCATCTGCGCGTCACTTATCATCTCTGTCTGAGCATGGAGCTCTCGATCTCGGTCACGAATAGCTACTAGCTAGTGGTCACGATGTAACTGATCACGATCCACTCAGTTTAATTTTGGGTGAGCTCAACCTGGAATAATTACAGTATCCTTGATTGTCTTCCTTCCAACAGTACGGAGTAACTCTATATGCCATGGCACTAGGCGTGCGCTTTCAAAGGCGCAGTAGCTGTATCGACAGCGGCCCGACTGTGTGCGCGTGGCTGATGAATGCAGCGATGATGTTCGCCGCCATGTGCCTCGTGTTTATATATGGTCCTAAAACCTTTGTCGCTCGCGCTGCGATCCGAGCAAAAGCAAGCTGATCGCCACCGTGACACGATTGTACATAAATAAAATCTAGTAGTATAATACATCCAAGGCCAATCGGGATCGCATTACGCTCTCCCCGGCTCGATAGTGCTCATTGGGCCGGGCGGTCAAGTGTTGTGTGCCCTGGCCCCATCTCCAGCTCACGGCCGGAGGTGCGAGATCGATATGGACAATGGAAGGCTCCATGATCAGCTGTCAGCGCCGCTCCACCGGTCCCCCGTCCATTTGGCCTCGCTCGGCGCACGCATGGGCATGGGTCGCCGCCGGCCGGCCGCCTCTGGTTCCGCGCATGCGTATGTGGATAACAGCTGTGCCCGTGCCTTTGGTGGCGGGACTGAACGCCGCAAGGACCACATGATCGAGCAAGCTAGGGTGCTAGGCCGGCGGCAACTTACCACTACGCTGGAACCTTCACCCCGTCCAATATATGAGTCTCTGATTCATCTGAAAAATTACATCTCGATCAGATGCTTGGAACACATGAATTTCACATAGCCAAGCTCAAAAATGCTTGCAGATCGACTTCAACGGGTATCATGGAAGCATTTGTTAAGTTTGAATTGAATTTCAGAAACATATAATTGAAGTGTTTTGTTATTTGCTTATTTGTAACTATTCTGTCTCATTGGGAACATTCTCATTAGAGAAGTTGAGTCTGAGTACTTCCTCTTTTTATTTATGAGCCTTAGAGATCAAACCTTTTTGTACAACTCTCATGAGGGTGTAGAGGCTGGGATTTTACTCTATTATCTAAAAATAATAATCACAATGTAGCTTTTAGATTGTGATAATTGAGGAGCAAAATGGATCTCCAAGAAAATAGCAAAAAAAAAAAACACTAGCTAAATCATGCTCTTAGCTATTCTCTAAAAATAAAAGATGCTTTAAAAAATAGGAGTAATCCACAACAGAATCTTTAAAACTCTTTAATCTCCATACTCAAAATTATCACAGAATCCTTTGATCCCTTTTTTCATACAACAGCACCCACACAAATGGTGAAGCCTTCATCTCAATGGAAAAACTTCATGCGCTTAAGTACTTCAAGAAAAAAATCATTAAAATATAATCAAGTGGGGTCAAATTTCGAAGCCTAAATCATTACAAATACTATGGTGAAATCGGTTTTCAACTCAGACTTTCATTTTGATGGTATGTTTAATTAAAACCTACAAAAATAGAGATAGAAAATCAGATGCTCGATCGGGTGCTGCTTGTTTGTGTACATTATAGAATTAAATTTCCAATCATCTACTTTGAGCTATAATGTCATATAGCTGGTTAATATGTGTGTGCCATAATCTAGCACGCAATTGGTCTTGAGCAAATTGTTGTGTTATTGTGGAATCACAAAGGACGAACGCTTCAGAAGCCGTACAGTTCAAACTGATCGTTATCATCTCTCGCATGCACAGTTCAGTGTTCAAAAAGCACCGGAAGAAGTGGCGCTACTACCGTTTGATGGAGATCGACCAATGGCGTATTCGTACAACAGTGAAAGTTTCGGTCTGCATATACTGATGGTTGGTGCAGCGACGCTGTACGTACTGCTACAACAGCTAGCCATGCACAATTGCACATAATGCAGACGACAATAGGCTCCAGCTCCACTCCACGATCGCGGGTACGTACCACGGCATACCACCAGCTCACTGGACATGTCCTATTGACATGTAATGGACTGCGTGTTCGTGTAGGTTCGGTCATATCAATCGTCTTGTGATCAGGGAACGTACGAACGCCAAGCATGTGGTCGTGTAGGCAGAACAGGTTACATCGATGTATGTACGTGCATGTCGCAAACACGAGAAAAATTACAGTAACCAAGAACATTGCTTCGACCTGCAAAGCCAATAAGACAGCTCGCTTTGCCTGTCATTCTATCAAGAAAAGTGGTGCCAGAGAAGTGTCTCTCTTTGGACTATTTGCCTCAGTATCTCGGGTTCTGTGAAATTATTTCAGATGTTCCCAATCGCAAACAACATTGCTCGTTCTTCCCCATGTCCAAGGACATGCTCCCTGCGGTATTGATCACGCTGGCGGCGGCTACGAGCTAGCTGCCCGTCCCGCGGCACGCAGGTGGAGCCGGCGGGTATGGCGCGCGGCGTCCCTCGTCAGGTTCCCGGACGCTTTCGCACCGGCAACCAGGCGGCGCGCATCCTCGGGTAGAACGCGTCCGTCCACCCGTGGCGTGACTGTACCCGGCAGATCCGCGGGATCTTTCTCGATGACCTCCGTGGGCTCCCCGACCACAACGGCACCGTCGACGCGGCGCTTCTGTGCACGGCGGCGTCGGCTCGGCCTCTGCGTGTTCCACGTGTGCGGGAACGGCCTCCGTGGCGTGATGCCCGCCAGCATTGTCGTCTCTGACTGCCCGAAGCTCGTGAGGATCTCCCTCGGCAGAAATCAGCTCTCTGACCCTTGGCGTCCTTTCCGGCCTCCCTCTCCCGGCGCAGGAAGGTCCGCACGCTGGACGTCTCCAGGAACAACTTCCTTCGCCGGCGAGTTACCAGGTTGCCGCAGCGAGCTCCACAAGCAGCTTGCACCCTTCGTGGCGAACTACAACCGTTTCAGTGGTGGCAACCCAGCCGGACTCGACCTCACCAAATTGGTTGCGTTCAATGCCTAGACTACGGCAAAAGATTCACCGCGGGCCCGGGTGCAAGCACTTTTGGTTGTATTATAACGTACGCGAGGATAGTCTTAGACTTGTTGTACTAGATAGTCTTCACTTATGCTGATTGTATATCCATCGTGTAAGACTACCGGCAGCAAAACCAAGTGGTGGTTTGATGTTATAATCATGGGTCAATTTCTTCTATGCCTTGCAATTTCGCTCAGACCCTTATTTGTCATCTTAAATGTGCTTATCCCCTCAATGGCCAGGTTGTTGGGCGAGCTCTGGCCGTTGCCGCCTCCATCGACCAGGAGCGGGGCGAGCTCAACCCCTCCCCCACCAGCCATGGCGCGTGTGCTAGGCAGGTGGACAAAGGTTGAAGATAAGGATATTTTTGTCATTTTTCAAAAAAAGTGATTAAAAATTAGAAGGTCACGTTGATGGCATAGAAGGGTAAACAATTCGAATACATTGGTATACATGGGATAAAGCTACTTGCAATAGCAAATAGAGGACTGAAGCAAACTGTAATAGCACTGAACGTATTATCTCTATACTCATGTCCTTGACCTTACTTTTCCTCTTAATGTAAATATGAAAAAAAACTCACCAGGCCGATCCCCAGGTGGATACGTCACTTCTGCGTGGCAACTTCTTGCCCAATGCTACCGGCCGGTGCGGTGAGCCATCCTTTGCTCCATGTTCATTATTATCGCATTATCGTGGATATCACACCCAAGTTACCCCGAAAGGAATTACAGAACTCCTTTGCTGAAAAAAGGCCTTTGACACCTGCCTTAATTGGAGGCGATAGTTGTGGTAAAGTTCAACCCCACGGATGAAAAACATATGGGCGCGCCCTCATGTAGAGGAGCAAGCCAAGCTAACCTTCTTGCTCGGTCAGATATGAAAAATTATGTTTCTTTAGTCTGGAAGTACAATATCCTTTAGATAAAAAAGGGCCTCATATATAACAATAAATTTGGGTTGGTATACATCTTTTCTTGTGATGGAAAATTTGGGGTGGTATACAACCACTGCAGTAGATGGTATTTGCATTTATCAAACAATAATATATAATTTATTTAGTTATTGGATAAGTTGCATAACAGTTACAAATTAAATTTTATGTATGAGATGGTTGCTTCGTGAAATAATAACTTCACCTCTTATCATCGTCTCTCTATTCACCAAGCATCCCACTTGACATTAAATGAGGTGACTTATGAGGCCCCTAATGATGTGTAGAGTTATATGTGTCCTAAGTTGGACAAACAGAAAAGCAGTTTAAATAAAACTTTCAATCAGTGTGTTGAGTTCCAACTGCCTCTGTAAAGTACTAATGTTATTGAAAAATATATAGTATATTTATCATATAGAAAAAGTAATTGTTTGTTATCATGTTACAACAGAAACATATGGTCTAAGCAGCCTGTTTTATAACTCTTGCTCGAGTCATCACTCTCATTTCTTCCACCATTTCTACTTTCATACTTTAAATATAAGTTTTGGAATTCAAATGCCTATAAAATTTGTACCTCTAATTTAAATTTAGTACAATTAATTTTAGTATTTATATTAAAAAAGTTATAGCACTTGCGCAATGACTTTGATGCTATATTTGATGGTTCATGTTTTTAGGATTTGTCGATTGGAGTGTAGACCATTTATTTCATGCATTATCAAGATTCACATATTTATGTTTATATATATTTTTGACGGACTAGTTTATTTTTGTATGCTCTATCTTTTGTTGTCATCAAGATTATATTAAAAGTCAAGGTAAAAAAGAATATTACTTTTTATGTATTTTTGTAATTTTTATAATTATATGAATTTAGAATATTATTCAAAAATGTGATGCCATTTTGGTTTTACATCCCACCTCTTTTCTTCAAATTGAAAGATTGTCGCTATGTTGCATGGTTGTGTCCAAAGATTGTCGCTATGTATCATGTTTCTCGAGTAACATCTATGCAACCGAGACCTTCTCTATGATTAGTTTAACTTTTATTGCAAGAATATTTAATTTGAAATTTTATCCCTATCTACAATAACTTTTATTAGATGGTCGTGTGGCAAACTCTTGATTTGAACTCTTATGCTCAATTTTTTAGTGTTGTGAGATACAATAATTACAGGTTTCATTCTTCCGTATCCTTTTCAACTTTTCTTGTTGATATCCGACATGAATATATAAAACAAGAGCCTCACATGTTAGGATCATAGTGCCTAAATAGAATCATATTTTATTTAATCAAGGATGCTTGGGAGAGCTAACTTCTGTTTTTGTTTTGACATGTGGACTTATCATAACACTTTTAACAAATGGATGTTTTGTGCCCATTTTTTTATTTAAATAATCATTTTTAGTCTAATACTTTAAAAATAAATTATCCAAAACTATATTTTTGGAATCTCGGCTATTTTGACATGCCAAAAAGATTGACGTGATACATGGAGAAAATATGCCAAAGAGAATGCCATTCTCTTATTCTCTTTGGCGTGTCTTCTTCATGTATCACGACAATCATTTTGGTCTGTCATATTCAATTATTTTAAAAATGTAGATTGAAACGGATTATTTCCGATATGTTGGCTCTCGGCATTATATACCTTATTATAATCCAACGGTTCTTGCACAACCTTGCCAATATAGCTGACCAAGTGGGCCGGGCTAAAAGGGCCTCTCTAGGCCCGGCCCGTTTAGCCCGGCCCGGCCCGTTGGTAACGGGCCGTGCCGGCCCGCAGCCCGTTGAGGGCCGTGTCCGGGCCTAGGCGCAGGCCCGTCGGGCTGGCACGGCACGGCCCGTTTAGCTATTGACCTATTTAGCCCGTTATTCGGGCCGTGCTTCACGGGCCGGCACGATCCGTTTGGCCCGTTTACATTTAAAAATAATTAAAATCAGCAGAAAACTATTTTTCTAATCTTGGATCGGCCCGGCACGGCCCGGTCCGTTTAGCCCGTTTAAAATGAGTCGTGCCGTGCTTGGGCTTCGGCGCAGGCCCGTCGTGCCGGCCCGGCACGGCCTGTTTATTAGAAGGGCCGTGCCAGCCCGTTGGCCAGCTATACTTGCCAACATGGGTGCTATGTGAGACACACCTAATAAAATAGATAGAAACACTGCCCAGACACCGAAGAAACTCGTTATTTGTGCTACGGATTACAACTAATTATACGAGCCACAAATAATAATCACTCGCCTCCTGCCGTGCCGTTTGTAAGATTGAATTTGTATGAATGTAACGAAGTACCGCAGGTATCATCGGAAAACATCCAATTAAGGCTGTAGGAGAGCTTCAGACGCACCAGTACGTGAGCCGTGCCGGCGCGCCACTCCGTATCCAGACGTCGACGCAGATCCTCCGGTAAGCCTACCCCTCTGCCCCACGCTTTGACAAGGAGCTCCGTCCTCGGCGCGCTTCCCTGCACGCAGAAGCCCGGTATACGTCCCCACGCGAGGGAGGCGTCGGAGTAGGAGACCACCACCTCCCCGCCATTGGAGCACCACGACTGCAGGGCGCCGGGGCTCTCGACGCGCAGCTTGAGAGTGAACGCCGGAGACACGGTGGTTGGGCCGAGAGGGGTCGTGGCGTTTAGGTTTAGCCCCTCGAACGCGGCGAGCTCCATGGAGAACGTCGTCTTTTCCCTACCTTCAGTGCCAACGACGCCGATCACACAGACCGCCGCCAGGGATGCCATGACCAGCACAAAGAGTGCCATATCAACTTTGAGCTTGATTGCATCCCACCCCGTCACTGGCTCGCAAACGTTTTCCTCGGTGTTGGCCGTGCTCGATTCGGCGAGGGAGGTGCCCAGCAGGTTGCGAGCGTCTTCATCGATGTCCGCCATGCCTGAATTCGAAGATGGAGACCGGTGGTTAACAAGAATACTCGGTGATCTGATGGCGTTTGAGTCTCGTCGGCTCGTTGCCGTCCACTGGAGCAAGCAAGGCAAGATCGTACTCGTCGCCACCGACGCTCGTTTAACCGTGGATGTTGGTTGTTGGAGGAGAAAGATATTATTCGACAAATAGTAGTTCAGGCTAAATTCTTCCCGGAGATAAATAAATTGAGTGTTTTGGATTGTCACGATCCCACCTGGTAAATCGCTTGTTCCAGTTCGTGACGCAAGACAACGGTGCCGTTACGGTCACGGACTCTCAAATTTGTTATAATAAAGTAATAATAATATAAACAAAAAAAGAGGTTAATTCGTCAGCCCCGCGGGCAGGCCAATAAGCTGTCCTCCGAATGTCTTTCCCTTTTCATCAGAAACAACAGAGCAGAATCAGCACATCTGTATCCCAATTGATGTGCCACGAGACTAGCCAAAACTCCTGACCGGATCATACCCACTACTCACCAGTTATTATCACTACTAGTACCAGCCAACAACACTAGCAGTTCTAATTCCTGCGTGAAGAAAAAAGATACTTGAGATAAGTAACAATAGCTTCAGACAGGTTTTGAGATACCTGTCCACTTCAGAAAACGATTTGGCGACGAAGCTTGTTTGACACCTTCGTGCCGCCCCCGGCCGGCCGGCGCGCCTGGCATGGCCCTGCCGTTTGGCAACACCTGCACGTCCCCTACGATGCCCGGCCGCTGCACGCGCACAACGCGGTTCAAACCCCTTCCCCTGCTTCGTGCCCTCCGTCGTCTCGCCAGCTAGTAGCGACCGAGCTTTGACACGCGCGGCATCTTAACCGCATCACTTGCCATGTCCACCTCGCGGCCCTTGCCAGTCCTCGACGCCTGAGCTTCTTCTCTGCTCGCAGTTCAAATGGCACAGGAAGGTCCTCGCCGCGCTCGCGGCAGCGATGGTAACGCTCCTCGCACTGTGCCCCCGCGAGGCGCGGTGCGAGGAATCGGACGACGTGCGGGAGTCCCTGGTGGCGTTCCTGCGCGAGCTCGCCGGCGGGGACGCGCAGGCGGAGCGGGACCTGCGGTGGGACGCGTCGGCGCAGCCGTGCGGCGGCGCGTGGGCCGGCGTGACCTGCGACCCCAAGGACGGCCGGGTCCGGAGCGTGGTGCTGGAGGGCCGGGCGGGCACGCTGAACGGCACCGTGAACGCGACGCTGCTGTGCGCCGCGACGACGCTGCGCGTGCTCAGCCTGCAGGGCAACGCGCTCGGCGGCGGCATCCCCGCGGGGATCGCGGCGTGCAGGGCGCTCACCCACCTCTACCTCGCCGGGAACCGGCTCTCCGGCGACCTGCCGCCGGCGCTGGCGCAGTTCAGGGACCTCCACGTGATCGACGTGTCCAGGAACAGCTTCTCCGGCGCGATCCCCGCGGAGCTCACCAAGCTCAAGCTCAAAACGTTCCTGGCCAACGACAACCGCTTCACGGGCGCGATCCCGGACTTCGACCTCAGGAACTTCGACCAGTTCAGTGTGTCCAACAACACACTCACCGGACCGATCCCCAAGAACTTGGGCAAGTTCGGCGACGCCAGATTCTTCCTGCCCAACTCTCCGGGTATCTGCGGGGAGCCTACCCTTTCAGCTTGCCCATCACCCGTATCGCCATCGCCGCAGCCGGGCACGGACTCCGACTTCGAGTCCGCGCCGCCGCCGGGCGCGCACTCCAACTCAAGCACGGGAGGGGATGGGCGGAGCAAGAAGACGAAGGTCGTCATGTACCTCGGGTACGCGCTCCTCGGCGCCGTCATACTGGCGCTCCTCGCGTACCTGTGCTTCCTGAGGCGGCGGAAGGCCACCAAGCGGGACGGCGGCCGGGGCCGACGCGTCCACGACAGCAGCAGGGTGACCACGACCACGACGTCAGTGAGCGCGAGCAAGTCCGTGTACTCGATCCCCACGTCGGTGGAGCAGAGCCCGGCGCGGGCGGCGCCGGGAACGGCCGCGCGGTCCACGCCGTCGCTGGTGGTGCTGCGGCGGTCGGGCACGGCGGCGTCGATCACGTCGGAGGCGGCGGCGGCGGCGGCCAAGGAGCTGCGGTTCGAGGACCTGCTCAAGTCGCCCGCGGAGCTGCTGGGGCGGGGCCGGTTCGGGAGCTCGTACAAGGTGGTGGTCCCCAGCGGCGCCGCGCTGGCGGTGAAGCGCGTCAAGGACGCGGCGGTGGGCGAGGACGAGTTCAGGAGGAGGATGGAGAGGGTCGGCCAGGCCAAGCACCACGCCGTCATGCCGCCGCTCGCCTTCTACTGCGCCATGCAGGAGAAGCTCGTCGTCTACGAGTTCCAGACCAACGGCAGCCTCGCAAGGCTCCTCCACGGTAACGCGCCCTGTGCTCTGTGCCCTGATCTTCGGGCAAAAAGCCAATAGAACCATTAGTCTCAAAAGTTAACAAACTTTTAAGGATTTCATTTCAAACACGAATTTCCCTGTCTAACCAAGCAGACAACTCCTGGGCATATTTCCTGGGTCCCCAACTACAGTAGACAGTACACCGTGCATCCAAGGGTCATGGGGAAAATGTTTTTTAAAAAACAAATATAATGTTTGCTGTAGGCTGCTCAACGTCAAATTATGCAGCCCAAAAGCTTAGTTTCCTTTTCTTAACAGACCCCGGAAGCATAGTCGGACTGACCCATTGGGCTGATCAGCCCAGGCAGTATCTTAAGGCTAGACCCCAGCCCATCATGTGCACACGTATTCTTTTTTAGTCTATTAAGCCCATCATGTGCACACGTATTCTTTTTTAGTCTATTAAGTGCACACATATTCTGATGTCTTTAATCCTGCAGACAGACTTCTGAAATCCCAAACACTAATCATGGACAAAATTATATAAGCAACACGTTTTGAAATTGAAATTCAAATCATATCGTTCAGTCATCGTTTGCCAATAATGGAAGTAGTAAACATCCTGGATTTGCCAACACCCAAATGTTTACTAATTTTCAGGATGTTTCCACTAATTAGCAGTTTACTAATTAGAATGTTTACTACTTTCCGCTGATAATTTTCAGGTTCCATAGAGAGCAGCCATGGACCCGTGGACTGGCAGACGCGCCTGCACATCGCTGCCAAGGTCGCCGAGGGCATGGCGTTCATGCACAGCACCCTGCGCGGCGACGGCACCACCACCAATTCCAACTCCAACTCCAACTCCATCTCGAACTCCTCCTCAGGCGAGGCGGCGGACGGCGCCATCGCCCACGGCAGCCTCAAGACCTCCAACATCCTCTTCACCGCCAATATGGACCCGTGCATCAGCGAGTACGGCGTCACCGCGCCGCTCCCGCCCAGCAACGCGGCCGCGTTCCAGGCCGACGTGCGCGCGTTCGGCGTCGTGCTGCTCGAGCTTCTGACGGGGAAGGCCACGGCGGCGCAGGGCGACGGCGCGGAGCTGGCGCGGTGGGTGGCCGCCGTGGTCCGGGAGGAGTGGACCGCCGAGGTGTTCGACCGCGCGCTGCTCGACGGCTCCAGCGAGCAGCGCATGGTGCGGCTGCTGCAGGTGGCCATGCGCTGCGTCGACGCCTCGCCCGGCGTCGCGCCGCCCACCATGAAGGAGGTCTCCAGCATGATCAACGCCATACGCGAGGAGGACGAAAGGTCCATCTCATCGGAAGCGTGACACGACCCACGATCGCTGATACAGAGTGGTCGATCACTCTCGACCAGGGTCGTGCTCTCCCCTGGTCTGCTCTACTATGTGAAATACTCTTATCAGTTAGTAATAATTTTTCTAGGACCATGCATTACTTGAGCTTATTTTTGAAACACCGTGTAACTACTTTTTTCGAACAATGAAAACAGCGTGTAATTACTGTTTGCTCAATTCGTAGGAGTATGTATTAATTTCATCGATCAAACTACTACTATATCATGATGTTTGCTCGCTCACTGGACCATATATATATTTTTTCATTGAAAGAACAAAACACGAATCAATTATGTATATACAGGTGGACAAAAAAGGCATCATATCTTGAGCCATACTCTATCCGTGCATGATGGGTCTTCCTTAAATGTACGCCTTCCAGTGTAGTAATTAGGTATTTAGGTGCGTGTTGCTTTCATGGGCTCACTGGACCAACAGCAAAAGAGTAGATTGATCAAGAGGATCAGATGTTAGTTCACAGAAGACAGTATTGTCTCAAAATTCATTAATTCAGCGCATCTTCCTTCCTAGTTTGAGCTGGCTTTATTCAATTGTCCATCTCTTCTGCTGATTAACGTATACCCTCTTCGGTAACTAAAGAAGGTTAACATTTTGGATGCAGAGCCATTATCACTGATTAAGTCGTATGGAGACTAGTATTAGAATTCGTTTACCCTCTTCAGCTGAGTAACGTAGTATATGAAATACTCGGGCCATTTACTGTCACTGGGAGACCAGTCATGTTCAATTGTTTTTCAAATCATCTTTTTCTTTGTACACAAGGACACGGGGTTTATTACTTGTAAATTCAATCGGCGTATAGATATGTTGTGGCCTCTTGGGCTCTTGCTAATATCATATCAACCACTAGCATCGGCCACGCTCACAATTTTCTTTTTAACGTCAGAGCACCATACAAGTCAAAAGCACCATTTCGAAGTACATTAGCTTTATGCACCAGCTATAGCTCACCAAAAAGTTTGACTAATATTTAGGTGTAACTCCAACTACTGTCCGTGTGCTAGCGCCATCAGAGGTGGATCTACAAAGCAGGGGCGAAGCTACGTGCATTTAGCGGGGTCGGCCGACCCCGACGATTTCCGGTAAGATTAGAGGCAAGAGCAGATTTTTCCGATGATTTCCGGCAAGATTAGTGGAGGCCGACCCCGATGACCCCGACGAGCTCGACTTCTGGCTTCGCCGCTGCTACAAAGAGTAGCGTACCTTGCACAATAATACAAGCTCAAGTGGCCCCCTTGTATGCACTACGCCTGAGAGGAACAATTAGGTAGCCAAACTTGAGGCATCAGGTGTGCTCTCTGGCGCCCTTTCTCCAGGTAATATATCGTCTCAAGGACTAATTAAACACAGAGGGAAACACAATGTACTTCTTGAGAAAGAATCATTACCTAGGCTAAATAATATAGTTCTCCTTATTAGGGAAAATAAACAATGTCAGCCGAAAGAACGTAGAAGGGACAAAACGAAGAACATTTACATATAAAAACAGAAACATTTTCCTATTGAACCACCATCAGGAACTCATCACGACCAGAAGACTGCGGCATTTGGTCAGGCCTTATCCAAATTCCAAATAACGCGGGTATATCATCGCCGCCATTACAAATTATATATACTACTACTACATGATATGCGAGATATATTAGCTAGCGTGTCAACCCTATTATTAGCTATTATTATTACACGCAGTGTGTGTACCATGTTACCTCATTCTACTTCTGCCTAACGGATCGGATAATCCGAAATAAAACTCCGACATAGAACAACAGCCAACCTACGAATAATACGCCACACCAAAATGTGGCAATGGAAGTTGACCAGCGCTCAACAACGAGTCTCCCTCCCCGGCCGTATCCACACACATGTTTCCGCACAGAACAAAACACTAGTCATGCGCATGCCTAACAATAATGCAGCCCACGCGTCGAGCCAATACATACTAGTATAATGCAAGCTGCACGGAGATCGATCAACCATGGGGAGTTTGACTTGGCAGAGCACTGCCCAATTATCTATCTAACGCTCCAGCCAGCCCGCACAGTGCATGGGTACAGCAGGCGGCTGCATGATCGAGCGTGGCATGCCACGTCCAACCACCGTTCCGCTGATGGAGTCGCTGATGGCGGTGCCGTGTCGGAATCTAGTGATGAGATGAGGAACTACAGTGACGAGCTGGTGACCTGGCGCCACGTAGCAGCTGCCCCGCGTCGAGGGCAGTTGATGGATGGTTGGAGCTGGGCACTGTGTGGCCAGCCACAGGCTGTGTCTGCGTGTTGGTCCGTGGTCGATAGGTGGTGACCCGACCCGGACCCAACCCAACCGGCCGGCCTGATGACATGTACGGTAACCCACCCACGGGCCGGTGGCGAGGCCACAGACGATGCTGACCCGTCACGTACTTCGTGTGGCCCGGCGAGATCCTTGATCGGCACACATCAACCGGACACTTTAAATTCCCGTGGAAAACTCGAGAGACGTGATCGATGATCGGTGGTGTGGCCAAGAAGGCAGGGCGATTTCGTTCGCCGGAAGCTCTTTTCGTTGGGTCTTCCCCTTACGTAGGACGCACCCGTTCCGAGCAAGCTCTTTGAATTCGGAGCGCCGTTTCGACGTGACCGTGCCTCGCGCGACGAACGAGTCTCGTTACGGGGTGTACTAGCAGTTACCGGAAAATCTTGACGAGCACGACGCCGATGAACCGCAGCGATCCGACGGTCCTGAGATGACCACGCGCGCACCCTGGTCCTCATCCCCGCCATAGAGCCAGAACAGAGAGCCGTGCGGTGCGTGGCCTTGTCGCTGTCGCCGCCATTAAATGTTGCTCGGCCCCGAACAAAATGTGACGAGCCACGGTGGCGCGGTGCATGGAGCAGGGCGGAGGCGCCCATCACCCGTCCATCCACGCCACACGACCCATCGGCCCAACCACCTCCAACGCTGACATGCGCCTTAATTCCCCCGCGCTTTCCGTGCAACCCAAGCGAGGCGAGGCCCAACGACACGGAGAGCTTCACATGCCGCATCTTCCTTCTTCCACCACCCGCCAGCACCCGGGCAATAGAAAACGCATCGCGGTCAGCTACCCATACGAGTTGGTACCGGCGCGCATATCCAGGCTCCCTTCGGAGAAGCTTAGCTTTCCTCCATCATCCATCTCCGGCCGGTTGACCTGTTTGGTGATTTGCCTCGGGTTTGGTGCCCGATCGCTCGACCTACTGATCGATCCACGCCCGTAGTATATAGCTGGTGCCTGCTTCGTTCTGCTCACCGTTTGCTGCCGTGGATGAGTGCGGCCGCATTGGTGCCCACCGAGGGAGACAGACCGAGAAGCAGATGGCGGCGACGATGAGGAGGGCGGGTGGCCGGTTCCACCACCTCGCCCCGCGGGAGATCGACGCCCACCGTGGGTTCTTCCTCGTCCGTGGCGCCAGTGGTGGAGTGTCGCGATTGCTGGCGGAGGCGGAGGCCGAGGCGCCGGCGGCGGCGGGGCGGGACTCCTCCCCGCCGTCGGGCGCGTCGGCGACGGCGGCGCGGATCACGCCGGCGGTGCTCTTCGTCACGGTGGTGCTGGCCGTGGTGCTGCTCGTCTCCGGCCTGCTCCACGTCCTGCGCCGCCTCTTCATCAAGAGCAACAGCGCCGGCGCCGGCGGCGCCGAGCGCCAGCTGCAGCAGCTCTTCTTCCCGCCGCACGAGGACGGCGCCTGCGCCGGCGGCGGCCTCGACCAGGCCGCCATCGCCGCGCTCCCGGAGTTCGCGTACGGCGAGCTCGCCGCCGCCGGCAAGGGCAAGGCCAAGGCCGGCCGCCCCTTCGACTGCGCCGTCTGCCTCTGCGAGTTCGCCGACGCGGACCGCCTCCGCCTCCTCCCCGTCTGCGGCCACGCCTTCCACGTCGCCTGCATCGACGTCTGGCTCCGGTCCAGCGCCACGTGCCCGCTCTGCCGCGCCGCGCTGCGCGGGTTCGCCGCTGCCGCGGCCGCAGCCGCCGCCGCCGCGGCGGACGCGGGCGTCGAGGCACCCGTCGGCGACGTCGAGGAGCAGAAGCAGAGTCAGCAGCAGCCGGAGGCGGCGGCGCCGACGAGCGATGCCGCTGCCGCGGGCAGCGTGGTGCTTCCCGTCAGGCTGGGCAGGTTCAAGAACCTGGGCGGCGCGGAGGCGAGCACGAGCGCCAGCCCGCGGCTGGACGGGAGGAGGTGCTTCTCCATGGGCTCCTACCAGTACGTCCTCTCCGACGAGCAGCTGCTGGTCTCCGTGCACGTCAAGAACGGCGGCGTCAATGCCGCCGCTAGCAGCACGCAGGTGTCGTCGTGCGACGCCGATGCCGCGGCCGGCGTGCCCGCGGCGAGCGGCAACGACGACGGCCAGCCGGGCAAGAAGGTGTACGCGCGCGGCGACAGCTTCTCCGTGTCCAAGATCTGGCAGTGGCGCGGCAGCCGGCGGCTACCGGCCGGCCTCTGCACCGACGACAGCCTGCCGTGGGCGCCGACGACGGCGGCGACGGCGAGGCAAGAAAGGGACGCTACTACCTGATGACGATCGCTGGATCCATCCACCCGAGTGAGATTCTCCACGGACGCTAGTGCTTGCACACAGACACATGTATGTCGATTAGCGGCTGGCTAGCAATACGCGTTTGCTGACAGAGTTTTTTTTTGCTGGCGAAGTCATTCGAGCCATCATGCAACAAAACAAAACCATCTTTTTTCGGGCGATCCTCTTCCCGGCCCTTTTCTGTACAATATCATCACTGACGTTTTGATCCCACTGCTTGATTGCCACACATGCATGTGTATAACTTTTGTGTAGTACTTTGATCCCTGAACATTCCCGTGTTAAAATCTCGAGAGGACTTGGAACTTTTGTTTGTTTGTACTGTTCGGCGCAACTACTGTAAAGGACCGGCGATCCAGTCACATTACTGTGCCGCCGAGATGGACCCGCAGTTACGGAGCTGCCTGCGACAGGTGTCCTTGCCTTGTCTCGCCCTCACCTGTCCCCCCTGTGCGTCCTTCACGCCCACCAGTAAGTAATTAGGGATGGTGGCGGATGGTTAGGAACAAGATTTAATGGCTGATGAAAGGTAGCTCCCCAGCTAACACATCCGCTTACAATAAAAAGCCGAGCTGGTTTTGGTTTGAGCCGACTCGCATGCTCCTTGCTGTTGAAAGTAGGTAGTTGCGCACAGTACAGTGGCTTCAGCTCACTGCTCACTGGACCACGGATAAGCTGCTTCTAGTACTGTACAATGTCTGGTCACCCACGGAGAGGCGTTTACTCCTAAGCCACTAGCCCAGCCTTCTTAATACGGCGCTGATTCTAAATCAGCCACTGCTAATTTCGAGATCGGTTAGCGGTCTGACCTGGTCCGATTATAGCTTTGATTACGACAACTTACAGTTACTGCACTCCGGAGCATGTTCTTGTTTAATCTGCAGGTCAAGCAGACAGGAACTGGACGCAGCTGTTTGTTTAGGGTGTTCGAGGCAAACGACTTTGGCAAATCGTTTCGCTAACGACAATTTGCATCCGAGTTCCGATCGATCGGAAACACGTGCGACCACGCACAAAACGATGAACTATCTTACTGCCAAACCGGAGATTCCCTCGAGGCGGAAACGGGACACTTGTGGGGAAAACAAAGGGGTATATTCAGAAGACGCAGAGGCTAGCAGGCAGATGACCAGATCTAATGGCCATTCTAATAGAGATCGGTCACGTGACCTGTCCCGGAACTAGGATACCCGGCGGGGCTTGTCTTTCAACCAAGGCAAAATATCCAGCTCAATTGTCTGGAGTTCTGGATAGAGTAAGCCGGAGAAAGTTCTCATGGGAGGCACGAGGCTGTCGCCTTTGGTACCCACCTGCAAGAAAGCTTGCACCGCCTTTTTCCTCGCAACCTTTTGCGGTCGTTTTCGGCAGTTGCAAGAACCCGTTGCTTTGTAGGCCGTTCTTGGTGTGTTCTTCTTCTCGCTACCGGTCCGAATCCTAGAGGCCGGAGCCTTCTGGTTCAGGGGGAAATTCGGTATCGGCACAAGCTTGTTTTCCAGAATTTTTAGTAACATCGTCTCTCCGTTTCCTCTCCCTAGTTTCAAGGAAACTGGAACTGGTTTGAGCGTCATGTGCAAAAGAAAAGTTACCTGAGAGTCTGAGACAATATCCTGAGCCTGAAACGTTGGCAAGACCTGAGTGAGCCAGGCTGGTTGGTGAAAAACCAGACGGTTCCCAGCAATCTCCCTCCCTGGACGGCTGGACCCCTGTGGGTGGCCTGTGCCTATCCTGCTGCTGCTTTTACGCCAACAAACACGAGACCGAAAAAAAAACGAGACCGGGGCTACACAGGCTGCAGCACTTCTCACGCTGCAGAGTCCACAGTATATTACTCTTTTACTAAATTGTTATCGCCGTTGACTTTTTCTTAAGTTTAACTATTTGTCTTATTCAAATAAAGTTTAAAAAATATAATATATTTTTTAGAATATGTTTTACCACTAAAGAAATTTAAAATATAGCATATAACTTTTTGTATTTGAAGAAATTTTTTGAATAAGACGAATGGTCAACGTAATCGAAAAAAATCAATGACGACAACAATTTAGTAGAAGGAGTACATACCACACATAGCTAGTAACAAGTACGTACTAAGTAACAATTCTCTTTCACCGCCTCATACGAGGGGATCAAGTGTCCTCGCCACTTCAGCCTGGCATTTTCACCTCACGACAGGTGTTTAATGTGTACACATTGGAGCAACTCTTTTTACATCTGGGATCAAAGCTTCAAAGAGTCAAGTGCAGCACGCATCTCTAAGCCAGCATTTTGAGCTGTACAGGATCAGAGCCTTTTTCTCCCTGGGTGCTGCAATGGCTCTCAAGCATGAACCTCGCTCGTTATCAAGGGCCCTGTGATCTATGAATGCATCAACACTAACAACCTGAACTTCAAATGAGGAACTTACAGTTGCATTCGCCACGGCAATGCTTCATGTCTTCTGATATAGAGCCCCGCTTGATGATCCTATCTTCAAGTGATGTGCAGCTAGGGCATGTTGGACGGATGATGATCCTCTACAGTAACGCACCATGCATTAACAATCACCGATACGTGGCCGGATCCACATGTTAGTGAGGTGTATTACTGCAGAGGATCGGACTTCTGAAAATGCCAGGCTGAACACTCTTCACTTCTGCTAAGTTTTGGCTCATTACTTGTAGATCAACAGGCAACCTCGAGTATATATCCTTGAAGGTCACATGGCTATAGCTGACACTATCCTTTCTGGATGAAACAGCTATTACACCCTTCAGTAATCTGATCACTTCACTACAATTGTCGATGTAGTGCTTTGCTTTGCTTTGCTTGCCTTCAGGCCAACAGAACAAGCCAAAGACCTTTGAAGTGGCAGGAAACCCAGCAGAGGAGGTGGCTTTATTGACGCTCTCAAACATGTCCTCATCGGTCTTTCGAAAAAAAAACATGTCCTCATCGGTCTTTCGAAAAAAAAACATGTCCTCATCAGATCGATCATTACCAATGCACAACAAAAAGTCTGGCCCTTCCCCGACACTGATCAGTTTCTGAATGATCTTATCCACAATAGCCCCTTTACTGATTCCCTGCATCAAGGAATGATCTTGTCCGCAGATGCCTATTGTGCCTCTCTTTTGAATTTCTTAAGGTTAGAGGACTATTAACAGAGAATAGGGAATTGCTAGTAATATACTAATCAATTAGGGGTGTTTTCAGGTCCAAAATAATGGCCATTATTTTTCCTAAACTAATGGCCATTAGTTGGATCTAACGGTGTAGATTAAATTTTAGAAGTTAATAACTAATGGCCATTAGTAAGTGTAATATTGTCAAAACAATATGATTATAATACAAAATTTCATCATAACTAATAAGTTAGTCAATTTTTACATGAATATGTTATAAAATATTTATTTTAAATTTGACTAATCATCATCACTATTATTGTAGTCAAGTTTTAGTGTATTTAACACAAGTTTGTATGATAAAAAAATATTAATTTTAAGTACAATTACTAAACTACCCTTGAACTAATGACCATTAGTTGAGGAAAAATAATGGCCATTATTTTGGACCTGAAAACCTCTCAATCAATTAAGGTTTCATCAGCACATCATACTGAAGCATTATAACGCTTCTCGCTACACCTATCTTGGTTATGTGTTGTGGACGTTATATCTCCTGTGTATCCACAAAAATTGCTACGGTTCTCTGTTATATAATAAACTCTATAACTAAGTTACATCAATGATTATTCACATTCTCAAATTAGAGGCTAGAGTCCTTTTATTTCGTATTATATTAAAAATGATTCACGCTATCGTACAATTTCTTAGTAATATTTTTATCAAAGCTTACGCTGGTAGTAGAAGTAGCTGTTTGAGTATTTTTCGCTGATTCAAGTTGAGCACAAATCAAAATAGTCTCTAGTATTCGGGAAAATTGCATAAAATCCATACAAATTCACTGAAATGGCGTCGGATAGTTTAATTAGATAATTAGTTAACTATAGTTTGATATACTAATGAACTTATTTGCTTTCGTAAAAAAAAAATAATTAACTTACGTGCCTGTTGTTTGATGTTGTGCATGGATCAACAAAGGCAGGATGCCATGGACAGAGGTGAACCAGAGCTACTGTCCACTTTGAACTATCTTATTGCGCTTTGACGAGACCAAGCATGCGTAACAACACCGTACTCTACTCTCTACTTTATTGCCGGGTAATACTATTTGGTATCCTGCGTAGTTGCTGTCACAGGTACAGCGTTATTGAATAAAGTCCCAGCTCCGAACAAAACTTAAACCTGGACGACAAGATAACTCAAAAACTCTGCTCGAACGAACACCTTGAGTAGTTGAATGCACAGGCCATTTCGATTTGTCTGTCTTCTTCAGAAATCGCATAAGGTCCATGCGTGGAGCATGCCTTAATTATATTCTTCAGAAATGAGCTAAACAAGTCTATTCACCTGTCCCCATGTGTTATCGATTTATTGGCCACTAATATCACTTGACCTCTAAGTGCAATGCCTACCTGTTCGGAGAAGCAAAGGTGAATTGACTCGTCTCGGTTGCTTGGGCCTAAATCCCATTCAGCTAGACCCTCAGTGTTGGTCTGATAAGGACAAAGTGTCCATAGAGGAAAATAACAGTTTAGCCAAGGAGTTCTCTTTAGAAGAAGTAAAATCAGCTGTAATGGATATGGAGAGAAATACAGCACCAGGCCCTGACCATATGCCAGTGGAATTTTACCAAGAGTGTTGGGAAATAATTAAAGATGACATTATGGGACTTTTCAAGGATTTCTATGAGGATAATTGTGATATTAGTAGGATTAACTATGGTGTGATAACTCTTTTACCTAAGCTAAAAGAGGCCAACAAAATTCAGCAATACAGGCCGATTTGCCTGCTCAATGTGAAGTATAAAATCTTCACAAAAGTTCTTACTTCCAGGCTAGAAAAAGTGATGAATAGAATAATTGATAGGAGCCAAAATGCGTTCATCAAAAACAGGAACATTATGGATGGCATCATGTCTCTGCACGAGATCCTTCATGACTCAAAAAGCAAAAAGAACAATGGCATCATCTTAAAGCTAGACTTTGAAAAAGCATATGACAAAGTCAGTTGGGACTTCCTCTTTGACTCGCTTAGAGCAAAGAGGGTTCTGTGCAAAATGGTGCCAATGGATAAAACTTGTAGTTATGAAAGGGACCCTTTCAGTCAAGTTAAATAATGGCATGGGCCCTTACTTCCAAAGTGGGAAAGGGGTCAGACAGGGAGACCCCCTCTCCCCTTTCCTGTTTAACATAGCAGCTGATACTCTAGCCAAGATGATAAATATGGCTCGATCGAATAAACTAATTATCGGCCCGATCCCCAACTACATTGAAAATGGAATTGTGTCACTTCAATATGCAGACGACACGATAATCTGTCTTCAGGATGATAATGAAATGGCGATAAACCTAAAAATTCTGTTGTACCTGTATGAAAACATGTCCGGGCTGAAAATAAATTTCCAAAAAAGCGAAATCCCGATGATCCAAGCAAGATGACCAGTAAAGCCCTGTTTTATGCAGACCTTTTCAATTGTGCAACAGGGGAGTGGCCAATCAAATACTTAGGTGTGCCCGTGTCACACTCGAGACTACACGTGATAGATTGGGTTCCAGTAGAAGGCAAACCGGAAAAGAGATTAGACGGGTGGCAAGGAGGATCCTTAACCCCGGGAGGCCGGAAGATGTTGATTGACACAAGTCTCTCCAGTATCCCTATTTACCACATGTCCATGTATCTACTGCCTAAGACAAACATAGAACGGATGGACAAAAGTAGAAAAAGGTTCTTCCGGCAGGGGGTTCCACCAAAAAAAATATCATTTAGTCAAATGGTCGTGGATCTGTTTACCAAAGAAAAAGGGAGGACTTGGTATAAAAGACTTGAGAAAGCAAAACATTAGCCTCCTTTGTAAGTGGTGGTGGAAACTTGAGAATGAAGATGGGATGTGGCAAGAAATAGTAAGGAAAAAGTATGTTAAAAACCAGTGCATTTCCCAAATCAAACACAAGCAATCAGATTCCCCAGTGTGGGCTGATCTCGCTTAAAGTAAAGGAAATTTATATTTCTGGTAGAAAAATGAAAGTTGAGAATGGTGCCTCAATTGATTTCTGGAACGATGTTTGGTATGGGGACATCTCCCTCGGAGAGATGTTCCCGGACACTGTTCACCATCTGCCAAGAACAAAAAGGATCAGTTGCACAAATGGCTGCGAACCAATGGCATCTTTCTTTCGGAAGATGGCTCTCCGAGGAATTACAAGTTCAAAAAAGAAAGTTATATGATATTCTTGCCACTGTTTGTTTATCTAGCAATAAAGACAAGGCCGTCCGGAAACCGGGTGGGAACAACAAGTTCTCAGTTAAATCAATATATGATTCCCTGTGTGAATCATTTAGAGATTCCCCAAATACAATGCTGTGGAAGACTAAACTCCCACTCAAAATAAAAATCTTTCTATGGCTCGTCAAACAAGGATCAATCCTAACCAAAGACAATTTAAGTCGCAGGAATTGGAAAGGAGATAAAAGTTGTGCCTTCTGCAATGAGCCCGAGAGTATAGAACACCTCTTTTTTACCTGCAACATCAGTAAGTATGTGTGGAGTATAATTGCCCTGTCTATTGGAGCTGATTGCAGACCCGAGTCAATTGAACAATACATGGAGTGGGTCTCAAAGTACCTACCACAAGGGGGAAAGTTCTACCACATTGGATTGGCTGCCATTTGTTGGGCAACCTGGAAACTGAGAAACTTAAAATGTTTTGAAGGAAAACTCATTCGGTCTCCTTCTGAGATCGTTTGTTATGCTTGTGTTTTCATTAAATATTGGGCAGGCCTACAGAAGGAGGCGAACAAGAAGATCCTGGAGGATGGTGCCAAGGTAATCCAAGAGAACGCGCTGTCAGTTCACTCGAGCCGAAGTGATGATGGCGGACAAACCAAGCAAAGACGGAAGGAGATTGAAGGGCCCGGAAAGTGACGATGCGAAGAGGAAGATCAAGGTGGAACTAGTTAACTCTCCCAGTAGAATTGGCTCTAGTCGTTGTGCTCCTTGAACAGATTAGTAGCTGTTTAACTCTAGCGAACAGTGGGTGTAACCCTGTTAATCCCTGTATTTTGGCACTTCGTTTTTTTGGCTAGGGTGAGTAAAACACCTTAAGACTTTGTTTGGTTTCGTTACTGCAAGGTAATGAAATTCCAGGGCATGCCCTGTTATGGAAAAAAATCCCCCAGGTGACCAGGTAACGGCACCCCTACGTTTATATATGAACCTCAAAGTGATTAGGTGCACTATTAAATTATCCGATATTATTGTACAACAAATATATTGTTCTTTACAAATATTCTGATAATTCAGAGGTGCATGTTACGAACGATAGGAGTGATATGTGTCAGTCTGAAATAGTTGGTTACCTTTAAAAACAGCTTCATGCTAGATAGCAAGTGCAGTCTGAGGCTCATGAACTCACCCAAAGGGTTCTCTCACTGCAGAAGTTACGTCCTGACAAGTTGAAACGTGAACTAATTAACAGGCTTCAGAGTTCTGCCATGGGATGTCATTTGAGTGTCGTACGGGCGAATAACGTTACTCTTTCTTTATCTACAGGCATGTTGTTGACAATAGGGTTCAGAATAGTGGCAGGCCCAACCTCAGTAACATTCTGAACCGAGGTAATTTCCTCTGAATGACCCCTGATGTTCCATGCTACAACTTTAAAATCAGATCATAGGTCTGATACGGTTGCCAGTGGCCATGGCAACAGATCGAGAGCAGCTTGTCAAATTGCATGAAACTAGAATCAATACCATAGACATGATCGTGGAAGAGTGATAGCTGTTCTTACAAATACAATCTCCACGGATCTCTTACATTCAACCGGACTTATTCGGTCCAGAGGCAAAAGAAAAAAAAACAAACGCCAATAGCCATTCTGCTACTAAAATTTCAAGCAGATGGCAAACAGCAGCACACCGAATCTTCATCCGTACTACAGTACAATTCCTATACTACCAACAGGTGCAGCATCGCATCGAAGACACCACCCGATCAGACCATGTAAGTCATACCGACACGCATGATGTTTGAATGAGGGACCTTCAGGGTTGCAGTGCCAGCCCTGCAGTTCCTCCTGAGGAATGCATAGAAATAGTTGATAATAAACTTCTTCGTGAAGAAAGACTCTTTCCTTGCCCTCACGTCACCATGTGCTAATAGATATGTAAACCCAGATGCCATGGCTTCTCGCAAAGCTGCCAACTCGTACTCTAGGGCAGGGTCTTCTTCTGCAGGCATGGAGCTCGAGGGAAGCAAAGGAGCACTACCTTCTGTGGTGAGAATTTTGTTGTCATCAACTAATCTCTGATCCGAAAGAAGTGGAACATGTAGATCGCCCTCAACAGCAGGGTGAGACACTTCAGACACAACAGAAACATCATCCCGCTCTGCCTCCATTGTGCTCGCCTCTAATGCAATTTCCTGGGCTTCCCTCCTCAAAAACTTCTCAAGGCTCTCAACCAAAAGTTGCTCAAAGAAGCCATGATCCTCTTTCCTAACATCCTTATAACCATAACGCGCAACACAGCGAAACATATGGTAGTCCTTTTGGCCAACCCTTCGGAACAAGAACCTTTCTTCAAGTGGGACATAAGGGACAGGAACATACTTTATGCAGACAAAGACGATTGTGGAGTGCATTGCTGGCAGTGTGACTAAAAGCTGGCCAAAAATTGACGGGATTCCCTGGACCAGCTCGTTGTACACAAGTCCAATCCCTGGAGCTCTTACGGTGCCAAGTGTAGCTCCCAGGTCAAGAATGAAATCCAGGGATATCTTGCCACGCATCTCGCTTTGGTACTTCAATACACTTCCATAGTTCCAAGTGTACATTATACAGAGAAACAATGATGAGAAAGCCAGAGGTAACCACCCTCCTTCTAGTATCTTTGACAGGACAGCAGTTAAGTAAAGGAATTCCACTGAACCAAAAAGAATCGGGAAGCACAGCACAAGAAACAAGTTGGTTTGCCATATAAGAAGCATCACTAAAGTCACCAGTGCAGTGCTAACCATCATGACACCAACTTCAGCAATGCCTAAAAAATCATGACAATCGCACCAGAAGTAAGAAAACAAATGAGACGATTGCATGTGAAAAACTGAAAGCTAACTGTTGCGGAACATAGCACAATGCTCTCAAAGAAGTCTGAGGGGGAGGATTTCAAAATGGGTTGTTATGTTGGCAGGTTACTATCTCATACTTCCTCCGTTCAAAATTAAGTGTCACTCTAGCATTCAAATGTTATTCTACAATGCATGTCATCCTCACTTCCCAATGCATGTTTCTCTCTTTCTAGTACATCTCTATCTCTCTCTCTCTCCTCCCTGTTTTCTGTACACCACAACTTTTTCAGCGCTCCTTAATTCCCGTGCCCAGAGCTGGAATGACATATAAAGTTGAATGGAGGGAATGATATTTAAAGCGGTCAAGATGAAGATATAGTGTACTCTTTGAAGACCAAAAATACTTTCTAGAGAACATGAAGATCAAAATACTGACCATAGGCATTTGCAATATCATTGGTACTCCTGAAAGTGGCCACGATGATGATGCACATGACCATGAGAAACCAATTCATCACAGGTATGTAAATTTGGCCCATGACTTTCTTGGAAGTATGAATTATTTTTACCCTGGGAAAGCAGCCAAGAGCCATAGCCTGCTTTATGCAAGAGAAGGTCGCTGATATCATAGCTTGGCTGGCAATCATAGCAGCAAGTGTAGCAATCACAAATACTGGCCAGAATAGGGGACCTGAAGTGCAGATATGAATCTTGATTATATCATACACCAAAATCTTGATCCTACAGATACATTTCCTGGCAGCTAAGAGTTTACCTGGTACAGAATCATAAAATATTCTTTCAACTGCAAGCGGATTTTTCATCAAATACGCAGCTTGGCCCATGTAAGCAATAAGCAGGCAAGGGAACACCACAGCAGTAAATGCTACCTGGCACCAAAAAGAACAAGAGAAACAGAAAATCCCATTAAAATAAATCACGTGAAGTGCACAGTGAATCAAGAAAAATATCTCAGTATAATTGATGAGTTCAAATGTTAACCTGTATTGACTTAACAGAGAAATGGCCCAGATCAGCAAACATTGCTTCAGCACCTGCAGTTGTATAAAATGTGTCAGGTGCAGTTAACAGTATGCATGAGACACATTTTACTGTTAGGACTCAATGAATAGCCAAATCAAATAGCAATGACCAATCAGCAAGCCTGAGCTAATCAGCACACATAGCAATGATAATTCAGGTATACTAAAAGAAGTTATTGTAAATCTAATAGAACTTAGTAGAACTGGAAAACCGAGAGAGAAGAAATTGTATCACTCGCACTATTCTTTTGTCCTGCCAGACATTGCTGTTCTAATTACTTCATAAATCCATTGGAATGCAAAAGTGTTCCATGCTTTAAAAGACATCAAAATAAGAGAGCAATGCTAGTGCTGGAGTAAGGAGGTACCGGTGATGCACAAGACACACCCACCAAGAGCTGACCATGCCTTGGTGCCATTCATCTTGAAAAAATAATATATATACATTGGATTGAGCGCTTTCACAACAGATATATCATATCTGATCATATTATAAATTCCGATGGATCCCAAATTAATAAACCACAGTGCCAAGATAGGAGCAAACATGAATCCAACTTTGCCTGTCCCAAATCTCTGCACACTAAACAAGAGCAGAAGAACAACGATAGAGACAATAACAACAGCATCTGCAAAAAGTAGAAGCATGGAGAGAAAGCCACTTATTCATACAACCAAGGAAATGGAAAGAAATTGGTTTTTGACAATGAGACAAAGTATAAGAAAATAGTGGAGGAAGGGATTCACATAAGGGTATCAAACCTGTGTCAAATCCTGGAACCTGACCCTGAAGGCCACTGACAGCAGACATGACTGCAAATAAGAAAGAAAGGAGGATGAGATGAACAGCTGTAACAAACTTCTGAGTGGCGAAAATGAAGACCAAGCAAAGATCGTATGAAACACCTGACATAGATGGAGTGAGAATGCCATCTCCGATTACCATGGACGTCCCCATCAGAACCAAGAACAAGAGAATGTTTTTGAAGAGTGGCTTCTTTTCAAGGCAGTCTTTGACATACAGAGCACGCTCAAGCTCAGGAGTCGGCAACTTGAGCCTAAAGCTAGAAATGTCTTCATCCACACGCTGCTGATTTGGAAGCAGACTAACTTTTGCATACCTGCAAATCAGTGAATACAGTGCAAAAGTGCCCCCTGCAAACCATAAGGTTAAACCACCAGTAAGTCGACCAACTCAAATATCAATAATCCCACAGTAATGACATACTGAAACTGGAGCTGAAAGTTGTACATCCCATACCTTCACCATTGTCATTAGCTTTCAGCACTATGAAGACGTACTTTGCAAAAGGGACTAGAGCGATTGTGTACATGACCAGTGAAAGAGCCCCCAGGATCTCGACCTCTGACCTGATCGGCACCTTGCTGAACACATCACTGAAAACATACAGAGGGCTTGTCCCCATGTCACCGTAAACAACACCGAGGGTTTGAAATGCCATTGCCACAGTGCTCATTAACGATAACTCCTGGTGCAAATCGGGCATTGGAGCTATAAGGAGTCAGCAATTGTTCTTATGCATTAGTGAAAAAAAAATTAGCAGCACAAAAGCACAGGTTTCCGGATTCCAGATACGGATAAGTAATCATTCAGTGCACAGGCTGAGCCGATCCCAATGTCCCACCGGAATTGCTCCAGAGTTCACTGACAGTATGGACTACTTCTAGTACGCCTTCAATCCAGCTATCAACCCATGAATCGTACAGTTCGTTGAGATAAGTGGAGAAATGGTCAGCGCCAGTGCTTTTATTAGTTTATTTTCCTTCCACGCTCACTCCCCAATGACACGAGCATTCCAATCCGGCAGCACAAGTGAGAATTCCGACTAGCGGATCATGCCCGGGGAGGAACGCACCTTGCTGCTGTGCCCGTGCGCGCCGCGCACGCTCATGGCCTCGACGTCGAGCGAGTCCACCCGCCGGGGCCGCTTCCCGAACCGCCGCCGGAACCCGCCGGAGGACACCCGCGACGGCGCGCCCGCGGAGACGCCCCCCAACGAGTCATCGGCCGACGGCTGCTCGTCCTCGAGCGACCACCGCGCGGACTCGGACGAGTCGACCTCGCTGCCGTCCACCCAGCGCGAGCCCCCGAGCGCGTCTGCGTCAGCAGCCGCGTCGACGGCTGCTCCTCCTGGATCCCGCCGTCGTCCATCGGGCCGCCCGTCGGCGCCGGCACGGGCTCGCGGTGTTCGGCGGATCCGATAACGAAGAGGCGGCGCGCGGCTGGTCGGGAGCAGAGGAGAAGCGCGGGCCCTCGGCAGTGATGCGGCTGCTTCTGAGTTCTGATACGCGAGTACTGTACGGCTAGGATATTTTACGGCTTCTGGATGAGGTTTTTCCGATTTGTTTACGCCGTCGGATGATCTTGTTGGGTTCTTTTTGTAGTTTTGTCGCTAGAAAAGTGCGTACGGGGATCTTCCGGCTCAGGAACAAACACATGATTTCAATTCCGGCTCAGTAATGCAGAAACAAACTGTACTGGGGATTCCATTGTCTCTAGACTAGAGCACACATGAAAATACAGCAGCTGATTAAAATTTATGCAAATTAAAGTACACACGCAAAGTCTTATACGCAAGTGTTTTAATTTTTCGAGGACGACGGTCTTTGCTATGGTTTTTGCTGACGCCACATCAACACTTTGCTGGTAACACGATTGTCATTTGTCAACAAGATCCTGGCACGGTTTTTTTATCTTCACATCGAAAGAGATTAGCCAAGCATACACGAAATGATTGAGGGGTCCACCCGCCCATCACCAATCAGCGTGACTGTGATGGGTAGATCTGTCTCGGATTGGTCCGCTCGTAACCAGGGACGGCTTTTCCTTGATTCTGTTGTGTGACGCAGCAACTGGGGCCACAAGTTGTGCAGGGTTCTTTTTCCAGAAAACTGTAAATACCCACTTGTATGATATGGTGATTTTCATAAATCCACATTTCAGTTAAACATCTACAAATCACACTTAGTTTTTAAATATCCCTTGGCAATTTTGACCAACTAATGTGACCGTTGTTTGACTTTCAAATATTGATTCATATGTTTCACCTTAATATAATTATTAACGAGATAAATATAGTATCACCAAAATTCTCGTAATAATCACTAACGATACATAAATCTAGTCAGGATTTTATGAATTATTTTGAGCAGCGTAGAGGGGAACAAGCTTAAGAAATGTAATATATATGTATGATTCAAATAATATTATATGTTACTTGGTTAGAATAATCTATTTTAAACAATATCATATGCTTGCTAAGTGCCATATTGATCAGTCAAGATTGTTAGATGAGTATTTGAGAACTAAGTGTAATTTGTAGGTGTTCGACTAAAAAAACACTTACAAATAGATATATGAAAACTCAAAAAAAAGCAAGTGGATATTTATAATTTTCAGTTTTTTTAGAAGAAAAAAAAGTTGTGCAGGGATGATGCATTTAACCTTGGGGGACCCACGGTGGCCAACGCCTTCTAGTGGACTGGACCCGATGTTCACATCTCAGCTGATTAACGGCCCAAATCCATTTCTCTTCGTGGGCGTTTGTGGAGGCTCAGTTGGGTCTGTGACGGCCGACCAGCGTCCCAAGTGTCGGCTCAATATCCCAGATTCCCAGTACACTATTTTTTCTTTGAGACGACACTCGGGGCAACACCATCAGTATTCAAATACAGAACATCAAGAGACTTATCATCACAAAGAAGAAAAAAACGACATGCATCAAGTACATTCAGAAGAACACTCGATCACACTAATCAACAAGTAAGAACCCCTTGCAAGAAAAATCGACAAGGAAGAAGATCAAAATAAAATTCTACACCTAACCCTTACCATAACACTTTTTATAAATACCATTTGCGTAAGTACTATACAAACTTCTCATTATGACCAAGGAGCAGATAATATTTCTACCTATCGCCAACAAGTGAAGTACGTACTCTATTTAAAAAGATCTCATGCTATTGGTTCTAGTAGGCTGTGTAGAACACACATGCGTATATAGTGATTGTCTAATTGTCGAATGACGATGACATCCGGATATAGAGGCAATCGAGTCCGTAGAAGTCAAGGATAAAACATTCTGACACCCTATAGTAGCTTAGGTCAGTCTTAGTGGGGGTTTTATCAAGCAAAGGAGATGACATGACGTAGCAATTAATATAAAACTGGTCAAATGGGTTTTATGGTGATGAAATTCATTTAGCATTTTTTTCATATGTATGAAACTCCATTAAAACTCTCATTAAGATCAATCTCATTGGAGGCTTCATCAATATTAAATGAGGTGTCACATCAGTAAAAAAGATGTGTGATGTAGCAATTAATATGAAACTGGAAAATGAGTTTCATATAAATGAAACTCTCATTTGGCACTCGTTTCTTAGGTATAAAACTCCATTAAAAGTTCCATTAAGAACATAAAGTTTCATCCAACCATTTTTGACCAATCTAGATGCAACAACTAGATGTTAAATTAATGGTACAACTTATCTATAAAATCATGAAGATGAAACTAATAGCTTGGATGTTATGGAAATATCGCAACAAAGTAGTGTTCGATGGAATCAAACCCACGACGAGGGAGCTCCTTAATGAAATCAAGGATGAAGCACATCTCTGGACGACGGCTGGGGCGAAGCGCTTGTGTAGCTTGCTACCCTAAGCCGGTTCCTATCCTTGGTAGATTGTCTGACAACGGTGATACGGATGTAACAGATTACCGGCCTGTAACTAAGTCTATGGCTTTCTGTATCGGTTCTTCTTCTTAATACAAAGACGCGCAGCTCTCCTGCGTGTTCGAGAAAAATGAAGATGAAACTATGCATTGACAACGACTATTTCATCTTCCAAATTAAATCTCAAAATACGATGTGACACTATTGGTAAGTGTGAAATAAAATTATGCATTGAGACTGGCCTAAAAATATAGAATTTCATTCCAACACATTTTGACCAATCTCAATCAACAAATAGATGCAATTTAGAGCTATAACGCGTCTACGAAATCGTGAGATAAAACTATGCATTAGAGAGACTATTTTATACATCAAACTAAATATTCAAATATGATATGTCACTCATGTAAAGTGCCAGATAAAATATGCATTGAGACTGATCTTACAAAATCACTTCATCGAGAACCAATTTCCATTCTCGCGACTAATTGGACGGTCACCATAGTAGTTTGGCACTTTCTGCCAAATGAAGCAGATGTTATTTCAAGTTCTGAAAGGGGACAGCCACCTTTCTTCAGTAAATTGGACAGTGTGTGCTCAGTCTGAAGGTCGATGTGCTAACAGCACGCCACTCTCCAACGACTGATCAATGCTCCTTTTAGCTCTTTTTTAAGATAATGGGATGCTTCTTTTAGCTCCAAAAAAGAAAAGGCGTCCGTCAAATCGGTCGGATGCACTGATCTAGCGGACATAAGCATATTCTATTCATGTTGGTTGTAGCCTTTGCTTGCCAAATTCAGTCGTGACGATAGAGAGGACCTTTATATATTGCTTCAAGGACACATAAATGTTTCATGTCTCTTTTCTGGTAACTGTAAATAGAAAGTTGCCTAGCACCTACTACGCCGCAAAGTTGCGTGGCCAAAATTGGATAATTGTATTTTTGCCTTTTTTCGATTCTTCAGTAGCAACCACTCGGCCAGGGCATATGAACCTGGCAGGTTGCTGAACAGCTCTAACCTTCTTCGGTATCCTGGACCAAGGAAACAATCCCGTCATCCAGCTCCCGGCCGATCATGGCGTCTTCAACAGCCGCCTCGTTGCCTCGTCAAGCCAACAACGACGATATCCAGAAGGCTCGTCAGCTCCCCCATGTCGTGATATTCCCGTTCATGGCCAAGAGCCACACGATCCCGCTGACCCACCTGGCCCACCTGCTCCGCCGCCGCCAGCTCGCCACCGTCACGTTCTTCACGACGCCGGGCAACGCCGCGTTCCTCCGTGCCGCGCTGTCCGGCGCCGACGGCGGCGTGGCCGTCGTGGAGATCCCCTTCACGGAGGGCCAGCCTGCCGCGGAGTCCGTCGAGGCCCTCCCCTCGTTCTCCTCCTTCCCCGCGTTCGTCGACGCCATGTCGGCGCTGCGGCCGCGGTTCGAGCTCGCGCTCGCCGCGCTGCGGCCCCCGCCAGCGTGGTCGTGGCCGACGCGTTCCTGTCGTGGGCGCACGCGGCCGCCGGCAAGCTGGGCGTCCGAACGCTGGCCTTCGTCTGCGCCAACATGTTCGCGCAGGTGATCCGGGAGGTGTGCGTGCGGGACAACCCGGCCGCCGCGCTGCTCAGCGGCGGCGGCGCCCCTGGCGTGTTCACGGTGCCGGAGTTCCCGCACGTGCAGCTCGCGCTCGCGGACATCCCGGTTCCGTACGACGACCCGGCGCCGACGGGGCCGGTCCGGGAGATGGACGCGGAGGTCGTCGGGAAAGCCGTGGCCGGCAGCCACGGCCTGATCGTGAACACGTTCGACGCCTTGGAGCGCCGCTACATCGAGCACTGGAACCGGCACGTCGGGCCGAGGGCGTGGCCGATCGGCCCGTTCTGCCTGGCCCGACCAGAACCCATCCTCTCACGGGACGGCGGCGCGGCGCCCGCTTGGAAGCTGTGGCTGGACGAGAAGGCGGCGGCCGGGCGTGCGGTGCTTTACGTCGCGCTCGGCACGTTCATGGCCGTGCCGGACGCTCAGCTGCGGGAGGTGGCAGACGGGCTGGAACGCTCCGGGCTGGACTTCCTATGGGCTGTGCGGCCCGTGGACGCCGTCCTTGCTGCCGGTTTCGAGGAGCGCGTTCGAGACAGAGGCGTGGTGGTGCGGGAGTGGGTTGACCAATTGGCGGTCCTTCAGCACGAGTGCGTCAAGGGGTTCCTCAGCCACTGCGGGTGGAACTCGACGCTGGAGAGCGTCTGCGCCGGCGTGCCGTTGGCGGCGTGGCCGATGGGCGCCGAGCAGCCGCTCAACGCGAAGCTTGCCGTCGAGGAGCTCAGGATCGGGCTGAAGGTGTCGGCTGGGAAGGGCTCCGTAGTACCTAGCGGACTGGTCTCGAGCGAGGAGATTGCGACGGTGCTGAGGGAGCTGATGACTGGAGAGAAGGGCGCTGAGATCGCGAGGAACGCGGCTGCGATGGCCGCAAAAGCACGTGAGGCGGTGGCTGAGGGCGGATCGTCGTGGAGAGCGTTGAAGGAGCTGATCGACTACGTGAGCACGGAGCGCAGTGAATGAGCCTGGCTCCTTCGATCATGTAATACCACACGAAGAAATCTTCTCTCACTCTCTCTCTATGTGTGTGCGCGCGGGGGCGCGCGAATGGAAGAACTCATTCTGTTTTTAAGGGGGAAAAAAGCAGCTGTTGTACAAGAACCGGAAGCAAGAGGAGAGAGAACAAATAACGGGGAAAAAAATACAGAACTGACAATAGATGGAGAAAGGCCACATTCAGATTCATGAATTGAAAACATGCACGGGCTACAACTCAGAGTAATGAACCGCGCTTCGCCAAACCTCGCCGAAGGAAGCATGTAACGCTTGGTATGGTATATCCACATCAACAAAATAAATGATGGAGAGCCTTTCTAGACGCCTGAACAACCGGAGAGGCAGTTACCAGAAAGTTCGATGCAACAAGCAGGCAGAGGCAGGCATAGCACGCATAAACAGGCTGATACATGTGTGGTGGTGGCAAAGGATTCTGATTTTTGGTCTGTACGTGTAGTCCGAGGTGCGAGATGTAGCGCGATCCTATGCGTGTGATCAGCGTGTGTCTGCCTAGAGACGACTTTCACCTATTGGGTATCGAGTCATGTAAGTGTACGTGAGTGAACTGTACTATATTTCTTTTTTTTGCTAAATAGTGACAGACGTTCAGTAGTGTTTATTGTATCGGCTACTATGGGCATTTTTCGTCCGTCGCTGTAGAGCAATATTCCAGTAGTGACACAGTATATCTAATTCTACTGGTTAGAAAAAAATATACACCCTCAAAATTTTAAAATGTGATTTTGAAACTGCTTAAAATTGTTGATGACATGTGCTCGTGTATATGCACGGCCTCTCGTATATGTCCTGCTTAAAATTCCAGATTTCAAATTTCGTACTGGTTAATAGTTGATTTGATTAGTTAACAATGTTGCTCAATCATAGACCTGGCTACCTACTGCCACCCTGCCCAATGAAATTTATCTTTCGTGCTTTGTACATGAGTAATTTATCTTTTGTGCTTTGTACATGAGTTTGATAATATTTAGAAATTTTATATCTTGTATTCCTTTCATAATCTTGATGTCAGAAGTGTGTACTTCTTTAAATAATAAATTGATTTCACTTCAAGTCAATGGCCCATTGTCACATACCCGGCCCAACTTTTGTGTGCGGGCTGACCCTGATTGTCCGCTGTCAATGGGCCATTGGCTCGGACTATGAAATTGGACTTGGACCGACCTGTTTTGTGTGGAGAGAGAGAGAGAGAGAGAGGAGGGAGAGGGAGGGAGAGGGAGAGTGAGAGATTTTCTGTTTGCCTAAAATAATGTGTTGGCGATGACAGACTTACGTGATGGGAAAAAAACGTAGTGCGTGTATACGTAGGTCCCGTCACCGGCCTCCGGGAGCTGATTCATGCGTGGAACAAATCATTTCATGCGTGACGTACGCCGACGAGCTACGTGTATGGTGAAAAATGGTTACTTGCGGCGATGGATCGAAGGGCGCTGTCGACTAGTAACAACCTCATGTATATTTCTCCTCTTCTCCAACAACGCGCTGACGATCGAGAGATCCCTCTCTCCAGTCTCTATGCTGCGTCGCGTTGTTGTTGGTGTTGGCGCGGGGCCGCTCGATCAATCGACCGATCGATCTGCTAGAGTATGATTGCCTCCAACGCGTCTTCCCCAAGAGTCAGCAACGAGCGAGATGTCGCCATCGTCTCTGGATCGGTGGCGGCCATGTCTTGTCACCGAATTGAGCTGGCCCTGACCGAGCGAGCTTAGTTTCGATCGCCGAGACACGATCGAGGAGGTACGGCATCTTGTGGCGCTATCATCATCCGCGTTGATCGATCGAGCACTGACTAATCTGGCATGTAATCAAAGGTGCATGTCACCAGAAAGCCACGCCATCATTGCAGCATCTGGATGTAAGCACGCAGCAGCACTGATCGATCGGATGGTGGTGGGATCCAGTGCGTACATGACCGTAGCACCTACGCCATGGAAGATGGAACCGGTATGCGTACGCTCGTAGGCACCGTGCCTTATCCGTTGATGATGATCATGCTGGTTGGGCGTACGTCCTAGCTATAGTTTGGTGATGTATCGCACACATCGACCTCCATTAAACAATTTGGACATTCCAGTCAACCCTGTGTTGTTGCACTCTAGCTATGTGACATCCTTGTCGCCAGGTGTAATTTTCGTTTTGGAGAGAGAAATGGGTTCAGTGCTAGAAAACCTGTTGTATAGCCGGCCGGGAATAATGAATTTTCGTTCGACCATACCACACGCCCAACGACAGGCACACAACACGCGTGGCACTGTTGAGTGTCTGAGCTAAAAAATATCTGTACAGTGTGCGCGGTAGCTGTTGAATGAATCTATACTGTATTTCCCGGGACGCCGGGCCACCACCAACCGCGCGCCGAGGCACGGATCAAGAGTGGTAATGAAAGTTTACCGGCTGCTAATAATAACGACAATCTCCAGTTAGGTTTTCCGCAACGAGCGAGACCGGCCGACCGGCGTCGTCTTGCTCGGCTGCGAGACTGATTTTTGGAGAGCGACATGGGTCAGGCTGCCAGCTCCGGACGCGTTGGATCCAGAGTGCACGCGCCAGTATCCAGCATGCGCGCGGGACGACGTCGCTCCACAAAAAATCGTGCAACGGCCAAAGCTCTCGCCATCCGCCCTTGTGTTGGGCCTCGAGCAACTTGCATCACCTCCCGCGTGCCACGACGGAGCAGGCCTTTACCGTGCAAGCAACAGCATGACCATTGAGCCCCCGGCCGCAAAGTTGACTCATTGAACTGACTCACAACATGCCATGGCTCCTCGCTTCCGCCCGGTCCGCGTGCATGTTCGTCGTCGTGCAAACGCACAAACACATGCCCGCGTTATTACACACATCTCTCGATCGAATCCGTCTCAAACACACGTCGGATGATAGCGAAGAACCGAGTTTTTCCTCTGCGGTCTCCGAAGAATTGCGGGCGGGCGACGTACGGGGCGAGGGGGAGAGAGGGCAGACGAGGGGCGTTTGACCGGTTCCGCAGATCCGGTCCAGTAGCTTGCCGGAACTCGATTCGATTGCTCAATCATGCGTTCTGCCGTGTGGGGCCGCGCCCGGTGATTGCCTCCGGACGGACGGACGTTCCAGGGGCTGGCTGGGCCCCGCGAATCCCCGCGCGACGCGTGGACCAGGATCGGGGACACGTAAGCACGGCCGCGCCGAGATTTTTTCTTTTCCTTTCTCTCGTTCGGTTGTTCCCGTCTGCCTCTGCCCTGTGGGCTGTGGTTAGTTAAACTAATCGACTCGCGTCCATGTCGCCCCGCACCCAGCGTGCTCGTCGCGCTTTCCGAAATCACCAGGGAGGCGCAGGAAAGAAGAAGAAAAGAAAGCGGGTTGGTGCGCGGCGCCGTGCAGCGTACGCCGCGGCGCGCGTGCACGAGGGGTAACCGGCCCGTCCGCACGAACGTTGAGGCACACGCGGCCGACGGGGAGCCGGTCGCGCCGTGTTCGGTGTTCGCGGGCGAGCAGCGAGGCCGCCGGTATGTCGGCCAGGTGGGACCCCGTTGCCTCCGTCCGATTCCACGTCCCTCCCGTCCGGTCCGGTCCGCGACGGGGGCTGCACTGCGCGGCCGCGCGACATGTCCAGCGCCACGTGTGCTGGGCGGTCGGTGGGCCTACCTGGGCCGTACGCGGTGAGCCTCCTGTTGTGTCTTTTGTCCGCCACGCCACCGCGCGGACGAGGACGGTCCCGAGTCGTGGGACGGAACGGAACGGAGTGGACTTGCCCATGCATGCGGTGGTATATACTAGCTCGGGGGCTAGGCCGGCGCCGGACGGTCCTGCTGCTGCGTCATTTCGTAGAAACTGTTGTTGCGGCGGCACGGCTCCGATCCGCTGAGGAGGGCGAAACACGTCACACGGCACTACGGACGAGGAAGGTTTTGCTTGCCACAAGGGTCCAGGAATCTGTGGACGTCCAGGTGAAGAAAGAGCGTTGCCGATTCTTCGTTCCATCCCTCCCAAGGATGATGCTTTACATCAGCGGCACGTCGCCGCTTGCGCATGTAATGGTCTCGGCCGGTGTGAATTCTTTCAAGCTTGCCAATCAGTCTTGCAGGATTATATATTAGAAAGCGTTCAGCCTGGCAGACTGGCACCAAGAAACAACAGCGCACCGTTTTATGTCGTCGTTGCTCTGCTGGCTACGGGCGGTAGAGTAGAGGAACAACGCTTTGATGCCATTGCCGAGGTTAGCCCGACAAAATTAAGCTACCACCACTTGTACCGCCCAACTATATAACATCTCAAACAACAAAGAAACACACATCAAGGAACATAAGAAAATACAAGATACGAAGCATATATGGGGAAAATGAATGAATGAAGACGCATAAAATATGAGAAACAGAATGAGCGGAAGCTGCCATGCAAATGCAAGGACCAGTAGGCTGTCCCGTTCCTATCCGGTACTTGGGCCGCTTTCGGATAAACGACCCGTCCGCAGCCCTCCGCGTGTCACACCGCACACGTGTCGCCATCCCGGCGCTCTGTCCCCTCGGTCGCAACACGTGTTCCGCGCCCTCTATAAATACCGCGCGCCCGCTGCGAATTACGGCGACCTCGAACCTTCCCTCCTCTCTCACTCGCTCAGTAAACCGTTTTATGTGGACAACAATCGCATCCCTCCACGGCTACCGCCAGCGTCTCCACCGCCAATGCCGACGCCCCCGCCGCCGCCCAACCAGCCGAAGCGCCGCCGGTTGCTGAGCCTCCCCGCGGTGTACCCGTGCGAGAGCATCGCGCCCGCGCCGCTGCTCGCCTCGCTCCTCTCGCTAGCCGCCGACGTCGCGGCCCGCGGCGCCGGTGGTGCCGACCTCGGCGCGTCGTTCCCCGTGCTCCAGCGCGGCGTACGGAACGCCGTGCGCGTCGCGGGCCTCCTCCTCGCGTTCGTCGAGGAGATCCATGACTCGACGGTGACGGCGGCGGCTTCGCTGCCGCAGTCGGCGGTGCTGGGGCTGACGGAGCTGCACGTCGCGATGCAGAAGCTGCGGTTCCTGCTCACGGACCTGGCGCGGCGCGGCGCGCGGCTGTGGGTGCTGGTGAACGCGGGGCTGGCCGCCTCCGAGCTCCGCGCGGCGCTGGGCTCCGTCGCGGCGGCCATGGACGTGCTCGTGCTGCCGCGCGAGGGCGGCGTCCTCGCGGACGTTTCCTCCGCGGAGGCCGGCGAGCTCGCGCGGATGGTATCGGACCGGGCCTGGCGTGCGGCGGCGTGGCCCGACGCGGGCGACGAGCGCGCCGCGCGGAGCGTGCGGTCCATCCTCGAGCAGTTCAAGTGCGGCGCGTCGCCCGACGCGGAGGACGTGCGGCGCGTGCTGGGCCGCCTCGGGGTGCGCACCTGGGCCGACTGCTCCGAGGAGATCGCCGTCTTGGAGGACGAGCTCCGCGTGCGGTCCGACGGCGAGGACGGCTGCGGCAGCGACGCGGCTGTCATCAACAGCTTGGTCGCGTTCCTCGTGTACTGCCGCGTCGTCCTGTTCGACCATATCGACGTGAAGGCCTCTTCGCCGGATCATCAGGCGCCCCGGCCGCCTGCGAGGTGCCCGGACTGGATCCGACCCGACGCGCTGCAGTGCCCCATCACGCTGGACCTTATGACCGACCCCGTGACGGTGTGCACGGGCCAGACGTACGACCGCGCGTCCATCACGCGGTGGGTCAAGGCCGGGTGCCGCACGTGTCCCGTCACCGGCGAGCGTCTCCGCACCGCCGACCTGGTCCCCAACGCCGCGCTCCGCTCGATCATCGAAAAGGTGCTCCGAACCAACGGCGTCTCTCTTCCCGACCACGCGGCCTCCTCCGGGCACCGGCACGGCGCACTGGGCGACACGGCCGCGCCGTTCGGCCCCGCCGCCGCGGGCGCCGCGCGGCTCGCGGTGGCCTTCGCCGTCGCGCAGCTGCGCACGGGGTCCACGCCGGAGCGGCGGAAGGCCACGGCGGAGGCGCGCAAGATGAGCAAGCACAACGCCTTCTACCGCGCGTGTTTGGTGGAGGCCAACGCCGTGCCGTGGCTGCTGTGCCTGCTCTCCTCCACGGACGCCTCCATGCAGGACAACGCCGTGGCCGCGCTGCTCAACCTGTCCAAGCACCCGCGCGGGCGCGCCGCGCTCTTCGAGGCCGGCGGCGTGGGCCTCGTCGTCGACGTGGTCAACGTCGGCGCCCGGGCCGAGGCGCGGCAGAACGCGGCGGCCATCATCTTCTACCTGGCGTCCAACGCGGAGCAGGCCGAGGAGATCGGGCGCGTCCCGGAGGCCGTCCCGACGCTGGTGAACCTGATCCGCGACGGCGCGCACCGCGGCCGCAAGAATGCCATGGTCAGCCTGTACGGTCTACTCCAGTGCAGGACCAATCACGGCAAGGCCGTGGCCGCCGGCGCCGTGCCGGCGCTCGCCGTTCTCCTGTCATCTTCCTCCTGCGCCAACGTTGACGACGACCTCTCTGGCGACGCCGTCACGCTGCTGGCGCGGCTCGCGGAGCAGCCGGTGGGCGCGCTAGCCGTCCTCGCGCGCGCGGGCCTCGTCGCCCGCATCGCCGACGCGCTCAACGCGACACCGTCCCGGTCAACCAAGCGACCACTGCGTGGCTCTGCTGGTGTCGCTGTGCCGCCACGGCGGGGACAGGGTGGTGGCGCTGCTGGGCCGGATGCCGGGGCTCATGCCGGCGCTGTACGCCCTCATCGCCGACGGCAGCGCGCCGACGTGCAAGAGGGCCAGGGCGCTGCTCAACCTCATCCACCGCCACTACGAGTTGACCCACCCGTCGTCGGCGCCGGCGTCGGATCCCGGCGACCGCGTCGTGCGCGTCCTATAGCAGTAAGTACAGCGTCGACGGATCGTACCACCAGCACACCATTTTTTGTTTCGGTCGTCTCGGCTCGTGTTTTAGAAGAGCTGGGGACGGCGGATTTTTGGTCCCCTGTTTCCGTTCCAAGTTTTGTGATAGTGTCATTGTTGCTGTATAGAGATAGTGAGATACACACCACAGAAGTATACAGAAATCTGATGTGAGAGCTTGTGATCCTTGTAGTGTGACAGTGTGAAACTCCGGAGGGAGTTGCTGTTAGGATGTTGTCATTTTTTTCCTGTTCATGTACATAAATATCGGTGGTAAATTGGATTGTACAAACACTTGAACGACTGGCGGTGGTTCGAACGCGCCATGGTCCAGTGTGAAGAAACCAGAGGCGAATTGCTCCCTGCCGCTAAAAAGATCTGAGATGGAAGCAACACCGCCTTGCAGATTTCTTTTTTTAAAAAAAAAAAATCATTGCACAAAAAAAATCGCTCCAGGGGAAAAACAGCAAGAACTCGAGGTCAGGCTCAGCTTCCAACACTTTCACTCAGATCACTGTCGCTTCAGATCTCAGATGTGTTTTCAGCTTGACGATGCGTCAATCGCCTGAACCTGGCGGTAATTAACAGTTTCACTTTATTTAAAGAGTAAATTTTCACTGACCGTCAGAAGCCCGTCTAGCTCAGTCGGTAGAGCGCAAGGCTCTTAACCTTGTGGTCGTGGGTTCGAGCCCCACGGTGGGCGTTCCTTTTTTTGCCAATTCCAATTTCATCAGCTTAACCTCCTTTTCGTAGTACCTTTCTTTCTTCTCGGAAGCGATGGCAGCGCAGAGTTCTCTGTTGTGGAGTCAAGCACCAGTTCACATCACCGGACCGATTCCTCCCACTAATCCATCGCCACAGCGTTGACGTGCCAGTACGCCTACGTTGGCGCAAGTCGGCAACGAACCCGACCCTTCCACGTGACATTCGACCGGGTGTCTCCAACCTGACGCCCCGCCTCGTTAACCACTCGCCCATTATCCTAATCACCCCGCTCTGTCGTCGATCCGATCGACGACCCACTGATTAACAATTACAGACTACTCACCTGAGACTGCTTAGTGCAGCGCCGACGCGCGCGCACCGATCAGGGGATCACGTGACCCGCAGCAGCGCTTGCTGGGCTAATCAATCGATCAATCGGCGGTAACCTGACATCGTCCATCCATGTAGATCTCGCCTCGGAGCGAGGTGGACGACGACGACGTGCTTAATGCGGTCTCGTGATCGGGTCACGGGCCGGGAGACGGGTGATTAAGATATTGCTTGGACGGTGGCCTCGATCTCCGCCCAGTGTTAAACAATTCGGGCCCGGATCGAACGGATTCATCCTTTCTTTCTTTCTTTCTTTCTGATGATGATGATGCATACGATCTGTTGTTGCTTGATCCGAGGCTGCCAAGTTGCGGCCATCCTTTTGAACACTTTGTTCGGATTTGACCGACGACGTTCTCAGGCGAGGACAGGAAGGGATCGATACCACCATCAGGGATGCTGTAGACTAATTGATTGCCAAGTGGTGCATAGGATGTTGGTGTTGGGTAGCAATTGATTGCTAGTATATTGGTGAGAACAAGAAGACAGACGAGACCGAATTTAGCTCTGTGTCCATTTAGGCATTCAGGATTCAGCGTAGGCGTCTCCGTGATTCACTGATCCCAGTGACCTTCTTCCACTTGCAGAATTTATCGTATCCGAAGCTGCGGAGTACTAGCCTGGTGTCGTTCAACTGATTCGGTACTTGGATTGGATCTTCACCTGAGAAAGTAGTTTCGACAAGGCATGACAACCTGATGGAAATCTGAACACGCATCTAAGCCGAAAAAAGAAGCTGTCGGGTGAACCTATTTTTTTTTAGAGTACGAGTATTAGAAAGTCTGTCCCACTAGTCACACTTGCATTTAAGCAAAAGACCCATAGGTCCATCGGCCATCGTTTACAGAATAGTTTAAGCCACAAAGCCCAAGCTACAACACAGAATTTGACAGAACCCTCGACGAACTTGGGTGATCACTCCGTAGTCATTCAGACCGATGCCCGAGCACTTGAAGAGCTCCTGCACTTCATCGTCCCACTGAATCGTCCTACCGATCAGCAAGCCACATCTCCTGGCAATCTGGCAAAGGACTCTGGATTCTTCAGCATTTTTAGAAAAAGCTTCCGTCTTTAGCACACAGGATATCCCAACGCTGCCAAGGCCGCCTCTGACCGGATTTCCTTGTGACGACTCACGAGGCCAGTTGTGCATGGAACATTCCACGACGTTTTCTCGACACAACAATACGATATATGGGCTCAGAAATAGGCCGTAGAGCTCCAAACAAGTGGGCTCTAAAGATTTCCAATCGGAACTTCCCTTGATCCAATGACACTGGGCTGGGTAAATCGGTTCATACACCGCGCACAACCTCTCATCAGAGCCCGAACTGACTTTGTCCAGTACTGCAGCGCACAAGACTGTCCCTTTTTTTATGGAAGCACATGACTGTGTCCCTCCCTGTTTCGGAAAAAGTCTGATTATGTTGGGTTAAAGCTTAAGTCTGATTATATATCACATATTCACATTTGATCATTCATTTTATTCAAAATATTTACGAAAATATTACTCATTTAATTACAATTTAAATAACATTATATATATTGTGTATAATTTATTTATTTTTATAATTTAGTCAAATTACATAAATGATCTAATCTAAAACCTTAAAGTCAACGAATGCTTACATTTAGAGACGGAGGGAGTAGGAATCAACCAGTCCAGTCGCCCATCCTAGAACTGGAATCCATGACAAATTTTGCTCCAGGACACTATTAAAATGCGGTGTTTGCTGAAATATATGTTTCTTTAAAAAGAATGATGCTGGACACTGCAACTTTATAGATATTTGTTGTGTCACACTTTTGTAATATCAAGTAATTATTGCAACATTTTTATCTTCTTACTTGAAATACGTTACAATTTGAAACTTTAAATCTAAGTTGTATCTGACAGTGGGTTGTCATGGAAAGCAGTCGAGGAGATTCGACTAACCAGAGGCCTTACAATAGTCTTGCAATGCCTTCTGCACCTCCAAGACATTCTATCTATTTTCTCTAAATAACAACAGGACCAACCCTCAATCTAACACAACACAAGTTTTGTGCCATGCCAACATGGGCATAAAATGTAACTCGTACCGTGCTTGGATCCTATTAGAAATTTACGTGCTTCAGACTAGCCCACTAAGCACGACCCGTTTACCCAGCATTATCGTGTTTCTTCGTTGTTGACCAAACCACAACATTCTTGTTTTTGCCTAGTCCACCGTAAGTGAATTGGACTCAAGCACAAGAAGTTAAGCATAGTGAAACTGCCCAAGCACATCACGATAATAAGGTAAAATTAGAATATGCGATATAGCGCAATTTCTATGCACGTAATTTTTGTTAGCACATTTACATTGCCAAGATGTGCTATAAGTTTTCGCAAAAAAAAAAACATGTGCTATAAGGAGCTGTGGTAAATCAACTTATGGCTTTGTTTAGCAGGACTCTTCAAAGCGCTTCTGTTCCAAATCCTATGAGAATCCTTCTAAACGAGTACAAACATTACCATTCCTTTCTAGAAACACTTCTCAGTTTGTACTTAGATTTCAGAAGCACAAAAAACATAGTTTTTTATGAGTTCTCTATTCATCTTTTCATTGAGCATGCATAAGAGAGAAGTACTACCAAAAGATTCAAGCATTATCGTCATCAACCCCGGCAGAAGTCCTCTGTTACAGGTACGCAGTGATATGATAATGGCCACGTGAAAGGTTGTCTCTGTTAAACAATGTTCCGGCGTCAATCTATAGATCAGCAGGCGATCTTTTAGGCCACCAGACAAGCCATGACGGAGTAAGCATGCCTATGTCAGAGTAGCAGCCATAGTTATTGATGGCGTACTAGCCTCTGTCTCTCTATCTTCCAATCATGTATACGGTGGCACGGGAAAAAAAATGTTGGGCGGTACCATGCCACGACACTTTGCCGCGCATGTTGATATCGCAGCGGCAAAGGAGCAAGCTTGCAAGCGAGCGCGAACACTGCCCACTAGTGGAAGCGAAACCACACCAAGAAGCATGGCTCCTAGCGCTGATGAAGCTTCTCGACAGCAAGGCGAGCATGCTGGTGACGTTGAGCTGCCTCACGTCGCCGTGTTCCCGCTCATGGCGATGGGCCACACCATGCCGCTCCTGGACCTCGCCTGCCTCCTCCGCCGCAGGGGCTCGCCCGCGTCACCTTCTTCACCACGCCGGGCAACGCGGCGTTCGTCCGCGGCGCGCTGGCGCGCGGCGGAGCCGGGGCGTGCCCGCCGTCGAGCTCCCGTTCCCGTGCGGCGTACTCAACGCGCCCACGGCCCGAGCCGCCGCCGGCGAGCGCGCCGAGGACGTCGCGTCCGCGGCCTCCTTCGCCGCCTTCGTGGAGGCCACGTCGCAGCTGCGCCCGCGCTTCGAGGAGGCGCTCGCCGCGCTGCGCCCGCCGGCGAGCGTCCTCGTCGCCGACGGGTTCCTGTACTGGGCCCACGCGTCGGCCGCCGCGCTCGGCGTGCCGAGCGTGTGGTCCCTGGGCGCGTCCGCGTTCGCCCACGTCGTCAGGGAGGCGTGCGTGCGCGACATGCCGGGAGCCGCACGATCGGCCTGCGGCGAAGCCGTGTACACGCTGCCGGAGTTCCCCGACATCCAGTTCCCTCTCGCCGACCTCGAGCCGCCGCCTGCCGCGCTCATCGAGGCGGACGCGAAGATGGCGGCCGCCGTCGCCGCTAGCCACGGTATGATCCTCAACACCTTCCACGGTCTCGAGGGCCGCTACATTGAACACTTGAAGCAACACAGCGAGTTCAGGGTCTGGCCCGTGGGGCCACTATGCTTGGCCCGTCAACCATCCTTGGCCACCGTTCAGGTCAAGCCCGTCTGGATGCGGTGGCTCGACGAGAAGGCGGACGCCGGCCGTGCAGTGCTGTACGTTGCGCTCGGGACGCTGCAATGCGTCCCGGAAGTGCAGCTCAGAGAAGTCGCTGAAGGTCTCGAACAAGCCGGCGTGGAGTTCCTGTGGGCTGTGCGGCCGGGCAACGCCGACCTGGGCACCGGGTACGAGGAGCGTGTGGAAGGGAGGGGCATGGTGGTGAGGGAGTGGGTGGACCAGTGGGACATCCTCCGGCACAGCTGCGTCAGAGGATTCCTGAGCCACTGCGGGTGGAACTCGGTGCTGGAGAGCGTCACTGCAGGCGTGCCACTGGCGGCGTGGCCGGTAGGGTTCGAACAGCCGATGAATGCCAAGTTCGTCGTCGATGACGTCAAGGTTGGTGTTCGAGTCCGCACTTGTGATGGGACCGTTGGGGGTTTGGTGAAGAGCGTGGAGGTTGCGAGGGCAGTGAGGGAGCTGATGTACGGGGAGGTAGGAACGGCGATGGCATCCAATGTGGCCAAGATTGCAGCGCACGCTCATCTAGCTGTATCAGACGATAATGGGTCGTCCTGGAAAGCAGTTGAGGAGATGATCAATGGGTTTCGCACGACAAACATTGGCGGCAAAACTGTGAAAGTGTGACCTGTAGGCGTCGTGGTCCAGGGACTGCGCGTAGCATGGAACACCATTGTCAGAAATGAATAAAGAAAATGTGATGTACTCCTCTGTTTGTTATTCATGTCGTTCGGTTCAGACATAGCAAGCTAGTTCAGTTTTAGGCCATTCTCCTTGTCTGAAATGACAAGAATCTCAGGTTGAAGAAGTAATGTAATGATCCATAATGTAATTTTCTTTGTGATGTAATGTCAACCTTTGTTGTACCTCCTCTGATGCAATGGAACCACCAATGCAGTGGCTATCATAACATTTGGACTAGTATACTTGTTTATATTTCACACCTCTCTTTTCTGAAGCAATAATAGAAATACACAACTAATAAAACCTCACCCCGAATTGAAGTTGTGCAATTGCATACATCATCTTCAATCTTGAGGTGGGTCAGAAAAGAAGAAGATCAGGATTTTCCGTCCTTCCTTTCTTTCATTTTGTTGAGAGCGAGCCGTGTTCGTTGTCGACAAGGCCAACCCTAGGCCCATACAAGTAGCGATCGCAGTCCAGAAAACACACACATATTTCTAACTTTTGTATGATCCATAACGGCCAAAGTTTTGACAATCACTGAAGGAATGTACGTTCGAACATATATTTTTTTTCGTTTTTAGCATGTGAAAACGTCTCCATCTTCATTCGTTAAATGCAACCCCTTTAAGAGTAGTTTGTACATCGCAATCACTTAAAAGCTTACATCAAATCTTTGCTTATTAGCAGGAGGTACCGTAGCAATATATATACTAATTAAATAGTGCTAGTCAACGATTACAAGTCTGCATTCGCTTAACAATGTGAATGCTCAGTTCCAAAACCATTCCCAGCTGTCATCAGCATCATGCCCGGGGCACTGCTCCACGGCTGCGAGGAGCATGGCGTCGGGGAGCAAGAGGGCGCTACCCTCGTCGCCACAGTCTCCCTCTGATGATGATGGCGGCGAGGGAGCGCCGGCGAAGTAGGACTCGGGGCTGTCGCTGTTGGTTCCTGCAAATCCCTGCATCGGCACCGCAACGCCGGTGGCCTCGCAGAGTTGATCTTCATCGAGTTGAACAAATAGTAGTGCTGCTTGCGTGGCTGTGGTGTCTGTGGCTGCTGAAGGTACAGTCTGCTCCTCTGGCTGTGACACCGGCGGCTCCTTGGCTTGCAGCTTCTCAGTTAATGTGATCACCTGAAATATGTAAAGTTATTAAATTTAATCAGAGATTAGTATAATTTTGTTCTGGCCTATGACATGTATCTTTATTTTACCTTGGTACCCTTGTAGGGTTGCCAGGTGTTGAAAAATATATACCAAACACATCAATTTTTATATAAGATGGTGTCGTTAAGACAAGGTAATTAGCTCAACAACATCTTGCGGTTGTTGCTGGTGATATGTAAAATGCACTGTGGGGTTGTAAGCATGACAAAGTGAGGCTACAAAATAAATGGTTAATTGGCTTTCCTGATGGACTGTTCACCTGCTCTTATTATAATTCAGAGGGTGACTGGAGGACATTGATAGGATTCTTATCCTCTTCTATTTTGTACGTGTATTGTACAAGTAGGATCCTTATCCTCTTTACAGTCCGCTATACGTGTTTACTGCTCATACTCCTCCTTTCTTTAAGTCATGTCGTTTCAGACAAAGGAAATGACTTAAACATGAACTAGCTAAGCATGTCTTAACGACATGACTAAAGGAATAGAGGAGTATACGTTATGCTATTATAATGTACCTATGTCCCCAGTCCACGGAATAATATGATTTTAGGACAATACGAGGTTAACTTCACCATGATATAATCTGGTTGAATTAACTAATAGGCAATTGTTCTTTTCATGCCCACCGTTGAGCTCGACAGGACACTGCAGAATAAACAACCTCTCTAGCGGTGAAACTTGTAACTAACCAATCGGATGGTAGTGAAGTGGATCAATAAGTAATCTTTGCAGTATTAATCTTCCCTTTCTCCCTCTTTGTGTTATATGGCTGATAAAATTCTGGCCCACTATCTCCATGCTCTTTCATTAAAAATCAGTTCTCACCCAAAATTGATAACCTAGTTATCAAGGACTGAAAAGTTTTCAAGCCAAAGAGAACTCGGACAATGTCTTACCTCGAACACATATGTTTTAGCTAAAAATAAGGGACTTGCTAATTTTTAGTCAATTGAAAGTTTGAGGAGGAACTTTCAATCACCATCTAAAATCATGGGATCAAAATCGGATGGTCTACAAAAAACAATTTTTCTATAGTCTATACATTAACAGATTTTCCTCCTCTTTATTTACATGTCACATAACCCTACAAAAGATAAATTCTAGTACACATCATGTTGATTGAAAGTGTCCAAACTTTCAGTCGATTGAAAAGTAGGAAAACTGTAAAAATATAGTTGGTATATAGAGGTTTTTCCTATCCTCAAGGGGTGCCCGAAAATAGTGGTACTGTGTTCACAACCGTCTGATCTGACTCAACCAAGGACTAAGTTTGAGTTAAATCAGACAACTAAGAGCGAGGTAATTTCATGGTAATACTCTATTTCTAAAATCAGTTCAGTACAATTTTTTGCAAATTTAAAATCAGTCATGTACTAAATGGTAAACTTATCATTCTTTTTAATGAAAAGGCAAGCTCCTACCTCTGTTAAGAATTATTCTTATAATATCAAATAAGTATTAATAGATAGATTGTGAATTTATTTTTTCACTCATTGGCTGACATTGATATTAGTAATCTTAGCTATAAAATTAGTCAAATTCATTTATCTTGCCTTTTGACAAATTTTAGAAGTAGAGTTATTTTAGGACAAAGGGAGTACTTGTTAGAACCCATAAAAACACTATAAAATTGGATTAAATTGGGGCTACAAATATTGTAAAAAAACGTATGACTGAAAATATAGTGTCGTTGAAGCCTCTAAAAGAGACGAGCCTTTGGTATACAGAATCTGCTGCTAACCACCAGGGCGCAAAAGTCTCCTCCTATGAACGGGATGAACTTAGGCTAATTATTATGGTCATATTACAAGCAATCAGATTCTTGCAGAATTGATTCCAGTATAGTAACACTTGACTCCCCAGGTTGGTGTGCACGAATGTTAAAAAGAAGAAGAGAGAAGGAAACATTTGCATGGCCAATGATGAGCACACCTGTGAGCGGAGGCGGTCGTTGTCGGCGACGAGCGCGTCGCGTCCGGCGAGCAGCTCGTCGTGCGCCGCCCTGAGGCGGTCGAAGTCCTGCTCGAGCTGCTTGGCCCTCCAGCGGGCGCGGCGGTTCTGGAACCACACGGCCACCTGCCGCGGCGCGATCCCGAGCCGCCGCGCCAGCTCGGTCTTCCGCTCCGGCTCCAGCTTCCGCTTCTCCTCCTCGAAGCTCACCTCCAGCGCCTGCACCTGCTCCGCCGTCAGCCGGCGCTTCGTCATCCTCTCCGACGGCGCGCCCTGCAGCTCGTACTCGAAGCCGCACAGCTGGCCGTCCACGTCGTCCATCATGTCCAGGCCCAGTTCCAGACCGAAGTCATCGTGCGCCGCCAAGAACGGCCGCTTGCGCCGCCCGTTCTCCGCGCCAGCCACCGCTGCCATAGGTATGCCTGCAGAGATCAGACTATCAGAGATGCCGCCAACTCGTGCTCACCGCTCATACATAAGTAAGCAACGCGTTCCACGAACCATGGCACGTTCCACTTACCTCCACGGAAGCCGCCGCTGCCGAAGAGCAGCACCTGCCCGCCGCCGCCTCCGGAAGCGCGGAACGGCACGCCGGAGCTGACCAGGCGGCCGGACTCCATTTGCCAGCAAGTATCTATACAGGAAAAGAAAGGGAAAAAAACTGTCTTCTTGCAATTTTCTGTGCACGTGACTACTACGCGCGCGTACACGACACTGATGTGTATGTACGTACTCAAGTTCGTACGGCCCTCCACCTCCTCTTGAAATACGACGGAGGTCGCCGGCCGGCCGGGGCGCTAGCTTAATCAGAAGGAGGACGCGGCGGCGGGGAACTTGTGGCGGAAGAAGCTGGTGCTCCACGGCATGCGCGACGTTGACGACTTGGTGGGGTGCAGCGAGAACCCCATGCCACCGCCACCGGGGAAGGACGTAGGTTTCGCCACTGCAAGTATTTGCGCAACACAAGGTCGCCGGAGACGGTTGGCCGGCGGTAAAGAAAGGTCTTGCTTGTAATTACTCCTCTTCTGGGGTCCTGTATTATTAGTTGGAAGCAACGAGGATCGTTTTGTGTGGCTGGGGAATTTTGTGTGCAAACCGGTAAAGTCTGGAGCTTGGCGGGGCGATAGGATTTATAGGCCCAAAAAGCCGGCCGGTGGTGGTTCATGTTGACAGAAGTGTCCTCCCTCTGTATCACAGACGTGATTTGTCCCCTAATTGGGGGATTATTTTGCATGGTCTCCTTTAGGTGTTTGTCTATTTCATAATCTAATAGAAATGAGCCAAGTGTTGGAATCTTGAAATCTTCCTAATACCTAGTGCAATTCGTCAAGCTAGTAAAATGTAGCCTAGGTCCCTAAATCATTTAGGAATAGTCATCATCATCAAGATCCACGAACTCTCAAATTGTTGACTATCTAGATCCAGAAAATATTCCTGAATGGACCTAGATGATCGTTCTTAAATAGTTTAGGGACCTGGGTGCATTTCACTCTTTGTAAAAACTTCCTTATCTTTGTTTGTGGATCCACGGTCCACCCACAATCTCAAATAGAAATCAAAATAAAAACTGAAAACTTGTTTGGACTACAACTAATACCTCATCAATTTCACAATACTTGTGATTCTAACTCTAGGCACAAAAAAATAAGGAGGAACAATAAAACTATAGTGTACAGAATACTATGAGGAGAGATATAGATATAGAGAATCATAAGTACTTTAGCAAAAATTGCAAGGCTAGAACCACAAGTATTATGAAACGGATGTAGTACTTTTTTTAAGATGCAAAAAAAACACACATCCAGATTTTTTTTTCAGCATAATTCTTATGTAGTCATAAAAACTCATGTGTAATTAAAATGCCCTGATTTTTAAAAAAGTTCTTTATTATTATAATAATCCTTTTTAAAGTCACGTATCTTTCAAAGTCATCGTTGGACATACTCAAACATTAGAAATTCTGCAAAGTTTGCAAACAATGGTATTGTAAACCCTAGGAACTTCTTGGGTATTCCCGTCCAGATTCATTCTGTATGATGATGTCATACATTGCTGCAGACACCCGTCTAACTTACCATCTTATAAAACAATATAGCTAGCTACACAAATGGTAAGTAGTTAGCAGTTATCTACTAGAAATGTTCTTCATATATGCATCTCACCCGGTTTACGCCGTTTCATTCAAGGACAAGCCGCAACCAAGTAAACTGCCCTTTGGAAACCTAAAAGGCTAACCTAGACATCTAACTATAAACAAGGGCTAATCTAGAAATGATTCTAAGTGATGGCACGCCACATACTGAATATTCATTTCTTAATTTGTACTACACCTCAACAATCCAAATCGGCTTATTACTAAACAGATTATGTCAGCTTCATGACAGAGCAACACGTATATACCAGCTAGGATATTCAATTGCAGCCATATAAATATGGTTTGAGCTTGAGAAGGAATCATGCGACATGTCAATTGTGGTATGCAGCCGATTATTTAGTTGGCCCTATTTCAAGCATTTGAACTGATGCAAGTTGTGCATATGTCCTTAGTAATAGTTTCTCGAAGATGCAGTTCGTCATTATATTAGGGGATTGAAAAGAACTTTCACATGTAAAGAACATTCTCGGTAACAAACATAACAAAGTCGTCAACATGCATTAGTTTGCAAAACAAAGGGAGAATGCTAGGAAGTCAACTAAAGGTGACATGGGAGACAGAAGAAGTTGATATCTCTCCTTCTTGCCTTTTGTTTTTGAAACAAAGAGGTTCAAGTCAGCTTGGAACGATTTTCATCTTCCTCTAGCTAACAAATGAAGAATAGTTCCTATAGATTTTTCTAAAGTTTATATAAAGCTGAGCATGCAGTGGAATGGTTTTCACTTTTTTTGACCAAGTGTTTTTCCTGTTCAAATTGTGTTCTCATGTGATGGTCTTTGATTAATTCTAAATTTGTTCTGCGTCATGAGTTAAACTGCTGCACAAGAAGGCACAAATGAATAATTTTCATTTGTGGCCGAATCTTTTTTTAATATTATATATATAGCTGTAATCTAAATGCATGCTCCATGGACAAGGAAAGGGTTTCTATCTCTTTTTTTTTTTTTTGAAAATGAGGCTGGAGCACCGCCTTTTCATTAAGCAGAAAAGGGAAGTATACATTGATTTATCTCAAATGAGCTAAACCAATACACCAATTTGTGAGAGAAATTCTTACTTCTAAGAGTGTTCTCCATGTCTATATATCAATTGGTGAGAGAAATTAAAAGGTCTACAAGTTGGTGCTTCTGCTTTATGTTGGGCAATTCGGCTTAGTAGGAATCATGTGGTCTTTGACAAAACTCCAAATAAAACTTATTTGTAGGTACTATACATGGGAACCCATTGGCTCCCGTTTTAGGCACATCTACAGTGGCATGAGGAAGACCAACAGGCAATAGAGAGCACATGCCACAACTTGGAGGTGTTGACCATGCAGATTTTTGCTCACCATGGATGGAGGTTTAGCAACAGGCTTGCTTTGTAATACCTTTCATCAAACTTTTATGGTGTTTTCTCTTATTTGTCATATGGGTCCGCAGACCGAAAGGTTGCTACGATGTAATAATTGGCCAAGTCTCTAACGGGACCTAGGCTGGACTATTTTGCTCAATTATCTAAAAATATACTAGTTCAGAGCTAATATCCTATATAGCAGCAATACTATAATACATGGTTAACCATGATTATCTCCAAATCTGTCAGTCCAAAACAAAGATCTAAATCTATTAGGCGATCACCAATAAGTTAAGGGAGGTGTCGGAATCTGGGGTTTGGAATTGTGGAATAGTAACAAAAATGAGGATGTTGTTTCGTATATGCTATACTACAGCTGTAGCTAGGCCAAGATGCCTAGTCCATGGTGCACTTATATTCTAATTGGTTCGTGCAATACCGGATACTTGGAAGCACATGCCTCTATACTAACAAAAGTAGTACCGGTCCCAGATAGGAATTTGATCCGATCCTTACCAATATCAGTTAAACACTACAAGCACAAATGCTTTTGCTTTACCATCACTCACCCCTGACATAACTTTTAAAACGTTTATTCTCCTGGAGAAGGACAAAGAAAGCCAGATCTTTACTCTTATCTGAAGAAAACGAATATAAACCTGATTTTGGGGTGTGCGGCGAAAGGTAGCTTTCAACCGTACACAGTCAGTGCTCCTCAAATATGCATTTTGCTTGCCTCTGATGCCATGTTTCACATGGCTGTAGGAATTTATATTATTCCTACCCGACTCAGAGCATCAAAATGGACAAATGCCATGTCCTTGGCCAACCATTTGTTCCATTCAGATCGCAGCAGTAGGCGGCAAACATTGCACCAGTCAATTCGGATCCCCACTGACATGAAGAGATAACATTCTTTTGTCTAATTTTATGCCCAGTCAGTGAAGTTTCTGTTCTTGGGTGGGAACCATTTTGATGGCACCGGAGGATTCTCAACACCTGTGCAGGATGTGTTGCTATAATAGGAATTGATCTGACTTTCTGAAGCATTAAAATATGGTGCAAGATCAGCTTGGGTTTGTTTGGACCTAGTGAGCTGACAATTAATCCGTTAATTTAGCTTCCTGTTCAACGAATCTTTAAAGGGGTTTGTGTGCGTCGTCAGTTTGCCTGGCCAGTGGGAAATTGGCACCTGTATGTTTGGCACATGGAAGATGAGAGCAAAGTCAGCACGATATTTTCGATAAATGGAAGAAGGTGAACCTACCTAGCTCTGAACACAAAAGGCATGAAGTTCTTGATGTGCATACCCTTGACGAACCATCTAATTTCTTACTGTTTGAGTCCATCCGTTCCCTCACGTTAGACTGATTTCCTAACATCCATCATTTTTTGAGGGCATGTGCAGAGGACGAGCGAGTTGAGTGCAGCAACAACAGAATACAGCAGAATCAAGCGCACCAAAAGGTTAAAGGTTACTAGTATTTTCAAAGAAAAAACGAACGGCGAAGTCCAGGAACAAGCAACACCTGTTGCTTCTGAACCAACGAAACGCATAAGGCGTTGCACGATCTGCACGTAGACTCCAAAAGGCACATTTTTCTGATTGGTTGTGGACAATGTGACCCTTCCGATTTTCCAATCACCGAGGTTTCTCTAATCCGGCGGCTATTATTGGTCCAACGCACCAAACAGCGACATTTTTCGTCGCTCAGTCAGGTGTAAGTTGTCATCCATTTCAAAATGACTACACGCGCGACAAGTGGGTGGTGCCGATTGTAAAACAAACTTAATATAAGCAAAAGTACAATGGTTAGTCAGGTTTGTTAAAAAATAATCATATCTGGGCACACACCTCCAGCTATATGTTGGTAGTTGTAACAGGGTAATTGGCGCCTTCAGAATTTCTGTTGCAATGGTCAGACTCTTGGTTCAGGAGAAGCCATCAGGAGTTATCAGTTGTGCTGTAACCATAATCGAAAACAAAAGCGACTAGACTAGGGAATCTCTGTACAGTAACCGTTAAGGATCATTGTTCTAGAAGTTGACGTGGACGAGGGAGAAAAAGGATGCACCAAGGGCATCGACGAGCAGCAGCCACACACGCAAGCTCGCTTTTACGCCTCTGATTAGCCTGTTTTATTTAAGCCTTTTTGCGATTTGCTCCATCTGGCTCCCCACTAAACCCTGCATCACAAGGGAACGAGAGGTTACGGGAGCTCGGACGTGCTCGATCGCGCGGTTTGATTCTTCGATCTGGCATGCGAGGGGCACGAAGAAGTGGAGTTGGTGGGGTGACTAACTTGGTGTTAGTGGTGATCAGGGTTCAGGGGTCCAAGGAGCTTGTCAACAATCAGAGATATTCAGTTAGTAATTGGCACAGTTAGTAGTAGTAAAATTGCTGCAGCAGAGTATGCAGTGCCCCCGGCGTTGGATCTCGTTGGCCTGAGGTGAAGATAAAATGAAGAGTGTTTCTTACTACAACGGACAGTGATTGCAGACGCTGAGACGCAGGCTGAAAGCATCCCTTCACAGCTTGTCTTCCACTGGCATTTTCGTTGCTACCGAGGAACTTCCACGGCCATCTGAGCATGTGATATGTCGCATAATTATTGGAAACATCTTTCTCGGACGGCTCCGTTCCTGTCAGATGCCAGAGGGGATGTATGGTCGTTGGTCGACGAGGCAAACACTACGGTTCAACTACGAAGCATTGGATTGGACAGGCGGCTGGAAGAAAAGAAACCATGATCAAAGTAGTGTGAGGCGAGGGCGATTCGTACGCATCGAGTGGGACTGGTGACGAAGAGAGATTTTGCAACAATTTGTCGCTGCAGGAAAAAAAAAGAGTGCAGGCCGCATTAGCAACAGAGGAGGTACCATGTGCTCAGGCAGGGTTCGTGCATGCTTCTTTGTCGTTGATGTACATGGGGATTAGACAACAGATCGGGTCTGTTCGTTTCGTGGAGTCTAAATTTTATAGCTGTCACATCAAAGAGAATCTTACTATTTAAATTACTAAATAAAGTTAATTATAAAATAAACTACATGTCTCTAGACTAATTTACGAGACGAATCTAATGAGGTTAATTAAGTCGTGATTAGAAGATGGTTACTTGTAGCATCACTTTAGTAAAACATAGATTAATTAAGCTCATTAGATTCATCTCGAAAACTAGCACCAATCTGTCAAAAGGGTTTTATCATTAAATTGATCAAAATATTTATAAATAATAAGATTCTCTTTATGTGACAGTGTTAAATTTTAGAGGGAGGAAAGAAAGGCATCCACATGCGACTGAATCTCAGTGGTGCGGCCGTGCGGGTGGCCTGACGACTCCAGCTGAAACAGAAATTGCAGTGCTGCTGGCCCGAGAACCAGGATCGCCTGTGGTGGGCTGAGCCTGCCTGCGCTGTGAAATGGATGCAAATAGAACGGCCCGTTTATACGCTGCTGTGGTCCAACCCATCAATAAGTGGGCGGGTCAGCAGCCCGTTTGTTGCGCTGGCCCGTATGGCAACGACGCGGCAACCGGACCGCGGCCCCGCCGCGTGTCGGCATGCGCTGGCCCGTTCGTGACGCGTCTCGGCCGTGCCGTTGGGTCCCACGCTTGCTTCGCGGGAGACGTCGACGACTCTTCTTTTGGCGTCAATGGCAAACATGGGCTTGCGCGTTTTCTGAGATCTCTCGTCTGCTGCGCGCCACTTGCGGGAAACGAGAGGGATGGGCCAACTACCCCAATCCGTCAGTCAGTCGGAACTCGGAAGCATGGACCATTCGATCATGGATCAGGTAGCAAAGTGGTTGCAGTGTCACCAGCTCTCCTGGAAATGTGCCTCGAGGAATCGTTCTATCAACACTTGAAAAACAGAGACTCGATTGACCAACATTGTGCAAGCAGCCAGGCAGCGCGATCGGATGAGGCGGCATGGCACAAGAGGGACAAAATTTGACACGTAGCAAGTAGTACCATACACAGGGTTATGAACAACTCACCATCACTTTTATTCAAACGGCATGTAAAAGTGTAGCAGCACAACATGGTGACGAATGTGGAAGGAAAGCACACACCGAACAACAACGACTCTGCATCGATCGCCTTGACCGAACCCGCCGAGCTCGATCCCCTGCTCACGACTCCGACTCAGTGGCAGTACTGGCGGTACCAGCAGCACCGGCCGGTGCCGGCGGCCCCGTCATCCCCAACAGTGGCGGGGCGGCTGTGGAGCCACCAGAGCAGGTTACTGCGCGAGTTGCCGTCGTCGTACCCCGTGAGCGTCCTCGTCCTGTCCAGCGCCGCCGGCTTGTCGTAGATCCCCTGCAGCGCGTACGCGAAGCCCTTCCACCCTTCGCCCACGCCGTCTCTTGTCAATGCCGGCTCGGTCCAGTTCACGAGGTCCTTGACGAACGCCACGTCGGTGAAGAGCGCCTCGCAGATGGGCACGACGGGCAGCAGCTGGATGCCGAGGCGGCACTCCCGCCACTCGGGCGGCGCGAACCACAGCCCGCTGTCGCGTTTGTTCGCCCATAGCACGCCCACCACCCGGTTCTCCGCGGTGAAGTCCTCCTCGTACATGCCGTCGCCTTCCCGGACGTGCCACCACATCTGCGCTGCCAGCGCCTCGAACGCGGTCAGCGTTGCGCCGACCGTGGCCAGGTGCATGTCGCCGTAGCTCATGCCCAGGAGGGCGGCAGAGTAGTAGGCGTTCACGGCCTCACTGGTGCTTTCCTGGTTGCGGCCGTCGCCGAACTCGGTAAGCCCGCCGGCCCACGAGTGCAGCTTCCACAGATCGAACATCCGCAGGCGCGTGAAACTCGACCCGGGCTTGTTCCGCGACAGGGTCATGAAGTCAGCCACCATCGAGTAGGCCTGCGGCATGTACTTCCGTCCCCAGCACGGGTCGATCTTGGCCAGCACCGCGATGGCGTAGAGGAAGTAGCCCAAGTGGTAGTGGTGGTCGTTGAAGATGCCGAACCCGAAGTCCCCGCCGGAGTCATTGAGCCCGGCCTGCGTGACCAGGCCGCCCCACTTGGACTCGTACAGGAAGGCGTTCCCCTGGAACGTGCCGTCGAGCCACGGCGTCACCGTCGATTTCAGGTAGCTCTGCACGGCGGGGATCACATCCGGGCAGCCCACCTCCTCGGCGATCAGCGCGAACCGCGCCGCCCGCGCGATCGCCTTGCCGTAGAAGTAGGACGAGGTGGTGGTGATGGGCGTGGATGCGAGACCGGCCACGTCGGCGCGGAGCGCGGCGACGACCTCGGCCACGCCGTCCTCGCTGACGCCGTGGGTCGAGTGCCACGTGGGCGAGACCGGGTCCGCGCGCAGGGCCCACGAATCCCCACCACGCCGACCAGGTCGCCGTCGATGCTCCGGTACCGGAATTCATCGAGCACCTGGACGGCGCAGCCGCTGCGAGCCAGCAGGCGGAGGTGGAGCGGGTGGGCCAGCATGAGCAGCTCCCCGGCCCGGACTTGCGCCAGTGGTACTCCACGCAGAAGGGCTGGTTCAGCGCGGCCTCCCCGCCGTCGGGAAGCACCCGCTGTACCGGTCGAGCACCGCCTCCATGGCCGCGTCGGGGAGGTACGCGACGCGGATGGCGCCGGCGAACCCGGGCGCGGAGAGGTGCGAGTTGTCGGTCTGCGACAGGTGGATCGGCGCCGACGCGTAGAGGAGGAAGGTCTGGCCGCTGTTCATCCGGAGGCGCCACTTGGTACCGTGCGGGTCGCAGGGCGTGACCTCGAGGAAGGCGTGCACCGAGGCCACGGAGATGTCCACGGGGCCCTGCGACGTGGTCACGGTGACGTAGGGGCAGCCGCGGACGAGGTGGGCCTGGAGGGAGGGGGACACGTCCAGCGTCACGGAGAGGTCGTCGAAGGCCGCGACGCGGTGGGGCGCGGAGGACGGTGCGGAGATGGTGAGGTCCTCGACGAAGGTCTGGATGACGAAGGACGAGGAGTGGTTCCGCGTCGGGTAGCACATGGTGAGCCCGCCGGCGGCGGAGCGGATGGAGTAGGGGTGGATGTACTCCGGCTGGTCGCCGTTCTTGAGCACGTAGTTCTGGAAGAAGGAGTTGGTGGGGAGCGGCGCGTTGAGGAGCCGCGGCGCGAAGAAGCGGGACGGGTCGGGCTGCACCGTGGAGGTCCCGCGCGGGAACACCTGACCCCCGGGGCCGGCGGGCGGTGGCCGCCGTGCGTCATGGCTGGCGGCGGCGGCGGCGGTTGGATCGGAACGGGCAGAGGAAACGGAGGAGGGGGAGGAGGAGGAGGCGGAGCGGTGGGCCTGGGCCTGGGCCTGGGCTTGAAGGGTGGCTTGGATGTGACGAAGCGGGAGAAGGTGTGGCCCAGCTTCTTCGTCCACTTCCGCATCTCCTCGGGCTGCTTATATACTGGTCGTCGCCTCCACTGGGCTTTCCTCGACCTGCTCCGTTTTCTGGTATTTTCTTCCCTGGGTTTGACCGGGCAAATGTGTTCGTACCGCCACTGGCCGCCGCGCGTGGGCAGCGTGTCCTGCGTGTCAAGACAATACGATAATGCGACGACGTGAGATGAACAGCATTTCCACAAGATAATCAATAACAAAAGGACAGAGATATTGCTCATTCGTTCAAAAATAATAATAAAGGACAGGGATGATTAGCGGCTAAGCGTTGAAAACCCGGTGATGATTGATGAAGGTGTGCCAGAAGGAAAATAAAACGATTACTTAGCAGAATACATAATTGCACTAGCTGGGGACGGAACGGTGGGTCGAGACATGATTATTGCTTGGTTGATGTCGAGCAAGATATGGATCATGTCAATTTTAGAGACTATCAACATGGCAAATTGGCCGTATCCAGCAGGGAGGGAGGGACAGCATGTCGTGTTCCGGGCCTAACCTTTGCGAGAGCGTACGGGAAGGAAGTCGGCAGCCGAGCTTCAGCGCTTCACGCAACGCGAATGGAAAATCTGATGACGGAGTGGTTGCAATTGCAACAAGGTGAGGTCGGTCTGATGAGGCAATCGGGGTGAGGCACGGCGCGAGATAGTTGACGGGTTTGGTTAGACTTGCAAGGATGATCGGAAAGGGACAGGTGGCGCGGCGGAGTGTTGGCGGCGTCTCACGTCAGGTATGAAGGACGCAAGATCCAGGAAGCAAAGCCTTGTCGCGCGTCGTAAGATTGGCACCAGCAGAGGGACCGGCCGGCCGGACGGACACAGAAAACGTGTTTCGGCAACGCGGGCAACCCGGCGGCAAGCAAGGGATGGCCGCTGCTGCGGTCGCGCGCGGCGAGCAATTGCTTCCTCGCTAAGCGGTGGCGATCGAAGCCGGCCGGCAACGGCAAGGCCGTTGGGGTTCGTTCCTAGTAGCCGCTTCCTTCTGTTTCGGGACGTGTCGTTTCGTCTGTGCTCAGACGCGGTTGCCAGGCAAGGTCGCATATGCTGATGCAGTTGTGCGAGGTGCTGAAACTAATACCCTGTTGCGGTATATTATATAATATAAAGAAAAACAAAACACTTCATAAACATCCGTAAAAGAAAGTAAATAGAAACGAAAAAGACATAGAAACAAAAGGTGGAGTAGTAATAGAAATATTTGGAGGCAGAAGTTCTCTACCTTAATTTGTGATGACCGGACACATGGAGTGACACGAGGTGCTAACTTTCTAGATGATGTGGCAGAGATTTGAAAAGTTTAAAATAACTTCTAATCGTCAACATTCAATCTTTATCTAATGGTTAAAATTATTTGAGATGATGTGGCACAACGTGGAAGCTAGAAAAATAGCATTAAATATTTCTTAGTGGGTTGGAGATGATGTGGCGTAACGTAGAATCTAGAGAAATAGTATTGAATGACTCTTAGTGAGTTGTGTCTTTTATATATAAAGTAGATAAAAAATGCGGACACGAGGGAACACGTGAAGCTGCGTTCTTGTTCCTCGACAGCGGAAGCTTCAAAAGCAGAGCAGAGCTCTCGCGTGAGTGAGAGCGACTCTCGGGAGTCATTAACTGGATACTTTATCTTATCCTTCTAATTCCACAGGCGTCTATCGATGAAACCAACAAAGCAGCATCATGGTACTGAGATTTTTGCTATTTTACCCACGAATCCCGGCAGGCTTCGGTAGAATGCCCGCCTATCGTTGGGCTTCGCTATTTTGCTCATCAAACCAGTGACACACCGCTAGAATGTCCATTTGGACAAAATTGCCCCTGACTCATCTTCAAGCTCTCTCCACTCGAGCTTGTCAGGCCGAGTCGCACTCTAGCAGTGTTGGCAGTGCGTGGCGGCGGTGGACACCGACGCGAGGAGGTCGCGGCTCTTCCCCACGCCGAGGCTCCGCGCTCCCAGTGCTCGCCCCACGGCCGCCCCCTCCTCGCGCCCCAGGCCGGTGCCGGCGCCCACCGCGCACGTCCTAGCCGGAGCCGGAGAGCAGCCACGCCGCTGCCGCGCGTGCCGTGCAGCTGCTCGCCATGCCTCACTGCACAAGCCACCAAGCGCGGAGCGGAGGAAGCGAGGTATGGCAGGCAGAAAGCGGCGGCGAGCGACCTCGCGTGCGCGGCGGCGGCGCGCCGATCGGGGCGGGGCGGTGAGCTCACGCGGGCGGACCAAGGCATGGCTGCAGTGGGTGGCCTCGCATGGGCAGCGGCGAGCGTGCGCACCGGCGGCCGAGCGGCGAGCTCGCGCGGGCAGCAGCGAGGGCGCAGACCGGCCTGTGCGAGGAAGAAGACGAGGTATTTTCGTCCGAAAATAAGGTCGTGAGTATTATACCGGTTGATGATTCGGTTTCATGGGCATTTTGACGAAGCCCAACGATAGGTGGACATTCTACCGAAACCCATCGAATTCGTGGTAAAATAGTAAAAATCTCCGTAGTATAATACTGGCTGGGATCAGCACAATAAGATAATGTAACGCACGCCAGCGACCGTGGAGGGAGTGAACAAATTATCTGCCTAGTTCAACTCGCAACTATGGTGGACCGACAGAATTTTTGGCGCAACCTGTCAGGTCCGGCCCGGCAACCAGAGGACGTCGGGCATCCTCTGCTTAACGGTTAAGCAAGCGAGCCAGGTCTGTTTTAAACCGAAACGGGCTTGGCTAGATCAGTCCGTATCAGTAATTGCTGCGTGGGCTGAACCCGTGACTAGCGTTGTATCATGCGGCTTTCGGCCCGTGCTCTTCTGAAATTTCAATTCGAGGTCTCAAAGGCTGTAACTTTTATTCGGCTTTTGTTGGTTGCGGTCTTCTTTCAGCCTACGGTTGTGTATTTTGTAGTACATATTGTGCTCTATTTTTTTTACATAAATGAAAAAATCAACTAGAGTGTTTCCCAAATTCTGCATTATTGAGAATGTGTATTTTATACATATTGTGCTCTTATATTTCTCAAATTCTCTGCTGACTTCAGGGAAAAAAAACTGCAAGGCTGTAACAGTATTTCTCAAATTCCCTCTGATCTCTACTCTTGCCACCGTCCAAAATTTTATACTACTTTCCCAGTCCAGGATAATGTATAATAAACGTATGTATCTTATTAGTTCAAGTAGTACGTCCTCTGTATGGGTGCAGCCTGCTTTCGTGCTGTACTTGTTAAATAGCGCGAGTCACTGCAGAAGAGACCATGTGGCGCTCAAATAACGCGGACACGCTCAAATACTAGGTCAACAATATCTTTTTTCGTTTTTAAATTATTGATACCGTTGATTTTTTTATTACGTTTTGACTATTCGTCTTATTTAAAATATTTTCTCAAATATATAAAACTATAAGTCGTGTTTCAATTTTATAAAATGAATCACAATAAAATATTTGATGATTCTTATTTTTTGAATAAAATAAACCTAACGGAAAAAAATCAACGGCGTCAACCATGTAACTAACTTTTGCTTGTGTTCCGTTTGCATTGTACGTCGTCGTGCCGTGGACGCTTGTGCCATATGCTAGGTGCACCTCTCACTCTACATGGATATACAACATGGCCATTGTCCATCGACTTAATTATCTAGCCTAATTATATGGTGCAACACATATGACTTTTTTTCTCTCGAATACGCAGGAGAGCTAGGTATCATTATATTAAGATGATGAAAGCCAAAATGACATGAGTTTACCGCGCAAATGCTAAACGCAAAGCAACTTGTTTTAGTTAACTTAATTATCCACCGTGCTCCTAAACGACACTAATTTTAATAAACATCATAGTCGATGTATAGCATGAGACGGTCATTTCTTATTGGTCATTTTCTTTATTTTAAATATCTACACTATGAAATTTTGGCTCTAAAATTTCTTCAGTTTTGATCCCCTATTTGTTCTGAAATTTCATTGTTTGTGATGGGAATTTGATATGGACCTACCCTGATGTATTGGATCCGGTACCTTAAACATTGATTAATCTTGCTTAGGTTTTCTGATTTCCAGAAACACTGATTTAAAATGCATTCCCGGGGTTTCCTTGTGCACAAAAAATTTAAAATGTGCTTTTGCTTACCCACATTTTAGAGGTGCAAAATTTACTATGCATTCCTGGGGTTTCCTTGTGCACAAAAAAATACAGGTGGAAACGATTTACAATGGTGAATGATTACATGACTTCCAAACAGCTCCATCCCAGTTTAGCCTTAAAAAAACCAATGCACAACAGTAGCCTATTGATAGCAAATTGCTGACAACGAAAATAGTACTCTCTCCATCCCAGTTTACTTGTCATATTGAAGAGGTTTTTTGTGTGTCCAAGGTCGGAGAATATCCAATGAATCCGGACATATTATTTGTCCAAATTCAAAAAATGTTCAATAAATAAATCCGATAATGAGCGAGAATGACAAGTAATTTAGGATAGAGCTTATTGATTAGAGCTCGCCCTTTTGGTGCTCATCAAGACTTGTACCACCAAATAGCGTGAAGCAATGACTGTGAACACTCGACAAAGGAGACTACCCTTCACTCTGAACATGCTTTCATGACTCAGTTTTAATTCAGGCAAAAGAAAAACTTTGAAGTATTACTGACATTAGAGTAAGACCATGCAACACAAATACTCAAGAACAAGGGTCATCACACTCACGCCGCCAGAAGCCAGATGGAAGAACAGAGTCAACTTGGGCAACGACTGGAATTCGTAGATAGTAAATTCTTAAGTAGGATCGCGTTGGTCACGAGTCCTTTTTTCTATCTTACCTGGAACTGCGTCAGGATATGCTGATCCGATCACCCCACTGTCGCCATCGTTAGGTTGCGCGCTCGTTTGGTACACCGGTCTGATAATTCTCCCCACTTCGCCTTCCTTTTTTTTTACTTTTTTAAGCGAAAGAAATTCGACTCTTCTCCCCCAATCTTACCTGAAACAAGAGCAGTAGCAGCTGTAGTAGCGGCAGGCACAGAGCATGACCATGGCCACCACGGCGCACAAGCCCCTGAGCGCGATCACAGCCGGCGACCTCGCCGCTGCAGCACCCGGGGCAGACGCCGCCGCGCTCCACTCGGCAATCTTGCGCGTACTTGACTCCCGCGGCGGCGACGGTCCCGCCGCCGTGTGGGCGGAGCTCTGCCGGTCCGTGCTCCGCCCAGCCGTCCCCTTCGCCGTCCACCGGATGCTCTACTACGGCTGCTTCGCCGGCTTCCCGTCTCCCGCACCGCCTGCTTGGACTCCAGACCCGTAAAGCTTCGACATTTGCTTGGACCCTGGTCGCGCTCAAAGATTGCTTCTAAAGTTCTAATATGATGATTTTTGTTGAACTTTTCAGCGAGGAGGCGGCCTTGGCCAATGTGGGCCGCCTTCTGGAGGCGCGGGGAGAGACCTTATCGGCGACGTATACAAGGATCCGATCACGAACTTCTCTGACCTCCACAAGTTCTCCAACGAGAACCCAGAGGTGATTAAAAACGCCACTTTGTTTTTTATTTGCTTCGTTCCTTATTAGTGTTCAAAGCAATCAGTCATTCTGTCTCATTCCGACTCTCCAGGTGTACTGGAAGATGGTATTGGATGAGATGGGCGTTGAGTTTAGTGTGAAGCCATCCTGCATCTTGAAAGAGAGCGACGTGTATCCTGGTGGTGAGTGGCTACCAGGTGCTGTGCTGAATGCCGCTGCAAATTGTCTGACTGCTAAACCCGGAAGGAATTCCGATGATGTTGCTATTGTGTGGAGAGATGAGGGGAAGGATAATGATTCTTTAAACTACGTGACTCTTGAGGAACTGAGGAAAAAAGTCTGGTAATGATATTCTACTAAAAGAAACTATTGATTGTGTTCATATACTGGCCTCTGCTTTGTTGAAATCTAATTTTGTTTAATCAAATGTGCTTCGTTTGTCTAGGACAGCCTTGTGGCAAACGCACTTGATGCCCTGGACCTGCCAAAGGGATCTGCTATTGCCATTGACATGCCTATGAATGTGAATGCTGTCGTTATTTACCTTGCAATCGTGTTAGCGGGCTATGTGGTTGTCTCAATTGCAGACAGTTTTGCTGCACCTGCAATAACGACAAGGCTAAAGATATCAGAAGCAAAAGCAATCTTCACTCAGGTATCTGTTTAATCCTGTTTTTTCTGAGATCACTCCGCTTTCCAAAAAAAAAAAAACTTTTAATCAGATGTTTAGTTTCTGAATAGGGTTTGTTCTTCAAATTAAGGCAATGCTTTTGAGATACTGATCATCCTTGCCTTGCTAGGATTACATCCTTCGGGACGACAAGGAACTGCCTTTGTACAGGTGCGTTGTTCAAGTACAAACACTCTACATAAAAGTGTTATTATTAAATATGATTCTCACATCATAAATTTGGTTATACAGTAGAGTTGTGGAGGCCAGAGCCCCTATGGCAATTGTGATCCCTGTAAGGGGATCTTTGCCAATTAAGGGATTACGTGTTGGCGATCTTTCCTGGCAAGATTTCCTCGGAAGGGTTAATCGTAGCAAGTACGTTATTTTCGTATAATCTCTTTCCTGCATGAACTGGACATCAACAATTTCCAAGGTGAATCATATTTAATGATTTCTAACATGTTGCCCAACTCCAGAGCAGTTATTATAACTTTTCACCATGGCATGTTCATATTATGCAATGCTTCATAATCTTTTCACATACCTACCTTGTAAATAATTTTATCAACCTGTTCAAATCCACCTTGGAATAAGTTGTTCTGGTGCTACCTAACATTCGCATATACAAAAAATGCAGGGCGGATAATTATATTGCTGTTGAGAAACCTGCCCATGCATTCACCAATATCCTATTTTCATCAGGGACCACAGGTGAGATTTTGTTTCGATAATTTTATCAGGTCTGGCATACTTCGTCCATACTCAATTATCAGTCATACAGCTGTTTGTATTTAAGTGGCTACACCAGACTCTCCTTTTGATAATGAGTTAATAAAATAGTGCATCTTTTTAAAGAAATACAAAAACATTTCTGATCCCTCTTCATATTCAGGAGAGCCCAAGGCAATTCCGTGGTCACATATAGCACCTCTAAAGTCAGCTGCTGATGGATGGTGCCACATGGATATTCGTAAAGGAGACGTTGTTGCATGGCCAACTAATCTGGGTTGGATGATGGGTCCATGGCTTGTTTATGCCTCATTGCTGAATGGAGCTTCCATGGCTCTTTACAATGGCTCTCCAAATAGTTCAGGCTTTGCAAAGTTTGTACAGGTACAAATATAGACAACACAGTGCAGCAAATTAATACAAAAGGTGTTCAGCATATTATGCAAAGAGAATAAGTCTTATCATAATCATCACTGGACAATAGTTAAAACATAACCTGAGTATGCTATAGGCTCTTTGTGGTACTTGTCATGATCCTCAATTCTTTGGAATGCTTCATTCGTAAGCTTATTGATCCTTAGGAAAAATAATACTGTGGATACAAAATTGTCAATTTCCTCTATTGCTCCATAGTTTATTGATCTATGATGTTTTTGCTTTTAATTGAATATTTTGATTACTAATCCAATCTTCATTTCATTTATTCTCATTCCCACTTATCATTGCACATCTTTCCAGGATGCTAAGGTGACAATGCTTGGAGTGGTACCTAGCATTGTTCGTACATGGAAAAACACTGATTGTACAGCTGGATTTGATTGGTCAACCATTAGGTAATTTAGGGATTTTACAGCTCTCTAGAATTTTGCATTAACTTGCCTATCATTGTACACCTTGCATATCATGTAGTTTCCAGGTACTTGACTGGTCGTGTTATTCAACAGATGCTTTAGCTCAACCGGGAGGCATCCAGTGTGGATGATTATCTGTGGCTGATGGGAAGAGCTTGCTACAAGCCAGTAATTGAGTACTGTGGAGGCACAGAGATTGGTGGTGGATTTGTTACCGGATCCTTGCTGCAAGCCCAAGCATTATCTGCATTCAGCACACCTGCCATGGGTTGTAATCTATTCATTCTAGACAGCACTGGAAATCCCTTGGTGAGTATAATGTATAATTGTTTGTCCAGCATACAGTTTTTTCCTTTTCCTAGAAATATTGAGTAGCTTGAACTCTTCGGTATTCAACGGATACAACAATTTCAAATAACATAGACATTTTCTACTGAACCCTTTACAATTTGCAAATAAATAAATCTTGATATTCGTTTGCTTGAGCTATCCACTGTAGTAGCTGGTACCTCGCTAGGAAAGAAAAAACTATCAAACTGATCATATCTCTAATTTGTAACTGTGCAGCCACGAGATGTCGCAGGTATTGGTGAACTAGCACTTGATCCAACTCTATTTGGATCATCAACAACACTACTAAATGCTGATCATCACGAAGTTTACTTCAAAGGAATGCCAGAAAAAGATGGCAAAGTGCGTATATCTGTAATCTTGGCCCCTTTCTGATTCTTAAAGGTTGACACTTGAGACCCTAATCCCCTGTAAAAACTGCAGGTTCTTCGTAGGCACGGCGATGAATTTGAGCGGACTTCCGATGGATATTATAGGGCTCATGGGCGTGCAGATGACACAATGAACCTTGGTGGAATTAAGGTACACAAAACACTGTTGTAAAACTGATACATCAAAATGTGGTGTCTTTCAGCCTGTTCATTAAAAAAAAAATTATCACTTTCAGGTCAGTTCCATTGAGATTGAGAGGATCTGCAACAGAGTAAACGATTCCATCCTTGAAACAGCAGCTATTGGGGTTCCACCGATTGGGGGTGGTCCTGAGCAACTAACCATAGCGGTGGTTTTAAAGAATCAGAGCTCACAAACAGAAGATTTAAACCAGCTGAAACTAGCATTCAACGCAGCTTTAAAGAAGCTGAACCCCCTCTTCAAGGTGCTGCCATTATTCTTGTTCCCGTGAAGCCCGGTTCTTCGTGGCAAAGTACAGTGACATCACTGAAACTATCTCTGCTTACCTCTGCATGCAGGTCTCGTCCGTCATCATAGTCCCGTCGCTCCCCAGAACAGCCTCCAATAAAGTGATGAGGAGAGTTCTGCGCAAGGAGTTCACCCAGGCTACCCAGGCAAAACCATCAAAAATTTAGATAAGAATGTCGATACTGCATAGCGTAATCATACCCCCTTCGAGATCCAGTTATTTAGCAAAAAAAAAAAAAAAAAACAGAAACAGAGAGAAACGGGCTGTATTTCTCCAACGTACAGAGAGGCCTTGTTCAATTTGCTGTAAGATGACAGATACAAATCATTAATAGAGATCATGGCATGGTCTGAGGTGCATCTGACTTGTTTCGGTGATGCTAATGAAACGCAACATCTCATTTCCATCGTGCTGTCAAAGCAGAGAACAATGTCCAAGCTAAGTGACCTTTTTTTCGGAAACGTAAGTAACAGTGTGTTACTGACATGTGAGGGTGAGGCCGAAACACAAACTGATAACTTGTTGCATAGGACACTTGTCAGTCAGTGAGTGGCTCAGTGTTGGCTGGGAAAATCCGGCCGGGCCACTGCCAGGCTTGTACAAGTTGTTGTAACTGCACCCGTAGAAGGTGCCCGCCCAGCGTGACCAGGCTTCGGCTTCTTCCCCAACCCCAACTGACCAGCATTTAAACCGAGCCACTTGACCAGAGCAGCAACAGAATCCCAAAGCGATCTCTAGGACGCCGACGTCATCACCAACAGGGTACGTGCATCTCCGGCGGCGGCCGCCGCTTTCGCGAGCTAGCTAGCGGCGGCTTAGTACTTGCACTTTGCATTAACCCGTAATCCGCTCATGAGCTAGAGCTTTTGCCTCACGATCGATAATCCGTTGGGCGCCGCGTTTACAGGAGTCCGACGACCGAGAGGCGCGCGCGCGCGGCGGAGATGGGGAAGCTGGCGAAGCTGGTGGACGGCATCAAGGAGAAGCTGGCACTGGCTGGCGGGAGGACGAAGAAGGCCGTGTGCAGCAGCGGCGACTACGGCAAGCTGGACAAGACGGGGAGCATGAAGGTGGAGATCAGGAGCCGCCTCGCGCAGAAGCTCATCGCCAAGAACCTCGGCCTCGCCGACCCCGTGGCTGGGAGCAGGTCCCGCGCCGCCGCTGGCAGCGGTGGCGGCGGCAAGAAGAAGAAGACCAAGAAGCGGTTCTTCGCGTTCTGATAGACTTCAATCGATCGTTCTCTGTTCCTCTACTTCTCGTCCTCAATAATAACGCATCGTCATTACGGCTGCCCATTAGTGTGGCTGGATTCTAGAAACAATGCATGTGTGTATGCGCCTTGTGAAATCGTGGATTCCAGATTATTAATGAAGGGAGGAAGTAGGTGTGGGGATAGATCATGACTTATCAGACCACATTTTGACATTATTTATGAACGAGATGGACAGATTTTAGGTTAAATGGAGTAATCATGAACTCCATTTTTTTGGGGGAACTCCGTATTTTGTTACGTTTGCCATTTCGGACGTGTACTTTATCCGCTTTGTAGCGCTTGTTTGATCCAAAAAAAAATTGAGCATGGCTTGTTTGATCAAATGGCACTTCGCATCGAAAAAGCCCGGAAGGCATTTTAGGCAGCCCACAAATTTAACAGTGCTGAGAAAGGAATCCGCTGAGAAAGCTGAAGCCTGAAGGTGGCCTCGTCTAGACGACAAGCCCATATCAGATGGGCCTGATACGTAAAGCCCATGAAGGAGCCGGTCTGAAGCCCATGAAGGAGCCGGCCTGCTTGGCAGACCCACCACCTACCTCTCCGTCCCCGTCTCCGTCGTTCCCTATCCAATCCTCCCCGTCTCCTTCCCTCCCCCGCGGCGGGCGCGCTCGCGGCACGCAACCTCGCCACCACTGCCGCCCCCATCTTACTCGCTGCCGCCGCGGAGATGCAGGCAACGGCCGCCGCCTTCCTCGCCCGCCCCCTCCCGCGTCTCCGCCGGTGCGCGCCACCCTTAAACCCTTCGATTGCCCCTCCCCTCCTTGAGGAGCCCATTTGTGTGACCGTACTGATGAGGTCTTTTGTTGAATTCAGCGTCGGTGGCAGGGTCACAGATGGGGCGCTGGTTCCGCGCGGGGGCCTCGTCGCGCTCCCTCCGCGGCTGCGTGGCCCGCGGTGCTCCATGAGCCTCTCCATCGGGGCAGGCGCTGGCGCAGGAGGTGACCGCGAGTTCAGCTATGGTGAGCGGTGTTCATCCCGAGCTCAACCTATTCGACGCCTTTGCTGGCGTGATCTCTAAGGGCAAATTAGGGTAGGACAATGTAGTTGCCTTTTGGGTTACCCTTGCATGGAGCAAGGAATAATATGTGTTCGGGCTAACTGTTATTTGTTTGGCGTTAACTGGTTGATACATGCTACAATGCGTTATGTACAATGTGATTACGATGGGATCTGACGTGTCTAAGCTGTGAGCGGATATTAGCATTACAGAATGGGTTTGATAGAGCTGCGAAATTTTACTGAAATTCCTTTTGGAGCTTTGTAGTGAATAATTTAGGAAAAAGCTAATGGTGAATTCTCTCAGAGTGCCAGCTGGGGCGCTGCAACTGGGAGTACAAATTAAAGTGTGCGCGTTGAGCTATGTCTGTGCAGTTTGTAACAGGTAAGCTGAGAGAGTGCGTTACCAGTCAACTGGTTGTAAACCAATTGTGCTTAATGTTTGAACTCGCCTGGCTAATGCAAAAGGCAGCCGCATCCTCAAACTCTAAAAAAGGGTAATGGTGATGACAACTGGATTTGGTAGCTTGGAAAGGCACTGACGCAAACTGCTGTTGATTGCTTGGTGCTCCCTCTGGTCGGTAATAGATGATGTTCCCAACCTGTGGCTTGAACAATGTTGGAGCATCGTTTATTTTCTTCTAGGAGTAGTGGGTGCAATGCAATCGTAGTTAGATTGGAATGGTCAAATTGAGGGATGTCATTCTTTTAACAGCGTTTGTTTCTACTGAAGATAGATATGAGTGACGAGTAAGAACATTGCTATTAAGTAACTGTAAATTCGAAGACCTAATGATTCAGTTTTATTGTATTTCTTCCACTTCTCCAATGTATGCTCATTCTATCAACTGAGGTTACTGCTCTTATGATCGAATTAGTATCCCTTCCAGCATTATCCTGGTTGTGACAAACAAAAGGCAAATATATAGAGTCATCTTACATTCATCTAGTTGTGAGTTGTGACAACATATAAGGCTTGCTTAGTTGTTTGCTCAGCTATTTTTCTATTAACTCAGTTTCTAATTTATTTTCTAACAATACAGATGAGTTTGGTTCCATTTTTGTATGGTTTGTTTGGGTTATTTCTGGACAACATTGGGCTTATCTTGGTTCATTTGCATCCCTATTTCTGAACATTTACAGAGCATGTACCAGTGTTCCCAAGATACCGTATACGGGATCCCTACAAGCTTCTTGGTGTGGATCGTGATGCATCTGAAGAAGAGATACGGAGTGCGAGAAATTTCCTTATTCAACAGTATGCTGGGCATGAACCAAGTGAAGAATCTATTGAAGGTGCTTATGAGAAGATAATAATGAAGAGTTATCAGCAAAGGAAGAAAACAAAAATCAATCTTAAAACTAAGTTAAAAAAGAAGGTAGAGGAATCTCCGTCATGGGTTAAGGCATTGCTTGGTTACTTTGAGGTGCCATCCATGGATATCATTTCCAGAAGATTGTTCTTTTTGCTTTCGTTGCTGGTTGGAGCATAGCAACTTCTGCCGAGAATGGACCTGCATTTCAGGTATATGCTTAGTTTTTCTGGGCCTTTTCTTGTTTCGTGACATATTTTTAACCTTCATAACTCTTCCAGGAAGCTGGCCCATATAAGCTTTTTACTTCAGTGTTAAATCTTAAATCACAGTAGCTGTCATGTGGATATGTCTGTATCATCTACACAGCTTAGTAACCTGAAGATTCTGTATCGAAATTCTTCGGCACTATATATCACGCTATAATAACATATCAAACCAGTTAAATCTAAGTTAATACATTGGCCATGGTTGTCATATTGGGTGTAACTGAATCGACAAATGTTTTGCTTCTGCAGCTTGCGATCTCTCTCTTCTCATGCATATATTTCCTCAACGACAAGATGAAGAACCTTCTCAGGGCGTCAACCACTGGGTACAGCAACTTTATGTCGTTAGTAATGCCTTGACTCACCATCGAAAGCTTGTTAGCTCACTTTTATTCTTCCAGGTTCGGAGTACTTGTTGGTGGCTGGATCATTGGTTCTCTACTGGTTCCGTTGATTCCAACATTTCTCATCCCACCTACATGGTCTCTAGAACTTCTCACGTCACTGGTTGCATATGTTTTCTTGTTCCTGGGATGCACGTTCCTCAAATGAAACTCTTTCTATCTTGTAACTAGAAGTGGTAGAATCATTTGCAAAATTTTGCGATGTCTGACATCTCTGAATCTGAGTTTGAGAAAAATTTTGCCTGTACTGACATAAATCTTGAGCACGAAATCTTGATATTGATATCTTAACATCCTCTTTGAATCTTTTTTGCCCAGTTCATGTAACTATTTTACTCTGATGATGTTTCATAGACACATGTGCTTTTGATAAATTGCTAATAAAGCATTAAAAATGCTGGTACGCAGTTGTGTTTTCCAGGAACCAGTCCGCACAGAACCAACCTGTAAGTGATGAAACGGAAAGTTATGTTTAACTTCCGGGATTTCATAATAATGTTGTGGCTGTTCTAATTTCTGATAAAACCAAATATTTTGTGGTGAGTGTGGTTGTACTTGTACGTTTTTCTTTTGGAAGTTTGATATTTTGTGTTTCACGGGTGTATTTGACTCTTTCCTAAGAAGATTGGGCGGATTTAAGGTCTCATTTTTTTTTGTTACTTTTGATTTCTAATTATATACTTTGGAGTATGTTGCTTTGGAGAATGGATTGGTCACAGAAAAAAAACTTTGATTCTCAGTGTGTATTATTGATTAATAGTAAGCATGAAGAGTATAAAGTTTGTACATGTCTTCTCATCATTTTAAATATTTAACTCCTTTAATTTGTTTTATATGCAATGATCTATTTTGATTTAGAGTACAGCTATAGGTCTAATCCGATTGTCCTACTTATGTTGTACAAGTCAAAACTATTATAGAAATTATATATCATCTTGAAAATTTAAAACACTTGATTATTATAGTTAGACATTCGGATTGGCTTTACAACAATTCCCTTAAAATCAATATTCAAGCTGTCGTAATGGAGACCGTGCCGGGAAATAGGGAGGAAATCTAGTATTGTTCTATATGACCTAAGAACGCCACATCTTCGCTATCGCAGCCGTTGATGGACTTCACCGATGGCCCGGCCTGAGCCGGAAGCGCTGCTGGGCGCCATAACAGTCCCAAGCGGCCTCAGCGACGACCTGTACGGTGACTGTCAACAGACGTGCGCCGTGATGATCACTTACCTCCTCGAGTCCTGCGGTGACCTCTACTTCGCCACCATATCTTTCTACGGCTCGTCCTTGGACAAGCCTGGAACGGTTCCTGTCTACAAGATGCATTTCTCGGCGTCGGCATGGCCAAGGACCGAGGACATCGGCGACCGTGCGTTGCTGCTTGGCACGCCCAACTTCGGGGCTTCCTGCTCCGCGACCGACCACGGGTTGAAGGCCAACAGGCTGTATTGGATGAATCTCTTCAACGAAGAGGGCAATGACGAGCTTCATGTCTATGATGTCAAGGATGGCACCTTGGAGGTTGTCAAAACGTCGTTTGAGCATGGATCGGCTACTCACCAAGAACCGCTTTGGATTGTCCCAGTTGCTAGGTAATGCTATATCGAGTCATGCACCGTGCCCCGTGGTGTCACTGCAAGGTTAACGTGAGAACAGTTAAAAGTTTAACCGTTAAACCCGTTCCTTGCATTACCCATGGAATCTGCAAGGCTTTTTGTTGGTGCATCCCGCCCGGCAACACTGATGCAGCAAAATGTGCTGCGCTTGGTCGGTTGCTGAGTCTCGGTAAGATCACGGGACGGAGCAGGCCAAAACCAAGCTTGTTTTGACCCGAAATTGGGCCGCGTTCTTTGGACTTTGGTGTGAAGAATATCTCGTGCAGCATTGACTCGTCTTGTCCAGACTGTATGTCTGCAGCTTTATGCAGCTGAAATAAACTGTGGAAGGACGGTATGGCTAGAGGTGCAGGGCAGCAGAAGAATAACCGTCTTTTGACATGTGAAAGAACAGTTGGTTATCCTGTCCCCAGCGAGATGGAGTAGTGCGCAATCTGCTCAGTTACGCGTCACATCGGCGAGCGATGATGCTCCTCCGCGCATGGCGCGGCTCCCCACACAGGGCCAGACACGAGACATTCGCGACGAGCACGAACCGTAAAAACAGAATACTGCTCCATGTGCGGATTAGTTACTAAACTGGAGTGATGGTTAGGTTGCTGACGACGCTGCGTCAAATGACTCTCGCCTAGATCACGGCCACGGTCGGTGCGCGCCGGGGAGCAGGTGCAGCTTCTGGAGCTTTCTTTCTTCTTTCCTTTCTGCCAGTGAACGAGAGGTGTTCCTCCGTCAGGTCACTCGAGCGTGTCTATTCTTGTTGGCGCCGAGGCGCGCACGACGTCGTGTCGCGCGCGAGCGTAACCACCGATTTGTTCGAACCTACGATTGCCGAATCGACCCCACCAATCCACGCCGACGACGACGCCGTTCGTCTCGTCTTCTCCAGGAACAAGACGAAACGACCAGATAGATTGCCAGGCGGTTGGTTGCGCACAACGCAAGGAACGACTTAACACTGGCCAGGAGGGGACGCGACGCGGAGGAATGGAGCGGTTGCAAACTTCGGGACCGGGAACGGCCGAGCGGGATCCAAACCCGGCTCTTTTCCTCGCGGAATTCCCGCCTCAAAAGAGGCGCGCGGCGCGTCCGCTTGCGTTCGGCTCGTGCGCGCCGCGCCGCGCTGCAGCCCTGATTCATCTTGACGGCGGAAATAACTTCGAGGAGCACTGCACGACAGGAGCGGCTCGACTAGACCCCCGTTCCTCCTCGAGACCCGGAGCCGCAAGGTTTCTTGTCTCCACGCGTCGGCGGAACCCGGCCACCAGGACGGACCAGTCTCTCTCCCCGCGTCGACGAAAACGAATGTTTGGAATCCGGTCGAATTCCATCCGGATTTCACACCCACGTGTAGTGTGTTCCTGTGCAACGTCCAAAAGAGAAGCCACCGGCCAGCCTGGACAGGGAGCTCTCACCGGACGGCGCAGAGAGAGCCGAGAGTTGGACGGAAATAATGCAACGTGGGCTGCAACAGGCGTGCTCACGGTTTATTACTACCACTAGTACCTCCGGGGTGAGTGATTGACCTCTCCGAAGACGACGTGTGTCTGGCGCCGCGCCGAAACAACACAGCAGCAGCGCGACACGTCGCGCTGTCCCCATTGGGGTCGATCGGTATCAGTCGATGATGCATCGGGAAGGAAGGAAGGAAGGCCGTGCCATGCCGGGATAAGGCCGGTGGTTGGCGACAGACCAGCTAGCTGACTGCCGATGTACATGGCACCGCCGGCGTCGTGATGCAACGGCGAGGAAAAGGAAGCTTGATGTGACAGCGACGCGCCTGCTTCTATTGGGCCGGGCGGTTGGTTAACAATTCTCTGAAAACAGCCGACGGTTTCAGCTTAAATTGGCAGCGGACACCTGGCACGTACCCGCGTGACCAACTTGGTGGCAGGATAAGCGAGCACACAGCAAGTGCCTGTCTTGTTTATTCTTTTCCATCGGATAATCATCGGCCCATCATTCCCTGTTCAAATTTTAAAACGATAATGGTGTCTTCACACTCGTAGTACAGGTCCAATACAGTATCCGTCACTGACTGGAGGTATATCTACTCCACGCTTGTACTTCTACTCCAACCAGAACCAGGACAACTCGATTGCTGATCATGGTTGGGCAGGCTCCAGCAAGTTTCCCGGTGAGCCAGGGAATCAGAGGACGCGAGCATTGATGACTCGAGACGACCAGAAACCACTTCATGATTGCAGCTCCCTCTCTTGAGAGGCCACGGGAGCCATCCCGGTGATTGGGATACCGTGTCTGCGATTGGTTTCTACCGCCGTCATCAATCCGGAAAAAGATGGGTTAAGCAGTGGTGCACCATAACATTTTATATCGAGAAGTTTTTCGGTCCACAATACTTACAAGTAGTTTTGAAAAAATACTTGCAAGTAGTTTAAGGGTATTTTTGTAATTTTACTAATAATTAACATATTTATTTTTTTTATAAAATATAATTTAGATATATGAACCACAACTTTATTGTAAGAATAATATTAGACACATTATTAACATCAAAGATTAATTACATTACTGATTTTCATTTATATTATCATGAAAATAAAAATTAATCATGACAAATCTATCACTTTGACGATAATACGCTTAACATGGTAAAATAGTTGCAAGTAGTTGTGTATTGCCGATCTCAAATCTCCACCGTTAGATCAAACTACTTGCAACTACTTACAAGCTACTTGCAACTACTTACAAGTATTGTGGACCGAAAACTTTATATCTTGGGTTTTATTATATGACGACGGGCGCCAGAAGTCACTCTTGGAAATTGGAACGGAGGGGCCAGATGGATTTGGCTGCAATTTCAGGGCAAATGATTCTCCCCTCATCTAGGTTTGGTACCAGAGGGTTCATGATATGGGCCCACTCCAGTAGCAGGAGTGGCAACTGTTTCAGGGAATCATCACTTGAACACTGCTCCTTTCGCAGTACTAGTGCAACTAAAACGTACAACTTGAACAGTGCTGCTTTGTACTATTCTCCTGAGATAACGAAAGAAATTGCAGCTCGGTGGAAAATGATCGCCTGCTGAATTGCTTGCTCTCGTCACCCGCAACAAAACAAAAGTGTTGTATTAGACCCCACACGTTCATTTTAGCATGTCCAAAAGTTCCAGTTGTTATTCGTGGTTCCATTCTGAACTCTTTCTTCTTCTTTTTTAACAGTTTACGTTCTGAAACGTATAATTGTTTGGGTTTCAGACTTGAGCACTACTAGCAGTGTCAAATGACGAGCCATTGCGGCATACTAGTACTGCTGTCATTGCTAGTACTCGTAGTGATCAGTGGAGCATCGTCTGTCTCGCTTCCTCCCTCTGTTCTCTGATTCCCACAGAACATGCATGCTCGATGACAAGAACAGCTGGAAAGAACTCTTCAATGAGCCCAACAACCGAAACGACGAAAAATACCAGTCAGTAGCAAGTGCAGAAGCACGATCCTGTTTGGCGCTGAATAACACAACAGAACGTGTGTCCACATTTTATACTAGTCCGATCGTTAGTCCCAACTCAGTCTATTATTATATGGAAGAGATTGATTACCATTAGACCAACAGTCAAGGAAGTCAGTGTTGGTTGCTACTGACAACAATTCTCCTTGCGGCCCGCTTAGATTAAGGCAAGATTTCAGGCAGACTACACCTATTCAGCGGAGTCCTAACAGGGGAGAGAAAAGGCAAATCAAATTTAGGGCTGGTTTCAGTGGACGGGCAGGCTACCAGGAATGATTATCATGGCCTTTCTCAAGCCAGGGAATAAATTCCCGCAACCCCACCTATCTCAAATTCTCCTCTGCTTTTAGTCCGGTATGCCATAGCCATCACGAAAAGATGCAATGGCATGTTTTCTCGTCACGCGCAAGCTCCTTTCGGGTTTACCACTAGTTGAAAGAACACCAATATGAATTTGGATGCGAGATTTGTAGAGGAGCAGCAGCGGTGAGAGTGCCGGAAAGTGCGATCGTACTGTGTCATTTGGATGCCCTGCTGATGAGGCGACGACTGCCATTGACTGATGGAGTGATACAGTAACATCCAAAGTGCAGCAGCAGAACATTTACGCGGTGGCTGTCCCACGTTGCAACTGTAACGGTAAAAGGTGTGTCAGTGAAACCGAGCCCGGTGGGGTGGTGGTTGAAAACTTTGAAAGCCATTGCAACAACACTCCGTGTGGTGTCCCAAGAGGACAGCGTGAGAGCTCCACGCCTCGGGACACGCTCCGCGTCGCAATCCGCGCTGCTCTGCTGCGTCGTGCATCCCTCTCCTCTCCGACTGATAAAAACCAACAATACAGCGAGAATCTGAGGAGAAGAAAAGCTTCGCCCAAAGCGCAGAGAGAGAGAGAACAAAGTGAGAAAGGCGGGGAGGAGGGAGAGCAGTCGTTTTCCATCTCCTGCGCGCCCATGCCACCTCCTTTCTGCCACGGAAAAAGGATTTTCCATCGACACGCAGGATTGATCCTTTCCCCCTCCGCTAGTTTTTCCTAGAGTAGTGATCAACTGCTACTTGCGGCGCAAGCTCTGCTCTGCTGCGTCGGCTAATTCCAGTGACTCGAGCGTGTCCGTGGGCGTGGGTGCGAGAAACCAGGGGTGGAACGTGTGAAAGGTGGCTCTTTTTTTCCCCGGGGAGACAGATTCCATTCCTTGAGCGGTAGTACTAGCTAGGCCAGTGTGGAATTAGCTAGAGCAGCCGCAGCCGCAGCAGCTCACCCCTTCCTTTACTTCTCTATCTCTCTCTACCCTGCCTTGGCCCCTTGATCGAGTGATCAATTCTTGATTCCCTGTGAAGGAGGGTTCGTGGTTCTCGCCCTTCTTCGAGCGAAAAAGTATCCACCAGTTTCGGTCCTTTTGCGCCGGAGAGAAACCGACCCCTCCCGGAGTTTCTTGTGACGTGCGTGCGTTCACCGTCGGTGCGAGCCGGTGGAGTGAGGAGCTTGGTTTCTTGGGTACCGGACCGGGAAGAGGAGGAGGAGGAAGATGGCAGCGGCGCCGCCGCCCAAGGCCGACGAGCTGCAGCCGCACCCGCCCAAGGAGCAGCTGCCCGGCGTCTCCTTCTGCATCACCAGCCCACCGCCATGGCGTACGTGCTCTCTCTGCTCACTCGCTCTCAGCTCAGCTCGGGGAGCCTTTTTCTGTTTCGCTATTGAAGTGTTCTCTGCGCTTGTCCGCTAGCCAGTGTGCTCTTTTCTTTTCCGTACTTCTCGTTTGATGTTGAGACTTTCAGTTTCAGTTGTGGAGGCGTCTGCATGCTCATCCATTTTACCTTCATGCCTAGTTTGTTCTCCAACTTTTTGTTTCATTCTCTTTAGTTTTTGGTTGTGTTGATCCTCATGTTCTGTACCAGTTGCAACTTGCATCCTATTACTCTGTCGGGATTGTTAGCTTCTTTTGCATTAATGAGTAAAGTACCTTTTTCTGATCAAGTAGTATAGTTTAGGAAGGTTGCTTTGGCTTCAACCGACAGCAACACATCTATTTTCTGCACCTTCCTTTGTAAATTAATAACCTGTACTGTTTACTACTGAAACGGTATGTATCGTCAGACATGACGTGTTCATGGATGTTAAATTTTCGTCTCTAATCCGTGTGATCCTGCTACATGCAGCGGAGGCCATCATACTAGGATTCCAACATTTCATTGTTATGCTGGGCACCACTGTCATCATACCGAGCGCGCTTGTCCCTCAGATGGGCGGAGGAAATGTGAGTACCGAAACTGGTGTGCTAAATCACGGCTAATTCATTATCGTTGTCTCTGAATTTTGGTATTGCTGAAGTACTACCGGGGTCTGCAATCAGTTAACCAATAGACACCATTTCTGCCAGGAAGAGAAAGCTCGGGTTGTTCAGACGATACTGTTTGTTACTGGAATAAACACCTTGTTGCAAACATTTTTTGGGACGCGTCTTCCGGTTGTGATGGGTGGCTCGTATGTTTTCGTTGCACCGACCATCTCAATCATCTTGGCTGGACGTTACAGCAATGAAGCAGACCCTCACACGGTACTGCCCAACAGCTTGTTTGTCTCATTACCGCTGTTTTAGTCTCTTTATACAAAATAAATTTCTCGAGGGATATTGACTAGCTTTTATTGCTTCTGTTCTGTGAAGAAATTCTTACGGACAATGAGGGGAACGCAGGGTGCTCTCATCATTGCATCGACAATTCAGATGATACTTGGTTTCAGCGGGCTCTGGCGCAACGTACTTAGGTTGGTATGATTTGTTCTCACTGCCATCAGTTTTGTAGTTTGTAAATTATCTCATATTTCTTTCTTTTGCAGATTGCTGAGTCCGCTGTCTGCAGTACCTCTGGTTGCACTTGTTGGATTTGGGCTTTATGAGCTTGGCTTTCCCGGGGTTAGTTTTTCTCCATCGCTTGCCATCATTATTTGTACGTTCATGGGAGATTGATAAAACGTTACACATGATTGTAGGTTGCCAAATGTGTCGAAGTTGGTCTTCCAGAAATCCTTCTGCTGGTTGTATTTTCGCAGGTACTAGAGTCGTCATGAAACATCTAATTTCGGCAGCATTATGGCTATGTCATGTACTCATACATGTTTTTTTTTCTACAGTATCTGCCACAAGTTCTGCATTTTGGAAAGCAAGTATTTGGCCGGTTTGGTGTTCTCTTCACAGTTGCTATCGTGTGGCTCTACGCATACATTCTCACTATTAGTGGTGCCTACAAGAATTCTCCACCAAAAACACAGGTGCATTGCCGTGTCGATCGCTCAGGACTTATTTCGGGAGCTCCCTGGTAGGATTCCAAGAAAACATTAATATTTTTTCTTTAGAATGCTATATTGTTACCATTCCTTACGAAGGTTCTGAAAATTTGTAGGATAAGTGTTCCGTATCCCTTTCAGTGGGGTCCTCCAACATTTGACGCTGGGGAAGCATTTGCAATGATGATGACTTCATTTATTGCTCTTGTAGAGGTTTGTTTGCAATACTCTGCCTGACAATAGAAGAAAGTATATGCCACTATTTGTTAGCATTCCCTTTAACGGTACTGTCAATCTCATACCTTGTAGTCTACTGGAGCCTTCATTGCTGCTTCAAGATATGCAAGTGCTACCATGATTCCTCCATCAATTATAAGTCGGGGGATTGGTTGGCAGGTAAGGAATCAGATATTGTTATGTGGATTCAGTGATCTGATTTTTCATCATCTTTGAGTTAGTTACACTGATCACTATGAAATATCTCTGACAGGGTATTGGTATCTTGCTTGATTCATTTTTCGGGACAGCAAGTGGAACATCAGTATTAGCGTGAGTATAATATAATTTATTGAGAAAAGAGTTGACAATCTATTACTACAACAACAACAACAACAACAACAACAACAACAAAGCCTTTTATCCCAAGCAAGTTGGGGTAGGCTAGTTGGCAGTATATTATTGTTCGGAACAAAATGTTTTGCTGAAATGCATTATGAATTGCGTTCTTGCAGGGAGAATATTGGTTTGCTTGCTTTGACCCGCGTTGGTAGCCGTAGAGTGGTGCAAATATCTGCTGGCTTCATGATTTTCTTCTCTGTCCTTGGTAAATTGCTGAACTGATTTTGTCTGTCGCTTACTTCTACAGACTTTTTATTGAGTTCATACAATTGTTTCCTGAATGCTGTGCTGGCTTAATTTTGCTTTGGCAAATCAGGAAAATTTGGAGCTCTGTTCGCATCGATTCCCTTGCCCATATTTGCTGGCATGTACTGTATATTTTTTGCATACGTCGGTATGTCCATTTACTTGAATCCATTATCATCATTCAAGTCTTGATTTTATAAATTGAAGCATCTTATGTTGCATTTTGACTCATTATTTTTTACATTTGTAGGTGCCGTTGGCCTGAGCTTTCTTCAGTTCTGCAACCTAAACAGCTTCAGGACCATATTCATCTTGGGTTTCTCTTTCTTCATGGGTTTATCAGTACCTCAATACTTCAATGAGTTTACAGCTGTTGCAGGTCATGGTCCCGTGCACACTGGTGCCAGATGGGTGAGACAGATATCCTACAGCACTGACGCCGTTTTCCTTCATAGCTTCAATTTCAACTAATTAAACTAATCTTTGTTTTTTTGCTTTTGACAGTTCAATGACATGATAAATGTACCATTCTCTTCGAAGCCATTTGTCGGAGGGCTAGTTGCCTTCGTTCTAGACAATACCATCAATACCAAGGATGGCGCAGTGAGGAAGGACAGAGGTTACCACTGGTGGGACAAGTCCAGGAGCTTCAAGAAAGACGCTAGGAGCGAAGAGTTCTACTCGCTTCCATTTAATCTGAACAAATTCTTCCCTTCTGTATGATCTTTGATGACGTTCAACCCTTGTTCATATCCTGAACGTTATTCTGCTGGTCTGACCAGTGGAAGCTTTCTCTGTCTCCATGCTTCAATTTTGTGTAATTTTTTGGTGATTGTTAGTAAGTGGAAGGTAGAGATGGGTCTACACAAATGAATATCTGACAATTTGTAGTTTTGTCAAGCTGGCATTGTACATCAGTATATGTGGTTCTCTTATCTTAGCCCAGGTAGAATTATTTAATATCGCGTAATTGTTGCTGATTTTACTGCAAACTGTTTGTTTTCTGCTCTATTTATTTCCATAAACGCCCATCGTTTTGGTTCCTTTTGGATGTTGCTGCATCTGCTGTCTTAGTGTGCTTTACTTGGCCACATCTATGAAAATAATGATTTATCATTATTTTTTACACCCATGGTTATTAGTTAGATATAACAGTGTATATTTAATTTCAGACATTTACAACTAATGACTATTATTAAGGATATTATTGTTAAAATAATATATTTATAATAAAAATCATTGTTATTTATTAGCGTATACAAACTTAACAATTGATGCATATTTTATATAAATTTCTTATGATATACATAATAAATCTAATTCATCGTTATTATTAAGTTCATCAAAGTGTAGTTAACTAAATTTGCATAAATAATAATTCAGTAATTTTTAGTGAAATTACTGAACTCCTTACAAATAATAGACATTAGTTAAGAAAAAATAGTGTTAATTATATTTTGAATCAGAAAACTCTTCCTCATATATGAATACACCATGTGCACTACATTACATATACAAATGAAAGATCTAACCAACAGGTGGTAGGCGGATCCGTGGAGCAGGCTACCCCTGACCCAACTACGTTGCTCTATGCCTACACGAAAGTGAAAATAAACATACAATATGGAAACAAACACATGGTCGGAGGTGGAGGGTGTGCGGGTAGTGTCGTGGCCTTACGTGGTTTAGGAAGGCGGTGATGACATCATCAAGTTAGGGTGGTTCGAGTTTCGAGGAACCTTCTCCATAGACCATGGAAGCTCGGGAGAAGGTAGACATGGCGGTGGTGGGCGGCTGCCTGGCTGGGGGTGGCGTCGCGTGGCGATGAGGACATCGTTGGCCGTGGTAGCGGTGGAGGGCGGTGGACGATGCTCGGGTTGGGGAGTCTCACTAGACAAGTAGGTGGCGGGTGCAGACGACGATGTCGGTCGTGGGAGGCGGAGGAGGGCAGCAACAAGGGTCAAAAGGCGAATGACGACAACGTCGAGAGGAGGCGTCAGGGTCACCGGAGGGCATGGGCGGACCGCCCCATACGGTAATGGTGGGCCGGCTGCCCCAGCTACCCTTCGGTAGTAAACCCCTCTCCCCTGCTCACGTGTCCCAATTTTCTCCTCTCATCGCTACAGTTTTTTCTTTTTTTTCCCCACGGAGGTTGTTGTTGTAGAATAGTACGTGAGGAAGAGAAGAAACAAAAAATAGTGGCCGAAGGGGTATGGGCCAGTTGGACCAAATGAATTTTGTAATGTTGACTTGGTCAGGCCGAATCAAGAAATTAGGAGATCATTTGCCTGTGCCCAGAAGTCCGCCATTGCCCATCGTATAATGTTTAAGTGAAAATTATTTATCATTGCTTGTCCAACTCTGTAGATTTGAAGTGCTTTGTCACAAGTTGAAGAGCTTTTGTTGTTAACTTTCTTTTGTGAGATTTTAGTACAATTTGGTATATACATATGGTCTATTTTCACTATCGATCAATTATATACCTCGTCTGTGCCCCACCTAAAATTTTCTGTGTGGTCTGCCACTGCTGGAGGGTAGATTGATGGACGGGGACGAAAATGGAGATCGATGGGTAATTGAGGAAGAAGGCTGTGGAGGTTCATTGCATTCGGACTGGTCGCTAGTTCTTATCAGCTGTCCCGTTAGTCGCCTCCATATACAAAAACGATCTTGGGCCGCGATTATTGGGCCTGGCAAGAAGCCCATGGAAGCAATGAAGTCCATGGTGTCCGAAGAAGTTGATGGTAGACTAGCTTTCTGATCTCATTTGCTTTTTTTTGCTCTTGAAAGTTCTGGTTTGCAATACACGAATGAATAGTATTACAGACATTAATCTTGCCCAGAAAATCAATCAACCCTGTCTAAATATGAAAGCGTTATCGCTCTGAATGTAGCCTTGATTTCAAACCTTTACCTTGATAGTTTCATTATTTTTAGGGTAACTACGACTACGATAGTTCAAGGCCGACCTAAGCATTTTTATTGGTCTAAAGGCAGTTACATAGCATAATCTTTCCCTGTCAGTTTCACCTGAAAAAGGTCATGTAGAGACGAAGGCACACAAAAAGATCTTTGAGACGATACACGATATTGAAGTGTCAACGGCCTTCGCATTCTCCTCTGCATCTGCAAATAGGTGGAACCGGCGTTGCCGTTTCAACGGCGAAAAGCATGGCAGAAGATTGCTGCAGTCTGGTTGTGTTCTGCTTCTTTCTCGGCTGGCCACCGCAGTCCAAAGTCCTGCATACAGACGGAGGCGGGTGTTAACCGGAAGCCTGAAACCTGCATGGACTTGAGGCCCAACCAAAATGCTGATGGCAACTTTGCTCAGCCCTATTCGGAAATTCCCAACAAACCGTGATGCTGCCGGTGCCACATACGTAGCTCCACCGAGAAGAAGGCGTGTCGAATGGACAGGTGTACGGATACACCACGTATTCTCTTTGCGAAAGTCTTGATACACCGATCTTGTTTTGTTTCTTTGTCTCGAAAGCGTACTGCTTGGACAGGTATAAGAAGGTACCGCAAAATCTAGAAGCAAAAGTCGCACGATGCCTACGGATCTCTTATGGTTTTACCGAGCGTACGTGAACGTTTATCTAGACTAATGGTTTTATACTTGGGCCCCGTTCGTTTCCACCTTCTAAAATTTATATACTGTCACATCAAAGAGAATCTTACTATTTAGTAGTATTTTTATTAATTTAATAACAAAACCTATGTCGCGACTCCTCTAATTTGCGAGATCGAATCTAATGATCCTAATTAATTTATGTTTAGCTACAGTGATGCTACAGTAAACATCTTCTAATAACACCATAATTACCCTCGTTGGATTCGTCTCGTGAATTAGATAGGGGGTCTGCAATTAGTTTCGAGATTAGACTTTATTTAGTATTCCAAAATAATAAAATTCTCTTTGATTTGACCCTCTAAAAATTATATAGCTGGAAACGAACAGGCCCTTGGTAGTAGTTTCAACAGCAATCCTGGCCTGCCGAACGAGGAAAAAAATGATCACGGAAATAGCAGAAATAGCGCATGTAGTGGTATCAAAATACGAAAACAGAGGCTCCTTTTTGGGGGTCAAACATGAAACATGTAACGATAAAGCCTCGGCAACTAAACCCAACAAATGTTCACATCATACTCGTACATAAGAGCCTTTTCGAAAATAGTTTTACATGACCACCATTTCTTCAAAAACGAAACAATGATGCTGAAGTATGAGCGAGGTGCCACATTGCAGTCTAATAGTTGAAGTACGAGCAAGGTGACACATTTCAGTCTAACAGTTGAAGTACGAGCAATTCATCTAAAAAAATAATATGGGCTTGAGACTTGGACGTTACAAAAGCTCTCCGAAGTGACCGGCCAGTCAAACACTCTAATGACCTTTCCTCCGAGACCATGCTTGAAATCACTCCGGGCCCACCTGTCAGCCACCGATAAAAGGGCAAGACAGCGAGACAAGAACTAGTGTTTCGTGACCGCAGCCTATCGCTCCTTTCCGTCTGCTCCCTGAAACGAGTCCTCTCGACCCATCATTCCCAGTCTACACATGAATTAGGATGCAGACAGACAGACAGGTCGATAGGATTGCAGAGCCCATCTTGCCTGCAATGCATTGCAGCCTAGAAAGTGCCTGGCCATGGTGTCACTTTGTCCATGTATCCAGGAGCACACGAAAGAGCACGACATCTCGAGGCAGCTTTGTCTCACAGATCGCTTGTTGCCACACACACATGTCGTGTGGTGTGGTGTGTGAGGAAGAAGATCGAGTTGGAGCCAGCAACAACTACCCATATGGCTTCTTTAATTTCTGTTTCTTCTTTCTTTAATTCAGTGACGCATTCTTTTGCTTGCTCCTGACACTACAGCATGCTTAGTATTTTTTGCACGCATGATTAATCCGCTTTACAACCTTTGTGTGTGTGGTGTCTGCGGGCTGCTCCCCATGATTGACCCCATGAGAGGGCGATCCACGGGACAAATGCGCTTAGGCAGGATCTATGTCGTCTAATGAGACAAGGCCCAACCGCAAACCGCACAAGATTGATGCCACTAGGCCTGCCTCCTTGCAAGCTTTATTTTGTCATCATAAAAATGCAAGTGCATGGAAACAAAGACAGAGATCACTTGTACTTATATTTTAATAGATATCATGTGTCTTGCGATTAGCTAGGCCAATCAAGTGTAACAACTTGCTCCTTGGCCTGCAACACTGGTGTGAAAGGCGAAACTGCTGTGTAGCGTATGTATGGCCCGTACGTAGTGGATGCCAATGGGGTGATACAGGCATCAAATCGCTTTCAGGCGTTAGTTTAACTGTTAGGCTATTCGATTATTTTCTTTTTTGAAACGAAAAGGAGGTGCTCTGCTGATTCATTATAGAAGAAGGTAATACAGAGTCTGAATTACAAGTAAATGAAAACACCACGAAAGCCAAAGAAGGAAACCCTAAATACAGAAGCGAAAAAAAGAAAAACAGCAACACTTGTATAGAGAAAGAAAAACAGACAAACGAAACCAAGGCAGATACGCAGAAACTGGGCATCAAGCCGGTGCAGCTTGACTAGGCGTGAAGAACATCACATTGCTTTCAGAAATTCAATTTGCTCCGCTTCAAATTAGACAGAGTGTACATAAACAAGAGCAAGCCAAGGGCCTTTATTTTAGCACACAAGATCACGGATCAGATCCCTGTTGCAGAGCTTTGTTGCTGCGTTACATCATACCGTCGTTTCGTTCGGGTTCCTTGCGGGACTCAACTACATGATGGGATCAAGAGAATCTCGCAGCGGACTGAGAGTATAATCAATACAGTAGAGACCAATTTCATGACGTCCCTGTATGGACGAGTCCTCGCTCCACATACATAACAATCCAACATATGTTGTAAGAATATGGATATAAGCAGAAGAGGGGGCCGAGGAAAAGAAACCTCCAACTTGTTTTTATTAGCTGAAAAGATGAGCTCACCACATTGCACGGCGAAGGAAAGGAAACCATTATTTGCTAATGTCATCCTGATTAGTGATTATTACCAACGCCCAACAGCGTTTGCCGTGCCCTGCCGCGCCCCTGCGCTCGTGCGTGTGATGATACTACTGCAATTTAGAATCGTATAGAGCCAAATGGCAGGGTTAGGTGCTGAAGGTTCCTTGGCGAGGAATTCTCCTGAGCTCTCCGCTTGGAGCCGCGCGCACCCGGCCAAAGTAAAAGGAAACCGAGGCGGGGGTTTGATCGGGCGGCGAGCTCGCGCACGGGGTCCTCGCCTCCAAAAGCAGCGCGTCCACACGGAGGGCCTCGTGAACGCCGTTGCGTAGCGCGCCGTGCACGACGGCACGCCGCACGCGCACAGCACAGCACAGCACAGGGATCTTTGACTCCCTCTCTCCCTCTCGTCCTTGGCTCAGCAGCCTCGATGCATCTCTGGGTCTGGGCTGCGATGAACTCATACTCTACTGAAAAGAGAGAAATTAAAGTGACACGTCCACATCGCAAAGCTATACATGGCATGCCGACCTGCTTGTTCAGTTTCGTGATGCCCTGCAGATTAATCGGACGAGTTAATTCGTCACGGAATCGAATCAATTTTAATTAGTTTTTCTGTACCCGTCCTCCCTCGTTGACTTTTGAACGGAGTCCTCCGCTAACCCACTCATTCATCCAGCCATCGCTAAATGCCAAAATCATGTGACACGAGTCGCTATCTTCTCCGTGTATCTTAGTTCATCCATCTCCTCATATATTCCCGTCCTCCTTAATTTTCTCCGAATTTCCCGTCAAATCCGCCTTACTAGTTAAACACACGAAGCCGAACGCACTTTGTTCTGCAAGCACTTGAAAAAGCAGCAGATTTAAGGTTGCTTCGATTGATTCTCGCCTTCTTTTTCACATGTTTCACGTAACTGAAAAGCTTGTCCTGGAAGGCTACAATGTACTAACTCTGACCGTTGATTAGTTTGGCAATGCAACAGGACGATAACAGATCCATCGTTCCTGTTTCAGAAAAGGGGCGTAAGCTTTTCCCTCGTATAAGGTGAGCTCGAATTTTGGCTTCCAGACCATATAATTCTCACCAAATTAAATTAAAGCGGACCAGATCCGCATGCACAACACCGATAGATGTTGCATGCGTACAAAACCGTAGTATTGATTAGCCGTAGCCCTGTACGTCGACAGTTTGGTGGCAAGTCCTTGTACTATACCTATACGTGTCGACACTTTGATTTGCAAAATTAACAACTTTTGCATGATTGTATTATGTACATGGACCAGTTCATGCTAATCCAGCCAAATCGTGTGCCGGCCGGACAAATTAGCTTAGTTGTTGGTCATAGCAATCGTCCTTTCTTTTTAGAGTGCCAAATTCAAGCTAGTTTAAAGAATTCTGTAAGCTCATACTCAATGAACTTTGCATAACACCTTAAAAAAATGTAAGCATTTGTTGACTTTCATTCATCTTATTTAAAATATTTATAAAAACTATTTATTTATTATGAATTTATTTACTATTACATATATTTTAAGTATAACTAATTAATTTTTATATTTTTATAAATTTCAAAATAAGATAAATGATCAAACGTGATGTCTGAAAATCAACAAACCCTTACATTTCTGGATGGAGGTTAGCAGCGTTTACAAAGCACGGAAAAGAAATAGGATGACGTGTCTTACACACATCAACATGGCAAGATTTCATAGGAAACAACTTATTCTATATTCGCTGCAAAACATTAGATTTTCTTTTTCAGAGCACCTCATTTTTAATTTTTTTTAAAAAAGAGAATATATTAATATTCCAGCCGTTGCAAGAATATAGGTTCCTCGACAAATTAGCAAGAAGCAACTGATACACCCTTTTCACTGGAAGTTTTTTCCATAGCTTAATCCAAAACGACAAACGTATTTGTAGACCTAATAGGCTAAGCATCCGTAATGGCATCAGTTTGAATTGGAAAGAGAAGGGAGCCCACGTCTGATTATGATACGCCTATTTGGTGGGTCCATTATAAAAACTCGACCTACGGGAGTGAGACGACCTCCGAGCATTTTCGTAGAAGCAAGACCTTCTCACGTAGGCCGAGAAACCTCGAACCCCTCTCCCACCCTTACACGGGCTCGATCTCCAGGTGAGACTAGGCCGTCGCAAGGCGCGCTGGTGCAGCCCACGGCGCAAACAGCGCAGCACTCGCGCCAAACCAGCTGGGCCGAGACACCTCGTGCTTTGGAACATGGGAGAGGCGAGGGGATTTTTTGGTGCAAATCCCGTGCCGAGCGGCGCTCGAACCCGGGACCGGCGGCTCCTCGACGGGCAGCACTACCGCTGAGATAAACACTCAGATGCTGGTGGGTCCATTATAAAACGTTGCGTGCGCAAAGCCTGATGAACAAAAGAAGCAGCAGAAGTTGTTGACCTCCCGGACTTGGTTGGAACCCTAGAAACTTTACGCATTTTTGGACCGTGCCATGATCCGCTAGATCTTTGCGCTACCTTATACTAATCCTACTCGGAAGCAAAGATAAAAGGCACTCCACGAGAGACGATGCACTACTACTAGCAGCTGGTGTGCTGGTTTAAGTACACTGGTTAGTATATGTAGATTCCCATCATAGATTGATTAAACCAAGGCGATCATCAAGTGGTGGCAGTGAGGAACAAATAATGCCCTCCTTTCTGCTAGGTCATGTGTGAGTGAGGTTGTGGGCTGTGTTATTATTACTCTTGCTTGCTCCATGCTGGTGGCAATTATGGACCCTGGCGCGCATGAGCGGCTGAGTCCTCCCTAAATTATAAGCTTATTATTAAAAAGTTACAAAATTTGAGAACCTTTACTTCCTTTCGATATTTGGGGTAATCCTCCATTTGTGTCATGCTCGTGCTATCGCAACGAAATGATTAGAGATCTTAGCCATAAGTTGCAAAAGGAAACTGCTTTTAAAGGTAAGTTCGGTGTGCAATGACAACCTCTTGTAATGAAAATTACAGGACTAGTCTGGCCGAAGCTCCGCATGCAAGAGACGTAGGTGTCCCAAATCAGATGCCTGACGCTGCTGCGTGGCTCAGGCGCGATTCTCATGCCACTAACCAAACTGGATCATAGAGTGTAAGAATGGTTCTTGCCGTTAGTATGAAACGCGCATATCTTATCCCAGATCACTCGTGCAACAAACAGATTTAAGAGCAAAGCGTGTAGAGATGGGTGCGCACCGGGAATGGCACTCCACTGTTCTCTGGCGCTGCAAGTCGTTTCCTATACGCATGAGCAAGAGCCTCTGCCTCCGCATGCGCCCTACTGCAAGCCTGCAACTACAATGCCTGACTAGACAAAAAGTTGCAAGTGTTTTCTTCAAAAAAAAAAAAGTTGCAAGTGGTGGTGTACATAGTACCTGTTTCTGTTACGGTTCGACTACGAAACAAATGTCTACATGTACGCATACCTGTTTCTGTACACGTTGTAGTGACGTTGACTGGTGCTTGTGTACAAATTTGGATGTATGAATTTCAAAAAGAAAGAAAAGATGTTTGGCTAACGTGGAGAGGATGGTGCCCTCAAAGAAAAATCTTGTATTTCCTCAAAAAAAGAAAATCTTGTATTTTATTTTAGATTGAAAATATGTGATCTTTTTTTGCGAAAGTATGTGAATTATTATTGAATGTGTTGATGACCGAAAAAAAATCTGCTGTGATCTTTTTGTTTCCTCATAATCAAATCGGAATTGCAATTATATGTGGGTTTATTATTAGGTCTCGCTTGGAACGTGAGGATTTTTCTGAAATCGAACTGATCCACGGTAAATTTCTAGTGAAATCAGATGATCGTGAAAAGGAAATGAGGTTAGCTCAAAGACTTGTGTGATGCACCATGACTGAAGCATTAATCCACCCGGATTCTGGAAGATCGTCCGGAAAGACTCGCGGCCGCCTTCCCGCTGCCTGCCACACGTACACGGTCAGTCAGCACTTGCGTACCCACGCCGCAGGACCCACATGTAAGCAGCTGACCTCATCTGACCGACGGGTCCCACTGTAAGTCACGTCAGGGCAGCCACTGTGCTACAGTCATCAATGCCTTGCATGGCCCATCAATACGATGGCTCATGCAAAACCGGCCACAAAGGAATTTCTTTTTCTCATCAGAGCGGTTTCTCAGTGTAGTATAATACAAAATTACTACTACCTTGAAAATACATTAAAATTTTAGTTGGCTTGAAGAAAAGTAGAATTGTAGAAGGAGAGTAGGGGGAGAACACTGCACAAAATGGTTTCTTTTTGCGGATAACGAGCTGCCGGTGCGAAACTGTAGGACGTCATGCGCGCCAGAGAATACGGCAGCGGCGAGCCCTCCCTCCGACCGTTTCCACCTGACCTTCAACGCTGGGACGGGACGGGTCACCTTGCTTATCCACCATGCGAACACAAACAGCCTCACCACCACTATATCTATTTCAATATTACGCATATTATTATATCTAATCCACTAGATAATATATTGCAACAAATGCTCAGAAAGCCTTCTTGATCAAACCGACAAGACAGCAGCAATAATAACCCATTCTTCCTCGTCTCAACCCCAGGCTATATTTCTAGCTGCATTTTACTCTTTTCCTTATGCATTGGCAGGATTTGAATTTCTTCTATAAATTCTTATAGAAAATTTGGAAAGTTTCTAAGGGCCCGTTCGTTTCCAGGCCTCTAAAAATTAGACGGGTCACATCAAAAAGAATCTTACTATTTAGTAGTACTTTTATTAATTTAATGACAAAACCTATGTCACGACCCCCTCTAATTTGCGAGACGAATCTAATGGTCATAATTAATCTATGTTTCGCTACGGTGATGCTACAATAAACATCTTCTAATCACACCTTAATTACACTCGTGGGATTCGTCTCGCGAATTAGATAGGGAGTCTGCAATTAGTTTTGAGATTAGACTTTATTTAAGATCTTCAAAACGACAAAATTCTCTTTGATGTGACCCTCTAAAAATTAGATGCCTGGAAACGAACGCACCCTAGCACCAACGGGTCCGAACCCTCACAAATGTACGACCCGGATCCAAAACCCAGAACCCTCCAAAGAAGCTGAGCTCATCACCCACCTCTTCTCTCACATTTAACACCAGCACCTCAAAAACGGCAAGCGCATGACTGCTCCTTCACCTCCACCACCGCCTGCTTCTCCCTCTCCGTCTCAACAACTCCCACCGTCACCGCAGCTGCCGCTCCTTGAAAGTTTGAACCACCACCACTGGTGCGAGCGAAGCGAGTAGGCAGCAGGCAGGCGGGCGCGATGGGCAACTGCCAGGCGGCGGAGGCGGCGGCGGTCATCATCCAGCACCCCGGCGGGAAGGTGGAGCGGCTCTACTGGGCCACCACCGCCGACGAGGTCATGCGGAACAACCCGGGCCACTACGTCGCGCTCGTCATCCTCCGCATCTCCGCCGCGGAGAAGGCCGCCGGGGACGCCGCCGCCGCGGCCGCCGGCGCCGGGGGCGGGGCCAAGATCACCAGGGTCAAGCTGCTCAAGCCCAAGGACACGCTGCTGCTCGGCCAGGTCTACCGCCTCATCACCACGCAAGGTTCGTATCCATACCCATCAGGAAGGAACAGAGAACCGTGTTCCTCCTGTTCGTGGCTCGTTCGTCGATTTTTAGCTGCCGCGGCGATCTCAATCTGCTATTGCTCCGCGCAGAGGTGACCAAGGCGCTGCGGGCGAGGAAGCACGAGAAGATGCAGCGGTGCGAGGCCATCAGGCAGCAGCACGAGCAGCTCCGGCGCGGCGACCTCGCCGGCGACGAGGCGGAGCAGAGCGGCCGCGACCAGGTGATTACCGTCTCGCCCCTTGCCTTCGCTCACAAATTTCTGCGAGAACCAGCTGCTGACATGCCGCTGCTGCTGTCGTTTCAGGACGGGAAGCGGGAGAAGGACCGGACCCGGGGCGCCGGCGCCGCCGGGAGGGGCGGCACTGGCGGCCGGCGCTGCAGAGCATCTCCGAGGCCGCGAGCCAGAGCAGCACCGTCTCTGAATCCTCCACCAGCTAATGCCATCCGGATCACTTTTTTTCTCTCTTCTTTCTATGGCTTTTGGTTTCTGTTTGCTTGTTAGTATAAAGTGCTTGAGCCTAGCCAGAAAAGATAAAAACTGTAAATCAGAGTGTCAGAGCAGGATCAATAGGAAGCTTGTTTCATCTCTCTTGTTACTTGGCGTGGTGAAACTGAAACTGGGTGTTCCATGGAGAGAGTGGTTTGTGGAAACTGCAACTTTGCAGCGATTGGCTGATTCCTATTTTTCCTCCGACGGTAGATCGTGTTAATCTTCGCGTCACTAGCATAATAATTGATATAAATCTGATTGAAAAGCAGACCAAAACAATCTCAACCCAGATATATACTATATATTTTCGAAGCGTGATAGCTCAAGAGATAAACATCACTACTGTTGCAGTTGCAGGGACCATCATCCAGTCCTGCTCGAATCCAAATTTAAGCCGGTAGTACTAGTACCATTCTTCATCTAGAACTCGCGGTGTCCGAGGCGTCTCCGTTTTGATTTCAGGGTTACCAGAGTCTGTCAGGTGCTAAGCACATGCGGCTCGGTGTAAAATACTCGGCAGACGAGGACAACAGTGCTGCTAGTGAAATGTTTAGGGCGCTAAGCTCCATCAGACAACTTGGGGAGCCCCTTGGCAGTGCCAGCCCGGACAGACACCGTCCACCGCTGCCAGTGGAGCTCCAGCGAGCCGCCCGGCGGTCCGTGCACGTGTGGCGCCGTGCATCGGTGCTGCTGCTCCGGCCGTCCACCGCTGCGGCCTAGGGATTCAGTCTCGCTGTCCTGCAGCCTGCACGAGGGGTCAGTCTGCATTGGGAAGAACTGGAACTGAAACCGAAACCGAAACCGAAAGTAGTACAGAGATCCGGATCCACAAGCCACAGCCAGTGCAACACGCAGGACATGATCATGTTCAGTTTAGCTCAGTTTGGCCGGTGAGTTCTGAGAAACGATGTTCCACAGAGACCAAATGCTGAAGCTCAGTGCAACATTTTTGTCAGTTCTGCCTCAAGGTTGCCCATGAAACTATTGGGTGTTGTCTAGTAGTCGATTTGGTGTCTGAAGTTTCCGATCCAGATCTTACATCGGGGATCATGCATCCTGGCTCATGATTCTGGAAGAGGCAAAAGCCTGATTAGCAGCATGCGTGCGTGCTAAAAAAAGGCGAAAGTTGTGTATCATTGTTCAGAGAATGTATGAACTTGACTTGACCAACATATTTGATCAAACTGGTCCAACAGAAGTTAGTAAAGCGTGATACATTGTTAGCTTAAGGGGCATATAACAAATCTGCAGAAGAGGATAGAACTCAAAAGCTCTGAAAAAAGCATAGACTAGAACCAGGAACTAGACTACTCGCAAGCTCCAGACCACATACAAACAGAAGCCCATTACACCACCTAAGATACCACACGATAGCTCATCTTTGAATCCTGAACATTTAAGTAACTAAGGGCCCGTTCGTTTCCAGGCATCTAATTTTTAGAGGGTCACATCAAAGAGAATTTTGTCATTTTGGAGTACTAAATAAAGTCTAATCTCAAAACTAATTGCAGACTCTCTATCTAATTCGCGAGACGAATCCAACGAGTATAATTAAGGTGTGATTAGAAGATGTTTACTGTAGCATCACTGTAGCAAAACATAGATTAATTATGACCATTAGATTCGTCTCGCAAATTAGAGGGGGTCGTGACATAGGTTTTGTCATTAAATTAATAAAAGTAGTACTAAATAATAAGATTCTCTTTGATGTGACCCGTCTAATTTTTAGAGGGCTGGAAACGAACGGGCTCTAAATGAACCGTTGCTGATCGATTAACAGAACAGCTTCCAAATCATTCATGAGGATATAATAGCATAAAGTTTGTGTTTCAGATATCATTGGTTTACTCCTGAGTTGCAGTACCAGCACCTGCCAAAATATGAAAATTGAGTAAGTAATGATAGGACAAGAACTGCAACATTTTTCTCTGCACAGATCATACCTGTCGGCGTCAGCCAATCCTGAAGACAAACTAACTCTTCAATTCGGTGTGTGCTATCAGATGCAGATACTGCAAGTTGTGCAATTCTTGTTGCTAACTTGCAGTCAGTACTGGAGGGTAGTGCTAACATATCACGCGCCATCTTCGCGATTGTAGGATATGTCAATCTGTTTTCTTTCCACCATTGCAGAATACTGGGCTATCAGTTGAAAGATGTGGGTCTTGCACGTATTGATCAAGTTCAGTCATTGGTCGTTCACTGTACTGATTTGCATAATGAGAATAATATCGTACCAGCCTATCCATATCTGCACCTGTTCCCTTGCAATTTTTTGACCCAGAATTGCAGTCATTAGGGTCTTCCACTAGATTGGAGTATTCATTGAAGAGGCTGAGCAATGTATCATGAACTTCGTCAAAATGGTCTTCTTTGTTAGACTTATATGAAATCCGAGACTTGATGCGTTCCAAACGACATTCAGGATTCATAGACATAGGCATACAGATATGCAAGAAACAGAGCTGCCAGCGTTCCTGGAACTTATGTTGTATTTTCTTCAACACATTGAAATCTGCTTCTTTAGACCTGTACTTAGCTTGACGATAAACTTCTCTCCTTGCATCCCACAATTTATTAAAGACATTAGCTGGTTTAGGTATGATGTGTATAGACTCTTTGCATTTATGAAGATCATCCAATGTCTCTGAAATGTTCTTTGCTGTCCACCAGATTTCCCATGATGGTGCATATCTATAGTTTGGACACTGTACTGCTGAAGTATTGGGACCCTTTGTATGCTTGGGAAACTTTGCCAACTTCTCCATGACTTCGTCAAATTCATCCAACCCTACCTCAATAACTTGATCAAGTAAATGAGCTGCAGAACGTACTACAAACAAGCTCCGATTTGCATCAAGTGGGTTCCGTTCCTGGAGTTTGACTTGTACACTTAAAGCCACTGAATCTTCAATGAATGCATCATCCAGCATAAGGCTGAAAATTTTGCCATCAAGATACCATTCTCCGATAGCACCTAATATGATACTCCCTCCGTTTCAAATTATAAGACGTTTTTACTTTCAGAGATTATGTTTGACCGCTCGTCTTATTCAAAATTTTTGTGCAAATATACAAATAAATAAGTCATTTAGAAAATATCATTAATAATAAAATAAATCATAATCAAATTAATAACATTTGCAAAAAAATTTGAATAAGACGAACGGTCAAACGCGAAGTCTGAAAGTCAAAAACGTCTTATAATTTGAAACAGAGGGAGTATCACTCATTTCCTTTGCATTGCAAGGGAACCCACAGCACGAAATGCAATTACCTTTTCCTGCTTTTCCCATTCAGCATCTATGTAATGAACTGTCAAACAAAAAAATGCCAATGTTGGATCATAGTACCACATATTAGCACTCAAGCAAATACGACTGTGTAAGGCTGCTAACTTCTCCTTCAGCTTGGATCTCTCTTTCAGAAACAAGTCATGTGTGTTAGCCATCAGGTCGTTGTGGGATGGCATATTGACCATAGGGTTCAACAAAGCAATTAACTTCCTAAAGCCATCTTGATCCATCATACCTGGTAGGTGCCCATGCATGGCCAACATTTTGGTGATTTCTTCATGAAGACCATTTCGATTGTCTCCTGTTTTTTTTTTTTTTGACTCGTTTCATTAGGGAGGTCTTTCTGCTCAGGAGATGCAGTTTCCTCATGGCATTGATTCTTCCTGTTCTTGTCAGCAGAAACATCAGGCAAAGCAAGACGCTCATATTTTGCAGCCTCCTCCCCAGATTTGTTCTGATCAGCTTTATGTCTGAAGATAATGGACTAGCGATGCTATCGGTGCTCTCATCTTGTTCAGATATGTCATAGTAGGCATTCTCATTGGCATCCTCCATACCTAGGCATCAAAAAGCAAATTTAGAATACGAATACAAGCACTACGCCCTTCCCCCTTCCCGCCGCTTTCGCCCGCCAAGCCCAAGCTCTATGTTATGGGCTCGGCTTCTACAAGCCCAGGCCTGCCATACTGAAGCCCAATAGCTGAGACCTCAATGGGCTGGGCCTGTTCGTAGGGACGTGTCACTTTGCATGATCGTTGCGACTCAGGAGTCTTCTTCTGTTTTTTTAGGAGTCTTGTTCTCAAAGAGGAAAGTCGTTGGTCGTTGCTTCGGCGCGCAATTTCAATCATGTCCGGCTCCGAGATCGCCCTCGACGTCGGAGGTACTGACGGCGCTGCTGACATGGGAGATGAAGACGCACGCCAGTTCATCTTGAAAGTATAAAGATCTCTTCCCACTCTCTACTCTACTTCATGCCGCAACTATTGTTTGTAAAAGGCCAACGTGCACGCGTGCGCCTAACCTACTTTTTCCAAGCTGATGCTGATTGCTGACCGATGAATGAAGCCTAAGCACATGGTGGAGAGATGCCTGGCGCAAGGCATGAACAAGGCGCAGATGTTCGGGGCGATCCGCGAGGAGGGACTGCACCCGGCGGTCGCGTTTGCCGGTGAAACACAATCTCGCACTAGAGTTCGTGTCTAACAACCTTCCGTCCTTGGCCTTTGATCTTGACATCGTTTGATTGGCATCCAGTGTACAGGGAGCTCCGCCACCAGAACCGAGATTTCTTCCAAGAATACTACTGCACGATCGACCTGAGGGAGCAGCGCAAGCGGCTCGACCATCTGGTCCGTGCATACCGCACTGCCACTGGTGGCCGCGACGACGCAGAGGACGACGGAGTGCGCGTGCCGGAGACGGTCATGTCCATGGAGGAAACGAGTGTCTCACCAGTCGACATGGAGTGGCCGGACCAGCAGGCCTTGGAAGCTTGGGTGTTGAAGGATGGCAGCAGCCATCAGTTAGCGCCCGCGGCGTGGACTCATCATCCGGCGGTGGATTTGCCAGACGGGGAGCAGGTACCAAACAATGGGCAGCTGGTTGCCGATGGTGTGCCTGCCGGAGTGGCGTGGCCACGGCAAGTGTCTGATGATTTGCCGGATTGGGAGGGGCTGCATAACCACCATGAGCAGCCCCTGGCTGATGGCACGTTCCAAGGGGCCGCGTGTCCGCAGCAACAGGAGATGAATAGGTTGCAGGTCGGGCAAGTGCTGCATGACCATCAGCAGCCGTCACAAGGGCTCACGGGGGCCAGCAGGTTGAGCATTTGCCGGCGGCTAACCTACATTACCATGAGCAGGCGGCCAACAGCTTACCGCCACTGACACCGGCAGACGGTCTTCAGAACGACGCCATGATGGATTCCTGGCCTCTGTCTCATGACGACCAAAGCTTCTGGCAAGCTTGAAGAACACAAATATTTTTTTATGAAACGGTACCTTTCATGAGGAATACGCATATCCTTATTTTCCTGTAACGACAAACGAGAATTGGTTGCCATTGTTGTATAAATCTTTTCATTTCTTCTATCAGCCAAAACAATATGTATGCATAATAACGGAAAGAAGTTTGGTTTCTAAATCATGCCGCTCAAGAATCACGAGTTTAAACACGTGTTTCAACCGTCTATACTAGTAGAAACGTAAGAGTCAGATAGTGAGAAAATGTGCTGCGTTTGACCCTAATCTAGGATCGATCTAGTTCTCTTCTTATGGGACAATTGTGTTCGTACTCCTATTTTGAATTCTAATTGTGATTATACCCCTAACTTTTAGATTTTGTGATTTTATCCTCACTTTTTGTGAACGGAATAAATTTTTACCCCACTCTGCCAGAGCTAGTTAATGGTATTAAATCAGCTGTAAAAAGACAATAATACCCTTATTTGGACTCTGTGGTTTGAACCCTCTTTTTGATACATGTATCTGGTCAGATTCAAAAAAATTTGGATAGCAGAAATTGTACTATTTATCGATATTTGAAATATTCATAATCTAAAATAGTTTGCACTTGTAGACTGATTTTGGGCATACTACTGGATGCATTCGTTTAACATTCATGGACCATGCACGTCGCCATCAAGAGAAAACGAAGAACAAAAGAAGCATCCATGGTCATTGTATGCTCCCGTGAATGCCTGCCCTAAAGCTTCCCTGCTGTTGCATACTGCCTGCGCTAGGCCGCTATCGCTGCCACCACTACTGGGGCACACAGGAGTCATGATTTTCAGAGAAGTGCACCGGTTGCAAGAGAGAATAACGTGAGGGCACTTCAATCTTTCTCTTATTTGCCAATCCTTTTTTCCTTTTTCTTTAATTCATTGAATCAGGATTACACTAGCAGACATCTAAACTAGGGGCTATTGGCAGCTTCGTTTTGGGAAAAGAGAGGGTAAAATCATAAAACTTAAAAAGTAATACAATTATAATCCAGAATAGGGATAGAAACACAATCCCAAGTTATATTGATATTCAAAGACTGTCATAATGTTACAAAAGAAACTTTCGTTTGCTCTGAGCAAGATTTATTTTTCTATAAAATACTAGACTGCAAAAGTAGCCATTCGAAAGTAATGTGAACAAACTTTCACAAGGAAGTTAACTCAAAAAGGAATAGTGGTCAGTTATGTAACACTTTGAGAAACTTATGTCACTATCACTATGTGAATCATGTATAAAGACAACAGAACAAGGTTTTTGGGGGTTCAACTAAAATTTTCCTTACACGTGAATAAGTCAGCACCCTCGATGAATGGAAGACCAAATTGGGCTCTACGTTATTTCAATAATCAGCCTAGAAAACCAGACTACAATAGTAGAATAACATTTAGGGCTCAGGCATGTACATAATCTTATTACGCTGCTACCACTAGGATAGCCCGGGAAGGAACTTATCTAAGCAAAACCTAGTATATTTCTTCCAAGGTTCAGACTTGATTTCAAGATAGATGATCAAATGAATCAGCCAAAAGCAAGATCAGTCGGCAAAAACAGGCAGTAGCGTAATTCCGACCCAGACACCATCAAGAACAGGAAATAGCATACCGAATCGCACGAGTGATAGGTCGAGTTCGATTCCGCGCGGAGGGGATAAGGGAGACGGGAGGGAAACTCAGGCCGCGAAAGAACCGAGGCTGGCCGCCTGCCCGGAATGGAGGGAATGGGGAAACTGGGGAAGGGCTTTCCCGCCGCCGCCGCCGCACTCGCAAAGAGCCGCGGCGCCGCCTATCTGAAGGAAAGCGATTCGTGGGCCGTGCCTTTTCTGTTCGGCCAGAATGATTCGCGGGCCGTGTATTTGTTCAGCTCCCTCTGAGATAGTGAGATGCAGCGGCAATAGCTCGCATTGTTGCTTTTCATTCGGTATTGTCCTTGGAGCACTGGAAGCATTTCGATCAATTATGCTTTTGATTTTACGTCAGCAACAGTAATGAAGTTTCCCTTCATTAAAAGTACCATAAAATTTAATGAATTTTCTAAGACTCGACGCATTTCAATCAATTATGCCTCTTGTTATGTAGTACAAAGGTGTGTTGTGACGCGCATTTTCTGATAATAAAATGACGAGGGGCGAGGACTTCTGCACGTCTGAACCGCACATGTAACGCTAGTTAGTGCTGAAAGTTTATGCCTGTAGGCACATTTCCATTCAGTGGCAAACTTGCCGTCGCTGTAGATGCAAGTTTGCAGACCTTGGAGTGTGGAACACATGTTTAATGTTCTGCTTCGTTGTCCATGATGATTAGATTTCTCTCAATATATGTTGAAGGCCTAGAGAGCAGGGCGCACCATGAGATATTCCTGACATGGAATTCCATGTCCATGCTAGCATTTGTAGATTTTCAAACTCAAAGCTCCAAGAATATGCAGAGTAGGTCAATATCAGAATATAATGCAAGGACCATCAGACAGCATGTTGATAAATGACAAGGATATAGCATCTGACATACTTTCTGAGGATGTATTTAAAACTAGATACAGATACAGGAACTACTGACAAACTCCATAGTGACGAAACCTGTTAGACCTCCATGAAGAACTAATCTCATATCCTGAGATTGCTGAAGATCCACAAAAGAGTCTTAAAATCTTACATCCGTTGACTCCATGGCAAATTATAGAGGTTGAATAAGGGTAGCAGCAAACAAGGAACATTAGAAAGGATAAAGTTTTCTTTCTAAAGACCATCCGTTGACTCCATGGTTGCCGTTCCTACAAACATGGGAAGTTTTGTTAGGAGTATGTGATCAGATAAACAAAAGGAAATGCAAAAGCATTAGTCATACCAGCTGGTTTGAGCCAGTCCTGAGTACATACAATCTGTTCAACCCAGCATCTACGACCGAACTCTGTCATTGCCATTCTTGCTGTCTTCATTGCGACCTTGCAGTCAGTACTAGATGGTAGTGCCAATATATCGCGTGCCATCCGAGCAATTGTAGGATAGGTCAGGCTATGTTCCTTCCACCACTGGAGAACACTGGACTCACCTGTTATAAGATGTGGTTCTTGCAAGTACTGATCAAGTTCAGATAACGGTCGCTGACCATATGGAAACCTACATTCAGTGTGAAGATAATACTGCACTAGCTCATCTCCGTTCACGAAAGTTTTATTGGTAATTGCAGTCCCAGAAGTGCAGTTAGGGTCTTCCATCTGACTTGAATATTCATTGAAGAGGCTAAGCAATGTATCATGCACGTAGTGAATATACTCATCTATATCCGTATCCAGACTATAATGAGTTTGTATAGTAAAAAATTGTATGCGTGACTTGATGCGCTTAAGGCGGTATTTAGGATCCATGACCATAGGCATGCATAAATGAAAGAAGCAAACTTTCCAGCGCTCATTGAATTTCTTTTCCATCTCCCGTCGCACATTGGAAAATGCTTCCTCCTTCCTGGAGAGGTAATGAGGTTGCCTGAACATATCAAATTCGACTTGCACCTCCTCCTTCACATCCCACAACTTGTCAAAGATGTCAGCTGAACTAAGAGAATTGTGAATAAAGTTCATGTGTTTATGAAATTTTTCCAAGGTCTCACAAAGTTTTTGTGCTTTTCTCCAGGCTTCCATTGATGGTGCATATCTACAGTTGGGATAATGTACTACTGAAGTGCTGGAAGTCTTTTTATAAGAGGAATGCTTTGATGATTTCTCCATGATTTTGTCAAGTTCATCCACCAAAACCTGAATAACTCCATCAAGTAAATGTGTTGCATAACGTACCACAAACAAGCTCCGATTTGCAGCAACCTTTTTGTATTCCTGAAGATTCACTTTGACACTTGACACCACTAAATCATCGCTGAATGCATCATCCAATATAATGCTGAAAACCTTGCCATGAAGACCCCATTCTTTAACAGTTTCCGATATGATAGCATTTAGGTTCCTGGTCAGTTTTTCTGTGCTCCAAGAGGGGTCCACATCACAGAATCTGATAATCTTTTGTTGCTTCACCCATTCATCATCGATGTAGTGCACACTCAAGCTTATGAATGCCAGTTGTGGATCATAATGCCACAGAAAGGCACTCAAGCAAACACGGCTGCATAGAGCTTTTAACTTCTCCTTAAGCCTGGACTCTTCTTGCCTATACAGCTTCCAAAATTTCTGTGTCACGTCAGAATGGGACGGCATCTTGACCATAGGATTCAGTCTAGAAACAAGTTTCTTGAATCCATCTTGCTCCGTAATCCTAGGGTCGTGCCCTTGCATAGCCAGTATCCTGAAAACTTCTTCAGGTAAACAGTTCTGATCAACTTCCAGATTCCTCCTGCTCGGATCTGTGGGGACGTCCTGTTCATGCAATCCATTTTCTCCACGAGACTTATTCTCCGTATTCTTCCCCTCATGTGCAGCAAGTCTTTCATGAGACACATTCTGATGAACCACGTGATTTGTCTGGTTTGTATCGGCGGGGCTCTTGGACAACTTAAGCTCCTTCTGCGTAGGCATTGCATCTGTTGTGCCCGTGCATTCCTTATGGCTGGATAGCAAGAATGGGAGCTTCTTCTGTTTCAGATCAGAGCGAACTGGTGCCATGCTCCTCTGTGTATATGCCAAGGACATGTGCTCCTGCTGCCTTGGTTTTTTTCGAGTCCCAGGGCTGCACTTAGCCTGGTGATTTCGCAGATTGGTTGTGCCGGTGGCGCCTCTGCAGCTGAAGACCCGGTGGCAGTGCATGCATTCAGCCTGTGCAAGCTTCCCGTCGACGAACGTGGGTTCAAAGTCTTCCCACACCTTGGAAGTGAGTCTTTTCTTTGGCTTTGTGCCGAAAAACAGTGGGCTAAGGATGTTACCAGTGCTCTCCTCTTGTTCAGCGATGTCATTGCTGACATTGGCACCTACATCTTCCACACCTGGGCATCAAATTCAAAAGCACATCACTTGAATGTGGAACAAGTTGATCAAAGTAAAGTTACAGTTTAATCATTATCCTGATGCAATCGAACAAACTTTCATAGTAGATTAACTGGAAATGATTTATTTTTCCATATGCAATACGTGAGGTTAGGTTAGGTGAACAGACTTTGAATCCGTGGGGTTCACCTCAAAAATCACAGTAGTAGGATATTGAGGATCTTATATGCCACACCTGAAGATTCTCCAGGTGAAATAGAACGAAATTTTACTCGAGAGCACTACTGAACATGCATTTTAGTTTCTCGTTTTTAATAGACAGGATTACTGAACAGGCTCAATCTTCGTGTCAACTGAAAAGCCATTGGACAGTCTGATAATTTAATAGTTGATCAACATTTGACGACACAAGCCCGCAGCCCATGAATAAGGTACCCAGGATATACGTCATCCACAACGAGAGATAGAGAGAGGGAGGGAGGGAGGGAGGCGTACCATTCATCATTCCGTCGTCGCCCCTTTTCCCCATGCGGTCAGGACTATCGCACTCTCTTGATCCAGACCTACACATCACGGAAAACCAAATCAATCATGCTTCGGCTGGCGCACCCGCTCCCAGAATCATCCAACCAAATGAACCAACCCGAAACAAAAATACACGGCAACAAACAAGCAGCAGCGCGTTCCCCACCAAGTACCAGAGCGGACGCGCAGAGATCCTCGCGGCTCCCGGGCACGACCGATGTGATGACCAACCGGAGGAAACGAGATCGACGAGCAGAGCTGGATTCCGCCGCGGGGATTCCCTTCCGCTCTTGCGTCGCCCTTGCCGGGAGACGAGGCGGCAACGGAGGGAACAGGCGGCGCCCTTCCCGCCGCTTTCCCCCGCCAAGCTCCATCTTGTGGGCTCAGCTCCTACAATCCCGGGCCTGCCGTACTGGAGCCCAGTAGCTCAGCTCTCAATGGGCTGGGCCTGTTTCTATCTTTCGATTAGGCAGTTGGTACAGAATCTTGACAGACCTTCAATATTTTTCTTCCGAAAGGCTTTTTTTCTCCCCGAGGACTTCCGATTTCTGAAAGGGAATTGACAATCACGTTGACCAACGAGTAGAAATAAACTTTCGTGGTACTAGGAGATTTCACAAGTGGTGGATAATTGAGCATCTGGTTTATCTACATGCTACTGAAACAGATAGTGGTGCGCAGTGTCCATTCCGCGACAGCGGTAGGAGCACTCTTGGCCGGTGAGGACGACTCTATTACTCACTCACCTGGTGACAGCACCTGCCCTGCTTTCCTGCGGCAACTCATGCTGCCTGGGCTCTGCGCGGCTGGCCGCCATGCCGCACCCCATGGCACGGCCACCACACATGGCACCGGCAACCTGCACACACGCTCACCGCCATCTCTGAAAATATCTGGTGGATCGATCAAGCTTCCGTACTCGTCAACGAAGCCAGCAGAAGCGGAAGCGGATGTATGGATCATGCATGAAGCGTAAAGTCATAGTACGGTCTTTTTCATTACGCAATAATTGGTTTTACGTACATGTACGCATCCGGTACGATTTTGCATTGCCGGTGGTGCATGTCTCTGTCACACTCAACATACAAAAGAGAATCGACAGAGATGCCTCTCCCGCCATCTTTCCTCCGGTCCGGCTGGCTCATTAGGCACCCGATTAGCGTGCCATTATGTGATCTCCATCATCATCATCACCACCGCATGCTAGTGTGCTACTCTAGCACATCCCCACGGCCATCAAAGGCAGCCTCTCTTTCTCTCGTGGCAGCGCGAAAGAGAGACAAGACGAAAGCTGACGGAAAGGGGGAGCGCCAGCCAGCATCGTGGGGGTGTCTGTCTCGCCATGCGTACGCGAGTGATCATGCCTTGATGATTGCAACTTAGACTGCATCGTTCCGTATGTATGCCGTATCTCCCATCATTTGTATTGTACGTAACGGGGCCGGTAATGATGCGTATCTCTTGCCGGACTTGCATCGTCAGGAAGGGCTTTCTGAAACACGAGGAACGGAAAGAAGCAGGATGGGGAACAAAGGAGGCCATACCGCCCCGCTCCAAATATTCCCTCATATCATGCCAGCTTTTGACCGTTCTACAGGGGTCCCTCCCCTCCTCGCCCAACCACGCCACACCACCACCACCACCACCACGGGCAGATCGATGCTCGTCGGCGGTCAGCTCCAGCCAGCGGCCGAGGTAAAAGGCTGCACGCACGAGCAGGGCGCGCACGTATGCGGGGACAAAAGGAGCAACACGCCCTCTCGCCCTGCTTTTTCATCCTGACTGTGCACCGCAGAGTCCTTCATCCTCCCCACGTCTTTTCCAGCCCAAAACGCAGCAGATACTGCTCTTCCGGCGGTAGTAGTAGCAGCAGCCAGCAGAGTCACTGCTCCTCGTTTTGCTGCCGCGGCACCGTTCGTTTCCACCCTCTAAAATTTAGATAGTGTCACATCAAAGAGAATCTTACTATTTAGTAGTACTTTTATTAATTTAATAACAAAACCTATGTCGCGACCCCCTCTAATTTGCGAGACGAATCTAATGATCCTAATTAATCTATGTTTTGCTACAGTGATGCTACAGTAAACATCTTCTAATAACACTATAATTACCCTCGTTGGATTCGTCTCGTGAATTAGATAGGAGGTCTGCAATTAGTTTCGAGATTAGACTTTATTTAAGTACTCCAAAATGATAAAAATCTCTTTGATTTGACCCTCTAAAATTTAGATAGGGGAAACGAACAGGCCCGAAGAAGGTTCACTGGTTTCTGACAGAGCAGACTGAAAGTTTCGTCAGTCTCAGAGTTTGGAAGTAAAATTTCAGTTCCTGATGGTGTATTCTAACGTTGTCTGAACCAAGACAGCAGGAGAATGTGGAATACAGTATAGACTTCCATCAACACTCCCTGATGCCCTCGGAAAGAAATGTTCACAACAGTTCGGAGTGCAGATCAGTGTCTTGGGCTGTAGAGGCAATACACATGTATCCCTTTCTTTTGGGCTGTTCATGGGATTCCAAAGCTGCCTCGCCGTGGATGCCTTTTTACGTGACCAAAGTGCAGTGTTGAATCAGTAAAGCTGTGTCTCTGAAAGTCGAACCTCCACGGCTGCCTGCGACGACATTGGATTCAGCTCGGAGTGACATACTGACCGTCGGATCCAGAATCGGAGCCAGTATCTTGGCCCTCCAATTCTTTTTACTCCACGTGATGTCATCAAAGACTCTGATAAAATCACTGAAGAAGAAATGGTTTTTCCTCACAAAGTTGGCCGGTAAGCCCTCGCTCAAAGTTGCTTTCCTCCCTCTCCCTCCTTTGAGAAAGACGATTTTTCACCCTCCTAGAAAGAATTGCCAGATCTAAACCCTGTGAAAAAGCGGCTGAAAATCTGCACCCACCTGCGTTTCGTACCGCTCGGTTGTCTGATACTACAGCACAAGGCCTTTCCTCCACCCTGTCATTTAGGGAAAACCAAAACAATACAAAACAAAAAAGACGAGTCCTATATATGCCGAGTGCACCAGATTGAGGTGACTTTGGGAGATCCATGGTGGGGGCTCCAAGGTCGTGGCCTCATATGTGTGCATTAGGGCAAAGCATGGCCTCTGCCTGCCACAGATCAAAGTGAAAGGTCGGCAAGCAGCAGCAGCACCCCCATGCCATCGCCATATGACTGCCCTGTGCGAGCCATGAGAGGTCATGTCGCACAGCTTGCAAATTGGTTAGGCTAACACCCTTCCAGAAACACTGAAAAGAAGGATCAAAAGACACGACGAACTGCCCCTGTTAATGGGCGCCTCCAATGATTCCTGACAGCCACCACTGTTGACCACAACTGCTTAATGCCGTTTGAATTGAACAGAAGGCATGATGACGGATTACGGAATGTATTGTATTCTGCCTCCTAGCTGGTGGGGAGTTTTTGCCTAGAGTGGTGCCCTGCGTGCACTATCAGAGATTTGTGGATATTGTATTCTAGACAGCAGCAGCTCCAGTTCTTCAAACTACTAATTCATTCATCCTAAGTTAAAGCATGATGGAGTTCATGGGTAGGGTTTAGCTGCGCTAATATGGATAAAATTAGAGCACTTGATTCGTGTTGGGGACGAGAAAACAAAAAAATAACGCAAAGTTAAGCCATTCTTAGCAGTGCACGTCTACTTCCTACAGTCCTTTATGCTTGTAGCGAGTGCCTAACCTACTCAGCTATCGGCTTTCAACAATCATGTGATGAGCCACAGTTATTTGTTTGACATTGTGTGCTCATCAACAACAAAATTCAAAGCTTCAAACTATTCCTTGCTCTACGTGTCACTTTTACACTACATGACAGTGAAAGTGACAATATATACAGCTGAAATAACAGACTGTCAGTAGTCTGTCATTCTGAATCTGACCAGCTCCAACGCCTCACTGAGAGTGAGAGAACAAAAGAGGAGGAACACAAGGTTAAATCATACAGTACTGCAGGAGCAGATAAAACCGCATAAGCTATTATCTTTTCTTTCTCAAGCCAATTCAAATGGCAAAGTCTTTATTAGTACAAAAAAAAGGCCACACAAATAGAATCAAATAGCAAGGGCCCCCAAAAGCCTCATGCTTGGACGCTGTTAGCCTGGAGATGGACAAATATTTCACTCCAGAGCATCACCACACTAGCATATGCATGTGCCTCCCAGCACAGCATGCTCCCTCTCTCTTCAGTAGCATCAACAAAATACAAACAAAACACTCGGAAACAAACAAATTTTGCCCTCATGAATATGAACAGAACTTGGCAGCGAGGACTGCACCTTGGCAGGAGCCCCTGACCATTCTTTGACCACCCCATCTAACCCTACCATCCACTGACTGCATCTCATCTCTGTTCCTCATTGCGATCCCATGGCTTCCTCACCGGCTAATGAATGTACTAGTTTCTCTGCAGCCCTGCATTGGGTTGAAGACCCACAGAGTGTAGCACAGAGAAACACAAATGTGTCTCCACCTCTCTCCTCAGCTTGACACTGTTTTTCCTTCACAGATTGGCTGGCAGTGCAGACTGCAGAGGCTGTTATGATGGCGTATATAGGACCGAGCAGGCACAGCCCCCACCAAGGTGTAAAGAACCAACCCCAAAAGATGTGAACAAATGGGAGAAAAAGAATCACATGAACACAACAATTCAAACCCTGTTAATCTGCAAAAACGCCATGTAAATGACGCTATCTACTTGCAGCCCGTGTCATGTGCCTGGTGGGGTGACCTCTTCCTCCTCTTGGGTGGGGGAGGGAGGAGGAAGAGGAATGTGAAGACAGCACCTCATCCGAGCAGCATAGGTTTACTGATCTCTGCACATTGCCGATCACCAGCTGCTGCATTCGTTGGTAGCAGTTGCTGATCCCTTCCTGTACGGGAAAAGAAGCAAACCGTTGAAATGCCTTGCAAATTGCAGAATGAACATGGTGGTAATCTTCTGAATTTTCACATGCTGAGGCAATTTGCAACTGACTGTAACAAGTTAATTACCTCTGCGAGGCCAATGCACCAGCTGACCGCAGCCCCGGGACTGATGGGTTTGAGGGACGGCGTGTCGCCCATGGCACAGAGCACCGCCGCTGCGGCCATTGACGACGGACAGTGGTCCAAGAACTCGATGTCTGTGGCAGGTCACATGTTAGAGCCGTGCCACGGCACAGTGTTCATTGTGTGCGATACAGACACTACTGCAGCTACTGTATCGTTACCATGTATTGCAGACAGGATCACTTGTGTGGCCCGGGCCGTGAGGGATCGCGCGTGCCTCCCTCCCGGATCCACCTTGCACGCGAAGAAGTCGATGAAGGTGAACGGCGTGACCGAGCGGAGCCGCCAGTTCAGCGCCGTCAGGACGAGGAGCTCCATCCGGACGATCGTCTGCGGGTCGAAGATGTAGCTCGTGCCGTCTACCTGTCAATGATGTACAATCTTCAGGAACTTGTTCTAATGATCGCGACATCCTCTAACGATTTATTAATCTTAATTAACAGATCTTCGTGAGGTTGATCTCGGTGGTTGGTTAAGAAGTGTGTAATTGCCTGTAGGTCCAGGAGTGACGGCACTAGGGTCTCCTCCATCTTTGCAGCCAGGGAGAGGCAGGTCACAGCCAGCAGCTGCATCGCCCATCCGTCCTCCTGATGAATGCAATGCATTGAGGATGATGAAAGGCACTAAAACACCGCAATAAATATGCTGCTGGAGCAAGGATCAACAAGGCAAGGACAGATAATGTACTATGTTGTTGTATCTCTTGTTCTTTTATGAGCAACATGATAAATCAAACTTTAAATTCTGAAATAATTTTCCACACAGGTGTACCTAGGACCAATGGACCATGTAGATTTGATTAGGATATTCACATGACAAGCACAGTAGTGGTTACATTTTAAGGCAAGCAGATACATACATTGATTGTTCCCTATATACACGGGGATCGTCAAGAGTGATTCTCTGTGGACATTTGGAGGAATAAGCAACTCACTGATGCATTAGCACTCTAATTCATATTTAATAAGATAATGTCCTGAGCAAGATCTGTACTTTTTAAGATTACTTCCAACAAAGGTTGGTGAGGTCGGTCTTCAGTCAAAGTACCGTCTGGATAACCCTATTATCTTAGCATTAAGCCCTGAAGTTTCAGAGTGTGTGACCTCAGCATGTGATGGCCCATGCTTGGTGCTTTTACAGTGGAGTCCTACTATATTATATGGTTGATTGTTTCATCTAGCATAATTCCAAGGGCTTGTGTTCAGAACAACACCAGCAGCACAAGGCAACAAAAGTCAGAAAAATGATGCTGCCCATTTCAACCAGGGCAGGTGGTGCATATGACTTGGTGCAGAGACAGGTACTTTGCAGTTTACAGCTAAGCCTGCAGCTTGTTCTTTCTTTACCTTTGGGCTCAGATAAATTACCACCACACCCCACCCACAATGCACAGTCACAGAGGCTGGGAGATGAGGTACCACCATTTGCAGTCTAAACGCCATATCATGCGGTCATATAGGCCATGGAATAAAAATGGAAAAAAATGCGGATAAAATGTGGAGCAAGGCAGCAAAGCACAATGATAAGGTCTGTTCCACACACCATAAAGCTCAGCTAGCACTAAAGCATGGTGTAAAGCCAAAAGACCTCTCTGTCTTGAGTGCATAAACAAATCCCACAGCCCTGATGAAGGCATTCCGTGCAAGGGTATAACTGGAATTAGCCAGCTGGTTAATTGATTAATCCCCAGAGAGACACCCTCTCTCCCACGCTCTCTTCCAAATCTTTTCTTTTTCCACACCAACATCAGCACTAACGCCCTTTTGAGCATAACCCTCCCCACTGACAGCCACCAGTGCACTGAGTATGGCACCATGCTTAATTCCATGGCCACCAGCATACTCATTGGAAAATAAATTTGAGCAGGGAAACTATAATCAGGCACACATAATGGGTGCTTCCTCATGTGTATTGCTGGTATGCCCCATTATCTAAAAATGTATTGCTGATCTACATGGATGCATGTATTTAAGAAGTATTTGTACCAGCATGCTTGCAGTGGCGGCGGCAAGCTTACCGGTAGACGGTGGAGGGAGAGGAACCGGTCCATGTAGTTGACGGCGAGGTATGCCGTCAAAGGAAGGAAACCGTAGTATTCTCGCACCTGAGGAAGAAGAAGAGCAAGCTGATCACAACGTGTGATGAGATAGGCATAGCTGAAATCAAATACTAAGATTAGAGTTTGAGGTATGGACAGATGACGGATTAACGCAATATGCAGTGCAGAACACAAGATGGTGAAACTAATTAAGGATTTCAGTAGAACTACTCATAGCATGCGTGTGGCCTGGCGAGTTGCGTCACCTTGAGGATCCATGCAACCGATTCGGCCCGGGCGGCCGGGTCGATGGACCGCGACCGGAGCCGGTCGGGGTAGTCGGCGCGCGGCGAGTGCTCGGCCTCGCCGCCGATGAGCTCGGCGATGGAGGCCGACTCCTCCTCGCCGACGGAGCAGCACTCGCCGTCGTCGTCGTCGTCATCCGCGGTGATGCAGCAGGCGCCGCCGCTGCCCACGGCCGCCGCCGCGGCGTCGAAGAAGGCGGCGGCGGCGTCCTCGGTGCAGAGGAGGTACGACGCGTCGTCCGGCATGGCGGTGTGGGGCCGTGGTCACTGGCGGGCGGCCATTGGCGGCGTCTCCGACCGAGAGGGAGTGGGTGGCGCAGGAACTGCTGGCACGCAGCAGGCGCGCGAGCGAGGTAGTGGAAGACTGGAAGAGGTGATTAGACGGTGGCGGCAGTAGCTGCCCGGTAGTGTAGTGTGATGAGCGATCGATGTGAGAGCACTAGAGCATGGATATATAATACTTGCTCGCCTAGCTACTCGTACTAGTATGTTTTAGTCGGTGTCTCGGTCGTGTGCCATGTGTGCAATTAAGTTGCTAGTCTGAATGAGGTATGTATGTATATGTGCGAGACGAGCTTATTATGCAGTCGTACTAATGACATTCGTGTTGTTTTAGTATAAACTGCCGGTGCAAAGAAATTCGTTTCCATGACTGATAAGTGGGGAATGATTAGAAAAAGTGAAGAATCCGACTGCCTCATCCACTCTCCTTGTGCACATGCCATGGTCACTCATGGATGGACCCACGTGTAAGTGAGACGAGCTCCAACTTATGATGCGCCTAGCTAGTGATCGGATTACAAACAAATTCCCACTCTAATAAGATCTCATATAGGCTGGCAGATGCATGCCAAGGACGACCTTGTGACGCGACATATGGACCAAGCAACGCGAATACGAACGGATTTGCTTACCGTAAGAAATGGATACGCTGACGGGTGGGTCCAGGCGTGAGCGGCTAGAGCAGGTCGTGCCTAGCGGCCATGATTGGAGCACGGATGGTCAAGATCTACTTGAGCCAGGGGAGAAGATCCGATCTGATCCATCTGTTGCTTCCCTGGGGCCTCGTCGATACGGCGTACGCACTGCTCGCCGATCTGCTCTCAGAACTCGCTCCCTCAGGCTAGGGAGGATAAGACGCCGGGGATTGATATGCTTTGCTGGCTCGCCGGTGACGTTCTGCACTGTCAGGCGGCGTCACGTATGTGGCAGCGCACACGCATGGGGACGAAAGCCTCGACGCCTTTGCACACCTCACGGATTTCACGAGCAGTCCAGTCCAGTGTATGACTGCCCGTCCGAGTATAGATACACTGACCAAATCAATTGCCATTCATTGTGTTTGCATGTATACACTGCTATATGTGTGAAGAACCAAAGTGTTCATGCGTTCTAGAAGAAAATGCTATGCGTAATTTTACATGACGTATATACCCTGGCGTATGACGTGGACATTCGTCAAGTAGTACAGAATACAAACACTGTATCTAGTGACTAGTCTATTTGCATATTAATGTACCAAAAAAAACACTAACGAAAATGCGAATTACGTAACTACAGTATAGCTATTGATGACTGAGTGCCCAGTTCATTGTAGAGCTCTACGAAGGAGGTGACCAGTTCATAGTGGAGCTCTACTATGGCATTTATGATTCTACAACGAACGAACAATAGATCGAGCCATATAGGAGCTTGTATACATAATACAGTAATACTTCCTTCTTTACTAAATTGCTGTCGCCATTGACTTTTTCGTGACGTTTGACTATTCTGTCTTATTCAAAAAATTTCTTTAAATACAAAAAATAATATGCTACATTTCAAGTTTCTTTAGTGATAAAACATATTCCAACAAAATATATGATATTTGTTAAACTTTATTTGAATAAGACAAATGATCAAACTTAATCAAAAAAGTCAACTGCGACAACAATTTAGTAAGAGAGTAGTAACTAACTTCATGTACCCAACAACTATAGATATCATGGACAAGCGTACCTTGGAAACCATTACAGCAGTGTCCCCAGTACCAAGCATTGCATAGACACGACCAAGAGAAACATAGATTTCACTAGCATGGGTTGCGACAAACTCCGGGCGTCGACCATTGGATGACTGACGGCCCTGATGTGGAGACGGTGTCCAATCTGCCCACACGACAACGATCTAAAGTTCACAGGGACAGACAAGTAGAGAGAGCGATCGAGAGAGTAAAAAGAAAAAAAGGGGAGGACCATACCAGTTAGAACTGCCAATGCACGGACATGGATCCATTACAATTTAGAACTGCTCACGGGTCGCGTCACTCCATCGGGCAGAGCTGCTGAATAACACGCACCATAACTCGACGGATCGGGAAGCTCCGGCCAATGCACGGTCGATCCGTCAGACATTTTCAGAGACGCCTGCTTCTTCTAGGAGTACGTTGCAACGGCACCGTTCAGCTTCCTTCAGGCCTTTGAATGGCCTGGACCCGCCAATAGGCCCCCGGTGGCGGTGAACATTGAAGTGCGCGCCGTGGTTTCACCAATTCACCACTTCCGTCTCCATTGAATGAACTGTAAAGAGGTCCCTTTTGCAGCTCGGACGCGGGCGTTGACCCGGTCGCCGTTCGTCCTTGCAAGCAGGGGCAGAGGGAGTTATGCGTGACCTGTGAAGGGTGCCATTGGGATCGCCGGTGCTTACGTCGCAGCAAGGAGTGGCTTGAATAAGAGTTGGTGGCGCCATCTCCCATCTGCAAGATTGTGACCTGCAAACGGGATGGCCAAGAGAAGCCACATTGGTACAAGCGGTCTTCAAAACTTTGAGAAAGTTCCAGAGAACAGCTCGGCAAAAAAGAAAGATACACCCTCATTTAGATGGAAGGACCCAAATTTTTGTGTTATAAGTTTGAAAAGGGCTCCCAAGATATGATGACTAATCTAGAGTTCTAGCTTTAAGTCTACATTGAGAGTGAAATATGAAATCTACTGATACAACACCTGGTACAACAAACAGAAAGGTACATTGGGGAAATTGACTAGCCCTAGTATTCTCCCGTCCAGGCCTTCCAATCCTTGTCAATGTTCTTCTCAGCCCACGCTATTGCTGCTCTTGCAGCTTGAGGTGCTCCAGGAAGGCCCCTTTCCTTGATCTCACCCTTCATGTCCAGGAAGGGGTGCACCAGGAGCGTGCCTGGCCCACAGTAATCTTGTTCCAAGAATGTCCCCAGAATCTGCAAGCAAGAGTCATGTGTTAGTGCTTTACCAGATTTCAGATCTTGTAGACGTGCTGGCTAAGGAGAATTGCAATGTTGTTGCCTCATCCAACATCAAAGTATTGCCTAACATGACAAAAATAAAGAACTATAGCCCGTTCATGCCTTAACTGCATCAGATTATTTGGCTCAATTGATGATTGGCAGAAGCAATAGCGTGTGACACTGCAAAATAATTCAGAATATGCAAATTAAAGGTTGTTGTAGCTGGTAGCGAACCTTATTATTCTGAAAAAACATTTCCATACATTTTTGCTCTAATATTCAAGCTTCAAATCCTGAATTCCTTCCACTCCAACTAACCTGACAGAACATACTCAGATGTTGTTCACAATACACCAAACAATGGGCTATCACAAGGAACAATGGGCGTCTGAACCATGATGAAATCATTTGCAGCCTTCGAAGGTTTGTTTTCCCCACAATGTAAATTGAGTTCATAACAGTCCCTATGGTCTCAGCCTAGAACATATTATAGCAACTTATGGTCAGAGATGTTGGAGACATCTAGGAATTCAGTGGAACACCCAATTGGATCCAGACATGAAGCTGTTTCAAGCCAGAAGAACCTTCAATTCAAAAAATTTCAGAGACGTATTAATTGTTGGGCGCTGGACACTTTTGTGCCACAGGAATAGTATCATTTTTGACAATTGAAGATCGTGCTTTAACAGTTGGAAGCAATGCTTTAAGGATGAATTTGCTCTAGTTTTTTTTTCTCGAACACGCAGGAGAGCTGTGTATCATTGCATTGATAGAAGAAGAAGTTACAACACACACACCCCCCCCACAAACTTAGAAGTACAATCGCGCCTCTTACTAGGACACACAACCCGACCCGACCTGAAAAAACTAGTAGCTACAAAGGCTGAGGGCCGGCCAGCCGGGAGAGACCCTTGGCTCCAGCCATACTCCAAAGCCATGTTTCATTTTGTGAAGCCACAGCCGACCTGAATACTAGGACAGCAGGGAGACTTGGTGAAGCTCCATTAAAGACACAGTCACTCGGTGACGCCACAGCACCCAAGCACCCAGAATAATGAGAGAGTTCAAACCATCTTTGAGCGCACTGTCCACCAAGCTATCTGCCCGACTCCACCGATCATCGAAAACAAGATCATAAGGCTGGGGAAAGAGAGCAGCTAGACCAGCCCTTCGAAGGATTGAAAACCAGAATTGGCAGGCAAAAACACAAGAAGTAAGCAGGTGGTCAATTGTTTCCTCTTCTTGGTCACATAAGGGCACTTAGATGGATGAGGCATGTTACGCCAAGCTAATCGGTCAGCTGTCCAACAGCGTCTATGTGCAACCAGCCACATGAAGAGAATTTGCTCTAGTGGCCTTGAGAGCCAAACCGTCAGTGAAATTGCTAGTTGACTCCTTTAAATGTGATTTTGTTTAATAATATTTACCCTTTTCCTCCTTCAGACTACGGCTGTGTACTTTGTAATATGTTTGGAAAAAATAGGTAAGGGCCTTCCCTAGTGACTTCGGTAAAAAAAAAAAACATATTATAGCAACTTTGGTGAAATTTCAAATTCCAACTCAAATCATATAAACCCAAGTAGACTCATATTGACCCATCAGAAACACGGATTTGAATGATACATTTAATGGTTAATAACTGAATTAGCGAGACAAGTTTTACTATGCTCTGAGTAGTGGTTACATGCCTCGGTGCATATGTCAACAATCTCCTCGACGTGTTCCCCGAAGTAGTCATCCTTCTTCTGCTCCAACCGCCACGCCATGTGCTCCCTGAATTTGCTCGTCTCCTGAAACAGCCGCAAAAAGAATGGTCGGCATCAGACAACAGCTGAACAGCTGAACTGAAGCAATGGAAGAGAAACAAGCAACCACGAGAGCAAAAGCAAAATATTTTCGAAAGGCCGAAAAATGGAAAGAGAAAGGCTAGCTGACCTGCTCAGCGAACTCCGGGATGGGGTCCGGGAACTTGTAGTCGTCGTAGCCCGCGTCCTTGGCGCGGCGGCACACAAACTTCGCCGGCTGCTGCCAGCGGCTGCGGAGGCGGTGCCCCTCGGCGAAGTGCGCCGCGCGGGGACGCCGCGTTGGAAGGAAGAAGATGAGGGTACAGCGCGGAGAGGCTGAGGGTTTAAGGCCGCGGCGGCTGCCCACGCCTTGGTCGCCATCACCGGACTTTGCTCTTTCAGATGCCTCCTCGCTCCTTATCTGTTCCGAGGGTGCTGCAGTGCTGCAGTGTCGAATGTGGCACGACGTACGATCAGAAATGGAAGGCCTGGATCAGCACACGGAAACCTCGTTACGCGTGCCACATACACTCCCGCACGCTGCAGTTGGTTTTTTTTTTTTGAGACACTTTGATTTTTTTAATTCCGATACATGAACAAAATGTAAACTCACATCAAGGATTGAAATCCCGCTACAGTTCGGGATTTTTGTCCCGACGAAACCGGACCGGATCCCGGTACCACGGGTCGGGATCCACCGGGATTTCGGACTTCCCACTATCCCGGTCCGCACCGGAAATCCGAATCCGTGGAAACCGGACCGGTTTCCACCGGGATTTCAAACCATGACTCACATACATCAGGCACAAGGTGCACGATGCACATAACAGAATGATGGCCCAAACACAAGAATCAGAAAAATGTGCAGTGATAAGGTTTTCTGACAGTGCACGGTATGGAAAACTTATGCTGTTTCCGTTACACGGATTTGGTTTCAACACAAACAATTTATGACATCGAACATCAGCAGCAAAATGGCACCATGATAAAATGAAACCAAGCAATGCTCATTCATTTATAAAGCTTAAATGGCTATGTTTACAAGCAAACCCTACGCAATGAAGACAGTGTTATTCACTGACAACGTTGAGCTAGTTTATTTTATTTTACATGGTAAGGAACGATCAACATAGGAGGCTCAAAAACAGGAAGGAGTGCAATGCCAGACAATGCACAGTTCACTTTCTGGATGTTCTGGGCAACACACGAGCTTTGCACGAGCTTTGCTTCATTTTGGGCTTATTGACAACACGGCGACCTCATAGGTGCAGCCTGCACGATGATAAAACAAACATCAATCAGCAAGCTGGGACACAACAATCCAATCTAAAAAAATCCATTTCAAATGTGCACTGATGAAATGAAAGGGCAACTCCATAAGAGAAGAAGTCCCACTAAGCAACCAGTGAGAATGCACTGAATTTGTGTGAAGAACATCCATTCTATTCAAGGATGCATTATGTGTGCACTCAATCATATGGAATTAAGAGCAATACTGAAACATACATCTTAGTGTTGAACCTACTGCAAAAGATGTAAAAGAAGAAACTTTATCAAAACCTCCCCGGTTGTAGGATCATGCAGAACAGCATAATCACCTTCAGATGCTAACATGTCAGATGCTAACAATCTTTTAGTGTTGAACAGCATAACCACCTTCAGATGCTAACATGTCAGATGCTAACATATGTACTCAAGGAAAATGTGTCTAACCTCAAGTATGTAAATGCAACCACAAATGATGAGCATACAGAATAAATTTCGCACATGGTAAATCATTGAGGATCAGCAACTAGTCAAATGCCAAGTTAGCACTGAAAATCTTGACCAGAAATTAATTAAAAAAAAACATGAGGTAGTGGAAATGAATGTATATGCAGAGTTCAGGAGCAATGAATAATGCGAGTAGCAATTAAATGAGGTCCCAATTGGAGCTTTGTATTATAGTATGCCACTTACAAAATCAGTGTATCACTAATAAGATCAAGTGCTTTTAAATCTATAAATACACCCTATTTTAATTACTAATGAAAACTGTGCCACTTCATTAGTTACTACTTTGTGATCATTATTGAAAGACATACTACCGCTCTTACATATGTTAGTATCCAGTTAGATTTTTTTCGTCTTTAAGACAGGAAATTCACCAATGAAGTTACTTGGGGCATAAAAAGATATACTACATCTCTTAAAAATGTTAATATCCAGTTAGATTTCCTTTGTCTTTGGAAATTCACTAACAATTTCTACCGCATTCTTCCATCATAAAAAGATACACAGCTAAAAAAATAAATGTATAGGTCAAATGGTAATATGGATCCACAATTCACAACGCCAGTCAATAACTGCACCATACAGATTGAAATATTTGATAAACTGAAAACCAAAAAGTAAGAAAAAACAAAAACTAAGAAGCCACACCAAGAGCAACTGCGAGTGTGAGAAGCTTCCCAATCTTTGACACTTGTTTCACACTGTTCTTGTATGATTTGAACCTCTTTAAAGCAACATCCTCCTCCAAAAGCTGCAATAGTTAAGTGTTAGGGAACTGAAGTTACTGAAGGCAAACAAAAACTGTGTCACAAGTCTCACAACTCAGAAAGAGACCCAATAAGAATTTATAACAACACAACACTAGCACATTACAGAAATAACAATCTAAACACCATCTCACAAAGTGCTGTAATATAAGAGCAAAACATCTTTACATGACTTGCTTCACACGCAAGCACACAAACACTCAGGTCAATTTCAATGTAACCGTGAATGAGACTATAGCTGAGTGCAAGAGATCAGTACAGCCTCTATCCTCAACAACTGAGTGATTCAAAAGATCAGCAGCGAAGGCACAACACTACTACAGCAGTTAAACCATTATGGTGTGATATATTTTGTTTGGATACATATACCATAATTCAAACAAGTTCTGCTTCTACATCATTTTCTTCAGTTGAAAAAAAAGTGAGTACATACAAATAGGGCTGTTCACTCACGGTTCGGTAAACCTGGTGGTGGAACCGGCAGGCGACACGAGAGCTACGGTAACTGCTCACTTGTACAGTGTTTCTGTTAATCTGCAAACCTTATCGCGCTTAGCTGGTTTGTTGAAGCAACAAGCCAGCAATGTAAAGACATCTTTGATACGATAATTTCATGTCTCATAAGTTTGTTAAATCATAAGCATCATGATCGAGTCACAGAGTGACACCATGAACAGGTGAAAAACCTAGTCATTAGATACGATTACAGCAACCCAAAACCTAATGGGTCATCCTGAACAAGATCCCATACTGGATCAATCCTGTTAATCCGACGCTGTTCCATCCGGATCGAATCGATGCACCCCGTGACCCTTAGCAGATCAGACAAAGAAGCGCGATCTAACTAACGCTAATCCAGAAACTGCGACGAGGAGCCCTAGTACAGCACACGACCTCGTAATCGGAGTACCAAATCGAGGAGACAGGGGAGATGACGGAGGGCTTACTGCTTTCTCGCGAGCGCCGAGCTCGACGTGGTAGCCTCGGCTAGGCTGGAGGCGCGGGTACGGCGACGATGGCGCGCGGAGGCGGGAACGGAGGGAGGAGAGGAAGGCGGGCTGGGCCATGGCGGAAACGGAGAGCACGGGAGGAGGTAGGCAGCGCGAAGGGCGGCGAGAGGTGGATGGTGGCGGCTGGAGGGGGAGGAAGAATGCGGCACCGGCACGATACGACGAGTTGGAGACCGACGGGGTTGGGGCGTTGGGCTGGTCCAGTCCAGTCCAGACCCAGGGGCCAGGGCTGGTGCTTTTCTCAATTGGTCCCTGACTCCTTGTGTTATTCCGTATTATTACTGAAAAGACCTCGAAGTGCAAGCTCATCGTGCCTTGCCTTGTTCAATTCGCGTGGACGAAACCGAAATTCTTATGTCATTCTAAGTTTCTACTACTCGAGTCTAGTAACAATAAAACAACAGCTCGGTGAAAGACGATTTAACAAAAAAAGGTTACTTAACAGGAACAATAACCATATCCAGGATTAGGGATAGAATTCAAGAGGATTTTCCGAGCACATATGGTTATAAAAGCAGGCGTAGTGTTCACATGTAAGGAATTTAACAGGCATCCAGGTACTCATACGCTTCAAAATGATCAAAGGGCCCACTGCAATTTTCAAACCATTTGCAAGACATGAACGAATGATTCCAATAACATGTACGTGCACTTTGCAATCATTTATTCTTTTTTTTCTCTCGAACAATTTGCAATCGTTTAGAGGTGGCAGCATTTTGCACGGATAAAAACAGTTGATCATTAAAGATAAAGCACATCATCAAGTTCGTTCAACAAACAAACTTTCAATAATCAGCATAACTTGGCTTATTACACGCTAAGAAACAAGCTTCGTACAAAACACCAAGCACCACATTTTTATAGAAACACAAAAATTTATACAACATTTTGTTGTCGGTATAAACAACGCGACCAAAGCGGTGTGCGTAGCACCAAAACCAACGAAAAACTCGGCCTTATAATTGCAGCACGTCAATGGACCATGACTCGTGAATAGTGACAAATCTCCCGCTACCCGTCCACTTCGAAGCGGATGGTTATGCTACCATACCTCAGGACATGCAGCGAATTGGTCACTAGTGTTACCACCAGTCTCTCGCTTCATGTAGTTACCATCGGCTGTTCTGCCTTCTGAGGGATGGAGCAAAGAAATAAGTGCTCACATCCTGTTCAATTGTCAGCACGGTGCTCTTTTCACATTAGGGCCTCTATTTGGAGATGGTGTTTTACCGCCACCAGCTAATCTCATCACTGTAAGTCAATTCATAGATGAAATCAAACATTGGGGAAATGTCAGAAAGTGTATAAGCTATCAAAGCTTCCACTTACCTCTTTCCCTCTCAAGCTCCTGATCCAACTCTTCTTTCCACTTCTTCTGCCTCTCAGCGAAGCTGATGCTGTTAACAAAAAATAGTTCCCATTAAATGAGAAATCAGTCATAGTAGAAAATGTATGAACCTACTACCTAAAAGCAAATTTTTTTTTGCAGAAAGTAGTTTCAGTTCAAAAACATGACAGAATAAGCGAACCTTGGGCTATCTGGGACATCAAGATGGCTTTTATCCGCAAACTCATTCAGTTGTGGGGATGCTATTTCTCTCAAAATTCGGCTGCTCTCCACACTACTGTTTGGGAATTGCTTACTGCATTTTGCAGGACTTGTATTACTCAAATTGTCACATGTTGGTGACAAGCCTCCTTTAATTTTAGTTGGAGGTGACTTTCCTCGAGGGGGCAATTTTGGGCTATTTGTGAACTTTCCCTTGGAAGATTGATCAGCTCCCTGACAACTCCCTGCATTCACTGTGTTGTAGAACTCCTCATATAAAGGTGTTTGTAGCTTTTTCAGGTCCAGGGCCTGCAACAAAGCAAAACTACCATTTAACCACCACTAGCAGGAAATTATTGAATGTGAGCGATCTTATAAAATATTATGTACCTTCTCCTCAAGAAATGCCTTAATCTTTGATTCTGTCAGTACATCATCGTCTTCACAACTTTCCTCACAAGGGAAAGTAAAATCGTTCTCAGTTATGCTGCTTTCAGCATGATTGGCTAATCCACTAAATTCTGTTGATAGATGAGAATTTTGCACTGGGCTTATGTCAAACTTGCTTTCCCAGTTATCAAGTGGTTCAGACATAGGATTATAGCTCTGAAAGCAACAGAGCGAAAAGTTAGCAGAAAGTTACGTGGCAGCTCAGAACCTCATTTGCAAAAATGCACAAAGTCAATGTGGCAGCTCATATGTAAAGAAAAATGAATTAGCTGAAGCAGAATACTTACAGATCCAACTACTGCATAGTCATCCTTGTCAGCAAACTCACACATGTCATCATCGTCACAACCACCCTCCCATAAGGGCTTGACATTTGATGATTTGTTGGAGTTAACAGTCGACCAGTTGGAAGAATGATTCAAATCCCTAGGAACAAGGGAATTAAGTCACAGAGTAAATAGAAATAAAGATGAGAGTTGAGATGATGGACAACCATAGGAGTCACAGAATTTACTTACAAGCCATTTGGCATATCATGTGAAGGAATCTTATCAACGGAAGTTTCCTGCATTTTCGTTATTAAGTTGATGAGGCAACATCTCAGACTACTAGTATTCGCATCAAAGATAAGATAAGTGGATGAATCAAACATCAGATTATGCTACTAATCAGACCTTGTGTGCGGCATGATTTACTGGCTGCATGTTGCCCGATTCTCCTGTAACAAATGGATGCTGAAAGAAAATATTTTGGGAAGTCATATCAGTACAATTAAAACCACTGCAATACCATTAGCTTACATTTCAGCAGTTACTGCAAATATACCTGTAACAAATCTGATGCAGTAGACCTCAGCTCTGGCTCCCTGAAAGAAGAAAGCAAATCAAGCAAGAGAAAAGACAAGTTAGCTAAACTTCCCAGTTACAGTAAGTTTTCCAATATTTTTCAAGGAATTATTGGCTAGGTGGTACAAATGACAGCAATAGGCATACTTCTGGAGGCATTTCAGCAGAAAATCTTTGGCCTCCGGGGAGAGATGTTCAGGTATAGGAGGGTGTGACTTTGTGGTTCCAACATGAAATAGAAGAGCAACCTGAAAAGATTTTCTTAATTCAACAAACAGTACTTTTTAGAGGGTGCTTTGGTTTAGGATCATAAAAGTTTACCTCTTGATACTGCTGGCTCCATGGTGGTTTCCCAGTTGCCATTTCAATGACTGTACATCCCACACTCCAAATATCCGCAGAGCTGAAAGAATGGAATAGTGAGGATTGGCTTTGCAAAACAAGAACAAAGAAAGAAAGGACATGATTCTGATTTCTGAAAAACTAAATATTATTTCAAATCACAGTGTACTACTCCATCCTTGCTATAAGTCACACATCCGTAGCAACAAACCAAGTAAAATAGCAGATGAACTTCGTTTATATTCAGAATTGAATTATCGCAAAGTAAGAAACATTTGAAATATCCTTCCGAATTTCTGCGGCTGACAATATATGGCATATACTAGTCATTCAGCAAACGAGATTGGAGGTGACATGTACTGGGACAATCTTTGTAGTTCCATAGGATTGCATATAAGATATCATTCTGTGTGAGCAATTTTATTCTGTCCCAGAAACCATAAATTTCTGAGAATTTAAAGGCTAAAGAAGTACAGCTAGTAGCATAATTTCACATCAGGCACAATTTTCTTCAAAACACTGCATATCAGTTTCCAATATAGAAGTGAAGTTTGAAAAATTATTGATATTAAAATTAATAAAGAAAGGTATAGCTAGAAAATGATTTTCCCAAGATATCAATTAGAGAAATCTGAAGAAGACAAGAAACAATGGCACTGGTGGAGGTTTTATTATACAAGCTATGCCCACTTCCAACAATGACTTCAGGTGCCATCCAATATGGTGTTCCTTTCATCGTTTTGGCGGCTGTCACAGTAGCCTGGGAAAGCATGGCGTATATTGTTATAAGTGAATTGACAGAAACTTGATAATAACTTGAATAAAACAAATATGTAGTGAAATCATATCATCCAGTACAAATGAAGGAGGAGGCAGATATTATAATACACAAATGCGGCAAAACATGATGCTATCCGATTACAACACATGCTGACAGTCCTGATACTATACCAGAATGCACAATATGGTCATAACTCATAAGGTGAAAGATAAGAGTAGATCATATTGGCTACATACAACCTGCTTACTTCAGTACTTCAGCATTGCCCTATATATTACTGTTAAATGTAGTGGCATCCATATTTTGTTTTGTTGGACCTCCTAGGCTTCTACAGTACCAAATCACATTAGGTCATTACTTCATACAGTAGCAGTGTGGTGCAACATAACCTATTGTTGCTTTTTCTTGCCCTCCTATATATGTTTTCTTCTCTATCGCACAAATTGCAAGTAGTTCTCCAAAAGGTAGGTACCTGCATGGACTCACCCATTCATGTCTGGTTAAATGGAAGTTTGTATTTCATTTTAAATGTTCCATTATTGTTGTCCAAGCAAAGGCTGGAATAAATTCCATTTTTTAAATTGCCCAAGTTTTATGACTTCCCACGGTTATAGCAGACTTAGACTTGACAACTTAATTAGAAACTGAACATGGTATGGCAGACTTAGACTTGCCAACTTAATTACAAATTGAACATGGTATATTGGTCACAGATTTACCAACTTAGCCACTTGCTTCGATGCTCCAAAATCAGCAAGTTTGATGCACCCTTTATTATCGACTAGAATGTTTGCACCCTGAAATTTGACAAAATACCAGGCTCATCAGAGCAATCATAACAATGAAACAATCATAGACAATGATCTGCCATCATATGTTCAGATTCCAAAGTTTATACCTTTATATCTCTATGTATTATCGCATTGCTATGTAGATACTCCAATCCTTGCAGAATTTGTTTAGTGTATTTCCTAATGACCTGATCAAAAAATTATATGGATGAGTTTCTTCAACGGTGAACTCAGTACAACAGTCAACCACAAAGATTGATGGCTACTTACAGCCTCAGGGAATGAACCGAGCTTCCCTAAAAGTGACTGAATGGACCCTCCAGGCACAAATTCCAGCAAAATATTTAGTGTATCTTCCTCCCGAACAGTACCAAGATACCTCTTTATTAGGAAAAAAAAAGAGAGTAAATCAAACAACAACAACTGCAACTATCAAATTAGAGAAACATTCTAGTATCCACTCACAACAATGTTCAGGTGCGACAAATTCTTTAGCAGCTTCACTTCTTCTTCAAGCTCTTTAATATGTGCCTAAAATCACAAAAGCCAAAGCGGAAAAAGCGCCTCGTATGAGACAGAATCCTAAAAACTGAGATTCGCAGCAAAACAACAGGCGGACGGAAAAAATGGCACTCACTTGGGCTTTCTCCCGTGTGGCGTTACTAGTCCCTATCAAAACCTGCAATAGAGCAAGTCATCACAACCGATGCCTCCAAAACTCGAAACAGTAGAAAACTAATCACAGCGGCGAAATCCAACACCTGCTTGACGGCGAGGAGCTCGCCAGAGTCCAGGTTCATCCCGAGGTAGACCTGCCCGAACGCGCCGCATCCGATCAGCTCCCCTTTCCGCCACCTAATCGGCGGGTTCTCCTCTCCGTCGCACCGACCCCTACCCCGCCGCCGCCGCCCAGTTCGTCGGGCGCCGGCGCCATCAGGCAGCGCGGCGGGGAGGGGCTCTTGGAGATGATGCCGAGCAGGCCCATCCCCCGCGACTTCCGGAGGCATGAACTGATCCGCACGCCGATCCCGCCCCCGCCGCCAAAGGGAACGGCGGGGGGCTCTGTGGGGGCGGCGGCGGCAGGGCGGAAGGAGATGGACCGGCGCACGGAGTCGAAGAGGTCGTGGAAGCCGGTGCCGCCACCTCCGGCGTCGTCCCGCCGCATAGCTGGGCTCTAGGGCTCGGCGCGCGCCTTGGTCGACGGCGTGCGGTTGGATCGAATCGTGGGCCGGTTGCGTGTGGTCGAATGGGGAATGCAGACGCTCTCGGGGGCGGGGTTTTGAAATTTCGGGGTTTGTGGGTCGGCGGCGGACGGAAATGCCCCTGGCGACCGTTAGCGAGGGAGCATACGGGAGTGGAGTCGTTCGGCTTTAGCGCGGACTACGTGTGGACGCGTTGATTACCCGGAAGTGGACTCTGGAAGTGTGGAGTGCGTCAGAGAAATGGGCTCCACGTTAGCTAGTGATCACTTTACTTTAGTCTGATCTATTTCTGAAATGGAGTGTGAGTTTCAAGGGATTTTACAGGAATAGGCGCCTGTAAAATGGAAACTTTGGCACTTTCGAAAATGAGGGGATTTGACATGTTTATCTAAGCCATTGTTTGTTCGTGGGGCATAATTATATTGTACTAGAGGATTACTAGTAACTATTTCATCAAGAGTAGGGATACCCCCCTCAAAAAAAAATCAAGAGTAGGGATGCACTAGAAGAAGAGATTTTATGCCCAAGTTTCCTAATTTGTTTTGCGACCAAAGTTTCATACATTAGTCCCCATTGCCATTTGAAATGTGATCAAGTGTACGCATTGTAACATTTATGACAATACTTAATAATCCTCAAAAACATCCGCATAAAACAATCTCACGAAGTTTTGCTGAATTGTGATGTGATTATCACATTCTTGTGTGCAGTTTGCACTATATGTTTTTATGAAACCTGAACTTGACTATACTATTTAGAAAATACGATAAAAAAAACTAGACACTTGATACACAAAACTAACTGTAGCTGTAGATCTTGTTTGGAATTTAGAATATTATATATTTCAGTATAAGAATAAAATCAGGTGGGATACTAGTTGAACTCATGTTCCTTGCACGCTTATCTCTAGTCTACATACTCAAAGTAAAACTTATCTTCTTGATATGATTAGTAGTATTATATTAGCTAGGATGATTATTTATCAGTGATCTTATTATTTTGCACATGATTTTTTTTCCCGAAAAGGTGGAACCTGATTATCTTGGAAGACTTCTTTTGTTGTTGGAACTGGCATATTGGAAATTTGGAGGACCTGGCTGAAAATAGATAATGCCAAGTAATCTACCCTACCCAAAAACATCTTTGAGCCCGTCCCCACCGCACTGCGACCACGCCACGGCCACGCCCACCGCGATGGCGCTTCACCATCTCCGCCTCGCGCCGCTCGCGCTCCTCCGCTTTGCTCCGCTGCAGACTCTCGCCTCCTCCCGCCTCGCGACGCACAAGCACCACGTCCTCTTCTTCGCGCCGCCGGCACGGCAGTGGCGCCTTCTCTCGCCCGCCGCGAGTCCCCGCACGCTCGCCACCGCAGCTGCCGAGGCCGACGACGCTGGCGTGGGCTCGGGCGACGGCTTCTTTGCGGAGGAGAGGATGTCGTGGAATTCTCTCGGCATATCGGACCGTCTCGCTTCCGCCTTGCGCGGCGCCGGGCTCGCGAGGCCTTCCCTTGTACAGGTAGAGTTATGCAGAATTCTGCTCAAGGTTGCCGCTGCTGCACACGCTAGGTGCTCGACGAAATGTCAGAGCTCGCTTGAACGTCTAGTACATGTGTATTCGTCAGCTGTATAGTAGGCATATGCATCTTTTTTTTTTCTTTTTGCTCTTTTGAATTTTGGTCTTGTCTATTCGTGGGAATTAACTGGGCATTCTGAACTAGATTATTGGGGTTGAAAGTTAAATAAGTATCAGCCAGCTGTCCACTCCGACTGAACCAAATTCTACTGTAGGGTATAATATACCTCACTTGCAATAACTTTATTAGTTTAATATGTAATTGAGCACTGGATAATTCTGGTGACACACGTGCTGTTTCTCTTTGTAGGATTGATTAATTTGACAGGTGATTGCCTTGTCAATGACCAAAAATATTTTCATTTTCGTTTTGAATTTGAATTCATTAACTGGTACTTCGGTATACAAGATTGCAAACAAGGTTGTTGGCATGAGTGATCAGAATAATGGGGGACTAAACACACGGCGTGCGAACAAGAGGGGGAGGGGGTGATAGGAAGGGAAAAGACTTTGTTTTCCTTTGCTTGTCTAAACTACGATTGGCTGCACAACGTGGAGCTGGCCGATGATGGGAAACGATCTCTAAAATGATGCTTAAATACTTAAACTTATGCTAAAAAGCAAACTGACTGAAGCTTGTCTCATGTCTCTTGACGTCGTCTCTTCATACATGATATATGTGGTCCTTTGCTTCTTGTACACTTTGCTGACCATAACATACTCAGGATATAATTTTTCTCCGTTTTTAATCGTAGCAACCACTTAACTTTACTGTTGCCTTGATCGTAGATATGATTGGGTTCAGTACTTAGTTACAGCCATACTTTTAATAAATTATCTATCAGATGGTAACTAATATTCTTGCTGGGACTAGAGATCTAAAATGTTATTTTCTAACTGCCTTATTCGTTGGCCAGTGTTGCACAATGATGTTTACATAGTGCTTTAAATGTCATGCAGGCAGCTTGTATACCACACGTTCTCACAACAAATGACGTTATTGTTGCTGCAGAGACTGGCAGTGGCAAAACTCATGGTTACCTAATTCCATTGATTGAAAAGTTGTGCTCCAGTTCTTCTAACACAGAAGATGGTAGTTGCCAAGACAATACCGCAGGGGCACATGACATTGTTTTGGTCCTTTGTCCCAATGTCATGTTGTGTGAGCAGGTTGTTCGCATGGCCAATTCATTGCTTGATGATTCTGGTGAGCCACTTAAAAGTGCTGCTGCTGTTTGTGGGCCAAAGGTATGCTCTATCTCAACAAAGTGTTATGCTAATTGATGCATATGGTAAACTTCTTTTTTCCTCTCCCGCATGTTCTCTGACTTACAGATAAGCAAGTGATTAGCCATGTTACATTTCACTGAATGCCATTTTTTTTGTTCCAATTTTTCTGAAAGGGGATTACAGCATCAACAGTGATATTTGTTTCATGCTTTAGATTCCTATTTTCTGCAGTACTCTAATAACACCAGTCATTTGATGTGTGCATGCACATTTCATTGCAGGGTTGGCCAACTGTTCATCCAGATATTCTTGTAGCCACTCCAGCTGCTCTCTTGAATTATCTATTTGACTATGACCCAGAAAAAAGGAGAAGAGAGAGATTCCTGCGCAATGTAAAATTTATAGTAAGTTCTTTAGTGAAACATTTTTTGGGTACTAGCACTTGTGTCTTGTATAGTCTTTGGTGCTTGATATCTTCATTTTCATTACCTGTCACCTGGATGAGAATCTGCAACAGTGTTGCTTTAGAGTCATGATGAAATATATATGTAGTTTTTCTGGATTGGTAGGATTTCCTAGTTTCCATTTCATTTTATTCCGGTCGATCCGCCTGAAATGGGATGTCGATCCAATTCAATCCCAATTCTCAGATTGGGATGACATACCCAGGTCCTGGTGCATAGTCCCCGTTTCCGGTGACTGTGGTACTAGATGATCCTGTGGCTACGATAAATTCCTAATACTAGTTTATTTGGAATAGGTGTTTGATGAGGCAGACATGCTACTTTGTGGAAGTTTCGAGAACCAGATCATTCGTCTCATCCATATGTTGAGGTTTGATGAAAAGCTACTGTCTAGGGCAAAAGATTCTGGAAAAGAAGTGCCACTTACATCTGATGATGAATATCATGAGGATTCCGACTCTGAGATTGCTGGATTTGCTGGTGGTGATGATGAAAATGAAGACAATATTGTTCACGATGGACCAGTCAACATGAAAAATGGTCATGCTAGAGCTCGCAAAGACTGGAGGAGGGTTAGAAAAGTTTATAGCCGCAGCAAGCAGTATGTCTTTGTTGCTGCTACCCTTCCTCAAAGTGGAAAGAAGACTGCTGGTGGTGTTCTGAAACGTATGTTTCCTGATGCTGTGTGGGTTAGTGGCACTTACCTGCACCGTCATAACCCCAGGTATGAACTCTGTTTTAGTATAAGCCTATGCAGCCGTTTAATCTGGATGTTCTTCTCTTTAATGTTGTTTGGCCATTTGATTGAGCATGAGCATAGGGAATTCGTTAGCATTATTAAAATGTACCTAGATGTTTTTCATAGGATCCCATTTTAATTCTTCACGTCATATTCCCACCTTAGTTTTGATTAGTGCACCATGTATGCAGATTAGAGCGAAGATGGATAGAGGTCACTGCTGATACACAGGTTGATGCTCTTCTCGATGCTGTAAAATATGGCCTGAAAAGTGAAGCTCAGGATTCAGATGTTCTTCCAAAACGCACTATGGTGTTCACAAACACCGTCGATGCTGCTAATTCAGTCTCTGCTATATTGCATCGTGTTAATATTCCTTGCATCTTGTATCACCGTGAAACTCCCATGGACGAAAGGGCAAAAAATTTGCAACAATTTCGGGAAAGAGGTGGTGTTCTGGTATGCACGGATGCTGCATCTCGTGGACTTGATATCCCCAACATTTCTCATGTCATTCAGGTATGAGATGCCAATCGAACTTTCATTTCTGTGACATTTGTCTTTTTTTTTCTCAGTTCAGAAAGGAACTCAATTATTTCCGTATAACCATTAACAGTTCAAACAACAATACTTGGAAGACTGATGCGAAATAGTTTATCATGCCACTATTTGAGACTTGATAATTGATCAAGCTACATCTTGTCATTTCATTGAATGCTTTGTAGGCGGAGTTTGCTGCCTCGGCTGTTGATTTCTTGCATAGGGTTGGTCGCACTGCCAGAGCTGGCCAATCTGGCATAGTAACTAGCCTGTACACAGAGGCGAATCGTGATCTTGTAAAAGCAGTCCGTCAAGCAGAGGAGTTGGCTCAGCCAGTGGTAGGCTTATGTTCCATCATTACTGTTTGTGGCATTAATAATCCTTCCAAGATGTCATGCTTAACAAAAATCATGTTTTATGAACAGGAGAGAGCGTTCAGCAGGAAAAGAAGCTTCCGCAACAAGTTGAAGAAACAAGCGCTACAAAAGCGTGAAGCGCTCTTATCTTGATATCGCAAACGTCCTATGTTTAAGGGGAAACAGATAGGTCTAGAGGTAGTTCATCTTCTTGCCATTGTTCAGTTTATGGTTCCGTGATAGTTTGCTTGTAAGGAACGCGTCCTATATTCTGAAAAGAGAAATAACTGACCTCTGTCTGTGTGGATTGAGAATGAAAATAATACTAGTACGTGTGAAATGACCAAAGATGAAAGCTTAGCTCAGATATCGTCTTGAAGAGTTGAGTTTAACCTTAACCTGCTCGGTGAACATAACTATAGCGCTTACGCCGCGTGACGGAGCGCGACTGGAACTCCTGGATAAGAGAATCACCGTGTCCAACTAGGATTCCAAGTCCGTGTGCCCCTATATAATAGCGACAAAGTAACCAGCCCGATCGGTTGCCGTGACCGTTTCTCTTGTCGACGCGTCGGCACTACTAGTTACTAGTACGATTTACGACTCCACATGGACGACCCGCCGCTTCCACTGGATCCCAGCCTCGCGCCGGTTCTGCTCTTCGACTGCGGCCGCGGCGGCGTCGAGCCGGAGGAGGCAACCGACGATGCCAGGATCGTGTACAGCATACCCAAGAAGCAGGCGATGCTGGTGAGGGGACTTGGCAGCCTCATCGACGACGTGAGCTGGATCACGCAGCAGGGATGGGTGCTGAGGCTCGATCCGGACACGCGCGACGTGTCCCTGCGCGACCCCTTCAGCTCGCGCAGCGTGCGTCTGCCCCCGGACCCGGACGGCCTCTTGGCAAGCAGCGACGTCACGAGGTGCGTCATGTCGACGCACACGCCGACGGACCCGGGCTGCGTCGTGCTGGTCATCCACCGGAACGATCCGGTCCTGTGCTGCTGCAGCCCCGAGGGAAGCCAGTGGTTCAGGCACGAGTACCAGCCCGAGATGCTGGTGGACGGTGACCACCTCGACCCCGATGGTCGCGAAGACATCATCCAGGAGGTTGTCAGGCTCGTACCTGTTGGGGACAAGTTCTACACGTATTTGTACGGTTTTGGTAAAATGGTCACCTTTGAGATCTTGCAAAACCGAATATTGCTTAGCTCCCACGCGGTGGCCACGCCGCCGTGGCCACCGGTTTGCCACTTCATGAAACTTTGCCTGGTGGAGTCATGCGGGGAGCTGTTCATGGTGCAATTTTACTACTCGCAACTTTGTACAGAGAGAAATCTACGTGTTCAAGTGCACAAGCTAGATTGGCATAGGAACGCCTGGGTCAAGGGGACAGGGCTCGGGATCAACCGGGTCTTTTTCCTCAGCATCGATCAGTACAGCAACAGTGACGATCTGTTCGGAGCGTCCCTGCCGGCAGACAAGTCTGTCAAGGAAAATTGCATCTATTTCACCAATACTGATGACAAGGTGTTGTACATCCACGACGTGGAGCGAGCGACGACCACCTTGCTCGATCCTGCCTCTCAAATTCCAGATGCCATCATGCCCATACTTTTGATGCACGTTGTCTAGGCCATGTTTGGCATGGCTCCGCTTCACAAGAGAGCAGTTCCACTTCCAAACTCTGCTCCGGAGCAGCTCTGTGATGGAGAGCTGGAGCTGTTTGTGGATGTGTTGGCTAGATTACATGGAGCTGCATGCTCAAGAAAATAGAGTTTTAAGGGTAATTTGACCATCATGCTTTTGGTTGGCCTTAGTGTATTTTTCACCTCCAAATGAAATTGAATTTGTAAAGGAAATATAAGTTTCAACCAATCAAATAAAATAGAAGTCCCTTTCCTCGGCGGTCCTGGGTGGCGGTCGCTCCGGATGCGTCCTGGGCGGACCTGGGGGCTTCCTGCGGGAGGACTTCGGCGGCAGCACTGGGGGAATCACGTCCGCTCGGGTGCGGAGTCGCCCGGGCGGACGGGTCTTCGTCTAGGGCGGTGGCGGGTGGGCCACCGGCGACGGGCTAGGGTTTCCTGTGGGCACGGGCAAGCAGGGGCACAGCGCTGTGTACAGGCGTCGAGGGGCGGGGGGGATAAAATAGATCAAAGCGTTTTTTTGTGTAACCAGTGGTATTTGCGGGTAACTTCTATTGAACTCCGCGTCTAGGTTTATTTCCTCCATTCTGGGAGCAGCAAAAGGGGTGCTCCATAAAAATGAAGTACAACTCCCTCAACTCTTGGGAGTTCACCTGCTCCGAGGAGTTTTGGAGTGGGGCTGTTTGGCTGGTTTGAGGCAGCTTCGGACTGAGGTTCTGCTCCGGAGCCATGCTAAACACGTCCTTAAATATCTAGTGTGTTCCAAATTCTGGCTATTTTCATTTCATTACATCGATTACCTTCTCGCTGTATGTAGCAATTAAATCACCATCTCTCTCCTTCTCACTTCATGTCTCTTTAATCTCTATGTCTAAAACTAAAACAACAAGTATAACACACACACACATTGGTATTACAAAATGTACCAAAACATTACGTGATATATGAACATAATAAGTTATTATGTTTGCAATGTATGCTGAAATTGTAACATAAGTTGGTCAAAATATTATACAGAAATACAATCATAAAAATTCTAACATATTTGTAAATACATATATCATTTTTTATTAGAGCATCTCTAATAGTCTCCTAATAATTTACTCTGAGTATGACAGTATTGAGCTCCAATACTGTTTTTAGAATATTGGGAGTGAGCGCTCAACGGTTTTCCAATAACTCGCTCCTAATAATTTCATCAATTCTATTTTTCTCTCTCTTTATCATGTACAAACACTATTAAATTATGAATTTCATTTCATAATAATTTAAACAATTATATTTTAACCACAAAAATTCAATGTTATGTAAAATTTCAAATATGAATATAACATGTTGCACCGATGCATAAAATACACACAATAAATTTTCTAGTATATTCCATCATAGTAAAATTTATTTCATGATTTATGGATGTATCATTATTTTTATATGAATTCTATAATTATTAGGGCTATCACTTTTCTTTAGGATCTAGCTATTGAGAGGAGAGAGACTCCCAATCTATTGGGACGCGAGAGGTGGATATTGAGAGACTCTTAATAAGAGTTTAGTATTAGGAGACATTGAGAAACTGTTGGAGCATCTCTCATACAATATAATAATTTTTAGGTATTGGGAGCCTTCTTGAGAGACTTTTTGTCGGTGTTCGAACCACCGGCGGTAGAATTTGTCCCGGGTATCACGCGTTTTAGGCCGGATGATACACAAGGGAGGACACGAAGGATTTATGCTGGTTCGGGAAAGCTCCCTACGTCCAGCGGAGGTGGTGTCGCGGCGTCGTGTTCCTTGCATCAAAATAGAAGGCAGAGTACAGGAGTGGTGGGACAGGAGCGTGCTCCAAGTCCCGTGCGAAAACGAGCGTGTTAGGTGTGTGGGTGTGAGTGATGCGTGTCTCTGCGCTGTTCGCTTGTCCCGCGCGTGAGAAAGGCTCGAACCCCTTTATAGTTACGGGGGTAGCGCTCGAGTTATAAGAGAGAGAGAGATGCTTAGTCGCGGGGTCGGTCGAGCGCCGTTGTTGTCTCGTTGGCCTTCTCCCCGTGCGTATCGACGGGGTTGATTTGGTGGTCGCGTCGCTCCTGTAACGGGGAATACCGGGATGGTGTGCTCTGCGTTTGAAAGAGCCGCGGATGGCGTCGTTGCAGAGTGGTTGGAGTGGACAGGCCATACCCGTCCTTCTCTCGTCGGGCGCAATGATGGTTTGGGACTGGTCGAGCCAGGAGGATAGCCTGCTCCGTAACTTGAGCTTGCCGGCGAAGGTCGTGCGAGGCGGAGCGTAACTCGAGCTCGGCCTCGAGTTACACCTGTTCGACGGACGTGACGGGGAGTCGTACGTCCGTACGTCGGCGAATAATGGCTTCCCCGGAGGCTTCGGTCCACGCCAACTCTTGTCGGACAACAGGAACGGCACGTCCCGTCGGCGTGGCCTGACGGGAGCAGGTGGTGGCAGGGAGGGATGGGGTTCAGCCCCCCCGCCGATGATTTCCGAGTAACGCCCACGTGGGCGCTGAGGTGGTCTCACAACAGGTAGTCTATATAGTTATAGATAGGTTCACAATGGCCCTGTTCGTTTCCCTCCCTCTAAAATTTAGCACTGTCACATCAAAGAGAATCTTACTATTTATGAATATTTCGATCAATTTAATGTCAAAACCCTTTTAGAGATTGATGCTAATTTTCGAGATGAATCTAATGAGCTTAATTAATCTATGTTTTGCTAAAGTGTTGCTACAGTAACCGTCTTCTAATCACGACTTAATTAACCTCATTAGATTCGTCTCGTGAATTAGTCTAGGGGTCTGTAATTTATTTTATAATTAAATTTTATTTAGTACTCATAAATATTAAGATTCTTTTTAATGTGACAGCTATAAAGTTTAGACCCCAAGAAACGAACACACCCAATGTCTAAATCAAAAACAATCAATAGAGATGAGTGTGAGTGGTAAAATATTTTTTATTCACTACAGCTAGTCTATAAGCATAAGGATAGCTTTTACTATTGACTACTTATAGACTAGTTGCACAATATTTCAGTCAGTCAATACCGACTTTTTTATTGCTTATAGGGTGTGTTCGTTTCCGGGGTCTAAACTTTAGAGCTGTCACATCAAAAAGAATCTTACTATTTAGAAGTAGTAAATAAAGTTTAATTATAAAATAAATTACAGGCCCCTAGACTAATTTACGAGACGAATCTAATGAGGTTAATTAAATCGTGATTGGAAGACGATTACTGTAGCATCACTTTAACAAAATCTAAATTAATTAAGCTCATTAGATTCATCTCGAAAATTAGCACCAATCTGTCAATAGGGTTTTGTCATTAAATTGATCAAAATATTCATAAATAAAAAAATTCTCTTTGATGTGACAATGCTAAATTTTAGAGGACAGGAAACGAACAGGACCATAGACTACTTTACAACCACATTGTGCCTGCCCTAAAGATGGAGACACGGAGTGTGAAATGAGATCATCTGCGATGACATTGCATTTTTTAAGTCAGGGACGACGGGCTTGGAGAAAAGACTTAGCTTCTATTTTCTGCTGTCACACGCAATCTCCTTGCTTGCTCCGTCGATCCGCCTCCGTACGATGGTCATGCATGGATATTTTTGGTATTTCTCCAATGAAATCAAGGCTTCGTCATCGTTTCGATAATATGTCCATGAAATTTATATCTTTTTTTTGGTATAATGGTTACAACCTAATTTGTGGATGAAAATACCCTTCTTCTTTTTCGTCCTCTCTTTCCTCTATCTCCCTTCTTTTCCCCTCCTTCTACTGGACTCCTTGTGCTCGTCCCTCCTGTGCTCTGGCACTGCCCTGGCTAGCACCTAGCAACAACGAGGGTGTGGCGACGGCGGCGGCTCCCTAGTCAGCAATGAAAGCACACGACCCTCCAGCCAAGGCGCTCAACGACAGTCAGTAGACCGTAAAGCAGAGATTCGTGATCGAGGGCCCCCTCCCAAGGCGCACAACGGCGATGCTCGACCCTTAGCGGCAGCGCACGACCACATCGCGGTGACGCTCTTGACCGGAGAGAGAGAGAGGTAGAAGAACCGTTGAAGGCATTGTTGTCTCCAAAATATGTTATGGTCATTGTAGAGAGAATATGAATTTCATGTCATTTTATCAAGCTCAATGTTTGGTGATCATTTTTACAAATTCTCTCGATTTCATGGTCAAAATACCAAAATGTCCTCCCAGCGCGCCTGCAAAAATTGCTACGCACCGGACATACTTCTGTAGGTCCCACATGATGGTTGACAAGTTAGATGTTTCGTCTCCTAGTGCATTTAGCTAGTCGTGTGCTTGCTTGGTTAAAAAGCTAGCACGTAAAAACTATAATCACCGTCAAGCAAAGCATCTCGTTTCTCGTCACGTGGGTGCGGGCCCGGGCAGCAGAATCGTATCAACGTGCGTAGAAAAGGCTTTTGCGGTTACGTTACGTATTCGTTCGTGTTACGACGGGTTCAGGAACGGATCGCATAGGAATCCACAATATAACATGTTGCCCGCAGTGGGTTGTCTCGCAGTATTGTAATCGCAACTCACGGGCGATACAAATAAGCCATCGATTTGAGGCATTGATGATGTCGCATCCGGTGCAAGAACGGGGCTGGGCGTGGCTCCCCGCCGACCTGCTCCGCGAAATCCTTGCGCGGCTGCCGTGGTCGAGCCACCCGAGCTTCGCGGCCACCTGCAAGCATTGGAGCACCATCGTGTCCCCGTTCTACCCGGCCTGGCTCACCCCGGTCCTCCTGAACGCCGTCGACGTCGGATCCACTAACCTCCGCTACTACAGCCCCTACTACCACAAAATATTCGAGGTCTCTGAGACACTAGATAGACCCAATGCCACCGTCTGCTGCTCCAGCGGGCACCACCTTACGCTGTGGCGCCGTGTGGATGACGATGTACTAGTCGTCCGTGCCAACCTCGTGACCGGTTTCATCCAAGACTTGCACCCACTCGAAAGATACAACTTCGACTTTGTCGTCTACGACGGCGAGCACATAATGCTGGGCATCAATGCGTCTGCTGGCATCCTCAGCGTCGTTCGCAATGTTGAGCGTGACGGCGACTGGTCCCGCTACCGGCAGTTCTCGGAATTGAGCACCCCGGACCAACAATTTAGAGTATCACCCGTGACAAACCCGGTCCTGCACCACAACTTGCTCTACTTGTTGGCGAAAGACGGGAGGTTGGCCGTGTATGATGACAACCGACACGAAGAAGGTTTCAAGATTCTGGACAAGCCCACGAATCAGGGTTTCAAATGTGATGACGTCTACTTATTCGAGTCAGATGAAGGGGACCTCATGGCCGTTCTGACTGATCGCCGCGGGTCAACGTTGTACGTTGTAAAGCTTAACGAGCAAACCATGGAGTGGGAGAAGGTAGAAAGTATGGAGGGGCGGGCACTGTTCACAGGCACTCTCAGGACGATGATGGTGAAGACTGACGTTAGTTGGATGCGAAACAGGGTCATCTTTCCAAGGTTGCACCAGTGGCCTGATATCATCCGGTGCGATCTTGTTCATCAGGATGGCGAACTAGCGTTTGTGCCGAAGTCTGAGATGGCGTCCCAACAACGTCGTGGTGCAGACGGCAAGAACATATGGACTTGTGGATTGGGACCAGACGAATCGACAGAGTTTTGGGGGACTGCAAGCTTTGATTACAAGATCTGGGTCAATTTTGAGAAATTAACCCCATAGTATAATATAATGGTTCCAAGCTATACTCATCAATCAATCTCAAGTATAGCACTTCAGTTTTCATCAGCCTTAGCTATCTAGTTGATTTCGTATTTTTTAGGCTTCCAAAGTATATTAAAACTGTATATGCATTTCGTAAAGCGCAACTTTTTAAAGAGTTTGTTTATTTTAGAAAAATGAAGTCTATATTTAAATATTTATATCGTCCATGGAGAATCGAGGGAAGGCGAGCAATTTAACGATGCACAAGCGTAAAAGACTAAGAGAACCCAAAACAGCAGTTATGATGTTTTTTCAATTTCATCATACACCCTAGTACAGAAATGGCGAAGGTTGCTCTAATATTGATTATCGTGTCACAACACGCTTCATGGTTCATGCACCGACACTGCTACAGAAGACGATGGGTCGATGTCATGGATGATAGACGAGCATTGACAAGATGAAACTACAAGAAAGTATTCTTGGTGACGTGTTTCGTAGAATAATCCAGCAAATCAAACAATTTCTGTAACTTTGCTGCAGGCCCAGGATATAAAACTATAAGTCGTGTTTCAACTCCCTTTAATGATAAAATGAATCGTAATAAAATATTTGATGATTCTTAATTTTTTTAATGAGACGAATGGTCAAACGGAATGAAAATAGTCAACGACGTCAACAATTTAAAAACGGAGGGAGTATTTCAGACTTCGTAAAAAATCACCTTTTCAAAGCGTGTGGTGTGAGCTTTGGAAATCCAAATCATTGCTCAATTAACTTTACAAACCAAAATGTGAGATAATGTGAGACGTATATTATTGTGAGAAATATTAATGTAAAAGCTTTTGAATATTCAAAATAGGATTAAACTCTAAAAAGTAACAGAGGAAAGGCCATGGAGATAAGCTGGGTAGAGGATACCGAATATTCAGTTGACAATATATTGTACATCCTTACTGCAAGAGAAATGTGCTTAGTTTTTCTTAGTCCATTCTTAATAGCCTATTTCATTTCACGTTTTTCAAATATGACACGTCAGGTTTCAGTCTTGTTCCATGAAATGAAATTACAACGGTAATTTCATTTCACAGTTTCATATGCTAAACAGTGCATCAAATGATTGCATAGGTACACCAGTTTTCTTTTTTTTCGCATGAAAGAAAAAGTATGAATGCACCTTTCATTCTCTTGTCACCAGGGAAGTGATGCTCTTTTCACCAACTTGAAAAGAGCGCCACTTCCCTTTCATCCTAGTGAAAAGCTTCTCTCCTTTTTTATAAGTATTAAATAGTATATCATGTCATGTTATTAACAAAGGTGCTTAGTTACCCTGCTCCCACTCAGAATGAAAGGCAAAACTCTTAAAACTCCTACCTGGGCGTTCCATGCGTCAAGTCTTGTGAAAGATGAAAGGTCTACTAAAATCTCGGCTTTTATGAGTAGAACCTGCTCCCTGCACATAGCGAAGGAGTCAAAGCCCCCGCCGCATGCATATGTCAGAGCGCGACTCGAACTCCTGGATAAGAGAATCACCGTGTCCAACTAGGTATTCCAAGTCCGTGTGTCCCTATATAATCGCGACAGGGATCGAGGTAAAAGTAACCAGCCCGATCGGTTGCCGTCGCCGTTGCTCTTGTTGACGCGTCGGCACCACTAGTTACGATTCACGATCCCACATGGACGACCCGCCGCTTCCACTAGATCCCAGCCTCGCGCCGGTTCTGCTCTTCGATTGCGGCCGCGGCGGCGTCGAGCCGGAGGACGCAACCGACGACGCCAGGGTCGTGTACAGCATACCCAAGAAGCAGGTGCTGCTGGCGAGAGGACTGGCCGGCTTCATCGACGACGTGAGCTGGATCACGCCGCAGGGATGGGTGCTGAGGCTCGATCCGGACACGCGCGACGTGTCCCTGCGCGACCCCTTCAGCTCGCGCAGCGTGCGTCTGCCCCGGACCCGGACGGCCTCCTGGCAAGCAACGACGACACGAGGTGCGTCATGTCCACGACCGGGCCGACGGACCCGGGATGCGTCGTGCTGGTCATCCATCACGAGGACCCAGTGCTGTGCTACTGCCGTCCCGGGGATAGCCGGTGGTTCCGGCACGAGTACCAGCCCGAGATGCTGATGGATGGGGATGACCTCGACCCCGGTGATCGCAATGGAATCATCCGTGATATTGCCATGCTCGTACCGATACGGGACAAGTTCTACACGTTCTCATCGGATTGGGCTGGCAAGAATAAGATGGTGATCTTGGAGATCACACGGAACAACACACTGCTCAGCTCCCATGCGTTGGATAGCCTGCCAATGCCGCCGGTTTGCCGTTGCCTGCACCACTGCCTGGTGGAATCCTCCGGGGAGCTGTTCGTGGTGCATTTCTACCTCTCGCTGCTTTGTATCGTGAGAACTCTACGTATTCAAGTGCACACGCTGGACTTGCGCAGGAACGCCTGGGTGAGGGTAACACGGCTCGGGATCAACAGGGTGTTCTTCATCACCGATGATCAGCTTGGGGCGTCCATGCCGGCAGACAAACTTGGTTTAAAGGCAAATTGCATCTTCTATTCCGTAAATGCTGATGACAAGGGATTGTACGTCCACGACATGGAACGGGCAACGACAACCTTGCTTGACCCTGGCTCTGAAATTCCAGATACTGTGAAGCCCACACTTCTTATGCCTGTAGTGTGTAGTCTGAATCGAAAGGAAGAAAGTCTAAATTACTCCCCTCAAGTATAGCCAAAGTCTGAATAACCCCTAAACTATTGTTTGGTTCAGTTTACCAACCAAACAGTTTATTTTGTTCAATTTATCCTTCAATTAAACTTATCTTTTTTGTTTCTCCATGCACAAGTGGAGTATTAGTTAAAATTTCATGGGGTGATAGTTGGTATCATATTGTATGTCCAAAATTATAGTTTTGATTTTTTCAATATTTTTCATATATTTTTGTATTACCATATCAATATACTATTAAAGTCCATTCTGTATCAAAATAATTATAGAAAAGTCATGATGTATTTTTCTAACATGTGTTACAGCGTGTTCTAACACCATGTAAAATTTTACCATAAGACTTCACTTATGTCTGAAGAAACAAAAAAAAAGAGAAATTATGTTAGAGGGTAAAATGAACCAAATTGCACTATTTTAGGGTTGAACCGAACCTAAAAATTGTTCAGGTGGTTATCCAAACTTTAGCTTACTTTGAGGGAGTAGGATGAACTTTATCCTATCGAAAGTATATACTCTTTTTTCGGACAGGGGATTAGATTATGCCTATTTTTCTGTGCTTGATTCAAAAGTCACGCGACACTACTTAGGTCAGTCCCGTGCATAGTTTCATCTCACACTTACCAAAAGTGTCACATCAGATTTGGAGATATGATTTGGTGGATGAAATAGTCACTCTCAATGCACAGTTTCATCTCACGATTTCATAGACAAGTTGTAGCATTAAATTAACATGTAGTTGTTACATTGAGATTGGTCAAAATGTGTTAGGATAAAACTTTATGTTCGACTACAAGAAACCTGACATTCTATGAGGATCTATTTCTGTCACAAAACCTGAAAAATACATCATATACTGAAATTTGTGACGATCCCGTGACGAATGCTTAATGGTCACATAATATCCATGTTAAATGATATTCAATGATGATTTTTGTTGTTTTCGTCACTATTTTTTTGCGACGATTCTTTCTCCGTCTCTTTTCTATGACTTCTAGTTTTCATCATTAGTTACCTAAAAATGTCACAAGGTCTTACACACACACATGTGCTGGGCTATTTAGTGGTCACATTGGCCTTTTTTTTTCATATTTGACTTTTTATGTTATGGGCCAAATAAATGTGTAAAACTAGCCCAAATGGTTTATGGTCCAATCCATTTTTGTGGACCCAAAACATAAATAATGGGCTTATGCATAATTTTTTTACAAACCCATCATAATGAATGCAAGCCCAATTTTTATTTCATACATTATTTTTTTCTTCAGGAGATAAAGATAAGCTAGAGAACCTGAAAGGTGTCCTAGTGCTGTTTGAAAGAGTGTCAGGGATGAAAATTAATTTACATAAAAGTGACATCTACCCCATGAATATGGAGGATGATGCTCATAGTGTTTCTCATATTCTTGGCTGTAATCTAGGAGTCCTTCCTTCCTATGAAGTACCTTGGTGTCCCTTTACATTATAGCAAGCTTAGAAGGGAGGATATTCAACCTATAGTTGATAAGATCATTAGGAGGATAGCAGGTTGGAGAGGTTGTCTACTTTCTTATGCTGGTAGGCTTATTCTCATTAAGACATGTCTTGCAATATTTATCTACTCTCGTTTATAAAATTCCCCAAATGGGCAATTGATATGATTAACTCCCAGATGGCTAATTGCCTGTGGAATGATTTGGATGGCAGTAGGAACTCTCATTTAGTCAACTGGCCGAGTGTCTGTATGAGGAAAGAATTTGGGGGCTTAGGGATCCAGATTTGAGAGACCTTAATGTTTGCTTGCTTGCTTCTTGGATAAAAAGATATAATGAGGGAGGTGATAAACTCTAGAAACAACCAGTGGATTTTAAATACAAAACTAGGGAACTAAGTATCTTAAGGGATAATAGAAGTTCTCAATTTTGGAAAGGCTTTATGTGGGCGGCAACTACTACTAAGATGGGTTATAGATGGTTGGTAGGAAATGGGGAAAAGGTTAAGTTCTGGGAGGACAATTGGATGGGGTCTTCTAGTCTAGCTGTACAATTTTGGGATGTTTATATAATTGTCAATGAATAGACAACAACGATAGCAGAATTGTGGGACGGCGACATCTTAGATGTACTTTTAGAAGAACTGTTGATGGTAGAATCATGAGACTGGGAAGAGATTTGTACATTAGTCTCAACCTTGACCTTGTCTGCCAATGAAGATCAACTAATTTGGCAGTATAACTCGTCAAGTGTTTATTCTACACAATCGTTGTACAAGATAGTGAATTTTAGAGGTGTTCAGCAAGTGTACATTCCGGCTCTCTGGAAGCTAAACGTGCCTCCTAGAATACACATCTTCCTCTGGCTAATGTCTAAAAATAAAATTTTAACCAGAGATAATCTGGAAATAAGAAAACATATAGAGGATAACTCTTGTCTGTTCTGCACTGAGAAAGAATTGGTGCACCACTTTTTTTTTATTGTGTAGTAGCAAGTAGATTGTGGAAAGATCTAAGTAAAATTACTAAAGTCAACATTGGTGTTAACTATGAGTCTGTAGCTAGATTATGGCTGTCAAATAAGAGATATAAAGTCATGAATATTTTTACCTCTGCTGTTCTGTGGAGTATTTGGAAATTGAGAAACTCCTTATGTTTTCAGAAGACAAGCTGGAGAAGTGTTCAGGTAGTGTGGCAGAAGGTAATTGTCATGCTAAAGAATTGGTTGATACCGTGCCCAACAAAATATGTGGAGACTTTCTGCATCTGGATGATAAAGTTGGAAGATCTGGTGAGAGAACCAGAGAGAGTAGGGCTACAGAGGTGATCATGATGAGAAGTATGCCGAATGAGAGATTATGAAAAAAATCACATGGATAAAGCTGTTTGACGATGAAGACCTGACAATACCAGAGGGAGAAAAGGTGAAGACACTAGGGAACAAGATGGGGCAACAAGAGGCGGGATGGAAAACGCGCTTCCAGCTGCACAAACAGGATGTGGCCTGAGCAATTTTTCTCTTCAGTTCATGTAAGCGTGGGTTGGAATGCTTGGTGAATGGCGTGTATTTAGAACTTGCACCAGTTTGGGTGCGGGAGCTGTAAACCAAACATTATTCTGTCCTGTTTGAATGCAATATGGACAGGGAGGTAACCCCTCCTGAAACTCTAAAAAAAAACATGCAACTAACTACCAGTCTACCATGAGTCATTTTGTCATCTGACAATCGGCGACAGCAAATGACTTCTACGACCGGTTCGAGACGGTCGCCTTGAGCAGAATTTCTAATCCACACTCGTGCGTAAGCACGCTTCGTAGCAAACCAACTTTTCAACCCAAAGTTTTATGATAAGAACTTTTTGTTCAAAGTTTGATCATAACTTTCTTTTTAAAGTTTTATTGTAAAACTTTTGCTCGAAGTTTGTGATCAAAGTTTGATGCAAAACTTTCACTTCAAAGTATTGACCAAAGGTTGATGAAAAACATTGGTTTCAAAGTTTGTGGCCAAACTTTATGATCAAAGTTTGTGACCAAAGTTTCTGGCAAAGTTTCTAAAACTTTCCAAAACTAGAAAATTTATTTAGACTGTCTGAAGGTTTGCTGGCTGGGCTTCTAGCGCGCGTTCGTGAATTAGGCTGGCCCTTGAGCTCGAACCTGATCTCGTACCTGACCCTGCAGCTGCACCTTCCCCTGGTGTAGGCCTCCAAGACCATCTCCAACTTCCATAGGACGGCCAGCCCGGCCCCGCTCATTGGCAGCCTCATCGTTCTTTGATACTCCCTCCGTCCAAAAATATAAATATTTATTGACTTTCAGATGTCATGTTTGACCATTCGTCTTATTCAAAAAATTTATTAAAATTTTATTTATTTTGTTATAATATACTTTATTTCTAGGTATGTTTTAAGCATGTCTTCTTTAATTTTATATTTGTATAAATATTTTGAATAAGACGAATGGTCAAATGAGAAATCAAAGTCAACAAATCCTTATACTCTTGGACGGAGGGAGTATTTGGCTATTTGCACATTTGCCGTAAGTTTATTGGCACTAAAACTATCCCCCAGAAAATTCAACGTTACTGGAATGGATACGAGCATACCTGACAACTTAACTTTGGCCCGGCCTGACCCAACCCAGAACCCAGCCCAAACATATACCACCGTTCTCCCCCAGCTAAACCCTAGGCTGTCAATGGATACGAGCATACCTGACAACTTAACTTTGGCCCGGCCTGACCCAACCCAGAACCCAGCCCAAACATATACCACCGTTCTCCCCCAGCTAAACCCTAGGCTGTCCTTCCAGATCTCCCCGACGCTGTCCACCCGCGATCTCCCGATCTCCCCCGATCTCCCGATCCGGCGATCCCCGAAGATGGCACCCTCGTCGAAGAAAAGCAAGGGCGTGATCGTGAAGATCCTCTTGCGCTGCAACATCTGCGGCTGCAGGACAGACCTGGCGACGAGCGCGGCCCACCACGAGGCCTGCGCCAAGGCGCGCGACAGCAAGCTGAAGCAGCTCGCCCGCGAGCGCCAGCAGGCCCGCGAGCGCGAAGAGGAGATTGCCCAGACTCGGGCAGCGCGTCGTCAGAGGTACGGACTTATAATCCACAAAATCCCGCTGCTAGATCCGGATTTCGCGTGACGCAGAACCGGATTTCCTGATTGCTAGTAGACAGACCCGGATTTCGTGAGGGTATTAGATGATCCGGATTTCGTGATTAATGGAAGACCTAGATTTCGTGATCCAAAAACTGTGATGCCAATGAGGAATCCGGAATCGTGATACTTGATGCAAGTGCGGAATTTATGCTGCCAGTACATCGATTTAAAAGGTGAATTGATCAAAATAATGTGATTCTAGTGCAGAATTTATCAACTGGATCACAATGGGTTCACTTGCAATGTTCAGCAGGAACGTATCTAGTGTAGGCAAAGTTTAGCACGAACATTGTGACCTTAACCGTGGTATATGCTTTGCAGAACCTGTCAACCACGTTTGTAAATAGAAAAACGACGCCACCAACAATGTACATGATCATTGACAACAAACCTGTTAACTTTAAAATTAGATAAAAGATTTATGTGCCTCGAATATGCAAAAGCCCAATTATACGCCTTTCACTGCAGTATGCACGCAATGTTCAGCAGGAACCTCGTATCTAGTGTAGGCAAACTGTAGCAGGAACACTGGCCTTAACCGTGGTATATGCTTTGCAGAACCTTTGTAGATAGAAAAAGAGGCCAGCAACAATGTACATGATCATTGACAACAAACCTGTGAACTTTAAAACTAGATAAAAGAATTATATGCCTTGAATATGATGCAGAAGCCCAATTTATAAGCCTTTCACTGTAGTATGCAAAAGCCCAATTTTGTAAAAGCTCATACCATATTAATTTTGTATTATATGGCCATATGCAGAGTTACATAGCATGATTTTTGTTCTGCAGGGACACACACAACACATAGGGATTTCTGCAGGGACACTTGGAAGAGATGGCGATGACAAGTCATTATGTCTGCCATGCAAATTTCAGTGTTATTGTTATGAAGAACCTTTTAAGCAATTCTGCGTTATTAGATGTTATGGTACTCTGAAGAGAATCTTAGATGTGTGCCTTTGCTTATCTGCCATGCAAATTTCAGTGTTGTTATGAAAAACCTTCAAGCAATACTATGTTATGAGATGTTATGGATACTCTGAAGAAGAATATTATCTGTGCCCTTAATTTATCCTTTAAGCAAATTTTAGTTTAACACATGATGATAAGCCCTCTTTCTCTACATTATTTTAAATCTCATTAACCAGCTTACCCTAGCAGTCCAAATTCCTTTTCTCATATACTACATCATGAAGGTTAATTTATCTCAAAATATAACAGAAATGGCTTATATGGTACATCAATTATGTAAGTAGTAGTATCATCCCAATTCAAAGAGTTTGTGTTCAACATATATGGAAATAAAACTCAGCATGTGCGTAATAGTTCAAGCAACAGGTGACAAGGAGAAACTTGACGTACCTTCACAGAAAAGAAGGATCAACTAGGAGTGTGAACGATCATGCCATGGCTATAAAAAGGATAGCGCATCTGCAAACATGATTTTTAGTATTTTTATTATAAAAAAGGTGACTGGCTAACTTTTTACGTAAGCTGAATCCTCTATACAACCAGTGCTAAGGAAATCTAGTGTCAAAATAAAACCGTTAATTACGTGTACATTGGATAGATGCTGGTTACAAAATAAAATGTGAACCACAAGCAGACAAGAACTACATAAGCGTACCATCCAACGTCCTGATAATTAATAAACAGAAATAGAAAAAAACATAAACAATGCTTATCCTTAAATTGCATGGCCATTGTGCATGTAGAGGAAGATTTTAAAATTGCACGGTGAAAAGAAAATGTTCCACAAACACAGCAGCCGATATAGATGGAAGATTTTACTGGTCAAATAACAAATGTGGTCAGTTCAGAGTAATCTATTGTCCCAATCAATTAAAATACTTCTAAATAAGATTGTGAGTCTCTGAATCGTCGATTCTACTTAATACAATGTGTACAACTGTAAGAACCTAGTCTTAAAGAGGTATTTTGTGATTAAGTCGTATAAACTCAAGAGGCAATTTGTGATCACATCTTAAAAAAGGTATCTGTAAGAAACAGATAAGCTGATATTACTGAAATGCCAAACAATAGAACCTAAAGCCCACATTCACAAGAATAATATGATATATAACCATCAATATTTTCTTTTCCATGTCATTTTCACCCTCAGGATTTAAAGACAAAGGGAAATCAATCTTGAGTTTTTTTGCCAAACAACACAAAAAATGACTGATAACGTTTTTTGTTTGTTGCTGCAATCAATCTGAGAGGAGATAATAGAAGCTGGTAAGATGATTTATGAAATAGTAGCTGCAGTGTATAAAAACTACTAACAGCAAAATGAGATTTGTTTCATGTCAAGATGACTAATGTATAAAAACTATGAATAGCAAAACTGATATTTGTTTCATGAGAAAATGACGAGAATTAAACATTACTTTGCAAACATGGCAAGCATCACAATAAAGCACTGTCAAATCAAGAAGGGAAGCCAATGCCACTACCTGTAAAAGGCTATTTTTCTATTTATAGGTCATTGACAACAAAAAACTGCAGATGTAACTGCAATGCAAACACAACTAATAATCATTCAATGAATACAAATATTATATGAAGGGACAATCCTCCTCCCCTACTGAATAAACAATGGCCTTTCTATATCATTCACTATTGTCCTTGATAAAATCTGAACAGACAGCGAAATTACATATTTGTATGAAGATAAATGGTGGATGATATGAAATGAGAACAAAAAGCAAGCCATGCAAAGCTACAAGACAACATGAACTATTTCACTTCCATTTTCTTGTTGGCAGGAGACAAGAAAGGCAGAAAAATATTACAATTTCAAACTTTGAAGGAACAATAGCAATAAAATCAAATGTGGTGTATCCTCTATACAATAGAGAACATGGCATGTTTGACAAAATAGAAGCTCTATCATATTACGCAGCAGCTTAGGGCCAAAGCAAATACTAGGGGCTCCATAGGAATTCAAGATAATAAAAATGCAGCAATAGGATAAGAATGCATGTGTAAGTCATAGGAATCAAAAGAAACATAGGAAATTTTAAAGTAGACACAACAAAAAGAACAAAGCCATTAATCCCACACAAGTAGGTTAACATGTGGTAGTAGATGATAATTATTATATATTTTTTAATTACCATGTGTCCGCGATGAACAAACCAAACTATGTCCCACCGGCTAGCGAAGCCAATCTTCTTCCTCCTGACCTCAAGAGATATTCTTATCCATCCATTCATATGTGTGGAGCTTCACACTGCCAAAAAGGAGCAACAAAAGATGTTGCCTGTGCAGCTGCACGTAGCGAAAGATGTGCATGAGTGGCGACGACCGGAAGGGCAAACTCGTGCATTGCTTCCACTCCATTTGACATTCATGGAGATCCAGCAGCTATATGAGAGGCTTTAATCTTCATCAACACTTTGCCGCACGTACATGTTCCACACGATAAGAGGATTCCATTTTGGTCCTTCATGGCGCCGGTTGACATTTACATAACTGGTGCCCATTCGCTATAGTGATTGCAATTCCTCCTGTGTTAACTGCTTCATTAATCTACGCGAGTGTTTGAAAAAAGAAGGATTAGTGAAATCAGCTTTATAGGAAAATTCCCTATACAATTCCTATGACTCGATTCTAAGGAATCATAAGGTGGAGCAGGCTCCGAGGAAGGTGGTGAAGGAGGCATAGTGTAGGCGCTGACCAAAGAGGCATCTGGCAAAGCCAGGAAAGAAAGAGGATCAACCAAGGAAGCGGGAGAGGTATCCAAGGAGGGACGAGGATAGAAAGGGCAAGACTCATCAAAAACAACATAAAGTTAGTACTATAGGAACTCCTATAAAATTGCCATTAAACTTAGCAAAATACATATCCATCCGCATATCCTGTCATAGGGCTCACAATGACAGAATGTTGTGAAAACAAGACTATTATAAAAAATATCAAAGCAGACCTTTCACCACTATAATTTTCATCATCGACATCTACAGCCTGTATGGATGTATGGTGTGGTTCTCCAAATATACAGGCAAGATAACTCTAACACGCATCGTAAAGCGAAGATATTAGGAGCACTGTCTACAGTATGTGATGAACCAGCAAAAAAAGCGCATACCTTTATCACTTAAAAAAGCCAAGAAACATGGCCACAACCACTAATGCACAATATTGAACTTTGGAGAGAGACAGTAGTGGCCACATGCCGTCCGTTCAGGGTTGCCGACACGTCCTACAACAGCAAACCTTGAGTGCGCATGGGGTAGATTCACTTTCTTCGGCGGCCTAGGTCAACGTCCAGAGCAAGAACCGAACGGATCAAGGCATGTAGTGGACATCGACAAGTTACACCGGCAGAACCGCAAATCGCAGGGAAATCGTTGGTCCACCATACCAACATGGCCATAGCGATACTCAAAGAATCCCGTTGCCCTGAGTTTGGCATCGGCAAGTCGACAACGCGTACTAGAGTGTAGAACTTGCCTCCTGGACAGATCTACCCATGTTAGCTTTAGAAATAGCATTAGTAAATCCAAAATTGCTAGTATTTGCAGAGTAAAATGCTCTAGACAATTCCTAAATCTCGATCCTACGAACCAAAGGGGGCTACAGTAGTACTATAGAAAAGAGAATCCTATGAAATTGCAATAAAAATCCTTTGATCCAATCGAGCCATAGAGACGGAAAAGAAGGCACCTCCAAAGCATAGTCTTGTACAGTGCTCATACAATGGCAGAAAGTTGTGAAAACAAGACTAGTGTCACAAATATCAGAGAAACTTTCATTATTATATACATCTACAGCCTTTTTTATGTATTATGCGATCCTATTAAGACAATAAAACCCTAAAAAATACAGAGATATACAGGCGAGATAGCTCTTACCTCACAACACATACAAAGCGAAGAAACCAGTAGCCCTGTCTACGGTACCTGATGAATAAAAGCAACTCAAATAATCAATCAATATATATAAGAATACCATACTTTTATCGCTTAAAGAAGCGAGAAACCACTCACCGTTGCCGACACACCCACAAAACAACGGCAAACCACACATATGGGAGTAGGTTCACTTTCTCCGGCGGCCTAGGTCAACGAACCGTAGCAAGAACCAAACGGATCTAGGCTTCGGTAGCGGGCATCGACGAGTTATACCAGCGGAGCCGACAGATCGAAGGGAAAATCGTTGACCCACCGTACCAGCATGGCCGTAACGATACTCGAAGAATCCCGTTACCCCGAGTTTCGCTACGGCAAGTCGACAACAGGTACAAGAGTGTAGAACTTTTCCTGCACAGATCTATCCATGTTAGCTTTAGAAATAGCAGTAGTAAAGCCAAAAACGCTAGGATCTGCGAGAACTGACTCACCGGAAGTGGAACCGAAAGGGTTCAATCAACGGCTACGGCTGGCCGGAGGGAATGGGAAAACAGGCGCAGTGCCTAATCAAATCATCGCCCGGCAAGCCACAGAACCCTAGAAGGCCGTTGGCCGTCGACGGTAGGGACCTTAGCACCTCCTCCGCCATGTCGAGCTAGTGGTGTGAGGAAGAAGCTCGTAGCCTCGCTCCTCCGGGCCGAGGGCACGGAAAAACTGACCAGGAGCGCCTGGAACTGGGCCGTGCCGTGTGCAGACGCCCCACGGTGGGCGTCCACGGCGATGACTGCGGCGGCGCATCTAGGGTTCCGGTGGGTCGAGAGAGATAAGGCGAGGGAGGCTTTTTTTCTTATGAGAAAGGAGAGGGAGGTTGGGGAACTCCGTTTCTGTCTCGTCTCAAAAAATTTCAAGAGACTTGTCAGGAGTCAGGAGCCTTCCCGAGTTCCCGTCCATACCTATCACGCGGAGCAGCCGGCATGGGAAGGGCAAAAATTAACTGTGCATGGCATGGATCGTGGTGGGTGTATTCGGTGCACAAGCCAGCCGTGTTGCATCTGCCTTCTGGGGGCGGCCGGTGCATGTGAATCAGGTGCAGGTACGTGAGAAGGCTAAAAGGCAGGCTCGTTGTGGGCCATTCAACGCCGACATCACTGGATTGACTTTTTTCTCTGAGATTTGCATCACATCTTTTACGGCTGACGAACGGGTAAAACAAGCGTGATATAGCGGCTGCAGAACAAACGGATAACAAGTGTGACGCGTGCCTTTCCACATCCACCGGCTGCCGCCATCAGCGCCTTTTTACAGCCAAGGAGCAGGAGCAGGCAGGTTCATGGTGTCCTGGTGCGTTTCTTTTCTCTTTCAGGTTCTGCAGTCAAATTATTCTCGTGCTGTAATCCGTGCGGAACCAGAATGACTCCTAGGTTCTGCAGGAGTGGTGCAGGATGACCAAGGGTGTGTTTTTCCTAGTTCTAAAGGTGTGTTCGTTTTCTAGGTCTAAATTTTAGAACTGTCACATTAAAAAGAATCTTATTATTTAAGAGTATTAAATAAAGTTTAATTATAAAACAAATTATAGGCCCCTAGACTAATTTACGAGACGAATCTAATGAGGTTAATTAAGTCGTGATTAGAAGACGATTCATCGTAGCATCACTTTAGCAAAATATAGATTAATTAAGCTCATTAGATTCATCTCGAAAATTAGCACCAATCATCAATAGGGTTTTGTCATTAAATTGATCGAAATATTCATAAATAATAAGATTCTCGTTGATGTGACAATGCTAAATTTTAGAGGAGGAAACGAACACACCTTAAATTTTATATCTGCTACGTTAAAAAGAATGTTACTATTTAGAGTACTAAATAAAGTTTAATTATAAAATACATTACAGGTCCCTAGACTAATTCACGAGACGAATCTAATGATGTTAATTAAGTCGTGATTAGAATATGATTACTCGTAGCATCACTTTAGCAAAACATAAATTAATTGAGCTCATTAGATTCATCTCGAAAATTAGTATCAATATGTCAATAGGGTTTTGTCATTAAATTGATCGAAATATTCATAAATAGTAAGATTCTCTTTGATGTGACAGATGCTAAATTTTAGAGGCGAGAAACGAACGGGGTCCAAAAAACAAAAAGAAAGGGGAAGGTTTTCTTAAACGACCAGGCCCAAGCTCCTTTGGCAACAACCGAGGAACAGTTATCTAGTTTCATGGTCTCCCTTGAACATTTCCTCGCGGCTGAAACTTCATCTACCGGGGATGCATGTGTCCCCGGCTCCCGCTAAGCTAATTCGTCGAGGACAAAACCACCTTCTCTCGTGCGGTTGTGCTGCGCATCGTCATGCTTTGGCCGTCCGGTCCAGTCTCGCTCGGTCCAACCGTGAAGGTTAGAGTCGTCGTTGTAAGGGTATCCACAATGGTGCTACGAGTAGCATAGGTTTACGATGCCACATGGGCCTATGAACCAAGCCGTCGCCGAATGGCCATGGAGGTAGCGTGCTCTCGGAACTTTCTCATCACGGCCTCCTTAGCCTACGTTTCCAAGCCATGACCTCGACCCGTGTTGCCTCGGCAAAGTCACGCTAGGACGATGAAATGAGAAACTAGGGGGATCGGAAGAACGACCGTCGCGGGCGTGGGAGCCCCGCCTCCACTACTACGGATCGGCACCGTAGAGGCGCCAGCTATCGTGCACCATCGATAAAAATCGTTGTGATTTTTAACGACGTCCCACATTACGGTCCGGTGCTACAAAACAGCCCATCCCACACCCTCAAACCCTATTCGCAACAAAGATATAAAACGAAGCCCCTCCAGAGTGCCTCCCACTTCGTTCCCAGCCGCCCTCTCTCTCTCTCTCTCTCTCTCTCTCTCTCTCTCTCTCTCTCTCTCTCTGCCCCCACCAATCACCGCCGGTGGCCACCCCTCCTCGTGTCGGCTCATCCCCTCTCCACGCGGTGGCACGCGGCGCGTGGGGGCCGCGGATCCGGGATCCTCCCTCGACCCGGCTCCTTCGCCCCACTTTCCCCTCCATCTCGCGCGTAGAGGGAGGGACGTGTCGTGTCGAGCGGGTGGGCCACCCGACCAAGGCGATGGCGACGGCTTTTGCTCGAGCGGATCCACGCGGTGGAGGCTCTTCCTCCATTGGATTTCGGCGACGGGCGGGCGGCCTTCTTCCTCCACCGTGCGGTGTCCTTCCTCCCTCAACGTTCGTTGTCCGAGTCAAATCCGGCCGGGGCGAGGTCGGTCGCGGCCGGATCCAGCCTCCATGGCACCGGATCCGATGGTAGCGGTGGCTACCGGACGCGGAGGAGGTAACCTTGGCGACATCGGCGCAAGCATCTTCGGGAGTTAACGACGACATCACCATCGGGGCCATGGACACCTTTTTTATATTTTTGACTTTTCGTTGTAGCGGTGGGCTACATTATTGTTCATCGTTACCTAACATTTTTTTATGTGAATTGTTGTAAAGCCAACCCGAATGTCCAAATCTGTTCCAACTGGATGAATATATGGTAATCAAGTATTTTAAATTTCTAAATAATGATATATAAGTTTCTATAATAGTTTGATTTGTACATGAGTAGTACAATCGGATTGGACCTATAGCGATACTCTTTTTATGGCGGGGTGTTTCAATGTCGCCGCTGTTGGCGTGTATTTTTACCTGCCGCTACAGTTCATTTTTGCAGTAGTGCTCGTCGTGTCGGGTGTGCTGAGCGGGAGCCATCGCGAGTGCTTCATCGACAACACGTTGCCGCAGCTCCGGCTCCACGTCACCGAGGTAGGGTTTGGTTTGAAGGACGAGGTGGGATGGGTTGGGTCGATCTCACTCTTGGTGGTGTTTGATTCAGAGACAACAGAGGGACAAGTCGAACCAGCTGCAAATATTTGCTGATATGCGGGACGAAGCTATCCGCCCAAATACAAGCGGACCAGCTCATCTCTCGCTAACCGAACCGCGTCAGCTCCGTCTCCCTCACGCCCTATTCCTATCTCTACTAACACCGTGAGATGTATATAGTTCGCCGTGTGCTGGCTCTGGTACACGGCGAAATCTTTACCGTGTGTCCGCGTGTTGACACACGGCGAAGATGGCTTCACCGTCGTGTCCGATTGCCGTCGGACGTTCGTCGTAGGCCGCCTACGGCAAAATTATTTGCCGTGTGTATAATAGCATTCACACGGCAAAGTTTCGTTTTCCGGTAGTGCTTGGAGGTGTTTGATTCAGAGACAACAGAGGGACAAGTCGAACCAGCTGCAAATATTTGCTGATATGCGGGTTGATGGCCTCAAGAAGGAGCTCGAAGGCAAAACATGTCCAGGTTGATGGCCTCAAGAAGCCGAGCTCGAAGCCAGGCCTTCGGGGTCTTCATTGCGCCAAAGATTGATGCCGCTCGAACCTGCTACGCCGCTCGGTCTGAGCCGGCCATGAAGCTGTCCCGGTTTGTACGTGCCGACCAGTACAAGTTCGCGTGCGTCGCACCTAATGCTCCGCACGCGCATGGCCATCCCGCGAGCTCGTCCGGCGGGGAGAATCGTTGCACCCCTGCCTGTCAGGGCGGGTGCAGGGACCGAGGCCTGTGGGGGTGTGCGAGCGTCGGGTTCTCGCGTACCCGAACGAGATCGTTTCCCAGAAAAGGAGCCATACGCCATGACGCCAAACCGTGTCCCAAACGAACACGAGCGACAGGCTTGCCCTGGGGAAAGACTCGCAGCTCAAGTCCTACAACGCGAATAATATAAGCGTATCCTCAGCTACGGCCCTCCTCGGAGGAAAACACGTGTCCACGCGAAGGTAACAGCGTCATCACGGCAAAGCATCCCGATCCGATCAGCGCATACAGCCAAGGGAGGTGGGTCCACTTTTAATTTGCTTTGTACTCAGCTCAGAGGTTTTTTTAAAAATGTTATATCCATTGTTAAAATTAAAAACTGATTGCATCGTTGTATGCGTTGCGATGAAACCTTCAAAACTAGATCCACTTATCCATGTTTCAAAAATATTTTCTTAGATCACAAAAGATTATATAATAATAATAATAATAATAATTGGTCAATGAAATAATAAAATGGTCACTCGTTATAACATTAGTCTTTAACTTCTGAATGATCGCCGTAAGCGGCAAAAATATGAAAAGAGGAAGTTTAAATACGAGTGACAGTACAATATGTACTGATCATAATGTATACAAAAATATGAAAAATAAAAGAAGTCGACTTCAATGTAATTAGTTTTGTTGAGGTGGTCGCCGCAAAGTGGCAAAAATAGAAAAAAAGAATTTCAAAGACGGCAACAAGTATAACATATACTAGCTACCATACTATAACATATAACATATAGTATCAACATTCAGTGATCGCTGCAAAGCGGCAAAATAGAAAAAAGAATTTCAAAGACAATAATAATATAACATATACTAGCCACCATACTATAACATATAGTATCAACATCTGGTGATCGTCACGAAAATAGAAAAAAAATTTAAAGACAACAACAAGTATAACATATACTCCTCCTTTACTAAATTGTTGTCGTCATTGACTTTTTCGTGGCGTTTGACCATTCGTCTTATTCAAAAGATTTCATCAAATACAAAAAGTAATATGCTACATTTCAAGTTTCTTTAGTGATAAAACATATTCCAACAAAATATATGACATTTGTTAAACTTTATTTGAACAAGACAAATGGTCGACTTAATAAAAAAGTCAACGACAACAACAATTTAGTAAGGGAGTAGTACTACCCACCATACTATATAACATATAGTATCAACATCTGGTGATCGCCGCAAAGTGACGAAAATAGAAAAAAAAGAACTTCAAAGAGAGCAACAGATATAACATATACTAGCCACCATGCTATAACATATAGTATGAACTTCTCGCAGCTTTTGCATCGAAAATATAAACAAGAAAATAAATACAAAGACAACAATAATATAACATATACTGTTCACTGAATATACCACATGGTGTAGTGGTAAAAATATGAAGAAGTAAAAAAGACAACAGTATAATACTGACTATAATATATATAGTGATTAACTTCTGGATGATGTCTTATTAGTGTCTAAATCCGTATTACCTAAAACTACAGATGCGGGGTGATTTTGCTTAACGAGCCATCAATGCGGCACTGCCTAGCAATATTATCACAAGGCTCAAGCTTTTACCAACGTACTTAGGAAAAAAACCATTTTTTAAGGGAGAAAAAAGAGAGAGAAAAAGAAACCTTGACCGAATGTAACGCGGCCAACGGACGGCCGTTAGTTGTAGCCGTAAGTTGGAGCAAATCCCGCAGGGGCCGTATCTGCAGGCACGCGCACGAGCCGATTTTCCTCAAGCCCTATGACTCCTATATCCCTATCCTATCACAAGAAGAAAAAAAGTCCTATTCCTATCCCGCGTTACTAGAGATTAGGTCTCTGAATCCACAATAAAACCTTCTTGCTGCCCAATGCGGAATTAAGTCACGGACAAGACCGATCGATCCATCTATCGAAGCCAATGTCGCATCCGGTGCAAGAACGGGGCTGGTCGTCGCTCCCCGCCGACCTGCTCTGCGACATCCTCTCGCGGCTGCCGTGGTCGAGCCAGCCGAGCTTCGCGGCTACCTGCAAGCATTGGAGCACCATCGTGTCCCCGTTCTACCCGGCCTGGATCACTCCCGTGCTCCTCAACACCGTCGACGTCGGCTCCACAAACCTCCGCTACTACAGCCCCTACTACCACAAAATATTCGAGGTCTCTGAAACAGTACTAGAGAGACCCGATGCCACGATCTGCTGCTCCAACGGCCACCACCTCACTTTGTGGTACCGCGAGGTCGAAGACGAAATAATAGTCTTTCGTGCCAACCTGGTGACCGGCGTCGTCCAGAACCTGCCCACATTCTTTGAAAGATACAACTTTGACTTTCTCGTCTACGACGGTGAGCATAGAATGTACGGTCTCAGAGTGATTCCTCAGGACACTACTGTTGTTCGCAACGTCGAGCACGACGGTCACTGGTCCCACGACTGGGAGTTCTCGCAGACGGTCTCCTCTGTCCCGGAGTTTATACCATCACCGGAGACGAACCCTGTGCTCCACAATGGCCTGCTCTACTTGCTGGCGGGAGACGGAAGGTTAGCGGTGTACGACGACGACCGACACGAGGAAGGATTCAAGATTCTTGACAAGCCCACGGATCCTGGCTTCAAATGCGACGACTTCTACTTATTTGAGTCTGATGAAGGCGACCTCATGGCCGTATTCATGAATGGTCGTGGGGTACTCTTGTCTATGGAAAAGCTCAACGAGCAAACCATGGAGTGGGAGAAGGTAGATAGTCTAGAGGGACGTGCACTGTTCACCGGCTCTCTCAGGACGATGATGGTCAAGACCAGCGTTAAGTGGATGCAGAATAGGGTCATCTTTTTTTTTTTTTTTTTTTTTTGATAATCAGAATAGGGTCATCTTTCCAAGGCTCCACCATTGGCCTGATATCATCCAGTGTGACCTTGTTAACCGGGAAGGCGAACTAGCGTTTGTGCCCAAGTCCGCGATGGTGTCGCAACACGGCCCCACAGATGGCAGTAGCATATGGACTTGTGGATTGGGACCAGACGAATCAGCCGTGTTTTGGGGGACTGAAAACTTTGATTACAAGATATGGGTCAATTTTGAGAAATTAACTTGATAGTATGAAATAATTGTATGAAGCTATGCCCATCAATCTTATGTAAGCACTTCAGTTTCCATCAAGCTTAGCTATTGTGAGTACGTTCGTCATTCAAGATTGTTAAATTTTGTGTACAAATTTCAAAAACATTGAGATATTTATATTGTCCATCGATATTCCGGGGACGATCAGCAATTTAACTATGTGCAGGCGTAAAAACCGCTTTGAACGGAAGTTATACAATGGTTTTACATCTTTTTTTATACTCCCCACTGGCCACTACTAATATTATTAGGACGACGCTGGATCGAAATCATGGACGATATAAGAGCATTGACGGCATGAAACAACAAGAAAATATTCTTGATGACGTCTTTCACGGAGTCAAACAATTTCTGTAGCTTTGGAGTTTGGACGAAGCACTAGCCTTGATGCATCACAAAAGTTTGAAAGTTTGACTCGGTCAGATGAAGACAGCACAGCAGAACGTTGTCACTCTAGGAGATTTGAAGTTCTTTGTGAGACCTCTGTTTTCTTGCTGGCTTGCTCCTCTGTTTTTCCTTCCGAGGAGAGCGAGACAGACCCCTGTTCTTTGCTCTGGGAGTGGTACTCCTGAGCAGAGTTCTCTGTTTTCCTACTGTCTTGTGTTTCCATCCGTTTTTTCAGTATCTGATTTCATCTTTGTTACTATAGACACTAGTATGGCAATGATCCACCTTGCTGGAGTCATTCTTCGAGTATGAAATGGATGGCAATTGGCAAATAAAAATACAATATTCATACTAGAAAGAAGACTATCCGGGTGTAATACTCAATTCCATTCCTTAACTATAGTCTGAAGCCTAGTTTTGTCTTAACTTTCAAAAGTTCCATTTTAGTCCCTTGTTTTGGTTTGCAGATTCATTTCATCCTTGGTATGATGTGGATATCCACGTGTGGCATGCCACATTAGCTCTCAGTTGAATTCCAAATTTCAATTTTTTTCTCAAACCATGAAGTTGATTTTAAATCTATTTAAACCATTGTGTTTATTTATAATACTTAGATGCATTTGTTATTTTAACATTTTATATACCATTTTAATATTTTAGTGAATGTAGGTTGTCGTGTCTATAAAATAAATTACAAATGTAAAATATGTTCAAAACATTGTGTTGGCATAATACATTTAAATCATTGAATTAAAACTCAAAAAGTACAAAGCATATTGTCGGTGTACTCCCGAAGCTGGACCTGCTCCTCCCGGGTAGCAAGGGCGCCCTCGCGTCCCCTAAGCGCCGCCTCCTGGGAGGCCAAGGAGTCACCGACGCGCTGCACCTTCGCCTCGGCCGCTCCGACGGCCCGCTCCCGCTCGCCCGGCGCAGCCTCCCGAAGGGCAAGTGCGGCCGGCACGCTCCTTCGGCTCCTCCTCGCGAGCCGCCGCGGTCACCTCGCGACGGGTCACGGCCGCCTCGCGGAGGTCCGGGTGGGCCTCCGCCTCCTCCAACTGCGCGCCGCGAAGCTGCACAGCACGCTCCCGCTCCAGGACGCCATGGAGGCGGTTCACGCTTTCAGCCTCGCGGGCCTTCGCGTCACGCAGCTTCTCGGCGGCCCGATCGCCGATGCTAGCAGCTTGGTCCAGCTCATGCTCGGACTTCCTCCATGCGGCGCCGGTACTCGCTGCTGGGCCGGCTTCACCGCCGTCTCCGGGGCCTGCCGTGCCTCCGCCACCTCCGCCTCGCGCTCGGCCGGCGCGGCCTCCCGGTCCTCCAGGGACGCATCCGCCTCCTCCACGGCCGCCTTCATGGCAAGAAGTGACCGGGTGGCCTCCCCGAGCACATCGCCAATCTTGTGGCGACCCATGCCGCCGGAGCGACCCGAAGGCGACCCGCTCCGGCCGCGTCCGGCGCGCCCATGGCCCCTACCGGCGGCGGCGGTCGACGAGGTGTCTCCGCCGACCACCGTTCCCGGCTCCGACCGAACGCGCGGAGGGAGTCATTCCCCTCCGAGCACTATAGGGCCGGCGGCGCCGGCACCCGACCGCGGAGTGGAAGACCGGGGTGGACGCCGGCAGCGCCGATCGGGAAAGCACCCGGCACGTCCCCGGTCGGAGGAGGTGACACCCGGCCAAGGTCAGCCCCGGCGAGAGGCACCCGCGGCCTCCTCTCCGGCAGGGGCGCCCGCAGCCTCCTCGCCGGCAGGGGCACCCGCGGCCTCTTCTTCGGCGACACCTGCAGCCACCTCCTCGGGAGTGCCCGCGGCCTCCTCTCCGGCGGCACCTGCGGCCACCTCCGCGGGACCGTCTACGACCTCTTCCTCGGGGGCACCGGCGGCCACCTCTTCGGGGGCACCCGTTCCCCCTCCCGCGCCGTCCTCCGCTCCGGCCACCGGAGCCGCACCGGCCGCCTTGGGGTTCAAAGGGACCAGGTCCGGGTCCGGTTCGATCCGGACGATCCTGCAAACAAAGCGGATCGGAACACATCTCGCAACCATTAGCCCACGGTGAGACAAAGTGCAGCACACCAGGCACACGGATTAAGTAAAAAGAGAGGAAAGTTTCCTACCGTCGCGCGTCCACCCGGTCGCTTGCGCCGGTGCGGCTGCAGGGACTTCTCTCGTGGAGCGGCCCCGTCATCGGCGCCGGCGAAGCTCGCCGGGCCGGCTTCCGTGGAAGGCGAGCGGACCCGGAGGAGTCGGAGGAGGGGGCGACGGAGACCTTTTCCCACGCCTTTGTCCCGCGCGCTCGGAGCAGGCCTCGCAGGTGCCGGGGCCACCACCCGGAGCTTCGGAGGCACCCCCGGGGCGGCCGTCGCACCCGGGTCGGAGGAAGGCGTGACTCGGGTACCCGGAGACCGGGAGTGGGAGCCGGGATCATGTCAAGAAACCCGAGCGGCCCCGGTCGGGGCATGCTCGTCAAGAACGACGCGCTTGTTCGCCGACCGATGAAGGGGCCCGGCACCTTCCGGGTACGCGAAGGAGGCGGGCCACTTCTTCCCGGTCGGCATGGAGTAGGCGAATCGCTCGCGGCCTCGGGCAGGTCCGAGCCCGCCCCCGTGCGAGTGCGGCCGACGAAGTTGAAGTCCCGGTACATCCACGACGAGACCGATCTCCGGCGAAGGGGCGCGATGTTGCGCTCGAGGAAGTCGTGCACCACCCCGCGCGAAGTCGAGGCCGGCCGCGGCGAGCGCCGCGATCCGGTTGACCACCGGCATCATGCCCTCGGGAAGGCGGGGCACGGCGTCCCGGACGGCCAAATGTTGGGCCGGGACCGGCGGGACGCGGAGGCGACGGAGGTCTTTCTCGTACGGCACCACGAACCGGGCCCTCTTCCACGCCTCCACCTTGCTGCTGGGCGAGTACTCTATGTACCCGCTGTCGGGCCGGGCGGTCGACCGGACGCACCCGATCACCTCCGAGGCGTTGGTAAGCGTCATCTTGAAGTAGCGTTGGAATATGGGGAAGCACGGCTGCACCCCCACGAATCCTTCGCATAAATGGGCGAACACGGCCGGCGCCGCGACCGCATTCGGCGTGAGGTGCGCCATGCGGATCCCATACGCCCGGAGCACCTCCGGGAAGAAATCGGAGAAGGCGGGGGAACGGCGCCGGCGACGACGAAGGATACGAAGTGGAGGATCTCCAGCCCTCCGGTCGGCGGCGGCAAAGGCCCCCAACGCGAACGGCCCTATCACCGTCCGCCGGCAGGAAGGGCGAGAGCCGCGACATGTCGACCCTAGCGTCGGGCAACCTGCGCCGTTGGCGGGGCTTCCGACAACGGCGAGCGCGCGCGCGAACCGCTGCGGCGGGGGAGGACCTTCCGCGGGCCATCCCGGCGTCGGCGAGCGATCGCGGCGAGGCGGCGGCGCGGATCGGCGGAGAAGGCGGTGCGAGGAAGCGCAGGAGCGAAGGGGAAGTTGAGGAGACGAAGAGACGAAGAGACGAGGAGGCGAGAGGCGAAGTGGAAGACGTGCCCCGGCAACCGGCCGCCCCGGTATGTAAGCGCGGACTCCGGGCGGGCCCACTACGCGCGAACCGAAGCGACGCGACGCAGGAGTGGGTGCGCCTCGGCAGCCCAAGCGGCTCCGTCCCTTGGGAGTCGCGCCTCGGAGTATTCCGGGCAACGCGGGCGCCGACGGGTGGCCCCAATCCTCGCTCCGACCCCGCGGGTCGGCGACCGGGGCCGGGGGCTCTGTCGGTGTAGGGGGATCGGGGGTCCCCCTAACCGCGCGTGGGCCGTCTTTCGGCCCGCAGATAAAGGCGGCTGCGGCGGGTTGGAGGAGCCCACGAAGCCCACGCGGCCCATGAACGACGGAGGAGCGGGGCAACAGGGAGGAGGAAACTTCCCGGTAGCTTCCTCCGACGCCCCAACCACCCGGGGTTAATGCGACGCTCGAGTGTCCGCCGCGGCGGTGCAGCCCGACAAGACGTGCGCGCGTCTTTCCCATGCGCCGCGTCTCGGGAAGACACGTGGCTACGGTGCCGGGAGGGCTCTCGGCCAATAGGAAGGAAGAGATTGGGAACGCGAGCCGAGGAACGGAGACCGCAACGGATTTGTGTCGGGATCGTGTCGGAATATTCCAGGAGGGACCGGACCCCCACCGGGTGCCCGGGTACCCCTCCGGGTACTTGTACAGTACTCCCCTCCTTGCCCTATAAAAGGAGGGGGTACCCCGTGTAATGGGGAGGTTTTTGATCCAATACACACACAGAGCGGGACGTAGGGTATTACGCATCCGGCGGCCCGAACCCGGGTAAGGCCTTGCGTGTTCTTGCTTTCTAGGATCATCTACGTTCGCACGAGCAGATCCGTCCTCTCCCCGAACCTACCGAAGGGAGCCTAGACATGCCCCTATTTGGAGGTGTCCTCACACACCGACACATATATTGATCTTGTTTTGTAAAATAAATTATAACACAATGGTTCAAAAGGATTAAAAAAGAGTTACAAGTTGAAAGAAAATAATTTAAAATTCACTCAAAGTTGACGTGGCATCACAAAGACATCCACGTTAGACCAGGGATGAAATTGAACCTATCAACTAAAATTTAAGGACTAAATTGCACCTTTCGAAAGTTGAGGAACGAAATTGAGTATTAAACCTCTCTTGTAGCTGTATGGGTTGGTGACACTTATTTGCACCACCATAACCCTATGCATGTATGCAAACCGGCCTTTTGTCGAGTGCCCGATATTTTGCACTCGGCAAACACGTTGTTTTTCGTAGTGATGTGTGCACTTTGATTTAATACAAGCCTATGTACCCCTTTTATTTGGATATTGTTATTTAATACAAGCCTATGTTGCGGCTGTCTGGTCCTGGTGAACCTTGTTTTTCTTTGGTTGTCGGTCCGGTTGTCAGGCAACATGTTGTGGTTCTGTCAATCTCTGTTGTGTTAGTGTTGTTGTGTTTGCTCATTTTGTTGCTGAGATTGGTTTTTATGTACTCTTAGGATGTAATTTTTGCTTCCTATCTTAATGAATGACAATGCTCCTGCCTTGTTTCAAAAAAAATGGTGGGTACAATATAAGGGGTCAAGTTATCATTGTAAGTAAAAAGAATTTTTAAAAGAACTAGATCATAAGACTTTATAGATTATATAATTATTAAATTAACTAATGTGGAACAAACCATTTCAGAGGAAAATCGGCACCCGAACATTTTTTTTTTTGAAGAAAACCGGAGGGGCACCTACATCGCTTTATTAAATGGTCTTTACCTATCCACATTAGTGTATGAAGGTTCAAGCTCAAAGTCAGCATCCACTTATGCGTGCTTAGTGATGAGGATGGACAATATTGTCGATATGCTTGGTTGAGAGGGCTCCTTGATGCTTGCACTCGCCTCTGTTGTCCCCATCTTAATTTCCTAACTTTTTCCTGTGCTTTCGTTCCATGATCAAAGCTACCAGTTCCTTCTACTGTGTGGAGGTTTATTCGACTTGGTTCCATCCATTGCATGTGATTTGTTTAATGGCATGTACGGCAACATTAATTAAGCCGTCTGTAAGTTGTCACATCAGCTCGATTATCCTGATCAGTTGAAGAGAGAGAACAACATCGTCGCCTTGATTTTTAGATAATGGAACAAGAGTCCCTGCCTCTACACTCTTCAAAAGAGTGTACACAGCGGTCTGATACATGAGTCTTCCTATGTATCTTGAGCTTAAACATCGTCGCCTTGATGTGCGGCTTCCCACTGAATCTCTTCACTTTTGATGCAATAGAACTATGGAGGTGCCGGTATTAGCTGATTTGTTTTTCCTTCGCCGGTGCATCCTCTAGGTTCCAATGGAGCACCTAACACATCATTGTTGTCCAAAATTGTCTTAGATGCAAATGGTTTAGTTGTTCGGAGTTTACGAGCTCAGATTGTGTTCGTACATCTACTTACAGTTCATAACAATCATGTTTGAAATTACTTGGCTGCGGCAGCAACCTTTCTTTTTGCCGTATTTCAGAAGTAAGAAGATGCTTGGACTGCTTTAGAATAATGTTTTGGTTCGATTTGCATATTGTATTCTGCAAGGGCTCTTAACCAGCTGAAGAGCATGCATGGTTCATCGTTCTACTACGCTACCTACTTAGTTCAGATGGAAGTGAAAGACTGATGTGCCGCTATGATTAAAAAAAGGGTTAGTTTGCATGTGGAGATGGACTCAGATCAACCTGCCTACCACAAAAACTTCAGCTGGTTAGGCCTCAGCTCAACCTGCCACACAAGAAGACAGGTTGATCTAGAGATGGACCGCTGATGGAAAATATTAGGTGGCCTCAGCATATAACTGTCAATTTCTGGGTTCGATGACTTTCTTCCCGACAGATGAAATTAGGAAAGCCGCAGCTGAACCAAAATGTATTTTCTTCGCCTGGTTAGTGCTGCACAACAGAGTCTTAACGGCCGACAATATGACCAAGCGCAATTGGGCAATTGGCCATGTAATGCCATCTTCACAACTTGGTGGCAAATCTGGAAGGAAACGAATAGAAGAATCTTTGAGCAAAAGGAACAACATCATCACACTCTGTCTTCGAAATAATCAAGCATGGGTTCAACACATCTAACTTGGTCAAAGCAAACACGGAAGATATCTGGACAGCCGCTTGGCGGTGGTTTTTTTCTTCGCCGGGGTGGGTTTTGTTGTGGGCGCTGTTTGTAGCACCTATGCAAGCTCCATGCAAGCGCCTTATGTAATCCTTATATTCTCCCTTCCTTAATGAATGGCTATTTTTTTGAAAAAAAAATCTATGTGAACTAGAGGAGGTAAAGTAATAGAGCTAATATTTTTTTATAAAGGTTTAATAGAGCTAATATTAAATCTGACGTAAACTATTCGAAAGGAACTATTTATCCCCAGCAACAACGCTAGATCGAAAAGCTTGTTAACGTAAGTTAGCACCCCGATATAGATACGCAAACGCAGAGATCCATTGTAGCTTTTCACAATTTCACAGAGATAAATAATTTCTGAATAATAAGCAACAAACCAAGGCGCTAAGTTTAATATAGAAGTGCATGTCAATCACATATTATTACAGGCATCAAAAGTATAGGCGCTACAGAATCTGGAACATTTATGCCAGGGTTATGCACGGTAGTGGTTCCTTGCCCCATGTCGTAGACATACAACCCCTTGTCATCAGTGTTCTTGGTGAAATAGATGCAGTTTGGCTTCAAACCGAACTCATCCGCCGCCATGGAAGCCCCAAACTGACCCATTCTGACGAAGAAGACCCTGTTGACCCCTAGCCCCGTCACCTTGATCCAGGCGCACCCGGACCAGTCCAACTTATCAACTTCAACGTGCAAAATCCTGTGTTTATGGAGCGGCATGTAGCAAAACCGCACCCTGAACAGTTCTCCACAGGATTCTACTTTCCAAGCTTCTATGTGGTAGCACCTAGGTGGCCAAGGCACGTCTGAAACGTGAGTTATTGTCAAGGTTGGTTCCGGAGAGAAGTCGAGGGTTAGCACCTTTTCCTGTGCAGCAAGATGACCGTAAAACCTGCCCCCGGCTGCCGTGAGCCCAGCCATCACGCTGATGGCGAGAAGGCGGCGACCTTCACATATGAGCTCGGGATGGTACTCGTGCGTAGACCACTTGTCGTCTCCGAGACGGCAGTAGAAGAGCACTGGATCCTGTCGGTGGACCACGAGCACGACGCAGCCCGGGTCCGTTGGATGGTGCATCGACAGGGCGCACGTGGTGACCTCGCTGTCGAGGAGGCCCTCCTGGTCCGGCGGCAGCTCAACCCTGTGGGGGGAGAAGGGATCACGCAAGGACACGCCGCGGGAGCCATCTTCCACCGCCAGCACCCAGCCTTGCGGCGTCAACCAGTACCTGTCCCTGATGAAGCTCTCGAATCCTTTGCTGAAGAGCACTCGCCTCTTGGGTATGCTGTACAGATATCTGGCCTGGTTTGGCTCCCCTGCGCCGCCGTCATCGTGGTCGAATAGCAACACTGGAGCAATACTAGTAGGTTCTAGTTCTAGCGGTGGTAGCGAATCTTCGTTCTCCACGGTTGCCATGAGCATGATAATCCGGCTAGTAGTAGTAGTAGATGTCGTGCGAGGTTTGATTTGATGTGCCTGTCGGTGCACAGAAGTGATATACGAGAGGGGAGAGAAACGGCACCAGTTGGATTGTGAGTCCTGGTCGGTGTGATCGACAGATCGGCTGCATATAACGCGAGGGAAGAAGCTGCGTCGCAGTTGGATTGTGAGTCCATGGTCGGCTGGAGTATGAGTTAGTTACATGACACCAGACACGCAATTATGCACGAACGTGATTGGCCAAAGCACACGATCAAAATCAATACGTTGACTTTGGCAAAAGACAGTATGAATCCACACTTAGAGTTGATAATATGCCGATATAGTGTATACCTCGATATATATATAAAAAATTAATTGGGTACAATATCAGAGTTCAAAAAGGAAAGTGAATTTTTTTCTAAAATCAATCCAGATACTGTAATCAAGTTTCGTAGTCTCCCAAAATTCCGAGGATTCTTGTTGTCCCAATCCACTAGCCCATATGCTCGAGCCAGATGCGGCACCATCTTGCACCGCTGCACTAGACACTGGCACAAAGGCCAATTCACCTTGCCTGTCAACAAGGTGAGCGACCACGGTCTCAGGCCAGTCATATAACCGCGGGACAAAAATCTTGTTCTTCATCCATTTAACATCGGTCTTTACCATCATCGACGTGAGAGCGTCAGTGAATAGTGCCCGCCCCTTCAAACTCTCCACCTTCTCCCATTCCATATTCTTGTCATTGATCCTGACAAGACGCACCGGTGACCCGCGACAACCAATGAGCACGGCCATGAGCTCTCCTTCGTCGGACTCGAACAGGTAACAATCGTCGTCACCACATTCAAAACCGAAGCCTTTGGGCGTGTCAAGAACCTTGAGTCCTTCCTCTTGCCGCTTGTCATCGTGTACTGCCAACCTCCCGTCCGTGCCCAATAGGTAGAGCAAGCCGCAATGGAGAACCGGGTTGGTCACCGGCGATGCTGTAAACGTTGGGTCATAGTTAGGGTTAAGCCCCGAAAATTCCCATGGGTACCATTGGCCACTGCTGTTCTGGTCGGCGCAGGCAATGTTGAGCGTGCTGAGAGCGTCGATGCCGAACATCCTCCTCCGGTCGCCGTCGTAAATCACGAAGTCAAACTCGGCGTACTCCGACGACGGGTACAGGTCATGGATTACGTTGGTCACCAGGTTGACATCGACGATCCTGATTTCGTCACCATCATCGGGACAGTGGCACAGTATCAGGTGGTGTCCGTTGGTACAGCATACCTGGGAGTTGGGGGTATCCATGTACATAGTGAGGTCGAAGTTTTTGTGGTAGTAGGGGCTGTACAAGCGGATGCTCGAGGAGCCCACGTCGACAGAGTTGAAGAGCACCGGAGTGAGCCACGCCGGGTAGAACGGCGCCACGACGGACCGCCAGTGCTTGCACGTCGCGGCAAAACTCGGGTGGCTTGACCACGGCAGCGACTCCAGGATGGTTTTGAGTAGGTCGGCCGGAAGCGACGACCAGTCCTGTTCCGGCGGCAACGCACGCTCCATGGATCTCTCCCTGGTATGTCCACAAATCGTTGGTTGCCGGAGCGTGGTTGGTACCCGGGCCGGCCGGCAGACAGACGCTTTATGCTCTGAGCCCTCCTTTGGAATCAGATTCGATTGGTTTACAGGTTTTCTTCCGAGGAGATTGCGGCACGCGCGATATGAAGGTTTCCCAAATTCAGACGGCCTATCCCCTTTGGATTGGGGGACCTTGCTGACCGTACGCCGGTACACGCGGCGATAGCTCCTGTGACACACGCACGGGAGCTGCGTTGAAAATCAGCTCCCACCCAATCAATGTGTATCAGCAGTGACCTCCACCCATCATCGCTCTAATCAGCATACATGGTGCACAAAAATCAAACTAAGAGTTAAAATGGCATTCTATGAAAACAAATAAAGCCCTGTTTGGATTAGTTACAATATCTCTGTGCTCATGCCGAACCAAATGATCAAAAGGACTAAAAGAAAGAATATCCAAAACAAAAAGGGCTGTACAGACACGAGGTGCGTCCTATCGACTCGCCGGCCGACGGACACGGGCTGCGTCGTGCTAGTGACCTCACCGTCCCCTCGAGTCCTGCGAGGAGCTGTTCATGGTGCGATTCGGTTTCGCCCCACTCCGCTTCGAAACCATGTACTAGATGTCCAAAGGATGGACACATCAGAGGGCCAGGAAGGACATTACACAAGACCCGGGTCCTTTGTAAATCCGTAGGACCTCGTCTCCCCCACATGCCACGTATTAGTTGCGATCTGAAAGAAATTCCCCATCGCTTCGATCCCGTTGGGACTCACCATGATAGCCTTGAGGAGATCGCTGCCGAACTCGCGCCGGTGCTGCCTCACGTGCACCGTCGAGGCTTGGGAGCTGCATCCGCTCAGTGACATGGCATACGGTGATGGCGAGGTGGGTGCGCTACAACCTGTGCTCGACGAGGTCAGCAATAAGTAAGTGTCTTATTCACCACGCCCATATTCTCCGTCGGACTATGAAGACTGAAGAGGACGGCGGCGAATTGACCATCCCCACCGTTGTGTCCGGCCTCAGAAACTTGTGCACCTTCTTATGGTTCCCCATGAAAATTTAAGTTTTTGAAGATTCGTATGACGGGGAAGAAGCAACGAGAACTTGCTTTGGCATTTGTAACTAAAACACGTGGCTCTAGGGGAGACGAGGTCCTATGGAGTTATGAACGACCCGGACCCTGTGTAATTTCCTTCCCGTCAGAGGCACCGGGTCAAAGTGAGAGGGTTCGGTACGGTGGCAACAGGTTTTTTTTTTGTTCGTCGCCGTAAGTTTGGATTGTCGATGGCGGCGGATGAGCTTTGCCTAATTTGTAACCAAATTGAACCTTCACTGAGGATGGTGACAAAGGGTTGCACGAGTACTACATTGAGCAAGGAATGACTGAGATACGGCAACCCTGGTCCACATGTTCCAGACTCGGTGGATCGCATACTTACGCATATCCATGCCAGAACGCGACTCCAACTCCTGGAGAAGCGAATCAATCACCATGTTCAACTATTCCAACTCCCTGTGTCCCTATATAATCAAGCTAGGGAGCTAGAAGTACGCAGCCCGACCGGCTACCGTCACAATTGCTCTCGTCGACGCGTCAGCACTAGAGTACTGGTTACGGCTTACGACCTGATCGAAGACGACGTCACACATGGACGACCCGCCGCTTCCACTGGATCCCAGCCTCGCGCCAGTTCTGCTCTTCGACTGCGGCCGCGGCGGCGTCGAGCCGGAGGAGGCAACCGACGATGCCAGGATCGTGTACAGCATACCCAAGAAGCAGGTGCTGCTGGCGAGAGGACTGGCCGGCTTCATCGACGACGTGAGCTGGATCACGCCGCAGGGATGGGTGCTGAGGCTCGATCCGGACACGCGCGACGTGTCCCTGCGCGACCCCTTCACCTCGCGCAGCGTGCGTCTGCCCCGGGACCCGGACGGCCTCCTGGCGAGCAGCGACGTCACGAGGTGCGTCATGTCGGCGCACACGCCGACGGACCCGGGCTGCGTCGTGCTGGTCATCCACCGGAACGACCCGGTACTGTGCTACTGCAGCCCCGGGGAAGCCAGTGGTTCAGGCACGAGTACCAGCCCGAGATGCTGGTGGACGGCGACCTCGATCCCGATGGTCGTGACAGCATCATCAAGGCTGTTGTCACGCTCGCACCCATGGGGGGCAGGTTCTACACGTATTTGGATGTGGATTGGCTCGGTGGTAAGATGGTGACCCTTGACATCTCTCGGAACCCCACCTTATCTAGCTCCCACGCGGTGGCCACGCCGCCGTGGCCGCCGGTTTGCCACTTCGTGAAACGTTGCCTGGTGGACTCATGCGCCGAGTTGTTCATGGTGCGGTCTTACTACTCACTGCTTTGTACCGACACACCTCTACGCTTTGAAGTGCACAAGCTTGATTGGCGCAGGAACGCCTGGGTGAAGGTAACACGGCTCGGGATCAACAGGGTGTTCTTCATCAGCATTGATCAGTACAGCAATGACTATTTGTTCGGAGCGTCCGCGCCGGCGGACAAGTCTGGTTTGAAGGCAAATTCCATCTATTTCTCCAATACTGATGACAAGGGGTTGTATGTCCATGACATGGAGCAAGCAACGACAACCTTAATAAATCCAGGCCCTGAAATTCCAGATGCTATGTATGGAGCCCATGCTTTTGATGCCTGTAGTCTAAATTGAATGTATCTTCTTCCGGCCGACTAGATTCTAGCCACGCACTTGTTGTGCTTTGATTTAGCTTGACAGCGACACAAGATTACTCACGTATTATTCTGTCTGTATCGAACGTTACACAAATTGACACGGGATACAGGGATTTTTTTTTTGATATGGGCTGTGTCGTTGCGTACATTTTTCACGTTATTTGCCAGCAAAGTCATATACATTTTCGTGTCACATTTGTAGTAGGAACCAAACCTTTTCGTGTTATGTGCAAGCAAAATCTTGTCACGTTCCCTTGCCAATAAAATAAAACAAAATCCTGTCACGTTATTTGGTAAGAAAATCCTATCAGACTTGGAGATAATATCTAACCAATAATCATTGGCTTTCTCAAAACTAATTTGAAGTATTAATACTTCATCGATCTAACTCAAATGGACAGCCCACAGTTATTCTTGGTACCGTAAAACTGGCCTTCTAAGAACCTGGTTCAAGACTAAAACATCACTATTTTTTAGGGTTTGTTTGGATCAAAGGAATGCAAAACACACAAAAAAAAAAAACACAGGATCAGAGAAAAGACAAGAATCGAAAAACTTAAAAAACCATAGGAATCCAAAACAGAGGAACGGAAAACTTCATGTTTGGAATGGAGGAATAGAAATAAAGGAACAAAAATGTTAAATGTTAGTAAAACTAATTAATAAGGTATATTATCATTACTTAATGTATAGGAGTTAAACAAGGATTATTTGGATTAAATAAAAAAAAATACCAGAATGTACTTGACCTAAGAGCCATTACTATAATTAAAAGCACATTATTATAAAAGGTAGAAATAGAAATAAAAACGCATAAATCTATACTCCATGAGCCGGGACTAATTACTTGTCTCCCAAAAATTGAAAAAAATCCACTGTTTCCTTCACCTGTGCTGTGACTTTTTTCCTATTTCAAAAAAGGAACCATAACAATGGTAAATGAGAGAAGAAGTTTGTAATATTCTTGAGCTGGCAGCAGAAGGAATCCGTGACCTGAGGGTTTTCTGTGCGGGTGACACGTCCTTATTTGGCGGTGTGGTGGCATAAAGAACAACTGCGTCCTCCGCTAAGAGCATTTGCATCGGCTGGTGCCTTAGGAGAGATTTGCTGGCAGCAGGGTAAACGGATGTAGCACTCGGTGCAAAGGCTAAAAAATTGAGCGTCGAAGCCAATTTTTACTCCGCTGCCAAGATCGACGGAATTTGATGACTCAGCAAGAATTAATATAATTCTTAATCATCTTAGCACTAGTTGTAGGTGCTAACGGATACAGCTGAAGTTGCTAACCGCCATGCCAAGAAGAGAGAATAATAGTTGGCCCTAAGACACGGTGCAACCAATACACATGCTCTAAGCGCTTCTCTCGTGCACCCTGCATTACTTCGTGTTGGGTCATCCTCTCGGTAATGACCTTCTTTATTTCGAACTCTACCAACTTGCCAATCGTGTTCTCCGACATGCGGGCCACACTCAAAAGGGAGGGGGGGGGGGGAACCTCATCGACGTTAGACTGAATTGAGCATCATCTTCTTCCTCGTGTCTCCCTTGTTGCTTCTACCACCGAAGAAGAGAAACTAGGCCTCCATCGTGATTGGATCTAATCACAACAAAATGGAGAAGAATCCGGAGAATTTTATTCCACGACGATGACATCATTCCCACCTCCATGTCGCCGTTAGGAAAAGTAATTCTCCATGTCGTTGCGAAGTTGTTGACGTCGCCACCACCACCTTTATCGGAGCCGTCATGGAGAGACCAAATCTAATCCTCAATATCAAATATAACTTGACATGGGAAAGACTTAACACTAATCAAGGATTCAATCCCTAAATTTTATTGAAGAATCGGGTCCCCACTCTCTCCGGTCACCGGTGGCTTACGAGAGACGAGGAGGATGGGGGACAACGGCAGTGGAGGCGTTGACCTATGGTGACAAACCGGTGGCGGCCATCCATGTCCACGCCACAGCGGTACGTGTTGTGAATGCACAAGGGCTACCCGTTTAGGCGGTGGTGATTTGTTTTTAATAAACATGACGAATTGATGATGGCATTCGACCTCTCCAAGTGTTGGTTTGCCAGGTAGATGAAAATGTTGTGACCCCGACATGCCTCACACCGTGTTTTTTTTTTTTGAGTCGAACCCAACACTGTGGTTGGGATTTTTTTTCCATGTGGAAGAAAAGATCGTGAGCAAGAGGAACAAGATATATAGCTGCTGGGATATTTCTGGTTGAAGAAGGTTCACGGGATTTGGTCTAGTAGCAAGGCCTAGATGGTAACCGTGTGGATTGCTTTTGTTCGTAATACCTTCTTATTGTTTTTCTTCGTACACCTAGCACAGTCCAAAATTCGGGTGGAACTCAACATGAGAGCAGCAATGCCGCAACCACGCAACGGTAAACCGAACCCAAAAACCAAATCCAAAAACCGAATCGCGGCTGAAATCCTATCACGTTATGTTACCGTATTTCTTTGTGCTGTGATAGCCGATGGGATTAGCGAATAGAGAACGGGTCTGAATCCAGTATTAATAAAACCCTCCTGGCGCTGGTTGTCGGATCTGGACTCTCGATTGTAGTGGATCACAACTCACGGGGAGACCGACCGATCGATCTCAAGCAATAGAGGCCATGTCGCCGTCGGCACAAGAACCAGGCTGGTCGACGCTCTCCGCCGACCTGCTCCGCTACATCCTCGCCCGACTGCCGTGGTCAAGCCAACCCAGCTTTGCCGCCACCTGCAAGCATTGGAGGACCATCGTGTCCCCTTTCTACCCAGCCTGGATCACTCTGGTCCTCCTCAACACCGTCGATGCCGGCTCTACCAATATTCGATACTACAATCCATATTACCACAAGATATTTGAGGTCTCTAGAACATTAGATAGACCCAATGCCACCATCTGCTGCTCCAACGGGCACCACCTGGCCTTGTGGTACCATGCGGATGACAAAGTACTAGTCGCTCGTGCCAACCTCATGACCGGCGTCACCCAAGACTTGCCCCACTGGAAAGATGTAATTTTGACTATATCGTCTACGACGACGAGCATACAATGTTCGGCATCACTGCAACTTACGGCACCCTTGATGTCGTTCGCAATATCGAGAGTGACGGTGGCTGGTCCCGCTACTGGGAGTTCTCGGAATTGACATCCTCAGACTCAAAATTAAAAACATCACCGATGGCAAACCCAGTCCTCCACCACGGTTGGCAATGTATGACGAACGCAAACACGCTGAAGGATTCCAGATTCTTAACAAGCCTGTAGAGATTGGTTTTGAATACAATGACTTCTACATGTTCGAGTCTGATGAAGCCGAGCTTATGGCCGTGCTTGCGCATCGTCGCGGGTCACCGTTATACGACCTTGTAAAGCTTAACGAGCATACAATGGAGTGGGAGAGGGTAGAAAGTTTGGAGGGACAAACATTGTTCACTGGCACGCTCAAGACGATGATGGTGAAGACTGAAGTTAGGTGGATGAAAAACAGGGTCATCTTTCCAAGGTTGCACCACTGGACTGATATCATCCAGTGTGATCTTGTTCATCGTGATGGCGAATTGGCGTTTGTGCCAAAGTCCGAGATGGCGTCCAAACACGGTGGTGGTGGAGACGGCAAGAACATATGGACTTGTGGATTGGGACTAGACGAATCGGCAGAATTTTGGGAGACTACAAGCTTCGATTACAAGATATGGGTCAATTTTGAGAAATTAACACCATAGTATAATATAACGGTTCCAAGCTATACTCATCAATCAATCTAGAGTATAACACTTTAGTTTTCATCAGGCTTAGCTATCTAGTTGATTTCATATTTTTAGGTTTCCAAAGTATGTTAAACATGTGTATGCATTTCGTAAAGTTCAACTTTTAAAGAGTTTGTTTATTTAAGAAAAAATGATGTCTATATTTTAATATTTATATTATTCATCGATAATAGGGGAACAGAAAAGTTCATGTGTTACCACTCTTTTATGTGTTACCAACTTCAATAGCACATTCGAATATGTATGTAAAATTATAATAAAAATATGCTATCACTATGCAAAAGTTGAGATGCAATTGAAACTTGTGCATAGATAAACAAAAAAGTGAAATCAGGCTATGAATAGTGTGGATTGTAACTATTCATCATAGATCCGCAACCCGCTACTATTCACAAGCTGATTTCTGATTTTTTTGTTTCTCTTTACACAGGTTCCTGTTGCACCTAAACTTTTGCATGATAATAGATAGTTGCATGCTCTATACATACATATTTTTGTTAATTATTTTCATGTGTAATAGAATGTGTTATTTTATTTGGTAACACAGTAACACACAAACTGCACTCTGGGAGGTCCCGTGTCGCTCTCCACAAATGGATAATCAAAGCAGCAAGAAAATAAAGGCCTCACAAATTGTGAACTTCAGGAGCATTCTCCACGTTATGCTGAGATTTGTTCATCCGTCTAAGTCCTTTTGTGATGCATCCAATGTCCTGGTCCTGGTCTTTTTGTGATGCATCTAATATCGGCGTCCTTATGCGAGAGGGCAGAAGACTGCATTCTGTACAGTGGTTCAGAAATGTACCATATATTGACATGACATAATGACGTGAACCTGGAACCGGCTCCTATCCCAGCCACAATCGACGGCTGCGATAGCAGGTCCACATGAAGCAACAAGACGCGGGAACGGGACCAGTCGTCGGTGCTCCGTCACTCTGGCATACTCTCAGTGGCGGTAAAAGGCAGCAGCATCACACCATCAGGGCAAGGAGCCGAGGACAGCATGCAGACCTTTTGCTCCTTTCAATAAAAAAGACAACAAGCATGCGGGCCCTGGTGTCATCTCGTTGTTCCTTGTGAACGGTAATGAGGAAATCACGATCAGGTCCTCGCGCACCACGCTGCCAATGGAGGAACACCAGCGCCACAACGGGCTGCGTGGAAGTACACGACCGGGCTTGGGGAAGGGCTCGTGGCTTAAGTCCTACTCCTACCACGTTACGTATTCGTTTGTTTCTGTTGCGACGGGTTAACGGGCGCATCGGATCTCTCGCTCGACCCAGAATAAAACCTGGTTGTCGCCCTCGTGTTGATCACAACTCACGGGCGAGACCGATCGAGGCAATAATGTCGCTGCCGCCGCAAGAACCGGGGGCTGGCCATCGCTCCCCGCCGAACTGCTCCGCGACGTCCTCGCGCGGCTACCGTGGTCGAGCCACCCGAGCTTCGCCGCAACCTGCAAGCATTGGAGCACCATCGTGTCGCCGTTCTACCCAGCCTGGATCACTCCGGTCCTCCTCAACGCCGTCGACGTCGGATCCACCAACCTCCGCTACTACAGCCCCTACTACCACAAGATATTCGAGGTCGCCAAAACGTTACAGAGACCTGACTCCACGATCTGCTGCTCCAACGGACACCACCTCACGCTGTGGTACCATGTGCATCACGACATAATAGTCGTTCGTGCCAACCTTGTTACGGGCGTCGTCCAGGATTTGTACCCATTGGAAAGATTCAATTTCGACTTTCTCGTCTATGATGGTGAGCATAGAATGTTCGGCATCTATGCGGCTTCTAACAGCCTGAACGTCGTTCGCAACGTCGAGCGTGACGGCGACTGGTCCCACTACTGGGAGTCCTCGCCGTTGATCTCTCCGGACCCTGAGTTTAGACCATCAGCAATGACGAACCCTGTGCTCCACAATGGCTTGCTCTACTTGTTGGCGGATGATGGGAGGTTGGCGGTGTACGACGATGACCGACACGAGGAAGGATTCAAGATTCTTGACAAGCTCACGGATCCTGGCTTCGAATGCGACGACTTCTACTTATTCGAGTCTGATGACGGCGACCTCATGGCCATATTCTTGAATCGTCGTGGGGTACTCTTGTCTATGGAAAAGCTCAACGAGCAAACCATGGAGTGGGAGAAGGTAGATAGTCTAGAGGGACGTGCACTGTTCACCGGCTCTCTCGGGACGATGATGGTCAAGACCGATGTTAAGTGGATGCAGAATAGGGTCATCTTTCCAAGGCTCCACCATTGGCCTGATATTGTCCAATGTGACCTTGTTGACCGGGAAGGCGAACTAGCGTTTCTGTCCAAGTCCACGATGGTGTCACAACATGGCCCCACAGATGGCAGTAGCATATGGACTTGTGGATTGGGACCAAACGAATCAGCTGTGTTTTGGGGGACTACAAACTTTGATTACAAGATTTGGGTCAATTTTGAGAAATTAACTCGATAAATACTTGTCCAAAGCTATGTCCATCAATCTGAAGTAAAAGCATTCAGTTTCCATCAAGCTTAGCTATTGTGTGTACGCTCGTCATTCAAGATTGTTAAATTTTTTGTATAAATTTAAAAAAGATTGAGATATCTATATTGTCCATCGCTTTAAATGTCGCTTTAAACGGAAGTTATACTATGCTTTTCTATCTTTTTATACACCCCACTGGCAACTACTAATATTAAGGAACTGGGCTTGTCCCAGTTGGCTAGGTGGTGGAGGATGTGGTTATGCACTCCTAGCCACCTGGGTTCGAGCCTCCACAACCTCGAATTTGGGTGCCTATTTCTGGTCGTTTTCTTCTCCTTAATGAAAAACCACCTAGCTCCTCCTAGGTGTGATCTCCTTTTTTAACTACTAATATTATTTGGACGACGCTGGATCGAAGTCATGGACGATAGAAGAGCATTGACAGCATGAAACAACAAGAAAATATTCTTGATGACGTCTTTCACGGAGTCAAGCAATTTCTGTAGCTTTGGAGTTTGGACGAAGCAACGAAGACAGCGCAGCAGAATGTTGTTTAGGAGAGTGCTTTTGAAGTTCTTTGTGAGGCCTCTGTTTTCTTGCTGGCTTGCTACTCTGTTTTTCCTTTCGAGGAGAGCCAGACAGACCCCTGTTCTTTGCTTTGGGAGAGGTACCCTTGAGCAGAGTTCTCTGTTTTCCTTTCCATCCGTTTTTTCAGTATCTGATTTCATGTTTGCTACTAACGTAGGTAGCAGAAACTCCACCAGACTCTATAGACACTACTAGTATGGCAATGATCCGCCTTGCTGGAGTCATTCTTCGAGTAAAAAAGAAATGGATGGCAGTTAGCAAACAAAAATATAATATTCATAGCGGAAAGAAGACCACTCCTGGTGTAATACTCAATTTCGTTCCTTAACTATCGTCTGAAGCCCAGTTTTGTCACTTAACTTTCAAAAGATTCAATTTAGTTCCTAAGTTTTGGTTGGTAGGTTCATTTCATCCTTGGTATTAATCTGATAGATTGAAGATGGTGGTCTGTTGCATTTCAAATCTATTTGAACCATTGTGTTTACTTGGATGCATTTGTTATTTTAACATTTTATATACCACTCTAATATTTTATCAAAATGTAGGGTGTCATGTCTGTAAAATAAATTACAAATATAAAATATGTTCAAACATTGTGTTGAAATAATACATTTAAATCGTTGAATTTAGAAACTCAAAAAGTACAAAGCATATATCCATATTTGATCTTGTTTTATAAAATTAATTATAACACAATGCTTCAAACGGATTAAAAAAAGAGTTACAAGTTGAGAGGAAAAATAATTTGAAATTCAACACAGAGTTAATGTGGCATCCACAAAGACATCCACGTTAGACCAGAGATGAAACTGAACCTACCAACTAAAATTTAAGGACTAAATTACATCTTTTTAAAAGTTGAGGGATGAAATTAGTTTTAAGCCTTTTTGAACCTGCTTGTATGGGTTACTGACACTTATCTGCACCGCCATAACATACATGTATGCGAACCAGCCTTTTGTCGAGTACCCGATATTTTGCACTCGGCAAACACGTTGTTTCCTGTAGTGATGTATGCACTTTGATTTAGTACAAGCCTATGCAGCCTTTTGTTTTGGATATTCTCTTCTTTTTAATGTTTTTGATCATTTGGTTCGGCATGAGCATAGAGAAATTGTAACTAATAATCCGAACAGGGCCTTAGCTTGATTTTTGTGCACCATGTATGCAGATTAGAGCGAAGATTGGTAGAGGTCACTGCTGATACACAAATTGATTGGGTGGGAGCTGCTTTTCAACGCAACGCCCGTGCGTGTCGCAGCAGCTATCTTCGCGTGTACCGGCGTTGTACGGTGTATTGTACAGCAAATTCAGCAGCAGCAAAAGGTCCCCAATCCAAAGGGGATACGGAAGAAAATCGTGTGTGCCGCAATCCCCTTGGAAGAAAATCTGTAAACCGATCGAATCAGGTTCCAAAGGGCTCAGAGCATAAAGCGCCTGCCGGCCGGCCACGCACGTTCTCTCTCTGGCAACCAACGATTCGTGGACGTACATACCAGGGAGAGATTTGTGGACGTACGTACCAGGGAGAGATCCATGGAGCGTGCGTTGCCGCCGGAACCGGACTGGTCGTCGCTTCCAGCTGACCTACTCGGAGCCATCCTGGAGTCGCTGCCGTGGTCAAGCCACCCGAGTTTCGCCGCGACGTGCAAGCACTGGCGGTCCGTCGTGCCACCGTTCTACCCGGCGTGGCTCACTCCGGTGCTCTTCAACTCCGTCGACGTGGGCTCCTCGAGCATCCGCTTGTACAGCCCCTGCTACCACAAAAACTTCGACCTCGCGATGTACATGAATACCCCCAACTCCCAGGTATGTTGTACTAACGAACACCACCTGATACTGCGCCACTGTGCCGATGATGGTGGCGAAATCAGGATCGTCGATGTCAACCTGGTGACCAACGTGATCGAAGACTTGTACCCGTCGTCGGAGCGCACCGAGTTTGACTTCGTGATCTACGACGGCGACGGGAGGAGGATGTTCGGCATCGACGCGCTCTACACGCTCAACATTGCCTGCGCCAACCAGAACAGCGGCGGCAAATGGTACCGATGGAAATTCCCGGGGCTCAACGCGAACTATGACCCAACATTTGCAGCGTCGCAGGTGAGCAACCCGGTTCTCTATTGCGGCTTGCTCTACCTGTTGGGCACGAACGGGAGGTTGGCAGTGCACGACGACAAGCAGCAAGAAGAAGGACTCAAGGTGCTCGACACACCCAGAGGCTTCGGTTTTGAATGTGGTGACGACGACTGTTACCTGTTCGAGTCCGACGAAGGCGAGCTCATGGCCGTGCTCATTGGCTGTCGCGGGTCACCGGTGCGTCTTGTGCGGCTAAACGAACAGAGTATGGCATGGGAGAAGGTGGAGAGTTTGAAGGGGCGGGCACTATTCACCGGCGCTCTCACGTCAATGATGGTAAAGTCCAATGTAAAATGGATGGAGAACAAGATTTTTGTCCCGGGGTTATACGATTTGCCTGAGACCGTGGTCGCTGACCTTGTTGACCGGCAAGGTGAATTGGCCTTTGTGCCAGTGTCTACTGCAGCGGTGCAAGACAGTGCCGCGTGTGGCTCGAGTATATATGGACTAGTGGATTGGGACGAGAAGAATCCTCGGAATTTTGGGAGACTACAAAGCTTGATTATAGTATCTGGATTAATTTTAGAAATAATTGAACAATGGACTTTTCTTATTGGACTCTGATATTTTACCAGTTTTTATACATCATATCGGCATATTTTTTTGAGCATAATGGCAGGTGTTTCTCCCTTTCACTATAGATGGAACAACAAGAGTTTCATACTACATTACAGAATGAAATCGTGGGTCAGCTGTATTTTGGTGCATTCTCTCGCCAATGCCAACACGTGAATTCTGTCGTGTGCCAACATGGCGGCTACACATGGAACGCGAACCCCGCATGTTCACAGAGCCGATCAAGACTCAGGATCCCTACACATATCCAACCTCCTACAGAGGTGCCAGAACGCGACTCGATCGGACTGCGGAAGAAGTGAGTCACACAGTATCCAGCTAGTAGCCTAGTATTCGAACTCCAGTGGTCTTTTCCCCATATACCAAACACACCCTAATTATGCTCGTAATCCCGGGAGAAGTGACGAACTGATCGGCTACCGTCGCTGTTACTGTTGTCGACGCATCAGCGATACATGGACAACCCGTCGCAGCACCCACTAGATCGTAGCCTCGCGCCAGTTCTGCTCTTCGACTGCGGCCGCGGCGGCGTCGAGTCGGAGGAGGCAACCGAGGACGCCAGGGTCGTGTACAGCATACCCAAGAAGCAGGTGCTGCTGGCGAGAGGACTGGCCGGCTTCATCGACGACGTGAGCTGGATCACGCCGCAGGGATGGGTGCTGAGGCTCGATCCGGCCACGCGCGACGTGTCCCTGCGCGACCCCTTCCTTCAGCTCGCGCATCGTGCCTCTGCCCCCGGACCGGGACGGCCTCCTGGCGAGCAGCGACGACACGAGGTGCGTCATGTCAACGACCGGGCCGACGGACCCGGGATGCGTTGTGCTTGTGATCCACCGCAAGGACCCGGTGCTGTGTTACTGTCGCCCCGGGGAGAGCCGGTGGTTTGGGCACGAGCAAGGTTGAGATAACCGATTGAACCGTGAGAACCGCCCGGGACCGGTCCACCGGTTAACCGGATAACCGGAAAAACCAGCCGGTTAGCCGGACGAAATTTGATTTGTGGCCGCGCCGGTCGCAGCCCGGTTAACCGGCCGGTTTCTCCGGTTAACCGGCCGGTTTGCCCGGTTAGCCGGCCGGTTTTCAGGCACAGTGCAAATTGCAATAGAATCAAGAAAAATTCAGAAAAATAGGGAAAAAATGCATTAACTGCCCTAAAATATTAACGATAATTTTAAACATAAATTCATATTATATCCACTTCATAGGACACAACACAACCATATTGCCCAATAAAAAGTCAAATATAGTTGTCTAACTCATATTGTTCACAAATTCATATAACAACAAGATTAATTGTACATAATACATAGAAAATATGACTTTCACTCATGTCTCGGCTATAGTTGTCCAAAACATAGTCTTCAACAAATATTATACATCAAGAAAATTTGGGAGAGGGAGGGTTAGTCGGCCGGTTATAGCGGTTAACCAGCGCTTTGACCGGTTAACCAACCGGTTATAAGGTTCTATAGCCTTTTTACCTTTATTTGTATTCCGTAAATTTTTTCTATGTCAAACAACTTCAATTTCAAATTATTCTTTTACTATAAATCTTTATTTCTTCTCTAGTTTTTTAACAAATTTTTTATACAAAATTTTTCAAATTTTGAAATTTTTTGAATTTGAACCGGGGTTAACCGCCACCGGTGCAACCGCCCGGACCGGTTTACCGGTTAACCGGCCGGTTAACCCCGGTTCTTTGAACCCTGGGCACGAGTACCAGCCAGAGCTCATGGTGGATAGCTTGAGTGGTCACGTCGTCCGTGTTATGTCCACTCTAACGGCGGTAGGGGGGGGAGTTGTACACACAGATCGCCTGGGAAAAGAAGCTAGCGAAGCTTGAATTCTTGCCCGATTCCGCGTTGTCGTGCTCCGCGGTCACGGATCGCCAGTTCGCGGCGGGGAGCACCTCCGTGGCGAGTTGCATGGTGCGGGTCTACTTCACGCAGATCGCGCCGAGGATCATGCGTGTCGATGTGAAAAAGCTAGACTGTTCCAGTAGCACACCTTTGTTAAGGTGACGAAGCTCGGTGACAACAGTGTGTTTTTCGTCTGCGAGGGTCAGTTTGGGGCGTCGATGGCGGCGGATGCGTTTGGTTCAAAGCCAAATTGCACCTATTTCTTGCACTCTGATGACAAAGGGTTGTACTCCTATGACATGGAGCACGGAACAACAAAGCTGCACAACCCAGGTCAATGTGTTCCTGATTGTATGCAACCTATACTTGTGATGCCTGCAACCTAAATGTCAGTACAGTTAGCCTTCTTGACGAAGCAGGCATTAGATTTTTTAATTTTTTTTGACTGGTATGTTAAGATCGGTTACATCTATGTCTGTCGTGATCAGCTCGTAAGCGAGAGTATGGCCAAGTACATCGGAGACGCAAACAACATTGGCAATCTACAGTAATGGTGTTCGTGGGGTTGTTCCTCTCCCCTGGCAGGCTGGCAGGCGCCAGTTTCCTCCTCTGGCGATCTGTTGTTCGAACCAAAACGCCTCTTTTCATGATGCCTACCGCAGCAAAGGAATATAACGGTGTGTTCGTTTCCTAGCGTCTAAATTTTATAGCTGTCATATCAAAAAGAATCTTACTATTTAGGAGTACTTAAATAAAGTTTAATTATAAAATAAATTACAGACCACGCAGATTGATTCACGAGACGAATCTAATGAGATTAATTAAGTCATGATTAGAAGACGGTTACTGTAGCATCACTTTAGCAAAACATAAATTAATTAAGCTCATTAGATTCATCTAAAAAATTAGCATCAATCTGTCAACAGGGTTTTGTCATTAAATTGATCAAAGTATTCATAAATAGTAAGATTCTCTTTAATGTGATAGTGCTAAATTTTAGATGGGAGAAACGAACACACACTAAGTCGAGGGAGCATGCGTCCAAAGCCCGTTATTCGAGAGCTCGAGACCTCGTACCGCCATGCAATTCGCGCGACCGTGCCCTGGCCTCGGCGTGCTCAACAAGTCCCACCCGCTGCGAGCATCCGTGTAACCTCGCTCTCGAACTGCTCCGCTGGTGCGCCAAGCCGCCAGCAGATGCGTGCACCGTCGTTGAGTCACCAAATCTGCTGGAATTCAAACAAGGCATTGAACACACCCAAATTCAGAAGAAGAAAAAAAACGGAGCACGAGTCCATGACGACGTACGCGCCACGGGCAAGCGCTCTCGGACGTTTTCTTCGTGACCCGATAGGGTCCGTAACTGCCTAAAAAAAAAATGTTTTCAGATCCAAAATAATGGCCATTATTTTTATAGATTAAATTTTAGAAGTTAATAACTAATAACCATTAATAAGGGTAATATTGTCAAAATAGTATGATTATAATATAAAAATTCATCATAACTAATAAGTTAGTCAATTTTTACATGAATTTGCTATAAAATATTTGTTTTAAATTTGATTAATCATCATCATTATTATTGTAATCAAGTTTTAGTGTATTTAACACAAGTTTGTATGATAAAAAATATTAATTTGTTACTGCAATTACTAAACTATCTTTGAACTAATGGTCATTAGTTGAGGAAAAATAATGACCATTATTTTGGACCTGAAAACCTCTAAAAAAAAATCGGGTACAAACATACCAGATGCCGACCGTCTCGTCATTGATGATCATATATAAACTCAGGCACGAGCGAGACACCGAGATTGATCAACGGAGCATATGGAGGCCGTGTCTCTGCCGGCGCACGAACCGGGCTGGTCGTCCCTCCCCGACGACCTGCTTCGCGACATCCTCGCGCGGCTGCCGTGGTCGAGCCACCCGAGCTTCGCCGCAACCTGCAAGAATTGGAGCACCATCGTGTCGCCCTTTTACCCGGCCTGGATCACGCCGCTCCTCCTCAACGCCGTCGACGTCGGCTCCACCAACCTACGCTACTACAGCCCCTACTACCACAGGACATTCGAGGTCGCTCAAGCACCAGAGAGACCCGACGCCAAGATCTGCTGTGCCAACGGGGACCACTTGACATTGTACTACCGCGTCGTCGACCGCGACATCGTAGTCGTTCATGCCAACCTGGCGACCGGCTTCGTCCAGGAGCTCAAACCGTTGCTCTTCAGACACACCTTCGACTTCGTCGTAGACGACGGTGAGCACAACATATTCGGCATCCGTGCCGGTGACGGCACCCTTCAAGTCGCTCGCAACATCCTGCGCGATGACGGCTTGTTCCCCGACTGCTGGGACTTCACAGAATCCGTTCTCGAGGACCCGGAGTTCAGCACGTCATCCATGACCAACCCTGTCTTCCACCACGGCTTGCTCTACATGCTGGGGGAAGACGGGAGGTTGGCGGTGTACGACAAACGCCGTCACCAAGAAGGATTCAAGATTCTTGACGAGCCCGTAGACCTTAGCGAGCACATAGAAGAGTATTTTGAATACCATGACTTCTATCTGTTTGAGTCCGATGAAGGTCAGCTTATGGCTGCGCTCGCGGACCGCCGCGGGTCACCGTTGCACGTTGTGAAGCTTAACGAGGATTTGATGGAGTGGGAGGAGGTGCAAAGTTTAGAGGGTCGGGCATTGTTCACCGGCACGCTCAGGACAATAATGGTCAATACCGACGTCAAGTGGATGCAGAACAAGATCTTCTTTCCGAGGTTACACCAATGGCCTGATATCGTCCACTGCAACCTTGTTAACCGGGAAGGTGAACTTGCGTTTGTGCCAGAGTCAGCAATAACATCACAAGATGGCGGTGCTGATGGCAACAACATATGGACTTGTGGCTTGGGAAAAGATGAATCAGCTGAGTTTTGGGGGTCTGAAAAGTTTAATTACAATGTATGGGTCAAATTCGACAAGTTAACTCGATAGTACAATTGATCATATGTAATTGGCACGACTTGCTAGATATAGAAGAGTATACATGAAAAACAATGCTACTTGAGAATGGTGAACCAAGTGGAAAAATAGAGAAAATGTCTGGAGGGGCGGGCACTGCTCACGGGCACACTCAGCACTATGATGGTGAAGACTGGTGTTAAGTGGATGCAAAACAGGGTCATCTTTCCAAGGCTGCATCATTGGCTTGATATCGTCCAGTGTGACCTTGTTGGTCGGGAAGGTGAACTGGCGTTTGTGCCAAAATCTGCAATGGTGTCACATGACGGCAATGCAGATGGCAAGAACATATGGACCTGTGGGTTGGGACCGGAACAATCAGCGGATTATTGCGGGACTGCCAACTTTTATCACAAGATCTGGGTCAATTTCGAGAAATCAACTCCATAGTATAATTGTTCCAACATATGTTCATCAAGCTTAAGTAGAGCACTTGCATTTCGGTTTCTGTCTTGCTCTCTTAGTTATATATTGAGTATGTCATCGTCGTTGATTTTATATTAAGGTGTTTACACGATTTGTGTATGCATTTCGTAAAGTACTTATGATTTGTTTCAAGCTTTCGATACACACCACTACTAAATATCAGTACAACACAGAGCTGGAGAAGGTCGCTCTGATATGACCGCTTGACGAGATGATACTAGTTGAAAGCCTTCACGGAGTAATTCAGTAAATCAAGTAGTTTGTGGAATTTTGAACGAAGCTGCCGGGCCCACATGACCTTGGATGCATCACAGAAAGGACTCGGTCAGATGAAGAGAGCGTAGAAGAACATTTTTTTTTATAACAGCGTAGAAGAATCACTCTTGAGGAGAGTGCTTATGAAGTTCAGAGATTGAGAGGCCTCTGTTTTATTGCTGCCCTGTTTTTCCATCCGAGATCACAAGAGGGAGAGAGGCCTCTGCTCTTTGCCCATACTATTGAGCAGAGTCGTCTGTTTTCTTACTGTACCAATCTGTTTTCAGTGTTTGGCACTTTGGCTAGTATGGCAAAGATACGTCTTGCTGCAGTCGTTTTTTTTAGGAAAGAATAAGGATGATCTCAAAATAAATACAAGCAATTACATTAGGAAACGGCATCGTGCTAGTCCTACACGAGTGCTCCCATAACGAGAAGGCAACTCTTCCAATCAAACTGAATAGAATTCTTTCCCCACCATTTCGTCATGTCCGCGTTCTTGGAATCTGGCTCCAGAATGCCCCACGCCCTCAAGACAAGTCCAGGCACCATTATCAGAATATCTTGATGTTCCGGATTCGTGGAGCCAGCCCGCCGCCGTCCTTGTTCTGCGCATCGCGGCCGCACTGCCCGGCCCTCCTCGCCGCCGCCGCTCCCGCCGCCGCGCGGCGGCCGCGGCGCAGTTGTGGTCGGCGGCGAACCGGTGCTTGAGGCACGTCTTCTGGCCGCACCCCTTGCACTGGCTCGTGTTGGAGAAGGTGAGCGTGTGCTTGCACCGTGGCACGGGGCACCTCGGCTTGAGTTTCTTGGCCGGGTCGCAGCGCCGCGACTGCGCGTGCGCGTCGAGCACGGCCTGGTCGTCCTGCCCGGGCATGCGCTCGATGGCGACGCCGCAGGCCTCGCAGATGACGACGGTGCGGCCCTGGTCGGCGGCCTTGGCGCAGCCGTGGTCCCTGTAAGAACGGTGCTCCGTGCAGAACGTCTTGCCGCAGCCGTCGCAGGCGAACGGCAGGAAGTCGAGCTGGTTGCAGTCCGGGTCGTCGCAGTGCGCGCCCAGCTCCGGGAACGCCTCCGTCCCTCGCCGCGCCATCGACGGTCTCTCTCTTGCCGTCCTCGCTCGGTTTGCAACTTTCAGGGCTCTTGTTTCCTTGCTCTTCCTCTCGCGCTAACGTTTTGTTTTCTTCTCGCCGCTGCCTTGCTTTGCGTAACGGCAGCGCCGATGGATTTATAATCACGCGGCCGGTCTGGTGCTGGGTGGGTTTGCCTTTCTTCCGGTGCAAGAAGAAGCGGCATCCGATCCAAGTTGGTCAAGGCGCGTCGGCCGTGACGTGGCCGATCCAAGCAGGTCTGGAGTTGGACCGGGTCAACCGGTCAAAGCCTCCTTCGGGTGTAGCCGACAAGAAGCCGGAGGACTGGTGGGGCCTAGTGTCAGTGAGCTGAGATGGATGAAGACCAAGCTGTGTGGACATGTGGCAAATGCCTGCTCTTTGAGTACCTCGCGTTCATTGATTTTTAGAGGTTACGTCTTATTTAAAATATTTGTTAAAATTTTATTTATTTCGTTAGAATTTATTTTATTTATAAATATATTTTAACTACGTCTTCTTTATTTTTATATTTATATAAATATTTTAAATAAGACAAATGATCAAACAAGAACTCAAAATAAGAAATCAGAAAATTAATAAATCCTTATATTGTTGAACTGAGGGAGTAGAAAGAGAAGAACCGTGTCTCCATATGGGATTCGATATCTGTCCGTGCTTACATAGGAAGTACAGACAGAATCGGCTGGGCGTCGTTGCTTGCCACCAGAGCAACACATCACGCATGGACGGCCCCGGCGCCTCTAACTAGATTTCAGACTCGCGCGGATTCTGGTCTTCAACCACGGCCGAGGCGACGCCGAACCGGCGGACGCGACGACGTGAACTGAATCACGCCGCAGGGACGGTTTTTTTTTTTGAATCACCGCAGGGATGGTTGCTCAGCGCTCACGAGTCACGATGGATCACGGCACACGCGACGCTTCCCCTCCCTGTGCAGCCCCTTCACCTGCGCCGGGACCGCGGCAACGACACGCGGTGCTTCTCGTCGATGCCGCAGCCAACCGAACCCGGATGCATCGTGCTGGCAAATCCACCGCAAGGAACCGACGTTTTGCTGCTGCCGCCTGGGACCAGCCGGTTGTTCCGACGTGCGTCTCATCAGGACACAAAACAACTATCCATCGTTTATGAATAAACAGCCACTACTCACTTTCCGTCACCTGCGATTTTGAGATATTTTAGGCGATTTTGAGATAGGCAGGCCTATCTGGAATCGCCTAGAAAAGAACAAGCATTAAAAAATCACTGTTGACTTGTAGTTCCCGGATCATACGACCGAACGACGGCTATATATATTGGAATAAATTGGGAACAATCATAATCAATAAGTACTTATTTGAACCATGCTTATAAATATTGAACAACACTCTAACCTAGAATATTCATAGACCATGCCTAGAAAAGAGTTAATATCCAGTGTAATATTGCAATACACAATTCCAGTATTATACTGGATATAATCACCCCGTACGTACTGCTCTAGTCCTTGCTCTATTTTATTTCCCCAGCATCATTGCACAAGCCATGATGCTTTTCTCACAATAAAAAAATTCACTGCACATTAGAATAGATTTTTCATCTGAATTTCACGGTACTAATTTCAAGGTTTTTATTATGTCAAAGGGGGAAAAAGCTTACACAATAGTTTAACAAACTTCGAATCAACTAAGTATCAAAAGACATAAAATAAAAACATGTTGGCTATGAGGCCAAATAAAATGAAATAAATGAAAATTTATTTTATTTAGTGAAATAAGTGTTATTTTATATCTAATAAAAAATAAGTTAACCGATTTCAGCATAACACCAATGTTTCTCCCCCATCCAGTGAACAACTTTCATAAACATTTACAAGCCGACGAGTATGCCGCAAACAAGCCCAAGTTCGTACACAAGAAGGAATGTGAGGTACTGTTCTTGCTGCCCCCTAAATTTCCGCTTAGTAAATCCTTTTTACGATTCACTCCTCACTCAATTGCACTACACATGTGTGGTGTCCGATTTTAATTTTAGAAAGTAAAGTTGTGGTTGTCTCAAAATGACACTTTTTGGAGCCAAAGTCCAGCATGGGACCAAAGGATCTGCGGCGCAAGCGGCGAGAACATATGGAATTGTGGGTTGGGACAAGGCGAATTTTTAGAGTTTTTGGGGACTATAAGCTTTGATTACTGCATATATGGGTCAATTTCAAGAGAGTAGTAAATTCCTAGTATAATTGTCTAAAACACCGATTAGTTGAGGCACTACTCGTTATCAATCAGGCTTAGCTGACTATTGAGTGTGTTCAATTTTGTATGTTATAATCGTCTATTTTATATTTACAAACTCCATAATTTAAAGTTTGGTTCAAGTAATATGAATTTTCTAAAGTGCAGACTTTTAAGTACATAGTATAGAGTTATTATCTTGTCCATCTATTAGAACCCGAGAGAGAAAAGCCTTGCCGCCTTGACCATGGAGGCGGTTACGATTCATTAGGTCGGTCTCCGTGGAGAGTGTCATCACACGATTATCAAGAAAAATCTTAAGAACCGTGTCGGTAAAGGGTCATGATGGTGACACTCATCTCTCATCCCATAACACTTCCTCTATTCTCTTTCATGTCATGTCGAGTAAATATAATGTTCATGACACTACCATGATACTTCCATTAAGATTAACCTCACCATCTCGTCGAAGTAATAAACGGACTATGAAAAACACGACGGGTGGGCATAGGGCAAACGACACGTGAGACATGACATAGGATCTGCCGACACGCAAGACGACTTTACTTTGACCATATAGTCACCGTCGGTGTGTGAGCACACCTCCAAATGGGAGCCTGTCAAGGCTCCCTTCGGATAGGATCGGGGAAGGACGGATTTACTCGTGCTAGCGTAGATGATTCAAGCGAGCAAGAGCACAAAGGATTTACCCGGGTTCGGGCCGCAATAGATGCGTAATACCCTACGTCCCGCTTGTGTGTATTAGATGTTCTCCCTTTCTTACATGGGGGTACCCCCTCCCTTTATAGGGTAAGAAGAGAAGTATCGTACAAGTACCGGAGGGTTACCCGGACGCCCGGTGGGGGTCCGGACCTTCCTTGGAAAGGCGCGAGCAAATCCCGATAGAATCCGCCAAAATCTCCTTTGCCGGATTTAGACTCCAAGCATCTTCGTTTCGATTGGTTCCGGATGCTCCGGGCCCCGTAGCGGCGCGTCTTCCCGAGACGCGGCGCACGGGGAAGGTGCGCGCACGTCTTGTCGAGCGCTCGCTCGCCGCCGCAGGCACTCAAGTGCAGCATTAACTCGCGGGTGGTTGGGGCGCGGAGGAAGCTACCGGGAAGCTTCCTCCCCCGCGCTCCCGCGCCCCGGCTTCCCGGGTTTCGTGGGCTGCGGGCTTCGTTCTTCGTGGTCTTCCTTCTCGGGCCGAAAGCGGCCCACTCGCGGTTAGGGGGAACCCCAATCCCCTACACCGACGAGAGCCCCGGCCCCGATCACCGACCCGCAGGACCGGAGCGAGGATTGGGGCCACCCGTCGGCGCCCAAGCACCGGTTGAACTACCTTGCGGCGCCGGTTTACGAAGGGGCGTGCCGATTGGCTCTGCCGCGATTTGACGGTTCCGGGCATGGCGTCGCTTCGATTCGCGAGCGGTGGGCCCATCCATACTTGGCGTTTAAGTACGGAGACCGGCGGTCGCCACGGCACGCCTCCCACTTCGCCCTTTCGCCTCCCGTCTTCTCGGACTTTCGTCCGGCGCAAGCTGCTCATCTCCTTCTCCGCCGATTCCACGCCGCCGCTCGCCGCCGCCGCGCCTCGCCCGCGAGAGATGGCTCGTGGGAAGTCTCCCCGCCGTGGCGGTTCGCGCCCTCGCTCGCCATCGGTGGACGCGCCGGTCCAGGTGCGGTTGCTCGCTCCCAAGATTGAGATGAAGCAGCTCTCGCCGTTCCTTCCGGCGGCGGCGAGAGCGGCGTCCGCATCGGGGATCTCTCGCCGCCGTCGGGCGGGGGCTGGAGATCCTCCATTTCCTATCTTTCGTCGTGGCCGGCGCCGTACCCCCGCCTTCTCCGTGTTCTTCCCGGAGGTGCTTCGAGCGTACGGGATCCGGATGGCGCATCTCACGCCAAACGCGGTCGCGGTGTCGGCGGTGTTCGCCCACTTGTGTGAGGCGTTCGTGGGGGTGCAGCCGTGCCTCCCCATCTTCCGAGCGTTATTTCAAGGCGACGCCGACGAATGCCGCCGAGGTGATCGGGTCCGTGCGGTTGAACGTCCGCGTCGGGAGTGGGTACATCGCGTACACGCCCAACAACAAGGTGGAGGGATGGAAGAGGGCCTGGTTCGTGGCCACGTACGAGAAGGACTTCCGCCGCCTCCGCGTCCCGCCGGGCCCGGCTCAACACTTCGCCGCCCGGGACTCCGTGCCCGGCCTTCCCGAGGGATGATGCCCGTGGTCGACCGGATAGCGGCGCTCGCCGCGGCCGGCTTGACCTCGCACGGGGTGGTGCACGACTTCCTCGAGTGCAACATCGCGCCGCTCCGCCGCAGGTCGCATCCTTCGTGGGCTGTACCGGGACTTCAACTTCGCCGGCCGCACCCGCACGGGGCGGACTCGGACCTGCCCGCCGCCTCAAAGAAGTTCGCCTACTCCACGCCGACGGGGAAGAAGTGGCCCGCCGTCTTCGGGTACCCGAAGGTGCCGGGCCCCTTCGCCTCCTCGCAGGATCGGCGCGCGGTCCTCGACTCCATGCCTCGGGCGGGGCCGCTCGGGTTCCGAGGATGCGGCTCCGGCCCCGCCCTGGTCTCCGGGTGCCGGGGCCGCGCCTCCCTCTACCCCGGGTGCGGCGGCCGCCCCGGAGGCGCCTCCGGAGCTCCGGGTGCCGGCCCCGACGCCGCGGGCCGGGTCCGGGCGTGCGCGACAAAGGCAAGGGGAAGAGGTCTCCGTCGCCGCCCTCCTCCGACTCCTCCGGGCCCGCGTGCTTTCCGCGGAAACGGGCCCGGCAAGCTTCGCCGGCACCCATGACAGAGCCGCTGCCCGAGAGAAGTCCCCGTAGCCGCACCGGTGCAAGCGGCCGGGTGGACCCGTGACGAGTATGTTGCTTCTCTTCCTATTTTGCTTAAGTCGTGAGCTTGGTCTGTTGTGATTTGCTTTCACCGCATGTCGACGGCTGCGAACGCGTTCCGATTTGCTTTGTTCGTAGGAGTGTCCGAATTGAGCTGGACCCGGACCTGGTCCCTTTGAACCCCAAGGTCTTCGGTGCCCTCGCGCCGAATCCGAAGCCGATCCTGCTGCCGTTGCAGGCTGCGGCGGCCGGAGCAGAGGCCGGCGCGGGAGAAGCCACGGGTGTCCCCGAGGAGACGGCCGCGGGTGCGCCCGAAGAGACGGCCGCGGGTGCCCCCGAAGAGGAGGTCGCGGACACTCCCGAGGAGGTGGCGGCGGACGCCGCCGAAGAGGAGGCCGCGGGTGCCTCCGCCGGTGAGGACCTTGGCCGGATGTCGCCTCCTCCGGCCGGGAACGTGCCGGCTGCGCCGACGGAGGAGCGGCTGCTTTCTCGATTGGCGCCGTCGGGCGCCCGCCACGGTCTTCCACTCCCCGATCGGGTGCCGGTGCCGCCACTCCTATAGTGCTCGGAGGGGAACGATTCCCCTCCACGCGTCCGGTCGGAGCCGGGAGCGGTGGTCGGCGGAGATGCTTCGTCGACCGCTGCCGCCGGTAGGGGCCGTGGGCGTGCCGGACGCGGCCGTAGCGCATCGCCTCCGAGTCGCTCGGGCGGCTCGGGACGCCATAAGATTGGCGACGTGCTTGGGGAGGTCACCCGGTCGCTCCTTGCCATGAAGGCGGCCGTGGAGGAGATGGATGCGTCCTCGGAGGACCGCGAGGCCGCGGTGGCCCAACACGAGGCGGAGGTGGCGGAGGCCCGTAGGGCCCCGGAGACGGCGGTGAAGCTTGCCGAGCAGCAGCATCGGCGCCGCATGGAGGAAGTCCAGCATGATCCGGACCAAGCTGCCGGCATCGCCGAGGCGGCCGATGAGAAGCCGTGGGACGCGGAGGCGAAGCTTCGCGCCGCCATCGACCGCGAGGAGGACAGCATCAACCGCCTTCGTGGCGTCTTGGACCGGGAACGGGCTGTGCAGCTCCGCGGCGCGCAGCCGGAGGAGGCGGAGGCCGACGTGGCGCTCGCGAGGCGGCCCCGACGCGCCGCGAGGCGACCGCGGTGGCTCGGGAGGATGAGCTCAAGGAGCGCGCCGGCGCGCTTGCTCTCCGGGAGGCTACGCCGGACGAACGGGAGCAGGCGTCGCGGCGGCCGAGGAAAAGCTCCGGCGCCTCCGCAACTCCGTGGTCTCCCAAGAGGCGGGGCTGAAGCAACGCGAGGACGCCCTCGCTACCCGGGAGGAGCAGGTCCGGCTTCGTGAAAACGAGGCCGCCGTTCGAGGGAGGCCTTGGAGACGGAGGCGTCCCGCCTTGCTCGGGCCGAGGAGCAGGTCCGCGGCATCGCCGGTGGCCCGGCGCATCGCGTGCGCGAGGAGACGCTCGCGGAGGCCCGGAAGGCCTTCGACCTTGAGCTCAAGGCGGTGGAGAAGAGCCGGAACGACTACCGCCGGCGCTTCGAGCAGCTGGAGGCCCGGGTGAAGAAATCGGGTCTTGGCGCCTCTTCCGCGTCCGGTGGCGATGATCTCAAGGCGCAGCTCGAACAGTGCGGTCCCAGCTCGGAGACTCCGAGGTTCGGCGCGTTGAGCTGAGCGAGCGGGTGACGGAGCTGGTCTCCGCGGCGCGGCGCAGGCTGAAATCGCTGCCGAGGTGCACAAGGCGGTCTCGTCGGCGCTGTTCGAGCCGGGCCTGTCCCGTCTTCCCGAGCCCATCGATCGCGGCGCGGCCGGGTATGCGTTCGCCATGCGGGGGTGGTTGACTCTCCGTGCGACCCGAAGACCCGGATGGCGGAGCTCATGGAGGAGGAAGGGCGGCAAACCATAGCCGCGGCCCTGGAGGAGGTGCCGACGAACGCCCTGGTGTTGGTGCCGGGTTCCCACTCCCGGCTGTGGTGAATGGCGATGTCCCCGCGGGTGATCACGCCGTGGCTAAGGCACGGACTCGCGCCGTCGCTCGTGCCCTCGCCGAAAGCTTCAAACGGGGCTAAGTGCCCGCTTCCTCCACTCGCGAGTGGCTTTTTGGCGCTCGTGCCTTTTTTTGTTTTTTTTATTAAACCTGTTTTTCTGCATGCAAGACGAAGTTAACTTTAAATTTCATAGTGTTAATGAATTGGTAAAGTCCTTTGTTTTCCTTCGTTCGGTGTGATTGTCGCCATGCGTCGCTTAGTCTTAGGCTTTTCGGTGCTTTGTAGTTACGCTTAGAGCGCGACTTCTAGCGTCCGGGCCTTAACCAAGCGTGACGCCTTCCGGCTTCCGCCTAAGTCATAGGCTTTTCTTACCCATCGGAGAAATTCACGGATTTTGACATATACGCCGACAAACCTGCGAGAAGTAGGAAAAGAAGCGACCGGGCGCTGTTTGCATTCAAAACACGTTAGTACAAGTGCCGTGGCGATCGTGGCCGTGGCGAAGAGACTTCCGGGTACTACCCGGGACCATTGGCTGCAGAATATTCTAAGGGTAGAATTTCTTGAGATGCTCAATGTTCCAAGCGCTCGGTTCCGGTACCCGTCCTCCGACTCCGGACGAACGGATCCTGGGCGGGTGACGGCGGTGACGACGAAGGGCCCTTCCCACATGGGAGTTAGCTTATCCTTGCATCCACGGGTCCGAGCCCGCCGGAGGACGAGGTCTCCCGTTTGCAACTCCCGGGGCGTACGCGTCGCCGGTGATAGCGGTGCAAGCCCCGGAGGTACCTCGCGCTGCGCGAGTAGTACTCGTCGTCTTGCCTCCTCGACGAGGTCGATGTCGTCGTGCCGCCGGGTGTCTTGGTCGGCTTCGTCAAACGCGGCGACTCGGGGGCCATTGAACAGGGTCTCCGTCGGTAGTACCGCCTCCGCACCATACACGAGGAAGAAAGGCGTTTCGCCCGTGACTCGACTCGCCGTGGTGCGCAGGGACCACGAGTACGGATTGGACCTCCGTTACGCACTTGGAGCCTTTCTTCTTCAACGGGTCAAATGATCTTGTTTTCGGACCTTTGAGGATTTCTCCGTTGGCGCGTTCGACTTGGCCGTTGCTTTGTGGGTGGGCTCTTGAGGCGAAGCGGATCCGGGTGTCGAGGGTGTCGCAATGACGCTACGAATGCGTGGCTCGTGAACCGGGTCCCGTTGTCCGTGATAATCCGCTGCGGCACCCCGAATCTTGCAATGACATTCTTCATGAATTTAACCGCCGAGTTTTGGTCTATTTTTGTCACCGCTTCAGCTTCCACCCACTTTGTGAACTTGTCGATGGCCACGTATAGCCACCTGTACCCACCGGGACGGTCGGAAATGGCTCCACAATGTCCAAACCCCAAACCGCGAATGGCCGGGATAGGGGAATTGTTTGAAGGGCTTGAGCGGGCGGATGCGTTTGCTTGGCGTGAAACCGGCATGCCTTGCATTGTTGCACCAGCCTGGTGGCGTCCTGGAGGGCTGTCGGCCGGTAGTAACCCTGCCGAAAGGCTTTCCCGACCGGCGTGCGGGGAGCGTGGTGGCTGTCGCACTCGCCCTCGTGGATCTCAACGAGTATGTCGTTGCCCTCTTCCGTTGTTACGCACTTCGACAGAACGCCATTGGCACTCGCGCTTGTACAACCTGCCATCAACAATGGCGTATCGCTTGGCTTGGCGGGCTAGGCGTTCCGCGTCCGTGCCGTCTTCCCGAAGGATGTCGTCGCGCAGGTACCCGAGGATGTCGTCCATTCAGCGAGCGTCCCGCGGCTCGTTGGCAAGCGCTTTTTCGCTATTCTGCGTGTGCTGCAGACCCTGCGGGTGCGCCTGCGCTTTGTTGTTGCTTGTCCGGAGCTCGGTCGGCGTCGGAGGCCGAAGGGGATGTCAAGATCTCCATGAACGTCCCGGGTGGGATTGGAGCTCGAGTGGAGGCTACCCGGGACGGTTCGTCGGCAATGTGATTGTCGCCCCTAGGTACGTGAAGCACCTAGAGGCCGTTGAATTTCTTTTCCATCCGCTCGACCGCCGCGAGGTACGCGGCCATCTGCGGGTCGCTGCACCGGTACTCCTTGGACACTTGGTTGACGACGAGCTGCGAATCCCCCTTGGCGAGGAGGCGCGTGACACCTAGGTCGGCCGCGATCCGCAACCCCGCCGAGAGAGCTTCGTACTCCGCCATGTTGTTGGTGCACCCGAAGTGTAGGCTGGACCGCGTAGCGCAGCTCATCGCCGGTTGGTGACAGCAGGAGCACCCCGCCCCCGCACCGTTGAGGGTGAGGGAACCGTCGAAGAACATCGTCCGGTGGTCGTCGGGTGCGTCGTGCTGCTGCACTCGGGTGCTGAACTCTTCACGCTCGATCTCGGGGGTGGGCGTCCACTCGGCCGACGAACTCGGCTAAAGCCCGGCTCTTGATGATGCGCGTGCTCGAGGAAGGACAAGTCGAACTCCCTAGCTCCACGGCCCATTTGGCCACTCGCCCGGTCGCTTCCTCGTTACGCGAGTATGGTCTCCGGTGGTGCCGTCGTTACCACCCGGACGGGATGGCCTTGGAAGTAGTGTCGCAGCTTCCGGGATGCAACAAGCACCGTGTAGAGCATCTTCCGGTACTGCGGGTACCGTGTCTTGGCGTCCCGCGAACTTCGCCGATGAAGTACACCGGGCGTTGGACGCGCCGCATGCCGGGTTCGGATTCTCATCGAAGCGGGTCCGAGCTCGCTCTCGCTCGTCGTGGTAGTCGGGGCTGCAGCCCCGGGTGAGGCGGCGATGTCGCGGTGCCGACGTCGGGAGCAGGCCGGGCGGATCCCACCCCGCCCATGACGCGAGACGTGGTCGGAGCCGGAGCCCCGGGTGGGGTGGGATCAACGCGCCCGTCATTGCCTTTCCGGGTTAGCCGCTATGTACGGGAGCGGTGGTTCGCCCGGCTCCGGGCGACTAGAACGGACGCGGAGGACAAGTAGCGCTTGAGGTCTTGTAAGGCTTCATCGCCTTCCGGGTCCACTCGAATTTGTCCGTCCTCTTCATCGGCTTGAACAGGGGGAGAGCGCGTTCACCCAAGCGCGAGATGAACCGGCCAAGGGCCGCCATGCTCCGGCTAGGCGTTGCACATCCTTGAGTCTCCTTGGAGGGCGGATTTCTTCGATGGCCCGGATCTTCTCGGGGTTCGCCTCGATCCCGCGGTGCGAGACCAGGAAGCCGAGTAGCTTCCCTGCTCGGTACCCCGAAGACACACTTCTCCGGGTTGAGCTTCACCCGGTTGCGGCGCAGATTGGAGAAGGTCTCCTCTAAGTCGAACAGGAGAGACGGTGCCTTGCGGCTCTTAATGACTAGGTCGTCCACATACGCCTCCACGTTCCTCCCGATTTGCGAGTCCACGGTTAGGCGCATGGCCCGTTGGAACGTGGGGCCTGCGTTTTCGAGACCGAAAGGCATGCTCACGTAGCAAAAGCTCCCTGCGGGAGTCATGAAAGCGGTCTTCTCCTCGTCCTCCTTAGCCATACGGATTTGGTGGTACCCGGAGTACGCATCCAACATACAAAGCAAGTCGCGACTGCGGTGGAGTCTACTACGAGAATCTAACCGGGGCAACGGGAACGGGTCCTTCGGGCACGCCTTGTTCGAGTCGGTGTAGTCCACGCACATCCGCATCTTGCCGTTGTTCTTGGGCACGACCACCGGGTTGGCGAGCGACGTCGGGTGCGTGACTTCCACGATGAACTTGGCCTCCGGGAGCCTCTTGACTTGGCCCGGATGAAATCTTCGCGCTTGGGGGCTTAGCGCCTCGCCCGCCGCTTCACGGGTCTCGCGGTGGGGTCAACCTTGAGTTGGTGCTCAATCACCCTCCTTGGTATGCCGGCATGTCCGAAGGATGCCAAACAAAGATGTCGCTGTTTGCTTGGAGGAAGGTGATGAGCGCGAGTTTCTATTTTGGGTCGAGGTCGCCACCGATGGTGGTGGTCTTGTCCTCCGAGCCCCGAGCGAGACCTTCTTGGTGGACACCTCCCCGGGTGTCGAAAGCTTTGCCCGCTTGGAGTCGGATGGTGCAGCGAGGCTTCTCCAAGGCACTATGTGCCCTCTTCCCGTGGGAGCTCTCGTCGGCTGCCATCTCGGCTGCCAAGATGTCCTCGAGGCGAGCCACGGCCTTGACGGCGTCCACTCTCTCCACGATGACGCCCTTGGGACCCGGCATCTTCGGCGTGAGGTACGCGTGGTGCGGTATGGCCATGAACTGGTCTATGCCGGGTCTCCCAATGATGGCATTGTAGGGGAGGCCGATGTCGGCCACGTCGAAGAGGAGCTTCTCCGTGCGGAAGTTGCTCCGGTACCGAAGGTAACCGGGAGCTCGATCCTGCCCAAGGGGCGGGAGCTACCCGAAGCACGCCGGAGAAAGGGCGGGAGGGCTGCAGGTCGGCGCGCGCCCACCGCAGCGAATCGTAGACCTTCGGAGTGATGAGGTTGAGGCACGCGCCTCCATCGATGAGGGTGCGCCCCACTTTCTTGTTGCGGATGGTGGGCGACACGACCGGAGGGATCTTCCCCTTGGTGTTGTCGGGGCCCACCATGTCGCTTTTGTCGAAGGTGATGGGGACATCCGCCCACCTTAGCGGGGAGCCGAGGCCTTGCCGTCGGTGATCGCGAGGACCTCGCGGCGGAAGCGCTTGGCCTCGCCCTTGGACGTGAAGCTCGAGGAGCCCCCGCCGATGACGGCGATGGAGTCGTCCGCGCTCCGGTATGCCTCGACTTCTTCTTTCTCCCTTTCCTTCTCCTTCTCGGCTTTCTCGGCCGCCCGCCGCTCGTCGCGCCGCTTGATGCTCGCTCTGGATGTAGCGGCACTCCGATCGGTCGTGGTCGTTGGTGCGGTGGAAGTAGCACGCGAATGTACCCGGGGATTTAGGCGGCGACTTGCCGGTACCCGCGGGAGGTGGCTGCCGCGTTCCCCCGGGGACGGGCCTCCGCCGCGGCCACCTCTTCCGCCCTACGCTTGCGCGCAAGGTTCTTCTTCCGCTTCTTGGAGAGGACGCCTTCGGGCTTGGGGAAGCGGCACCGGGTCGGCCCGAGTCGGAGGGTCATGCCACGCACGGGCTTCTGGCGACGGGCGCACCTATCGGCCAGCCGGAAGAGGTCGGTGACCGTCTCCGGCCGGTGCACGCCCGGCTCGCCCGGGATGTCCTTGTCTCGGACGCCATGGCGAGAGGCGGAGACCACCCGGGCGGGGTCGACGCGCGGGATGGTGTTGCGGACTTGACCGAAGCGCTGCATGAAGGCCCGCAGCGTCTCGCCGGCTCCGGACGATGCGGTCCAGGTCGATCCGGCTCCCGGACACTTCGACGTCCCCTGGAAGTTGGCCATGAACTCCCGGCACAAGCCGCGCCACGAGCTAATGGACTCCGGCGCCGGGTTCATGAACCATGACCGGGCCGAATCCTTGAGGGCCGGATGGAAGTAGTTAGCCATGATGTCTTCGGTACCACCGGCCGCCTTGACGGCGGTGGAGTATATCTGCAGGAACTCATCGGGAGGGGCGGTGCCGTCATACCTCTCGGGAAGGTCCGGACGGAACTTGCCGGGCCACGTAACCCCGCGCGAGCGCATCGAGAGGGCGGCACGGCCCGAGGAAGGAGGGGTCAAGCTCCCCCTCTTGCGCTTGGAGTGGCGCTCGGAGACGACTCCGCGCTCGTGCTCGTCGTCATCGCGGGCGGAGGACCGCTCGCGCTCACGCTCCGCTCGCGCGAGCGTTCGATGCCGACCCATGCATCTTCCCCCTCGCGGCGACGTACGGTTGAGGTCGTTGCGCAGGTCGCGGCGTGAGCGAAGCCACCGGTGGGCGCGTGTCCCGTGCCCGGTTGGCGCGGCGGTTGCCGTCGACCGGCGGTGGTGGCGGCGGTTGGTGGGATGGTCCCGCTCGGCGCCGGCTCGCGCCGTGTCGAGGAGCCGGCCTACGCCGGTGAGCCACTCCTTCGCTTACTCTCCCCTGCCCGGCCCGCCGGCGGGTTGTTGAGCATGGTCTTCACGGCGGTTAAGGGGCCGTCCCCTTCTTCTTCCTGGAAAAGGCGACGCGCGGTGGCGCGTTCGGACGCCGGCGGCGTGACGGCCCGGCGTCGCGGTCGGCGGCGGGCTGGTTCCCCGCCGCATGTCCAGCTGCCGCGATGCTCGGTACGGTCGCCGTGGCCGGAGCGCCCGCGCGGCGACGGTTGCGGTGTCGACGCCCGTGGACGCCCGACTAGAGATGCTCGTCCGCCGTTCGTGGCGTGTCCGTGGATCTCTCCATGACCGTGCGGGAGGTCTTCGGTGCACGGCGAAATCTACGACCTCCCCCTACCGACGCGCCAAATGTCGGTGTGTGAGCACACCTCCAAATGGGGGCCTGTCAAGGCTCCCTTCGGATAGGATCGGGGAAGGACGGATTTACTCGTGCTAGCGTAGATGATTCAAGCGAGCAAGAGCACAAAGGATTTACCCGAGTTCGGGCCGCAATAGATGCGTAATACCCTACATCCCGCTTGTGTGTATTAGATGTTCTCCCTTTCTTACATGGGGTACCCCCTCCCTTTATAGGGTAAGGAGAGAAGTACTTGTACAAGTACCGGAGGAGTACCCGGACGCCGGTGGGGGTCCGGACCTTCCTTGGAAAGGCGCGACCAAATCTCGACGAGAATCTGTCAAAATCTCCTTTGCCGGATTTAGACTCCAAGCATCTTCGTTCGATTGGTTTCGGGTGCTCCGGCCCCGTAGCGACGCGTCTTCCCGAGACGCGGCGCACGGGGAAGGTGCGCGCACGTCTTGTCGAGCGCTCTGTCGCCGCCGCAGGCACTCAAGTGCAGCATTAACTCGCGGGTGGTTGGGGCGCGGAGGAAGCTACCGGGAAGCTTCCTCCCCCGCGCTCCCGCGCCCCGGCTTCCTGGGCTTTGTGGGCTGCGGGCTTCGTTCTTCGTGGTCTTCCTTCTCGGGCCGAAAGCGGCTCACTCGCGGTTAGGGGACCCCCAATCCCCTACACCGACGAGTCACAAAGCTTATTGGAGTGATCGGTGTTCAATCATCTGTCTCCGGGCAGGTTAAGTTCTAGAGAGCTCCCATTCTTTTTTTTAGATAAAGGGTATTATATTTTATCCAGCGAGATGAAAAGTTCCCGGCCTCTACGTACCAAGACGTATGTGACCGTAATTTATTACAATATTCACTATGGGGTAGACTCCGTCGCTCACATAGTGCACACACGAATCGGTCTCACAAAAGGACTAAGATAAAGCATAGAAATTAAACATAACTTAATCTATGGCTAAATCTCCACCCATTTCTCGCGAAGATCTCCATTGTCAATGTTTCCAAGAGAAGGCATGCATTTCGCAACAACGTGCACTCCTCCTCCTTCCGGAACAATGCCCATGTCCTCATCCAAGTGTGAACCCCCGAAGATGACCTACATAAAGGATACTATTGGTGCTTTATCAAAAATAATGTCATTACGGCTTAACCATATAGCCTAGCATATGGCGCCCACTCCCACAAGTACTAGAAATTTTCTAGCCGTTGTCAAATGTTGTAACCAATCACTAACCATGTGAGTAATATTCGAGAGGAGGACCAAGACCAAAAGCTATTTGGACTACTCTCCATATAAACCTAGCAAGATCGCAATCAAAGAAGAGATGTTGTATTGTTTCATAATTATTACAAAAACAACATTTCTCACTTCCGCGCCAATTCCTTTTAACTAAGTTATCTTTGATCGGTGTAACTCCTCTATACAAGAACCGAGAGGAAGATTTTAACTTTTAAAGGGATCTTAATTTTCCATAAATGTTTGCTACTAGGCACAATATGTGTGTTTAAGATTGCCATGTACATAGAATTTACTGAAAATCTCCCATTGACGAGTTAATGTCCATCTAAAGCTATCTGATTGGTCTCAAATTCAGATTTATAATACGGAACACTAAGCTACGCCATGAGTGTAAATTCCCGTCAACTAAAGATCTCCGAAAAGAAATATTTAAAAGCATAGTACTTAAAATATTAGCTATTGTATCATTCTTCCTTCTAACAATGTTATAGAGGTTTGGGTACTGTTCTAGCATTCTCCAACCATTTGTCCTCCCAAAATCTGATTTGAGTCCCATCCTGTAATATAAGTCTTCCAAAATTTAGGAATTGATTTTTGATATTTATGAGACCTGACCAAAAGTGAGAATCTCCAGGTGTTTTACTACTTAGTGAGAGTCTTGTTTCCCAAATATTTATTTCTAAGTACTTGCTGTCATGCCCCATCTTAATTAACCATGTAAATGTAATCTTCGTTGCCGTAACCAAGAGTACTAGTAGTACATGTTTAGCATTTCCAACTGACTACGGCACCGCTCGCACCTGTGGAGTTAGTCAACGTCACATCCTTTCGTGGCAGCGTGGCAGTAACACCGGCACCGGGGTGGTGGACTAGTCACCGGTCCATGTTCAGTTCCAATTCCCCTCATCAATTGGCCTGGCAACCCCAGCAAGCATCCGCCGCCACGCTCTCGTCTCCGACCCAAAACCTTCGTTGGCAGGGGCTTCATCTCGCATGGAACCCATGGACCAGTCATCTGAGGAGGCGTTCTCCGTGTGGGCCCTACCACCAGAGCCCGTGCGCGGCCGCCTCCGCCGCCTCATGTCCGGACTCCGCGGCGTGCATGGCGGCCCCGTCTTTGAGCCGCACTTGACCGTGGTCGGTGCCGTCCGCCTACGCCGGTCAGCCGCCATCGAGGCGCTCCGTGCAGCGGCCGCAGGCATCCGCCCGTACACCGCCCGTGTCGCCGGCGGTAGCGGCTTCTACCACCGCGGCTGCCTCGTACTGGAACCGACCCCTGAGGTATACTACTTGCTTCACGTCTCGTCGTAGCAATGGAGGCCTCCAGCAAGAGCAAGTGAGCAAACCGGTCGATCGATCATCCGAATGAAAGCATGCTTGTGTCTTTGCCGGACTACGGATTTTTGCTTTGCTTATATATCAACATAGAGCTGAACACTTTGAACGAATTCTCTGAATTTTGTCAGATGATGGCGGCGAGCGATCATTGTTGTGGCCACTTCGGCTATCAGAGATCAACGCGTGAGTGCATCAGTTGACTCTTTTCGAAACAGTCACAACCTCATGTGAATTACTTGACTCTAGCCATGTCGATTTGCGTGATTTGCAGCATATAAGCCGCATCTTAGCCTCGTATACGGAAACCGGACAGAGGAGAAGGAGGCGGCATCGAGGAAGAAAGTGGAAGAGCTGGACGAAGACATACGTGGAGTACAGTTCGAGATCTCAGAGCTTGCGTTGTACGCAACGGAGCCCGGAGATGTCGAGTCATGGCAGCTGGTAGAGGTGTGTCACCTTACCTGACTGCTTGAGAGTTGACAAGTTCAGTTCGAGAGGTGTGTAGCCCTTCAATCAGAATATATATATGCACTAAACAAAATAAATGCTTTAGTCTATCTCGTTTTCTCGATGTAGAATACTATCAGTAATGTAAAAGGTATTTTCTATGGAGCTTTGCTTTGTTCGTAATTTGCTTAGTTCTCTTGTGTACCCAATCTTGATGGGTCAAATGCCATGTAAGATAGACAGCGACTGGCTCTGTAAATCAGAGGATTTGTGGAACCTTGAATGAAGCTGCCGGACGTGACCATGGATGCATCCCAAAATGACGATCAGATGGAAGTTGGATACCATATGTTTAAAACACGGCAAGATCAGCATTTGCTGCGCAATGTGTCAACGTCCAGCAACATCTCAGATAGGATGGTGACCTTGTGTTGAGGCCTGAGGTCCTGCAGTCCAAATGGATCCAGGAAAATTCGCCCGTCCCAGAACTTCCTCTGTTTGAGAGGCGTTCCTCTGTTTTCTGCATTTGCTACTCCTGCCTAGCTAAGGTAGCTGAAAAACCAGTCTCTAAATACGTTTCACGTTCTTCATGATGGGTTCAGTTCTCAAGCATTTACGTCGTCAGAAGAAATAGAATCTTCATACTTGATGATGGATAGCAGTTCTTCAGCAAGTACAAGAAAAAAAACCGAAAAATTGACGAGAAGAGAGCAACGAGAAAGGCACTTCATATTCGTGCAGATAAACCCATCCTCGTGGCTTCATCGTCCGAACATCTTGAAGAAGTTCTCGATGATCGGCGGCAGCTTGAACCCGCCGCCGGGCTTCTTCTTCTTCTTCTTCTGCGCGTCGCGGCCGCACATCGCGACCCTCTTCTCCGCCGTCGCCCGCGCGGATGGTCGCGGCGCAGTCGTGGTCGCCGGGGAACCGGTGCTTGAGGCACGTCCTCTGGCCGCAGCGCTTGCACTGGCTCGTGTTGGAGAAGGTGAGCGCCTCCCTGCACCGCCGCGCGGGGCACCTCGGCTTGCGCTGCTTCTTGGCCGGGTCGCACTGCCGCGACCGCGCGTGCGCGTCGAGGACGGCCTGGTCGTCCTGCCCCGGGGCCCGCTCGATGGCGACGCCGCAGGCCTTGCAGATGACGACGGTGCGGCCCTGGTCGGCGGCCCTGGCGCAGCCGTGGTCGGAGTACGCGCGGTGCTCCGCGCAGAACGTCCCGTCGCAGCCGTCGCAGACGAACGGGAGGAAGTCGAGCTGGTTGCAGTCGGGGTTGTCGCAGTGCGCGCCCAAGTCAAGGAACGCCTCCGTTCCTCGCCGCGCCATCGCGCGTGTTCTCTTCGCCTCAACCTCTTCTCACGCTCTCACGCGACGTGATCGCCAGGTTTACGTACTGGTCTGATGATGTTAGGGGAACCAGACGGGGCTGTGGATTTTATAAGTTTCCGGACGTTGCCATTTCAGCCTTTATTTCGGGTGCGAGAAGGCGGTTAGCATCCGAGTCTGATCCAGTGATTCTGGTCGGACTACCCGCATCCGAGTCTGACTCATGGCAGCATCCGAGAGAGAATTCTCTGCGACTCTCGACTCTCTTCTGGCGCGTATTTACGAACTGTAACGAGATTATTTCGCAAAGATAAAACAAAAAAAAAGTAGTGTAACAAGATTACGTGACACACGCACAAGCACGTGCCCAGCTTGGTTTCAGGCATTTCAACTACGACAACATAGAGACTTCAAAACGCCGCTGTTTCAGTTTCAGCGCTTCCAACGAATTGTAATGCGATGTCCCTCGATGCACCCCTTCATGGCGCATTCTCATCGTCACTAGCATATGCGTGTGTTTCTCTTCGTCGGTGGCGCGGCCCTCAACTTGAACTCGGTCAGATCAGGTAGTACAGAGCTTTACATCAGCACTGCGTATGTTTTTGTAAGCATTTGTACGTAAGTCTAGCATTTCTGTTCTCGAACGGCTATCGTCCTTCATGCCAATTTTTGGGTCCCGTACGCATCCGCGCAAGAGGGTTAAGGAAAGCTTTTACATCTCTCTACAGTTTTTGGGATAACTTTTAGCAAACACTATTTACTTCGTATATACGTCAGTGACACAAGTGCATCCCACATGTCAATGACACACTGATGACAAATATATGACTGTAAGGTTCTATGGTGAATTCGGTAAAAAAAAGTTTCTATGGTGGTAAATACAAAAATTTGTACCTTTTTGACACCTGGCTCGAAGAAGGAAATAATAGGGCCTGTCTCTGCCATTAAATATCAAACATATAATTACATTTATTTGGAATATCTCTGCCATCTATCACCAAAAAATCATAATGGATCTGTAGTTCTTGAACTATGGCTATATATTGAAAAAAATTGGGAGTAATTATAGTCAATCAGTACTTCTTGAACCATGCTACTGAAATATGAATAGTATACTTACTGCACGGCAGCACATTAACGCCGATAATTCATGGGCCATGCCTAGAAAAGAGTTTATAATCAATATTAGAATTGTGTTTATTGGTCATGTACAAGTCTCGTCCTTTTCTTCACAGCTCTTTTATTTTTCTACCATCAAGGCACAAGCTAGGATGTTTTTCTCCCCACAATCTAAAAAAGCAAACAAAATCAATGCACACTCAAATTCTTTTTTTTTGTTGAATTCTTTATCGCCACACCGGGATATATTTTTCATCCAAATTTCACAAAATTGTGAATTTCAGAGTTTTCTCTCATCCAAACAGAAAATATTTTTTAAAAAAGAAACTTTGAATATAACCAAGTATGAAAATACTCATAAGCAAGACATTTTGGCTACGAGGCCAAACAAAATATAGGGGACACAAGTTGTTTTATTTAATGTAATAAATGTTATTTTATACTCCCTCCATATTCATAATAGAGTGCGTTCTGAGGTATTGGCAAGTTATCAATATAGAGTGCGTTCTGGAAATTTTTAACTATTCGGGACGAAACTACCCCCATACAAGTAATAATGTCGCTTTGTTTCCCGAACGAATTGATTACGCATGCCGCCTCTGTCGGCTCCTGTCACCCAATCGCTGGCCACCCTCGCCGCACAAAAATGCCATCAGCCAAAAGAAATGTGCACCAGCGTTTTCGGTGAATCGAACTCGGGGTCGCATGGGTGAGATGGGAGTTGAGAACCAGTCCAGCCGTCTCGAGTTACTGAAAGGTTAGAGGTGCTACACTATTTAATATGGGCATACATGGTAATGTTTTTCTAATTAATTGCTCCTTGGTACGCTAAATGCTGTCTAAAACGCATTACTTTTCAGGTATGGAGGGAGTACCTAACAAAGATTGAAGAAAAATTAAGTAGTTTGTACGTGCCATCATTATATAATAAATGTTATTTTATTTAAAGCATGATGTTTGTATCATGCATATAATGATAGTGAATGATGAAGGAGCAGTACTCAAGAACAATTGATAATGACACTACAATACTTTTTTCTTCGATTTGTGACCTTTTGTATTCCAAGAAAATAGATGTGCAATATAACTGTTTAATTGGTATTAATGATCAATCAAGGCATTGCAAAATTGTGAAATCATTAATTTGATGTTAATCTAATTTTGTGATGTGACATCTAACTACAGAGATGTCTTTGTATTGTTTTGTTCTATTGTGACATGATGTGCTCAATTGTTTACCCTTGATCAACTTGCCTACTTGTAAATATTACAATGTTTTATAGATAAGAAATAGTGTTGTAGAGTTCAAGGGCTTCTTCTACTTTCTAAAGTCCATGAGAAGCCCTTGTTTTCACACATTGATACAGTTAAAATGTGTTCTGGACAACACATTCAAAGTAATAGTAGCAAGCAGAAAAATGATAGTTGTGGTTTCTTTTTTTAGAAAAAAAACTATGACACCAACCACGAAGTTGTGTTCTCATCTTCCAAGGTTTTGTGTGAATTCCACCTCAAATTTGAAGTTCTTATGTTCATCTTTCAATATTCTTGATGACTAACATTTTTTTCTTAGTGCAACCGTCCACAATGCATCATCCCCCCCCCACCCTCTTTTTTTAAGCTTCGTTTGTCACTTTCCTTTGTCTCTCCGACTCTTCCCGCCTCACTTCGCCTGAAAAAATACTCACGGTCACGGCCATGCACGACTCGGGGCCGACCCTGGGGTGGTGCGAGCGGTGCGGCGCACTGAGGCCCCGAGAAAGTTAGGGGCCCCGTTAGGATGCAACAATAAGGTCTATTCCTACAATATTACTTGTGCCTCCATTGACGACGCTGGAAACAGAGAGGGAGAAGAAAGCTAACAGGTATTTGGGCCGTGGGCTGCCTCATCCATCCGTAAGAATCAGCCTACGTAGGTGAATAGGAGGGGGAGGGGGGGGGGGGCTCCAATTCAACTTGGTGCTGGGCCTCCAAAATGTCACGGCCGGGCACAGCACGACTGTGCCACCCAGCAGCAACAAGAGACTCTTAGAGCATCTCCAAGCAATCTCCCTAAAATGCCCCCAATCCTAAATTTTAGGAGTTTGGACAAAAACCAACTCCAATGAGACCTCCTACATGGGCTCCTAAACTAGCTACCCTCCTAAATCACCCCTCCAACCCTCTAGAAATGGAATCCTTCCATCCTTACTCCTAAACTCCAGTGGCATGAGCCCCACGGATTTTCTTTTCCTTTTCTTTTTTTCTCTCCCCCCCCCCCCCCCTCTCTCTCTCTCTCTTTTCCTCTCTTTCTTTCTCTCTCTCCTCTCTATCTTCTTCCTCCTCCCCTTTCTCTCTCTCTACCCGATCGCCTCTGCTCGGCCGGCCGTGCCCGCCGTCGACTCCGGCTAGCCGCGATCGCCCGCCACCCTCCGCGGGCACGGGTGGATCCCGTCGAGCGCGCTGCCGCCTTTCTTCCTCCTCCCTTTCCCTTCTTTTTCTCTCTCTACATCCAACGCCGCCGCCGTCGCCACCCTCCGGCCGCGCCACGCCTCTCCCGGGCGAGCTGCGGGCGCCGGCGCAGAGCCGAGCGGTAGGCTCACGGCAAGCTCGGGCGCCACCGTGGGCAAGCGCGTGGGCGAGTTGCTAGCGCCGCCATCGCCATCCCGGGCGCCCGACGAGCTCGGGCGGCGCCATCTCCGCTCCCCACGTGCGGGCGAGCTTATGCCGCAGCCCGCGGCTAGGCCGGCCGCCCGGCGAGCTCGAGCGGTGCCATCTCCACCGCGGGAGAGCTTCGGGCACGCCTCCGCCGACCTGGCTCTGCCATCCTCCGCGCTCCGGTTGGTTGCACGAGCTCGGCAAGATCCATCGCGTGGGCTGGTGTTGGAGAGGAAGAAGATGGCTTGGAGGCTGACGTCTGGGACCCACGAGTATAGGAGCTCGAAGAGAAAAATTTGCTGTTCGAGTTGAAACTAATTTTAGACATCCTAAAACTTTGGGAGACACTTCGAAAATGCAAATTAGGGGTCCTATTTAGATAGTATTGCTGGAGATGCTCTTAGCTTGCGGCCTTTACTCCTCCAAGTAGTATAGCGCCCTCCTCTAATCCGCACCGCTTTTCGCTTTGCATTGATCGAAGAAGCCCACTTGGTAATCCACAATCGTTTTCACAAGAGCAGGTAAGGAAGCAGAGCAGCTATTCGAGCTTCAGTGGCGAAGAAGCTCAGCGGCAATGGATGCATTATTGGGAAATCGTGGGAGAGAAGCAGCGATGGACGTCAGGACTCAGGTGCCCGATTTTATTGGGCGGGGGAGCGATGGACAGGCTCCACAGGCATTGCTTGCTTGCTTGCCGTGCCCCAGAAATGAAGCAGCCGGCATCATCCAAGCTTCGCCTTCGCCGCTGCTAGAACTTCAGAACACGCGGGTTGTTGCGACATGCTAGTCGGCCGGGCACTTTTCCGGGTACGGAACATCGCCCTCTCGCACGCATCCCGCACGCCGATCGGCACGTCTTGCCGGCCCGGGACAAGCTAAGCAGTGGTGCGTGAAAAAGGTTTATGTTTTTGTGCCTCGGCTCGCGACGCGCCAGCTGCAGGAGGGGAAGGCGCCCCTGCCGTCACGCATCCGCTGACCAAAAGCCTCGCGTCGCACGCCCTCGCTTTGCTTGTTGCTCGCGACCCCGCGCGCCCCGACATTTTTGTAGCAGCATATCATCGTCGCCGTGAGTGGACGACACGCGCGGGTGGTGGTCTCCAAGCTCAAGGGTACGGCTGCCCCGCGCTTTCGTCGACTACTAACCACACAGCTTTTCTCACTGTCATGTGTGTTGCTCCTACCTACAGTACGTCACCCATACTGTGGTCACCCGGATGGCCGGTACAAGCCCTGCAGCGTTTCCACTGTTCGTCGTGTATTGCCTACCAAAAGGAAGAAACCACAGGCGCGTGGCAACAGGCCGTGCGGTCCAAAGTGACGAAAACTCCCTGTCCCGTGAAGTCAACTGATTTGCAGTTTTATCGCGGAAAGTAGTTGGCCATGACCGGCTCTTCTCTTCCCCACTCACTTTTACCAAGTCAAAGCTACTCAAATTCACCTTCCTCCGTCATCACCATGACCTGCTCGAGCTCGTGTACCACGTCAACTGACACCAGGCCCTACTTACTTTGAAAACCACAGCAGGCTCCCTGTACCGGCTCGCACCGTCGCACGGCCCTATCGCAGGCGCTTACTTGCGAGCACGAACACGCCACGGTTACTCCACCCGTGTCAGCGTGCTTGGATTCCACACAACGCAACGCGACGAGCAGAGCTTTTCCTCGAGTGAGCTCAATCCGAGTTTGGTCATCGGCCTTCTCTCGCTAACCACGGATCGTACCGTCTGTCTGGCCTGCCTACTCTGACCTCCTCGCACGACGGCGACGCATCCGGAGTGGAGTTGACATTGCGTTGCCACCTAAAAGAGTCTGCTTATTAAACAAAACGCATCCTTTTCCGCTTCTTTTTTATGGGCAAACGGTTTTGCGTGGGTGTACCCTTGTCCCCCTGGTTAGGTGATTGACTATAAGCTTCGTCAGGTGTTAGATTCCAATCAAACCTTTTCTGTTGCAAAAAATTGCTTCTCTCTCTCTCTCTCTCTCTCTCTCTCTCTCTCTCTCTCTCCTTCTCAACATTTTGATGGATGCACGGTACAGTAGTTAATTTCAGGATTGAGACCGGTGCGGTTCGTTTCAACACGCGGTAGTTAACTGGGCACAGTAATTAAGATCCAGTTGGAATTGTTGTGTGCAGATAAAATAGAGGTCATCTCCATGCTCGCTGTAAAGGCACGGCCGCGCCCGCGCGGCAGCATCTACAGAATGAAGCAATCGATGAGACAATGGAAAAGGTCAAGCCTGCTCCGGAGGACCTACAGGTAAAGGTGTAGGGGAACTCTGTGATTGACACAAAAGGCTGTGGGCAAGCATGGCCTGGCTCTGCTGATGACCATCTCCTCCAAGATTAGGAAAAAGGATGAGCTCCTTCGCGACTGGAATCTGGATCCGTCCATGAGCAGCACCCGAGATCCAAATCTGACCGATGATAAACCATTTCCTTTTGGACAGACACACATGCTAGAGAGCAAGATAAACTCAGAACCGGATGAACTGACATCTCATTGCAAAGAGATGACCTTACAATTTGGATTTGAGATTTGTTTAGAGTCATGGAGAGTAATGGATTCATGTTGGAAGCTCGTTACTACAAATACTGGACGATGAGAGACAGGCATACGCTTTACTGTCAAGGTTGTGATGATCCAACCCTTTGGAAGGGCAGTCAAGCATCACAGGTTACATCAGGCATAGAAAGGATTTTATTTACAGAAAGGGACACATGCAGATGCAGCCGCATTCCCTCCCGCTCTAAACAAAGGACGGAAGCTGTCACCAGCAAATGTGACGAGTACTTCAGAGAGAACAAATACATACTCTGACTTGCAAGCAACACCCAAGCGCAGCTTGTCCGGCACACGAGAAGGCTGCTCTACACGTTACATTTGGCACACAACAGATCAGCATCAGCAACAGGCAGCAGCAGCAGTTGGGTTCACTACTCGCTCGCCGCGGATAAGATGACATAAGACAACGGATTAGCTTCAGTTTTGAACAGCTTCATCATCACACTGTAACGAGTCCGTCCCAAAACGGAGGGCAGTTTTTCATTCTCACAGGGCACACAACAAGTCTGTCCGCTGTGATGCGAACCTAAAATAGTGAAAAGCTTGCAATTTTACATACAAAACATGGCGGAATTGGGGCAGAATGGCCGGTGAATTTTCGCTGCACAAGCAGCTCAGAACTCGGCGGTGTTGCCGCAGGACGACACGCCGAGCTCTCGCTGCCGGCGCCGGAACGACATGAGCCCGTCGGACACAATGCTGCCGCCGCAGTCCTCGCCGTCGCCGCACTCGAGGCTGCTGCCGGTGAGGTCGTTCTCCTCCTCGTCCAGATCCCCGCGCATGGCGCGGAGCGTCTTCCTCGCCATCTCCCGCCGCACGCCGCCGCCATCCTCGGCCACGACGCGGCGGAGCGCCTTATCCGCGCCGGCGGCGCGCGCGAGGCCGCGGAACCGCAGGCTGCCGCGGCTCATGGCGTACAGCGCCGCCACGCACCACTCCTCGAGGTCCGCCGTGTTGCTGCTGCTGGTGGATGCGGCGTCTTGGGATGAAGATGGGGAAGAAGCGGAGGACAGGAGGATGCCGGACACGGAGGCCACGGCTCCCGCGTCCATGAGCGCGGCGCGGCCCTCGGCGCAGGCGCTGACGTTGCAGGTGACCATGAGCGCCAGCCTGCGGATGGGCCCAGCTTCATCGGAATTCGACGCGACGGCGAGCAGCGCCTTGGGCGCGCCGGGGAACCGTGCGATCTTGGACTGGTTCACGGCCGCGAGGGAGAGGTGGTACAGCGCCATGCCCGCGTCCCGGCGCGCGCGGACCGGCTGCGAGGAGGACGCAAGGAGGTCCAGCAGCGGCGGCACCGCGCCGAGCACCCCGATGGCGGCGCGGTTGTCCTCGTGCAGCGCGAGCCCGAACAGCGCGCCGGCCGCGTGCTCCCGCGCCTCCGCCCCGGAGGACGGCGACCGGAGGACCTCGACGAGCGCGGGCACGGCGCCGGCGCGCACGATGCGGACCTTGTTGGCGGGCTCGAGGGACAGGTTGACGAGCGCGGCGCAGGCGTGGGCCCGCGCGGGCGCGTGGCGGTGGAGCAGCAGCACGCGGCGCAGCGCGCCCAGCAGCCGCGCCGTGCACAGCGCGCGCCGCCGGTCCGCGCCCTCCCGCGTGGCCTCGCGGAGCAAGGCGATGGCGGCGGTCACCGCCTCCTCGTCGTCGGAGTCCATCACCTTGGCCACCACCTCGTCCTCCAGCGGGTCGGCTGCTGCCGGTGCCTGCACCTGAACCGCCTCCTTCCCCGCTGCCGATGACGTCAGCTTCACGGAGGGCCTCCCCGGTCTCCTCGTCCTCCGCCGCGGGCGTAATCTCCGAGGACGACCCGTACGACGAGGTCGAGGCCAGGGAGGAGTAGGACGAGTTGGTGGACGAGGTCGCCGCCGGCCGCCGAACGGTCCGCACAGATTTGGCCTCGGCGGCCCGCATCGCCCGCATCACGGCCTCGCGGGCCGCATCGTCGGACGGCTTCGCGGGCAGGTCCCGACCAGTGCGCACGCACCACGTGCCGATGGCCGCCTTGAGCGCGGTGTTGGGGATGACCACCGGGGCGGGCGCGTCCACGCCGGGCGGCAGGAAGGCGAGCTCCGCGCAGGCGCGGAGGCACGCGCGCTCGTAGGTCCGCCCCGAGGGAGGATGACCGGGTCGGCCATCAGCGCCTCGGAGATCGGGCAGACGAACTCCGGCGGCACGGGCTCCTCCCTCCCCGGTCCTCGTCGGCCCACGCGGCCGACCGCGCCGGCGAGCAGGGGACCGCCGCGGAGGATTTGGTGGACGGCGAGGACGGCGCGCTGGTGGATCCTCCCCCGCTGCGGTGGAACGGCAGCTTCCAGCGCCGCGGACGCGCCGCACCCATCGGCCGGCGGGGTGTGTATGTATAGCTAGCAGCAGCAGCGGGGCGGAGCTGGAGCGGTAGCTTAGCGGCGGAGGAAGGGCGGCGCTTTGGCCATGAAATTTGGTCTCTTTTGCCTTTGCTTTCGGGGTTTGGGCGCTTTGTGCCTTGGCTGGGACTGGATGAGTGGGGAGCTTGCTTTGCCTGGTTTTATGCGCCGCCCGGGACAGGCAACGGCGACGACCCTTGCTTCTTCCTTAAGCCTGGAAGGGAACGCTCGCTCACTATCCTGCCGTGACCGTGAGTGCGGCTTTGCGCTCGTGTCGCTCCAGCTTTGGCTCGGGTTCGTGCTGCTGGAGCCTGGAGGGAAAGCCGGTTTGGCTGGAGAGGCGTAGTCTAGCCCCGCCCGGATAGGCGGGTGGAACGGACATTGTCGGGCAGGTGCGCCTGTACACGATTCATTGTACGATTGCTGTTGGATACGGCGGAGCTATACGGGACCGAGCTCACTTGAAGGGAAACAATGGCCGATTGCTGGAGCAACCACCGCGGCTTAACTCGGTCGCCAACCACCTGTCAATTCAACGATGATCATCAGCAGAGGACCATCTTCTACCAATCCTAAACAAATCGAACCGCGATTTAAGTAAGCTCCTGTCTGGACTACCCGTGGAACCACCGTTTCGGTCCCTTTCCTGGGAATAATTGTATTCTCAGAGCCGCGGTGCTCTACTACTTGGTGGTACTAGTATAGCCCAAGTACGAGCGCGCACCATGGCGCTGCCGCGAGTGCAGTGCACTGCGCAGGTATTCGTCGCCGTCTCGTGCCCGGTCGGGACGGCGTGCGCCCACCGGGGCCAGCACCAGCGGGACCAGATCCTCTGAATTGGAGAGATAAATTCAGAGGATCTACTGTAGTGGGAATTAGGTTCACCTTTTAACCATTCGATTGTAGAAGAACGGATGAGATCCGATGGTACAGTAACCCACGGAACAGTAGAATTCGTGCTACAGTATTCATGCACAGCGATTTGCTACAGTGTAAATTCAGAAACCGTAACACATCTCTCGTTTTACTGTAGCAGGAGCTGCAGTACCCTGAATTATCTTCTTCAATGCAGAGGACCTTGACCCAGCACCAGCAGGCTCTTCGGTTTGTGCGCAAACACTGTATCGCCGTGCGATCGTTTTCGTCCCAGTACTCGCCTGCCGGCTTGGAAAACATCGAAGGCTGAGCTCTGAACAAGAGCTCGGTAGCGTCCTCTTCCGCGCCGGACAAAGATTTCAACGTCCAACTGCCCCCGGATTCCGCGGTTCCACTGCTCATCCATTACTACTGTAGTGAAATTTAAACACGATTTTTAGAGAATTTAAGTGACGAGAGATGGGTCCATGGACGGAACGAGGCAGGCCTCCTTTTCCAGATACCGGTGTGAACCGTGGCGGAGCTCGGTCAACAAGGATTCTGAAACACTGGTGATGGGCGGCGCCAGCTTACTACAGTACTCCGGGATTCAGCGTGCCCCTGCTCCTAGCTCGCCTACTTGTTTTTACGACCTGTCCCGCTGCCGCTGGTTGATGCGGGAAGCGATCCGTTTCCGGATTCGCGCTGTCCGGGACCAGGGCCAACCCCGTTTGTTTCTTGCGATGATGCATTCATGTGTGCGCGCCCGCCCGGTCAATGCGATGCAGCGCTGTCGTTTGTCATCGCTGAATCCGTTCCTTGGGAGCTAGTCCACCCTGGCTCAGCGCGATAGGCCAAGTACATACAGCGTGGCAGATTGGCTGGTCGCTTGTACCTATGCTTGTCTCAAAGCTTCCAGTTGTTTGTTTAGCTCATTGCTGATGACGGGTACAGAATGCGATTGATTGCTAATAGCAGCGTTGAGCATTGAGCTTTGCGCGGCACCATTTGTTTAATCCGTCAAGACTGGTGTAATTTATTTCCTGTGCTCCAGGTACCTATTCTTTTTCTTTCTTTATACAACAAGCTCCAGCTCTTCTTGTTTCGTCCCTGAACACGTCAGTCGGAACCAAGGACAAAACAGTTAGAGCATTTTTAGTTTTTTTTTCTTCATATAACAGTTAGAGTCTAATCAAGATTCTACCCTACAAGTAAGTAGTTTATCCCATCCAATTCCTCAACCAGACTCTGATTAAACTACGTGCCACCGGTTGGTAGCTGACTACTAATTTGATATTGGCGCATGCCTAAGTGGCGATAGTACTTTGGGGCTACTACTAATCACGCGCGATTACTACATGCAAAAGTAGGCGTTCGTCCGGATTCTTTCCCCAGCTATCACTTTGTCTCTTGTGGTGAATATCTAAAGCAACGCTATATGTATTCCCTCTTATATCCATAACATAATCCTTGTGGAGCTGTGGGCACGGATGAAAAATGTTCGTTTTGTTTAGCACAGTGCAGACGGCACTAATGAAGTTAGGATGGGCATTGGATGGTTTATTCCTTGAAATGGCAGCAGTACACACGCTTCCTTTAAAAAATGCTGCTGTCTCCACATGGTTTTCCTTTTTTGTTTGAGTATTACCCCGCGCATATGTTCTGTCCGATACTGGTACTCTCTATTCCTTGAAATCCATTGGTTTGCACATCAGGTCCAATGCTTTTGTGAGCATACAGGTACTATATTTGTCTAGAATGAAGGAACAGCTCATCAAGATTGCACTTCGTACCACCTTTTTTTTCGAGCAATTCAACCTCATAATACCTTCACGTCACATGTGTTATTAGTTATAATAATAATCATTGCTAGTATTGTTTAATTTATGGATCAGACAGCTTAATTGAAGATGTGACTCCACCTATTCCTCGGTGAATGCATGGTACCGGGAGAGACCTCCTTCTAATGACTGACGCATACCCATCATCCGACGATCTTCGCGCCAACGCAAAGAACCTCATCATACATTCCAATTGGTGTATCATCAAGCTCACAGCATGCTTGCTCGCCATCGTTGAGCAGAGATTCCCATCATGGCTTCTTGCATCGCACAGGTAACCGGTGAAGGGGATCCGTCAGATTCCACCACCCGTCTGAAGCTGTGCCGTTGCCGTGCGGATTCGCCTGCTTGTCACTCAGATCACAAAAGCGAGCAAGGGAAATCATTCCTCGCAGTTGTGATTACGGCATGTGTTGACACAAACCTGGCTGCCGGATGAGGCAGGCGCTGAGCAGGAAAGGCGGCAGCTACAAAGGCAACCAAAAGCGGGAAGGGCTTTAGTGCAAGCCTGATGCACGCTGAATGATACATTATGCCTGAAAAGTTTCGGCTGTTCACACCCCCTTATTACCCTTTCCTCCTTCCATTCCACAATTCCCCCAAATAACTATAATCAGTGGTGAAGCTTAGTTGTGACCAAGGAGGGCCGTGGCCCCCTGCCATCACTAATTTCCCCGTAACCTACACTGTTTTCTACTGTTCACACGTTTTTTTAATAAGAATCAATGGGATTGACCCCCTTGAATCGGTGTTGAAGCTTCGCCACTGACTATAATTGCATAGTTAATCGACATGGACACTATTACTAGCAAAACAAGAATCCAACATCAGGGTATGGGTATGTATAAAAACCAGTAGTTGTTTTAAAGTAATCTGTCCAGCCTCCAGGAATCTTAGCAGACAGCAGTGCATTTTATCTACGACTTGTTTGCAAAGCCAGGACAGTGACCCCTGCTTTTGATAAGGAAGGTAAGCTTCTTGTTGATATGGACACAACGCTTTTTCTAACTCAGCGAGACGCAAGTACAACCACCAAATACGGTTTTCTTGGTTTGCTTATACGTTTGTGCTACGAAAAGATTACAACACTTTTGATCACGCACCACATAGTGGTTTTACTTTCGCACTATCTCACCTTCGTGGATAGAAAAGGAGAGATGTTATATGCACATGACTACTTGAGGGGAGATACGGGTAAAGATGTGAAATTTGGGAACGGAAAACCATACGTAAAGCGAAGAACCCTCGTCTGGTATACTACTTGTATTGCTTGAGATGGATCGGAGCGTGCCGCAGTGAGGGCACGACTGCACGAGCAATGTACTCCACGTGCTAAGTTAAAAGGATGATTTTGAAACGTACACGTTGTCTTTGCCGTACTCATTATACAAGCCCGCCCTTTGTTTCCAGATCAGATCAGACTTTGAGTTCATTCTATTATTCAAAGTATTTAAGATAGAAACAAGTTGATGTGGATCACCATGAAAACACTCGCAACTGAAACATTTTTTTAGATAATGGGATCGAAATCCCAGCCTCTACACCCTAAAAGGTGTACATGGCCAAACTCGCAACTGAAACATGATTGTAGCATAAAGTAGCCGCGTTTATTTCCCTCTTTCTTGCAGGAAGATAGCGGTAGCTGTACGGCCATTTCTTCTCTGGCTTAGCATTAGGAGCGACAGTGAGACACCGAGCACAAGAGGTATTATTTTGAGCCGTGTGAAAGAAAAAGGCAGCGCTTATGATTAATCAGGGCAGTGTTGATAACTAAGATGTCTAGAAAGTAGGAACAACTAAGAATTGCCTCCAACGAAGTTGTATATTGAGATCTGCACATACCTAAGTACACCAAGACAAGTGGACAACAACTTTCCAGTTAGGTTCTACAATGGTTCCCTAGCAGAGTTCACTCAGCTTTTCTAAAGATCTCCTTTTGAGTTCCCCAATATCTCTGTGTTTGTTGTATTATTTATTATTATTATTATTATTAGCTTGTTGTCTTTATTCTCACTTTGAATGCACACATTCATATGAAAATTGAACTTTTCCTTCCCACAAAACCCTAATTTTCAAAATAGGATGACAATCAAGGAGGCGTAGGCTAAAATAAAACTGTTTATTGGCAGGAAAACAGTCTGGCCAGAAGAGATCCTAATGATACAACATTGTCGCCTTATACTCATCCTCCAACACAGCACCCACACGATGCCATGGGTTGAAATTGCTGAAATTGTTTTTGCAATATCTGATTATTCTAAAATATTTATACACAATATGATTGTGGCCTTGTGGGAGGTGCTTGACTTAACCGTCGTCTTCCGACCGTCGCTTCATCTGTTATTTATCATCGTTACATAATTTTTTCCTCTTTTTAGTAAAAGAAGAATTATATTGATATATAGTTGAGTACATACTCAAATTACAAGAACTTTGAAAACAAAAGAGATTACAACCGATAGCCCTCAACATGTAGCTCCAAAACTCAATTCCAAATTGTGTGACGGTCCGTATGTGTGACTGCACAGGCAAGTGTGTTTCGTGCACCATAGACAACTCAACCAAAAGTGATGCGACGGTCCAATGAATGGCAACCAACATTCCTATAAGCGGGATTGAGCATAATCTTTTTCTCATGTCTCCCTCCTTGCTTCTGCCACCGAAGAAGAAGAGAAACTAGACTCAAAGTTCTCACTAGTCCTCCATCGTGATTGTATTTAATCACGACAAAACGGAGAAGGATCCGAAAAATTATTCCATGACGGCGAAGTCATCTCCGCCTCCATGTCGTTGTTCGGAAACCTAATTCTCCATGTCGTCATGAAGCTGTTGACATCGCCGCCGCCACCTTCATTGGAGCGGTTATGGAGAGACCAAATCCACCATTCATCTTTGCCCTCACCGGAGAAGAAGAGAAAGAAACAAATCTCCAATACCAAAATTTTTGACATGGAAAGAACTCAATCCTAATTTAGGACTCGATCTAGACTAAATTATTGTAGAGACGAGACCGCTCCTTTCGACCCTCGACAGATCGTTGAAGGGAGGAGAAATGGAGAGGGGCCAAAGACGGAGAAGGAGGCGGCTTCTCTGACGGCTAGGGCAAGAGGAGGCGGCGGCTTGTGTAGAACCGATTCTTCATCGTTACATAATTCTTGACATAGATCACGAAATCGTAGTAAGACAGTAAGTAATGTCGGACACCTTATGGATAGGAGAATCGGAGCTGCAATCAAAGCTGGCAGCTAACATAATGTTGACAGTTAGTTCTCATTACGCTATGGATCCGAAGTACAGTAATAATAATGAACAGCATGATTTGTACATTTCCGTGGTCCCGCGAAATTCATAAGATGCTCGACGTGCCGTGGTCCTGGTATAGGAAATAGTGGTTCTATTCTTCTTGCGGTACCGGCTACGGTAGATGGCGACGAATGTGGGTATAGGACATGAGCCTGTACTCATCAGTTGGGACGTGACCAAACTACCTATACAGCCCATCAACGTATTGCGATAATAACTGTGTTGAAATGCGTCAACCCTGGAGAGATGATAAAAGATGGCCACGAGCGCGCCTGAAGCACAAAACAAAATTTGAAAGTAAAGTTTTCATTTTTGTTCTAATAATGACGGGATAACCAAAAGGACCACCACTCAAGCAAGGTGCCAGCATACCGACAAACATCGCGTCCAGAAAATGAAAGCCAGTAATGATACATTGATACAGGTTACATCCAACGGTGCTTCAGTACGGATGTGTCCTTGTCAGGAACACGTTTTAGTGACTATTGATACAACATGTGTGTCGAGTACACCAACGTATGAGAGAATTCACTGGACTACTACAAGATTGTCAGTTGCTATTCTGCAACTAAACAGGCTTCCCATTCAGCTTCGGGAAGGGGTCTTGTTTGCTGAGGACAAGGACCTTGCTCTTGTGGGCAAAGTAACCTTTTATGAGATTCTTGTAAATAAGGCATGCCATGATACACTCCACCTGACATCAAGGTGAGAAAACTAGGTTAAACACGACGTAAGAAAGTGTGTTCATACAAAGAAGAAAACATAAGATTAGTGCACCCTCAAGCACCTCATCCACATCCATGTCGATTTCAAGCCATTTCAGAGCTCTTACTACGACATCTAGCTTAATTTGATGTGCCTTGGCTGGTTCCTTCTGCCTCTGAATGATGTGGCTGCCAAAGAACAGCAAAGGCAAAATCTATTTGGTCATAATGCAAAGTAAAGCAAATATAATGACGGCTTCAGTTCCACACTCACATTTTCTTGACTAATCTCTGATAGACCTGAAGTTCGAGCTTCTCCAATACAAGGTATACACCAGATTTTAAAAATCTTGCAAAGGAAGAAGCCATTACAGAGATATAGAGGGTTGAAAGAAACTTTTTAGCACAAGAATTGGTGAACTTACTGGTCTTCATGCCTGTCCAGGGCTTGCCTCAGCAACCTGAGATCTCCTCTCTTAAGTGATGTCACAACATCTGCATACTGCAAAGGTTACATTACCACTTGTGCAAATTTTAATCAAGAATCACAAAAATCTCTCCAGAAGTCGGGTCAAAGATAAGTTGCATCACAGAAGGAAGCCAGAGATATTTATGAAATCAAATAATAACCTAGAGTGCCTGGCAAAAAACAAAAAACTACTTTTTTTTAGGCAATAAACAAAAACTACATTGAAATAGCATATACTAGTATTTAGTCAAAGCAATATTTGCAGCAGAATAAAGTCAAACTAAGCTTTTCCATCATAACAAAGCTGACAAATATAAACAGAAAGCAATCCACATATCACCTAAAAACAATGTATCAAGAAAAAGAGCAGAAGAAATATAAACTGAAAGCAATCCACAATCACCTAAAAGCATATGTATCAAGAAAAAGAGCAGAAGGATAAGTCCATTAGCAGAATTGTCCGTGATTTAGAGATAGTCTGTTATTATGGCAATGGATAGAAGAGACAATGTCTCATCTTTGATGAATAATAATTTGGAAAGTATATTCATCATAAACAGCACTACTCACTGACATGGCATCAAGATTGATAACAAGTGAGAAGGGCCAGTTGTGAAATGCATGTTGGTGGATCTCAAAACACTCACATATCTAAGGTATATTCATCATAATCAGCACCATCCATGGTCTAGGGGTGACGTGAATAAGGTTGGTCGGGATATTGAGTGACAAGACGGAAAGAAAGGAGAGGGCCAGCTTTGGAATGCGTGTGGCGGTTCACTGGGTTCACATATATTTAGCCTTTTAGGTTAGCTAAATAATTGCCTTCACAACCCTTCCATACCACTTAGATATAGATTTTGGCTAAGGTTGAAAAGAAATATTAACTTGTATACTGCCTGGAATCAGCAACTGTAGATATCTTTGAAGTAAAATTGATATGTGGAAAAGATATTCTATTAGTGCCATGCATATGATCCCAGCTCATTTTGCTTGAGGACGCGGACCTCGACCACCCAAGATTCTCTTTTACACAAATTCAGGCACCTAGAACTTATTTATAGAGCAACCTAGTTCTAGTTTCACTTCCGACATATATCAATAAGGAATTTCCATAATTCTTCTGCTTAGTGCTAAGTCATCCTACACGTTGTTTCTTGCAAATTAAACTTGATATGCCATTTGTCAAGCACAATAACAGATTTTGTCCTTTTGCTAAGTTAATCTAGTCGCACTTAGATTTCTTCAAATGTTAAAAAGCTTTTGTTACAGAAATAGAAAATAACTCGTGAAGAAAGATGATGTGTGGTTTCATAGATGAAGAACGTGGACTATCACTACTATTGTGATACTACATATATGGCACATTGGCACACTATTAGCCTCCATGTTAAAACAAGAGCATAAGACACAAGTAAACATACCTCGAGCAAATTGTACTTTTCCAGGAGGGTCCTTTTGGGTAACACACCTAAGGAAAACTTTACCGGGATAAGAAACTTCAAAATTCTCCTAGAAAATACAAAACAAGTCAAGAGTCTCAAAAAATAGGTGTATCATATATCACGCGCTACCAAAAAAAAAAGCAGTATAAGCACCTCAAATTTAACTCGCTTTGAGGATTGCAATGCACCAAAGCATAAGTAAGCTTCTGATCTGCCTGATTAAATTGAACAAGATTTTGTGTAACCAGTCTAATACATTGTAGGCCAAAGCACTGCAGTTTTTAACCATGAGAGAGAGAGAGAGAGAGAGAGAGAGAGAGAGAGAGAGAGAGCTCTTACAACAAGAAAATTTTCATTGAACACTTCCAAGCGACCAGTATAATACATGTAAGTGACCTGCACCATTTCAGAATTTAATAATTCAATGATACTGTCAAGGTAAGTGATACATGACCATAAGTTATGCTCGTCTTACCTTGTCTTTCACTGGGAAATCTTCAAAATCAAAATTTCTGGCAGTTTCAATACTTCTTATGACACTTCTACAGAGGTTAACTGTTCCAAGCTGCATAATTTAAGCATCAACTGTTAGATTTCGTACCAGAGCTGATGTATAAGGCCTACAGTATCTTCATACTTATACAACATATTTTCCACAGAGTGTGTATAGCAATTAACAAATCGAATTACAGAAATACAGAATCCTACTCTGAAGTAGATTTTGAATAGCTGACAGGTAACATAAAGTGCTCCGACACGCTTAGGTCCTTTCACCTGAAACATTGGAGATAAAAAGAAAAATATATCATACCAGATATACCTGATAAACATAAATATGATGCATCAAATGACAGGTTGAACAGCTAATCGCCAGTAATACTTTCAAAAGGTTCTCTACAAAAATAATCTACTATGGATATTTCGAGGTGTGCTATGTTAGCAAAATGATAATACACTACTCCAAGCCAAAGTTTCTCCTCTAATTCCAACATTTCCTGTTCAAGAACAGCTGATAAACAAACAGCTAATATAGGTCATCACGGTGCTAGTGGTTAAATTGATGCTTAAAAGTCATATAAAGGAAGAAAATTGAACGGAGCTTTCAGAATAACATACTGCTAGTGCACCGAAAACCTTCATCAGAAAGGAACCAGCTGCCTGAAGCTTGTCAGGGGTCTTTCCGCTTGTCACAAGCTCCCTATCTGCCTACACCAAGACAACAAACAAGCATACATGAGCATTGTAATCGCAAACTTACAAGTCCAGATAACCAACCCCACTCACCTTCTCAGCGAGTAGCCTAATCTCGAGTGCCACCGTGTGCATAGCCTCCATCGCCCATGGCGTCTCCCAGTTCCGGAACTCCTGTAGGAATGCACTGCATACAAAACAACATTAAATCTTCAGGGGTTCCAAACAAATTGAACTGAAACGAGAAGAGGTGGGACGAACTTGGCAGCCTTCTCGAACGAGGCGTAAGCGTCGGCGTAGCGCTGAAGGGAGTGGGAGTGGATGGTACGGAGCAATGGGACGAGGAGGTCCGCGAGGTCCGGAAAGCGGTCGGCGGCGAGGCGGGGAAAATCTGGGAAGGCGGCGAGGGCGTCAGTTAGCGGGGTGGAGGCTGGAGCTGACGAGATGGAGAGTAGGGAGGCGAGAGCGGGGCCGTCAAAGGAGGAGATGGCTCTAGACACGCGGGCCAGGTAGTCCCCGATGCGGCGGTGCGCCTCGCCCATACTAAGGTACGCGGCCATCGCCGGCGGCGGCGCGGGTTGGGGGTTTGGGGGCTTCGAGGCGGACGGCGTTCGATCCGGTGGCGATTAGTGGAGTTGGTATTCTCTGGAGATCAGCAATCCGGGCCGTCGGGTAAGAAATCGATGCTTCAGATTAGAGTACCCGAGCTTGGGTTGACAAGCAAACTTTGGCATTACAACGCTAATAAATGAGTCGTCTTTTAACCTGATGTATTAATGTATTTCTACATGTAGTTCCTCTAACATTTAAAGAGACGGCTGCATGAGTTTTTGACGAAGAGATGGTCTTTACACGTGTTCGATATAAGAGACAACACTCGAATATCATTGTACTTGGATGAGCTCTTAACGAAGAGATGGTCTTTGCACGTGTTCGATATAAGAGACAACACTGAATATCATTGTACATGTCAAGAGACGACTTATGTCATACAATCATTAATAATATGTATTTATTAAAAAAATATAGAATCTCTCCTTTATATATGATAAGAGTTGTTTCGTGTCTCTTTATTTGATACATGTGGCTAAGAGACCACAACCTTGTAGATGCCACGGTCACAACATCTTTGGTTAGATACATTAAGGTCGAGTCTCAGCGGAAGTTTTATGGACAATAAATATAGTGTTATTGTATTTTTTATGATGTAGCGAGTGTATTAATGAGGAGAGATGTGAGTTTCATGAACATGAACCCTACATACACGATTAGCTAGACAATTTGTGTCTTGCATTTAACCTACAAAACAACAATAGATAAAACCATGCATTGAGTGATGTGTGTTTCATTCTAGCTTCAAATATTTTTAGACGAGGTGTCACTCTAGTTAATTATATTCATGAAACTTCCACTGAGACAGGACCTAATAAGAGAATACTAGCTCAATTTATTTTAAAAAAGATAATACTACTTCCCATAGATGAGCATGAACTACCATACAAGCATCAAGTCAAGATACCAGCAGGATGAAACAAACAGTCTATAGTTCATTTAAAAGGATAGAGTCCATTTTACTCTCTCTAAGTATTATCAAAGTCAAGATATCCTAAACAATTGTTTGGTTTGTTTTATCCCTCCTATTTGATAAAAGAGTTTATTTACACCTTTATCGATATTTTAATCCCAAATTATTTATATGGATTCAAATTAAGTAGGGATTCCTTACTCAACCTTACACCTAGATTGTGCGATATGACAAAGAAATAAACGGGTCATATGACCTTATTGTTGAGTTATAGATGATGTTATGTGTCCTGTTGATTACCGAGTCATATATTACAACATACGTGTGAGTTTGAGACAATAATTTTAGCTTAATCCCAATCTACATTAATAAATTGGGATTAGAATAAAAATTTAGAAAATGAACTCTTTTATCAAATAGTAGGGGTAAAATAAACCATACAATAGTTTAGAGGTTATCCGAACTGTGGTCATACTTGGAGCGAGTAAAGTGAACTTTATCCCTATTCAAAGATGCATTCCATAGATACGTTGAAATATGAGATAAATGGATTGTAAAAAAGTTGGTCATGATTGTGGAGCTACAATTTAATCATAACAAACAATTTGATAAAATAATGATAGTTGTTCTTTATATAGAGAGGCTTGACAAATTCATATAGAGAGGCTTGACAAATTCATATCCAATAGCAAAAAAGAAAAAGAATAGTAAGCACATCTCAACTATTGCCTGTTCAAACATACAAGTTCCATTTTTTTTCTTGAATGAAATATGAGTTCATAAAGGAAATAAGTAAACTACACAAAAAAGAAAGTCAAGATAAAGTTTCAAAGTTGCAACCACTTGAATCACATTAATTGAAAAGTACCTGCTATTTGATTTATTCCACTTAATATCGTCTAGAAACCACAACATGTTTTGACCATGGGAGTGTGGCTTATTTCAGAATAAAATCATCTTAATTATGAAAAATGATAGTATGTTAACATAGTTTTGTAAGAAAACTGTTTCTATCCTTAAATATCATATATAAAATTCAGGACAACTAAGTTCAAATCAAACTAGACTTGTCCTAAAGTTGTACTCCTAACTAGATTAAGCTAACCAACATAACAAAGAAAATAGGAGTTTGCTATTTTTTCGGTCAACTGAAACTTGGAGTAACTTTCAGTCACTTGGGTTTCAGGATCCAGATTTCCTATTTTTTCAGACCCGTTAAAAGAAAATATTATAAACAAATGATAAAATACATTTTTTATAGGAATACAAATATTTTTTTGAATGCATCTTATGCAAAACCACATAACCCTACATTTTTTAAAACTCCAAATCAAATCAAATCACATCAAAAAATTTCATGTCCGTTAGCTATGCCTCGCTTCACGCACTCCGTGCCCCGTGCACCCCGCGCACGCCACACCCACTCAGCTCCGCGTCACGCACCCTTGCACCCCCTATCGCCCTGCTCCGCGTCACGCGCCTCCGCGTCCCCTATCACCGTGCGTGCGACACGTGTCAAGCTGACACAAAGCAAAAAACGGAAAAAATATGGAGGAAGTATATAGGAATATAAGTATTATTAAATATAAAATAACACGCAACATAATTTTTCTGTACACGCTACAAAATCAGCATTACAACATGAAAGAAGATCTCAACTACTTTTTTCTACTATACTTGAAAGAAAAAGACATGCATAGCACACATCGAAACTTTAACCTCACACTCCACAAAGTCAACCAAATTAATATTCACCGACATTTTAGCCTTGAAAAGGGTAATGCATCAATGGAATTCTCGAAGATCACATCCAAGTCCAAGCAATTAAAGATGAAATTTGATGGGTTCACCCTCACAACCCACAACCAAAGAACATTCCAGCACCTTGTGGCCTCAACAATGAACAGAACCATCAAATCAAACTACCGTCCAAAAACTGCAGAAGCAAGACCGGCCCCGATCGGACGGCTGAGGACCGTCGTTCGCCAGTTGGATTCAAACGCCATGTCACTCTATCTCGCTGCAGAAATTACGGAATTAGCCCGGCCCCCACCAGCTTCCTGCTCCGTCGGAACGGCAACCGTGGCCACTCCCCCTCGTCTTCCTCCCTTCGATCCCCAACTCTTCGCTAGGGTTTGCGCAATCAAACCCCTCCGCGATGGCCAAGACGAAGCAGGGCAAGCGGGACGTCCAGTCCTACACCATCAAGGGCACCAACAAGGTCGTTGGAGGTAAGCTCCCGCCCGCGTTATTGATCGATGCCGTCGCCGGCTCGCGCCAAGATTTGGTCTCTGACGGGTTCCGTTGTTCTATGCGTGAAGTGGGGGACTGCGTGCTGATGCGGTCGTCGGACAGTGACAACGCGCCCTATGTGGCGCGGGTGGAGGGGATGGAATCGGACGGGCGCGGGGGCGTTAAAGTGCGGGTGCGCTGGTACTACCGGCCGGAGGAGGCCAAGGGCGGCCGACGCCCGTTCCACGGCGCCAAGGAGCTGTTCCTCTCCGACCACTACGACACGCAAAGCGCGCACACCATCGAGGGCAAGTGCATCGTCCATTCCTTCAAAAACTACACCAAGCTCGACAACGTCGGGCCCGAGGACTTCTACTGCCGATTTGATTATAGGGCCGCCACCGGCGCATTCAGCCCTGACCGTGTTGCCGTGTACTGTGCTCTTCTTTTTTTTTATATCTCTAGCCTTTGATCATTCATCTGTATTGTGATCTATTTGTGACACAATGCGGGATTGCTCATCTTATGCTGCACTTTGTGGTTTGTGTATGAAGGTATTGCAAGTGCGAGATGCCGTACAACCCGGACGACCTTATGGTGCAGTGTGAGGGATGCAAGGATTGGTAAATGCTCTTGGAAAACACCACCTTCCTCCCAAGAAAGCATGTCTTGATGCAGTGTTTTTTTTTCCGTATGGTCATTGTATGAGCTGCTTTCCATTCAAATGTCACATTGTTGTGGTCTATTTCTAATTATCATGCAGAATGAATCATGTTATATTGGTTTCAGTTTCATTTAGCTGCAGAGCAAAACATAAATCATTCTGAAATCTATTTGGTTCAATATTAAGACAAGGTTAACTGAAGTAAAGTCAATATTCCCTGTGAATATTTAGATCCCTATATGCTTCGTATTTGCCTGTTCCTGAAAGAACAACAAATTTCTTTGGGTTTCATCTCCATAATAATTGTTAGGTATATTTGCTGGCTCGCCAAGCCTATCGCATCCCCTCCTCCGTACCTGGACCTATTTTTTTATGCTTCCCGTATATGGTCTTATGGAAATATGTATAGTTCAAAGAACAGTTTAAACATATATCAATATATCATCGTGGAAAGGATGATTTTCTTGAAACTTTTTGTAGCATTACTGTCTTTTGCCTGATTTCTTGTTTTAGCATATATATTGTATGTTAGCTCTAGATTTAGAGAATCAGCTATCCTTACTGCTTGGGCCTGACTGACACGAGTCCCCCAGAATAGGACATAAAGTGATGATGACATTCTGTGCAGGATTTGCATGTTCTAACTTTCTTTCAATAAAAACCGCAATTTTCCTGTCAGAAATGCAAACTTTTTCGGGCAAGATGCTATTGGAACTGCTGTGTTCCACTTCCACCCGCGTATGATATGATATAGGAATGTGTATGTGCTCTTGGGTCCTTCACAAAATGGCATGCTGCTCTCCTGTGTGCCCCAACCTACACCCCCCAAAAATACTATCAATAGCCTTAAAAAATTGGTTTATGTGTGTAGGTTACTCAAAACATACTTTCATAACATTATTTTTGGATCCTGTAACCATATTATGACAAAATGGTGCCTAATCAATTTTGCATCCTGGGATGTCGTGTATTTTCAATATTTAACTTGAAATATTGAGCATTTTAACTTGTTTTCACTGCAATTTTAATCTGCATCATATATGCTTGTTTTGTATTCAGTGTTGTGCTGTGTAATTTCTGTTGTTTTATATGCTCTTATTGTTTATTTTTATTTGCAGTTTTACCAACTATGTACCTTTACCTTGTGTAGGTTCCATCCATCTTGTATGGGAATGACCATTGAGCAGGCAAAAAAAATAGATCGTTACATGTGCTCAGATTGTGTCAAAGAAAATGGTGTAAAGCGATCTTCAAATCCACACCCAGTTTCGCCGAGCTCTGATGCTAAGGTGAATGCCCTTTTCCTCCTCACTTGGTTGGGTCGGTCATTTCTCATACTTCTGTTCACAGGTTTAAGATATTTTTATGGCTATACTTCTTATAAAACTGTTTCCGGAACTAGTGTTTGCCACCTCTGTTCCTTAATCATTTTATTGTGAACGGTGTTGACTAAATGCTCATCTTAGGCAATTGCTGCCATGAACTCTCAAGTTATGTGCATTTCTCATGTGGCTTAGACGCAGCAATAAATAACTAAATATCCTGATTATCTGATGCAGCTTCTGTTTCCTTCCCTCTTTTTTTGTGGGTTATTGCAATGATGCACCAGTGCAGATTATTTTTTTCATGGATGCTTGCATCCGCAAGGAGATTATTTAAATATTTATTGACATTTTAGAATCGTTTATATTGAATCCTAGCAAGTTGTAAACTTTTCCTGGATTGTCTTTGATATCTGAAGTACTGTTTTGTTATTAATGGTCAGTATTTATTTAGATGGAAATGCATCCTATGACATTCTGAGCGCTGACATCTCATAAGTGATACTACTCCACCTCCAGAATCATAAGGGAATCCTAGCTAATGGTCAGTATTTATTTAGATGGAAATGCATCCAATGACATTCTGCGCACGGACATCTCATAAGTGATACTGCTCCACCACAAGAATCATAGGGGAATCCTAGATAATCAAGGCCATGAGAGATAACCTAAGCTATTCTTGGCAAGATATTTTTGCTTAACATTAGCTGTGATTACATTACACATTAGTTGGTTCTTTGGCATCACGTAAGGTATGATTACACGACAGTGACACATTAGTGGCTATATACTTTTCTGTAGGTTTTAGCATACATCTTGTTCAACGGAGGCCTTCCGAGGCGCCGGTGCGTAGTGGGGTTCTAAAGCAAGATGATAATGTGAAGAGAGGTAGAGGTCGACCTAACCTGACTTGGGACGAGTCAGTTAAGAGGGACGTGAAGGAGTGGAATATCTCTAAGGAACTAGCTATGGATAGGAGCGCTTGGAGACTAGCAATAGACGTGCCTGAACCGTGACCCTTTTTCTTTCTTCTTGCTTACCCTTAACTCTACTTTTTATCTTGTGTTCCTTTTGGATCTCTCCTTTTTGTGTTTCCTATGGGTTTTATCTCTAGCCTACCCCAACTTGCTTGGGATAAAATGCTTTATTGTTGTTGTTTTTGTTGTTGTTGTAACATACATCTGCACTTTCACTATGCATTTCTTTGTGCATATGAATTCAATAAAATGTAGCTTCATTCAGCTGACCCATTTGCCTGTGCTTTTGATGAATTTGTATGTTCTTTCAACAGACCCATTTCCTCATGGGTTTCAATGCTCTCTCCTTGGCAACTGCAGGTTGATCCAAAGAGGAGGAAGAGGTAACTGCAACAGCAGGAAAATTCATGTTGAGGAATGCACTGTTTATGGCGTCAGATCTAAAATGCAGAAGTGTACAGTGCGACAAAAGAGGCAGGCCATTTGTAGGACAAACTTGTTGTTGACTTATCATTCTAGTGTATCATGGGAACTTATCCTGCATTTTAGACATTAGTGTGAGTAGATTATTTCCCCCGGCTTGAGGCGGGGAAAGAAGAACGAAATCTAGAGTGTTGCTGACTTTCTCAGTGTAACCCCCGTGAGTGGTGTACCATGTGTGTCAACTTAATCCCCTGCAGGAAACGCTCCCCATGTGGATGTTGATGACGAAGACTGTTGTTTCATAGTGACGAAATTGCCCATTCTGTTTCTGTTGCATTTTCTTTCTCCCAGAAATGTTACTGACTATGTTTTGTGACGAGAAATTGATCCTGGAAATTGGACGGAACTACAGCTGGTAGATGAGCTTTGTGCTTGTGGAGTGGATACGTTTAGCTTCCTGTACCTGCGACTGCCGACTGCGATGCGAGGTGGTAGATTAGCTTGTAAGCATGCATGCTGCAGTGGAGTGCTACTGATACGCAGCAGGGAAGGGAAAGTTCTCCTTGTTTTCTGTAAATACAGTAGAGGGGTCTCTGGTCAGCCATGGATACGCATGTTTGTGTTGGACTGGTTGGGTGCTGCAGCCATGAGAGCACCGTTGTGCGCCATTCATGGGTGTGTTCGTTTTCTGGGGTCTAAACTTTAGAGCTGTCATATAAAAAAGAATCTTACTATTTAGAAGTACTAAATAAAATTTAATTATAAAATAAATTACAGGTCCCTAGACTAATTTACGAGACGAATCTAATGAGGTTGATTAAGTCGTGATTAGAAGACGGTTACTGTAGCATCACTTTAGTAAAACATAGATTAATTAAGTTCACTAGATTCATATCGAAAATTAGTATCAATCTGTCAATAGGGTTTTATCATTAAATTGATCGAAATATTCATAAATAATAAGATTCTCTTTGATGTGACAGTGTTAAATTTTAGAGAGTAGGAAACGAACACACCCATTATCTTGTTTTCAATGGGACGAGCGTCAATACAGTATTGTAAAAATTAAATAAAATTAACAGCTCGTGAAGTGAAGTACTCGTGTGCCGCCAACAACCGATAGCTTCCCATCGCCCAAAAAGTATTCAGCACAGCTTTCGTTAGTGAACAGAAACAGATACTGGTTGTTGACGGCATTCAAACGCATGGAAGCGAGTCTATCAGCATACAGTAATGGAAACGAGTCGATCGCGTTCATGCATGGGACCCAGGGCCTGTTCGTTTCCAGTTATATAATTTTTAGAGGGTCAAATCAAAGATAATTTTATCATTTTAGAGTACTAAATAAAGTCTAATCTTGATACTAATTGCAGACCTCCCTATCTAATTCACGAGACGAATCCAACGAGGGTAATTATGGTATTATTAGAAGATGTTTACTGTAGCATCACTGTAGCTAAACATAGATTAATTAGGATCATTAGATTCGTCTCGCAAATTAGAGGGGGTCGCGACATAGGTTTTGTTATTAAATTAATAAAAGTACTACTAAATAATAAGATTCTCTTTGATGTGATAGTATATAAATTTTAGAGGGTGGAAACGAACGGGGCCCCAATCAACATTCAAATGCAACAAGGTACACAAGCCTGCCCCCTGGCACATACACGTACGTCCTACTAATACTTAAAAAAAGGGACTCGTGGGTCCCCCAAAGTAACTCGTACTATCAACAGTAGGGAAACGAGTTTAGGCACGTTCAGTTCATATGCTGTAGCCTCTCTGAGACCCCGATCATCCGTGTCCCCATTCATACACACGCAAAAAGGTCGCCCGTAAAGTGGCACGTCCACAATTCCACACGCGTATTACTTCTACTTTCCAACGCCTTGGTATTAATTATAAGAAGAGTCTAGCTGCACGCCGTCGACGTCGATGTTGCCGTCGTCGTCGTACACGCCGGCCGCCTCGCCGCGCCGCAGGAACTCCTGGAGACAGCGGTTGAAGACGTGGGGCCGCTCCAGCTGGGCCAGGTGCCCCGCCTTGCTGATGCTTCGAAGCGCCGCCTTCTCGCCCAGCGTCCTGGATGATGAAGGTTAACGTTGAACGATTTTATTATTTCTGTAATAAAGTGAATCCGAGACTGGGATCCCGCTTCCCGCACGATGAATGAATGGCTGGGTACTCACTCTTTCAGCCTCTTCGCGATCTCCATGTCGAACATCTTGTCGCCCTCGCCCCACAGCAGCAGTATGTCCTGCGGGAAAGAATGGCCATACGCGTTGTTGTCTTGGTCGCTGATCACCATGCCCTCCAGCAGCTCCGCTCTCTCCTTCCGGTTGAACATGAACTGGGGGGCACACGCATCACATGCATGGAAAAACAAATTTATATATGCAATCGTGGAAACGTACACCGGTACAAAATGTTGGTAGCGTGAAGATCGAAGTGCGCAGTGGCACCACACACAGGCAGTCGCGCACCAGATCGAGGTAGTCGCTGAGAACGCGGTGAGGGAACCACCACTTCCGGTGGGTGCCCGCGGCGAAAAGCGACCTGAGCCCGGGGACGTCGTCGGGGAGGAGGACCTCCGCCCAAGAGGCGACGCCGAGCCTCCGGAGCATGGCCGCGCTGGTGGAGCAGCTCATGGAAGCGAGCGTGCCCGTCGCGACCACCGAGCGGACCAGGCCCGGGTGCGCCTCCGCCATCCGGAACGCCACGAACCCGCCGTAGCTGAACCCCACCACCGCGCACCGCTCCACGCCCAGCCTGCGCAGCGCCGCCACCACGCACTCCGCCTGGAACCCCGGAGACCGGCCGGACGCCGGCGACGTCCGGCGAGCCGCCGAAGAAGAGCAGGTCCGGGACGTACACGTCGTAGTGCTTCGCCAGTGCACCAACCTGGAGCGTGCGGGCCGGGGCGTCATCACGCTGTCACAGAGACCAGCACCAACTTGATAGTAGAAAAAGGAAACGTTAAGTTTGATTAACCACCTGAAGCATCCACGTCATGATGCCATCGCCGGCGAAGCCGTGCAGGAGCACGACAGACAGCCTGCGACCTCTCTGCTCGTCCTCCCTTCTCTGCTCCACATCGGCCACCGGCAGCTTGTGTTTGGGCGCCCAGATGCTGATGACCGTGCCGGCGTCGTCCACGTCCACAGCGTGCTGCCGCAGCCCGGCCATCTTCGCCAGGCGGTGCACCAGGTGTTGCTTGGCTACCTGTACCCAGTTCACCATCCTCGTTGCGCAACTCGTAGTGCGTCGTCGGTCCAACCAGTTGGTTTCTTTGTAGCTGTGTGAAGAAACCAATCGCTTCGCAGCTGATCAAGTTCGCCAAAGCCCAAAGAGACGGGTATTGGTTGTACAGGAGGCTCACGGAAATGGCTAGTTGTCGTCAGCTTGGTTTTTTGTGTCACCCGACACATTTTCTCCCCCATTTATTGCCAAGAATGGGAGAATTCAACCCACAATTTAAGAGTGGTAAATGAGGAGCGTTGTAATAATTCGACACGTATCGGATCATCTGAGAAACGTGCATATCATTTGTGCATCGCAGCAGCAGTGTACTGCCCCTTGTTTGCTACAGTTCACAATACCAGGATTGTTTGTTTAACAGCCAAGGTTGGCGCTCGGTCTGCTCACGAGATCAAACATTAGAAAGCTAGAAATGAGATGGAGGACAAACTCGTATCCACTGTACAGTATCTCATCCATAGGGCAGGCTCAGTTTAAAGGGTCCACTAATTTCCACCCCTGTGAACGGAAACCATTCATAGTGAGACAATTTTACACTGAACCAACTGAACAATCAAAACTATTATGTAAAATCGTCAGTAACGACTTGTATATATCAGGCCCGGAATCCTGACTGATCCGGGTGAACTCAACCTATTGGCCAAGTGAAGGCCTGATCAGCAAACATTGCAAACCATGCAACAGCAAAACAACTTATGCACCAACCAATTTAACACATTACAACATACAAAAAACACATGAAAGAAACTAATTACAAGCCCCAAAACACATAAATTACAATGGCAGAACGGCATAGAGCAGATTGATATTTCGTGTCAAGCTCAACCAATCATGAAGCCACAAATGAATCAAACCACAGCAGTGGCAACTGCTTGACTTAGTCATCACCTACTGATGACATGGCAAGAGTTCGTCTGGAGATCTCCATGTGCAGTTGCTTAACCAGATTAATCCAGGCACCGACACTTTGCCCATCTATGGTTACCCAGTCAACTATGGTTGAGGCCGGCTGCTCATACCATTCATCAACCTGGAAGTTACAAGAGCACAGCTGCATTAGCAAGGAGCTATGGTTGAAAGGACAGAAAGGTGGTCAGAGAACATCCACTAAGGCTAACAGATAATCCACAGATCAGTTGATAAAACATAAAACTGGAAATAATCCAAATTAAACGTTCTCTTGTGCACCACAGAAAGAATATTCAGTCGATAATGGCAGTTTTGGAAAACAGGAAAGCATGATCACAAAGATGTAAATGAAATCTAGTAACACCTACCAGGCCCCTAATTCGCTGGCAGTCTTCAAAACATCTTCGAGCTTCTTGAACTGCATTTCTCAGTTCTGGTAGCCATCTTTCACTTACAACCTTTTCTTGTTCGCTGGCTAATTTTAGACAGTAGTTGGCCACTCTACACAATGAGTATACATCAGCAAACATTTAAATTTGTAGTAAGATGAAAAGTACATTTATTTGACCTGATAGAACAAACCATTCTGACAGGATAAACATAGTAAAATGCAATATAGAATATATCTCAACATTGAAACATTTTGATTTGCATCAGTAATTAGCTTCTGTTAATGAACTGAAAAGAATAAAATATGATGTACCTTTCGTATTCTTGTTGAGCACGGTGGGCACGGTTTAGCAAAACACGGTCATTCTCAACAAGGTTTCTCCGCGTGTGCACCAAATTAATAGCTTTTGATAGGTCCTCTAAAATGCTAGCTTCAGAACCGCAAGGTTTTAGGCAGAACTCTAGTGAACTCAATACTGAAGCCAAGCCAGAGTCTGTCCCTTCTGTACCTGGTGAGACTATTAATCAGGAGGTGAGTATATTCTACTGTTCAAGGGGGAAAAAGAACACAAATATGCAGATGCCAGCTGATCATTTTTACAACCGGGTGTCTAAAACTTAAAAAAAAATGGTCCTTTTTATGCCATGAGTTATGATTTGTTGTGCACAATGACATTACGGTAATACAACATCAATATTCTTCCCAGGACATTACTGTTGCTGCAGATGATGTTATCTTGAGTAAATATTTTATCTTCAGACACGATGAGTAATCATGTTTTCACTTTTGATATTGCTTATACAACATAAAAGAGCGAAGTAAGCATTGTTGACAATGGTGACATTCTACGTACCAAAATTATACTGAAATGCAGTAGAGATACGGCATATAGATGGCACAGCCGATGGGTCTCTGGCACCAGCTCTTGCAGTCAGCAAAGCTGCATGTTTCTCTGCAGCTGTAAGTGCTTCAGATCCTGTCACACCATTAGAACCCAAAGCCTCCAACAGAGCCTGCAATAGGGAAATATTAGAAGAATAGCAAGTGTATAAAGTTTAACAGAGACATCAGATACTTCATAGGCATGCGAATGATTGATGGGGTGAATCAACGGAAGTTCAAAATTCTTAGTGATGCCTTATAATAATGGAGATCTGCAGAGAAGAACACAGATACTGTTATCTGCATTAATCTAAATTATGAACGTTAAATACGCCAAAAAATTGCCATTCTCATAAGAGCTAGATCTCTCAAGTGAGTAGACATGCTTCAACAGTGGTAACATCAACGTAATAAAATGAATATCTGGGCAGTTGCAAATCATGTAACATATTTAGAGTGGCTCATCCCCATACAATTTATCCAGGAATATTCAGATTCGAATGTGGACTTATACAGAACATACCAAACAGGTATATATTTCAAAACATGCGACAATTAACCCAAACACAAACAATGTTACCAACCTGAGGAGTTGCGGGCAACTTGCATAAACTATTATCCAAGCTCTGGCCAAATGCAGACAACTCTCGCTCTATGAGATCCCTTGAGTTTGTTGACATTTCTACCACAGCATTGCAAGCAGGGATAATGGTCCTTCCTGCATATCCTCTAGCAGATAATGGTTGTTGCTCCCAAAATGCAGATGCATCCTATGACATGAAGATTTGATGTTAGCATAGTTCTTGTATTTCATGATCAATAAAAAGGCACTTCATGTAAAACCCAGCCCAAGGGATCCTCATAACAATCGACATTTTTCTGTGCAGTTCATATTACCTACAAGTAGTGAGGCGCTATCAACAACAGAAACTCAAGCAAGTTGAGGTAGGCGTAGTGAGGCACTATATATAACCCATAAATCAAATACACAACTCTTAGGAGCAATAAGTCAATATTATACGAAAGCTCATTACTTTACACATTTGATGCCAAGCAAGTACGGCAAGAACAACTGACGTTCATTCCTAAATCCATGTGCATACCAAATAAATTCAAGAGTTGGCAGATAAAGCCACAAGACTGCACACTAACCATATTGGCTCGTTGAAGAGCACTGTAAATGCACTCAAGTTCTGATCGACGAGCATCGAATTCTTCAATTTTCTTCCACTTCTTCCTCAGTGAATCTTCAGCTTCTTTCCATTCAGCACATAACTTATACAGGCGTTGCACTTCAGATGTTAGCGTACTCAAGCTTGCCTTCAGTCCTGCAACTTCCCTTTCCTTGGCCCAAACATCTAGCTAAAATGAGGTAGATTACGTTATTAGAAAACACTAGCAATAATCTAAAGGTTAATTGGATACATTAAGATTAAAAAACAAAAACTACAAGGATATTAGAACCAGAAAGTAATGCAGCTTCGAAACAAAAGTTTTACCACTGCCCTGGGACACTTTTTTTGTAATTGCTTTGGCACATCCCTTCAGGTAGATATTATCATTTTTTTTAAAGAAAATGTGGTGCTTAAAACAAATACATTCTTGCATTGCTAAATAAAATAAAGTTGGTATTCTTTTTCCCTAGTCTGCTTATAAAATAATGTGACTATGGACACAAAATTAATGTCTCAGACAACCTATGCACATGTAACTATTATTTGTGCCTCATTACAAGCATTAGAAATACTATGGCTTGCAGGGAGAAGATAAATCAACTTAAGTGTAGCATTGTTTCCAAATAAATACCTCTAAATGCCTGCTATTTGTCACATTCTGCGAGGTGTTCCCATTGGGCAGCTTTTTGCTTCCTGCCATATCAACAGTACCATGCAGACGTTGCAAGAGCTTCTGACTCAGAGATTTCGCTTCTGCAGCTTTGTTCAAAGCATCTTCTGTCGCTAAGAATTGCTGGACATGTTCTTTCTGCAAGGAAAAGGTGTGAAAGAGTTAGACACATAGCATATTTCTACTGTGTTCTTTCCTTCCTGGAATCGAGTATCTACTAGCAAAGGACATCACAAGTTCAATAAATTTGCTTTTATAAAGTGACTCGGTGTTCAATGTCTAGAACAATGAAACAAAACAGGACAAAATAACAGTAACATTCATAATTGGTAGCAGATAAACAAACACAGCACAAGCAACTACTCCCTCCGTTTCATAATACTTGTGATTCTAGCCCTTTAGATTTTTGCCAAAATACTTGTGATTCTCACATTCCAATGCAGATTTGTAGGTGGAGTACCCATCTTACCCCTGATCAATGCCTTGGAAAACTGTAGTATTAATGACTGGCAGGGTGGCCGAAGGGTTATGGTGCTTAATGCTGTTATGGTTATGGGGAAAGGTTTCTCTAGCACTTAATAAGGGTAGCGGAGATCATTTGCCATACGCTCTTATTTGGTCTGATATTTTCTAGAATCATAAGTATCGTGAAACAGAGGGAGTACCTGTCTTTCTAGCAGCTGATCATATGTTCCCCGAGTTGAAAGCTGTGATCCAGTCTTTCCATTGCCATACACCTGATACGGTAAGGGTGAGCTTGCATCAGTGGAAGCAGCATCAATCACCTGTTCGTTTTCATATTTATACCTAAGCAAAAGAATATATATCTGGTCAACATGTAGCCCAAATAAATTTAAGAAACCCACTAGATATATTTCGTAACTAAGTTCAGAACACACTTTGACACAAAAATCAACAGGAACTTTTAGTGATAGCTTTATCCAGTAATAGGTCTATTCAAATACTTGATTCCCTCAAACACTTCCAACAACGTAAATAACTCATACAGAAAATATCAAAAGGTAAATCATGTCCATTCACAATATAGAATGATCTAGAGCATGAAGAATGACCAAGAACTCATGGGTCATTATAGAATTTTTTCTGCATGCTAGAAATATGTGAAACAAAAAGCAGAACTATTTTTCATGCCTATTCTTGAACCAGACTAAGATAAATGATAATCAAACAAGAAAATTAGTACCTCAACAATTCTGCATCAGCACGTATGTCAATCTTGTCCGTTTCTCGGTGTATAAGCATTTTCATGCGTGATGTATAGGTAATGATCGACTGCAAAAGCAGAGAAGGGTTCTTCAAAGAATCCAATGCCACAGATTTAACATCTGTTGGTATTTCACCATCCAAGTCAATTCCCAGCTTTGCGGCATCTAATTGACAAGTTGAATTAATGCCACTCCCTTCAAATGCTGGGAATGAACTCCGAATCGTTTCAATCATATTTGCAGAAAGAGTCTCACACGCCTTGCGAATTGATCTTTCACCAGAGGTCTCTACTAGATCTTCTGACAACCTATTGCTTTTCACAGACGAGTACAGATCCTCTCTGTCACTCTGCAATTGAATATCGTCAACAGATTCTGCAGAACCAGATACACCTATACTAGACCGTCGCACATCCCTTGCTTGATTAACAAACTGATGTAGACGGCGTTGGTATTCAGCAAAAATTTTACATGCTTCGTCGCATTGTTGTTCATATGCCTCAAGTATAACTTGTTTGTGCCTAAAATAAAGAAGAACAAAGAAATGCCCTTGTCACTTATTCATGAGCTGCTAAAAGTGCACCATCAGCAAGATTTATGATAAATGGATAAGATAAATTGCAGAACATCCCCAACAGAATAAAAAATATAAATGAACTACCACTCAACAAGTGCTACCTCATCATATCATGCTAATGTTGATCAGAAAACAACTATTGACACAAAAAAAATTGAAGTGTCAAACGTTTGTACATGCTAAGATTATGTAGGCTAATGTGATGAATTCCTGAAATCGGTAAAATCAGCATGTGCCAAGAATAGTGTCAGGTAACAATGATATACAATCATAAGTGGACAACAGTGCCATTGCTATTGGTCTGATTTTTGGCATATGCAGCATTGTTCCAAGCTCACCACTGAAAAATAGAGAAAATGAAACTATTCAGGTGTTCCTGACAACATGGTATATTGGCCCAGCAATGTGCACACAAATCTCAAAATCTTAACTCGGCTGTGGCAACAAATACCTACATTTAAACACAGTATCGGATTTGGCATGTGAACAAGTTCTTCTAGAAATTGATAGGATACAAGGATAACACGGGTGTCAGGCAAAATGCAGTAACAGCTTAGACCATTTGCTAAGTGCCAAATTTCTTGAAGGCATGTCAGTCAAACTTTCGTGCATTCCTGTCAGTGAGTAAATAGAGTTAAGTACTGCAACTGTTTCGGCCATTTCTGTCAGCTGAATTAGCAAGCTGCAAAGCCCAGCCGAACACTAGAATGTGGAATCAGTTTACTCGCCTACAGCTAACCATCACAACTTGTACACCGTAATTCTACTGTAATTTAGGTACCTGGCATTGGAGCGCTCGCCGAGGACGCGCTTCCGCTCGGCCTCCTCCCTTGCCACCTCCGCGATGCGCGCGCGGAGCTCCTTTCGCTGCCTCCGAATGACCCCGCGCAGCCGCTCAGCCTCCTCGGCAGCGAGGTCCCGCTCCCTCGCCTCGGCTTCCCTAGCCGCTGCATCGCCCGCTCCGACACCTCCCGCCCCGGGCCCGCCCTCCCGCGCCCGCCTGGCCGCGACGCCGTGAACGAGGATGTTCCTGCGAGCGGTGGCGACGGTGCGCTCGGAGCGGACACGGCGGAGAAGGAAGGACCATACGGGGATCATGTTGCCCCTGCAGATCTTGCGGAGCTGCTCCGGTGCGGGTGGTGCCGAGGGGTACCCCATCTCGTCCTGCAGCCACTCGATGATGGCGTCCGGGGAGACGCCCCCGGGACCGCTGCCCCCGGAGACGGAGGAGGCAGGCATCGTTGCCGGCTAGGGGGACTGGTTGGTGGGGAAAACCCTAGACGGCGCTTGATCTGGCGAATGGAGAAGAGGGGATTGAGGTGGGTAGTGGAGGGAGCCGGGAGTGGGAATGGTTTTTGAAAGTTTTTTTTTTTAATCTCTGATTTGGGTTGATGCTTTGGCTTTTGGATCCGTCTTCTTGGACAGGACGGGGTAAGGAGGACGGCCGTCGGCCGGCGACTGCCGGTGGGGCAACCCACTTTTAAAACAGATGTTATCTGCGTGGTGAAACATTATTAACAAGAATATACGTCATCAACAACTCCAAATTGGCACTCTTCGATTGTTATTATCTTTCGACACTTATGCGTCATGTCCTCCCAGGAGGAATTGATCAACACAGCCCCCCATCGATTTCAGGTCCAGAGCAAATATCAATCTAAAAAAGTTTGACTAAATCTCTTATTCTATGCTCCTTTGTCTGCTAATATTTAACATCGACTAAGCTATTTTTAAGTCAATCCACGGCAAACAGAAGGAGTACATAGATATTCTCCATTAAATGTAATAACTTAAGAAGAATAAAGCAAAATATACACATATTTCTAGTTTTCTTTCGGTTAAATTCTTTTCATGTTAATATGAGAATCCATACGATCATGAAGTCAAGCATTATATGACCCTAACCGCCACCCGCCCCTAGCCGCGTCTCCCTTCCGCCTTGCCGCTACCGGAGCAGGCCACGAGTAAAAAAGTTACGCGGACGGCAGCGGCAGTGGCCTCCTTTCTTACACATCCAACCCCCCCCCCCCCACTCGATCTCGTAGCAGCGGCTTCATCCAGCCTCGTTGTCACCGGATCCGGTGTCTCCATGGTCGAATCTACACGGAGCCACGATAGCTCGTCCACGCCGACGTACGCTCGTCCACCTAGGGCCATGGTCGACCAGTAGCCGGCGGTGGCGGCTTCGACGCCACCAAGGGTTGGGCTCCACCCGTGTCGTAGCTAGCGGCGCTCGTCCGAGTGTCGTGGACACGTTGCGCGTGATGGACGCGAGCGAGTCCAGGTCCTAGTGCGCGCTGTTGTGGCTGGTCGGCATTGCGATCGTCGTTGTCGCCGCTCCGCCGGCAAGACGCGAGGCGCCGATGAAGTTGCTCCGGAACCGAGGGATGCATCGCAACATCGCCATGCTCCTCCGCGACCGCAAGGAGGACACCATACCAGGGTGGAGTATATGCGGAGGCGCCCCACTCGTGCACGGCGGCAAGGGCCCATAGAGCACGCGTGAGGTTCCGACTGTGGACACGATAGAGGCGTTGGCCAAGGGGGAGTGACGACAGTGTTGGGTGACAGAGGTGCGGTTGGCGTGCCTATGTTGAGGATGCAGAGCGCGAGAATGGTGCGGCTCGCGCGTGCGTCGATGACACAGCTGAAAGTGCATCTAGGTCCCCTAGTGGGTTTGGTGTTTGATGACAACACGATCAAAGAGTTAATGTAATTTGTTTAATTGTAACATGAAAATGTCTTGTAAACTTATTATGAACATTGTTGTATCAAAACATGGATGTTTATGAATATTTCACATGTATATATTTGTATGCCATATGACAAACAATGTGATGAAGAGGAAGCAACATGGATGATCAATAATGAAAACCTCATGCCATGTGTCACACGAAGAAAAATGAAGACCTGTTTTGTCAGGGAATGCAGAAACCTTGATCTTCTATCTATCTCGAACCAATACTCGGAGTAGTGCCTCAATTGATGTTGGTTGCAGTAACACTTAGTCCCTACACATCACAAACAAGCACAACCGAGTAGATCGAAGCGGAAGCACAATATGAGATAGAAATTAAACAAGAGAGGCAAACCGAACAAGATGACACAAGAGTTGTTTGCCGAAGTTCGGATTCACCCCGTGAATCCTACGTCTCCGTTGAGGAAGCTTGAGTTGCTCAAACTCCAAGCCGGGTCTCTTTCAACCACTTTCTCCGATGCACTAGCTTGATCTTTTCCTTCCGGAGGCAAGATCACAACCTTCACAAACCGACCCTTGGCTCACCACAACTTGGAGGCTTCACCTCCAAGAGTAACAAATGCCACAAGATTGCTCAACGCGGCCACAAAGTGCTCAAGGCTTGGATTGCTCACAAATGCTCAAATCTCTCAACCCAACTCAAAGATTTTCACCAAATCACTCAAGTCTCACAAAGAGGTGTTGGGGAGAGCTCAATATGGCCGTTGGGATGTTCTAAAATGGTCTGGAACCAGCAGCCCTCGAAAGAGGGGGAGGGAGGCTATTTAAACTCGTTTCGAAAAACCAGCCGTTGGATCGGTAGTCCAAAATCGGTCCGACCGGTTTGCCAAACCGGTCCGACCTGTTTTTGACCAGCACAAAGGTTAAGCTTCAAAAGGCACTCCACTCATTTCTATTTGATCTCTTCTCACCAACTTTTGTGTATAGGTTCTATAAAAGGTCTAGAACACTATTACTCTCAAAGTGGAGATAAAACCCTAGGTTTACAAAACCGGTCCGACCTGTTTCCAAAACCGGTCGGACCTGTTTTGTCGGTTCAAGCACACTAGCAGGTTGGTTTTCGTGGTTTTCCTCTCATGGCTTCTCACTTGGGATGTTGAGCACTTTGGACATTGTAGAAGCATAATGTTACATCCCCCTTGATAGTACGACAAACCTATACTCAAGATTAAAAGCAAATACACATTTTTCACTTCTTGAGCTTGTAAACTTGTCACTTGCCACTTTATCAATTTTGCTTCAACTTGGGGTTGTCAACACGAATAGAGATCCAAGCATATTCACCTTGAGCTAATGACCATGGATTTTATCATCAAATAGACAAAGCTCCATATTATATCCATGTCATCTTTTCTTTCTTGATTCACATATAATTGACACTAGGAAATATGCAATCCTCCATGGCCTTTTTGATTCGTCGGATTCAACATCCACATGCTCTTCTCCACCACAATGGTTCATCGGCGCCAAGCCTCTTGCTTGCCCTTCTCCAAAGTATGGTCCATCGTAGCCAAGTCCTTGTTAATCCTTCATCAAACTTACCATCAAGATTGACACATTTCTTTGCATCATTCATTAGCGCACCTTTGATATTCATCTTCATGTTGTATTGATTTTTCGTTGTGATGTATGTTGCTTGCTTGATATGAAACCAAAAAAAAAAATTAAGTCACCAATAGACATGGTGATACTCTCATTGTCCAATGTGAGACATATCAACAAGCTTGATTTTTCTTCATGTGACACATAGTATAAAATTTTCACCGTTGATCATCCGTGTGCTTTGTCTTCATTTCATTCTTTGTCATATGGTAGTCACGTATACACATGTGATTGTGCACCATGTTCCTTTTTCTCATTTTTCCTCACTTGTTTGTCATACACTTAAGTCTTTATCTTATGGAGTTCGTGATCTCATACAAATAATATCCATAAGTGTGCTTTGTAAATGATGATTCATGATAATTTCACAATTAAATTCCTGCTCATCATCTCAATAAACATATTAGTCCTTTAATCGTTTTGTCAATCAATTCACCAAAACCCATTAGGGGCCTAGATGCACTTTCAGCCATGAAGGATTGTATATTTCCTAGTGTCAATTATTTGTGAATCAAGAAAGAAAAGGTGACATGAATATGGAGTTTTGTCTATTTGATGATAAAATCCATGGTCATCAGCTCAAGGTGAATATGCTCAAGTGAAGAATTGTTGTCAGCCCTCAAGAAGCAACATATGAAGCATTTCGGTATATGGCTTTATATCAAGCTCAAGTGGAAGAAAATAGTTTATATATATTTCTTTAGTATAGGTATATCGTACTATCAAGAGAGATACAACATGTGTTGAGTGACAACGTCAAAATGCTCAAAATCCCGGGGAGAAACCTTATCGAGTGACCCAAGCCCGAAACCTCGGTTTCGCCGAGTCAAGGCAATCGAGCCGCCTCGACAAGAAGGTCAAACCGCCTTGAACTAAGTTTTCCGAGATCAAGTTCGGATCACCGAGTTTTTAGCCTCGAAGTGAAGCATAGTTAGTTTGAATGGGTTGAGCAATTAAGTTTGTTGTTTGTGGGGGCTTTTACGTCGGTTTCTTGGTTGATCTGCCAACTCAAGGCGGTCGAGTCGCCCGAGTCCGACAGCTCCAACGACTAGTTTTTGAAACAACCCTTAAATAGCCCTCCACCACTCCTTTTGGTTGCTCGCTGGTTCTTTCCCGACTCTATAGCATTCCAACGATCATTTGAGCTCTCCCCAACCTCTCTTTGTGAGATCCAAGTGATTTGATCTAAATTTTTTAGTTGGGTTGAGAGATTTGAGTATGTGAACACAAACGATCAAATCCTAAGCCTTGAGCACTTTGAGCTACGTCAAGCAGCTCATGAATGATTTGTTATTCTTGGAGGTGGAGCCTCCTAGATGACTAGGCATCGCCCTAGAGCTCCCAAGCTTGTGGTGAGCCTTAGAAAAGTTTGTGAAGGTCTGTGATCTTGCTGAATTTTTTTAAAATAATCCAAAAAAATCTAAAATTTTAAAAAAAGACCGACCCAAACTAAATTTTCGGAATCTAGACGTTTTTATCACGCCATATGATATGGCGTGATTCTTTCATTAATCACGCCATATCATATGGCGTGATTGGGTGACACGTCAGCGTGGACCGTCACGTCGGATCTCGACGGGGACCGGGGTTGACTCAATCACGCCAATCTACCCGGCGTGATTGGCCCTCAATCACGCCAATCTACTTGGCGTGATTGGGTCGCGTCTTAATCGCGCGGCGCCCTTTCTTCTTCCTCCCTCTCCTCCATTCTTTCTCCTCCCCGCCCGTAGAACAGAGGCGATCGCCGTCGCTCGCGCGCCGCCAGCCGCTCCTCTCCGCAACCCGCCGTCCATTTCGCTGGATTTCTTGGGGGACCCCCTGCAAGGTAACTCCTTCATCTCGACCGTGTAGATTTTGTTTTAATGGTGATTTTGCTAAGGTTTAGAGTAGCTAGAGTTAGGAGTTGTAGATAATGTTTTTGGACGATTAGGGAGGAATGGCATGGTCGGCATCGGTAGATGGATAGGTTGTAATGTTTTATTGACGTGTAGGTTTCGTTGCATGTATCGTTTCATTTAGTTGTATTAGGTTAGATATGAATATTGATATTTGTTAGTATTTTGGGTAGAAATAGTATTAATGTGCTCTATTTATTGTAGATGAATAGAATAGTTCGTTTGTTTCATGGTGGGACTATAGATGGAAACGGTGAGATGGTTGGTATGTTGCAAGAAGTTAGCACATTTGAGAAACCACCAAGTTTTATAGAGTTGTTTGATCGTGCTCGGTCAATCAAGGATGGATGTGTGTCTCGTTAGTTTACGTGGTCGTTTTGATGCCGGTGGAGGTGGACGAGCACATTGGGTGGTTATGAATTTGGGTAGTGAGCACGATTGGGGCTTATACAAGGAATGTTTGAAGGATGCCCATGTTAAATGTGCTGAGGTGATAGTTGATGTGGTAGGGAATGTGGATGAAACGGACACCCGTAACCCACCCGTTGAACCGAACGTGAATTCACAAGTGGATGAAGGCTGTTGAGACATTGACTCAAGAAGTAAGAGTCAATGTGGAAAATAACAGCCATGGTGGAGATGTGGCTACGTTTGACTTGGCGAGTGGTTACAAATGATTTTTGTGATGACACGTTCGAAGAAGAGGAACGTGAGTTGGAGGAGGAAAGGAATGTGGAACAAGAGGTTCGCTCATTGTCGGATTCAGATGGTGAAGATGAGGAACCCGAGATGCACGCAACGAACGATGATAGCCGAGCAAGTAGTGATTTTGGTGGTTTTGGAGCAGACGGCTTCGGTGACCATGTTGAAGAGGCGGTGGATAATGGTGCAAGAGTGGATAGTGAACCCGTTAGGTTCAACGGTGAAGTGGAGATAGATTGGAGAAAATATTATAGTGAGGAAGAGTTGCGTGCATTGAGGGATATGAATGTTGAATTGCCTACGGTGCCTAATCACCATGATCTCCGTCATATCGAGTTTGCTACATGTGACAACGGTTTTGCGTCGAAAGAAGGACCGGCAAATAGTCTCGCAACCTTTGATTAGAAAGGGTCGGATATTTGATACTATGACAGATTTGAAACACTTCTTTGAGGATTATGCGGTCCGGCACCATAGGCCTTACTATGTGATTAATTCCAATCTCTCCGAGAGGTATCATATCAAGTGTCAACAAGCCGGATGTCCTTGGGGTGTATGGGCCAGAGTAGTGAAGAATAGCGGGGACGTTGGAAAGTGACAAATGTTAGGCAACCTCACACATGTGGAATGGTAGATGTATCACATGTGCATTCACAATGCACCGCAAGATATCTTGGTCTCCGTGTGGCTCCAATGCTATGGGCCGACTCACGTGTCACGCTTGCAGCTCTAATTGAGGCTATCCATGGTTTCACCGGTTACCGTGTGAAATATGGCAAGGCATGGAGGAGGGCAAAGCAATACGCAATGGCCCAACCGTGGGGAGACCGGAAGGAGTCTTATAGCAAAGTGCCAAAGTTGCTTAATGCTATTTCCCATTACAATCCTGGCACTAAGTATTTCATTGATACTTGTGGAAAAGCCGGGCCGAGGGCCCTTGCCTTAGCCGGTGTTTTGGTGTTTTTCGCAATGTGTAGAGGCATTTAAGCATTGTAGGCCTGTTATAAGCGTGGATGGAACTTTTTGACTCGGAAAATACAAGGGAACTTTAATGGTTGCTGTAGGCATTGATGCGGAGGATCGGTTGATTCCTCCGGCATTTGCAATCACGAGAGGGAGAACAACTCGAGTTGGTCATGGTTTATCACGCATGTTCGCCAACAGGTGATTGGTCCAGGAAGGCAAATATGTATGATATCGGATCGGCACCGGGGTCTTATAAATGCTGGTAGAGAGGAACTTGATGGATATCCTCCTCTTGTGCATCGGTGGTGCATGCACCACTTTGCCGCGAATGTTTGGAGGAGACAGAAAAGCAAGGAGGTCATAAATGGTCTTAAACATGCATGCAAAGCTATGGAAGAAAACAAATTCTTTACTCGAATCGATGAGTTGAAGAAGATTATGAATGCGGGAGCTAAGGAGTGGTTGGAAGAGCACATGGAGGAGGTGAGTAAGTGGGCATTGGCTTTTGACGAGGGAGGATGGAGGTGGGGTACAATGACTACAAACATTTCGGAGGTGAAAGTGCATCTAGGCCTCCTAGTGGGTTTTGGTGTTTTGATGACAACACGATTAAAGAGCTAATGTAATTTGTTGAGTTGTAACAGGAATATGTCTTGTGAAATTATTGTAAACGTTGTTGTATCAAGACATGGATGTATATGGGTATTTCACATGTATATTCTTGTATTCCATATGACAAAGAATATGATGAAGATGAAGCCACATGGATGATCAACCATGAAAATATTATACCATGTGTCACATGAAGAGAAATGAAGCTTGGATGATATGTCTCGTATTGGTTATTGAAAGTATCACCATATTCCATATTGGTGATTTAATTCTTAGTATCATATCAATCAAGCAACACATATTACAACGAAAATCAATACAACATGAAGATGAATATCAAGCGTGTGTTAATGGATGATGCAAAAAAATGTGTCAATCTTGATGGTAACTTTGATGAAGGAATAGCAAGGACTTGGCTTCGATGGACCATACATTGGAGAAGGGCAAGCAAGAGGCTTGGCGCCGAAGAACCTTTGTGGTGGAGAAGAGCAATTGGATGTTGAATCCGACGAATCAAAAAGGCCATGGAAGATTGCATATTTCCTAGTGTCAATTATTTATGAATCAAGAAAGAAGAGGTGACATGGATAAAATATGGAGTTTTGTCTATTTGATGATAAAGTCCATGGTCATCAGCTCAAAGTGGATATGCTCAAGCAAAGAATTGTTGTCAACCCTCAAGAAGCAAAATATGAAGAATTTTGACATTTGTCTCTATCACAAGCTCAAGTGGAAGAAAAATAGCTTTTATCTATTTCTTGAGTATAGGAATGCCGTACTATTAAGAGGGATGCAACATGTGTTGAATGACGATGTCAAAGTGCTCAATATCCCGGAGAGAAACCAATCCGAGTGACCTAAACCCTAAACGAGTGTGTTCGCCGAGTCAAGGAGGTCGGACCGCTCTGTCAAGGAGGTCGGACCGCCTTGAACCGAGTTTTTGGGTTAGTAGGTCAAGGAGGTCGACCGCCTTGAACTAAGTTTTCCGGGGTCAACTTCCGGATTAGTGAGTTTTTGGCCTTAAAAGTGAAGCATAGTTAGTATGAGTGGGTTGAGCAATCAAGTTTGTGGTTTGTGAAGGTTTTCGCGTCAAGTGGTTGGTTGCTGCCGGTGTAAGGCGGTCGGGCCGCCCTGTCAAGGCGGTCGGACCGCCTCGGGCTCGACAGCTCCAACGGCTAGTTTTTGAAAGAGCCTTTAAATAGCCCTACACTACTCTCTTTGATTGCTGCTGGTTCTTGCCCGACTCTATAGCATTCCAACGGCCATTTGAGCTCTCCCCAACCTCTCTTTGTGAGATCCAAGTGTTTTGAGCTAAATCTTTTAGTTGGGTTGAGAGATTTGAGTGTGTGAGCAAAAGTGAGCAAATCCTAAGCCTTGAGCATTTTGGGCTACGTCAAGTAACTCGTGATTCATTTGTTACTCTTGGAGGTGAAGCCTCCTAGACGGCTAGGCGTCGCCCTAGAGCTCCCAAGCTTGTGGTGAGACTTGGAAAAGTTTGTGCAGGTTGTGATCTTCCCTCCCGTGTGGAAAAGATCAAGATAGTGGATTGAGGGAAGTGGTTGAAAGAGACCCGGCTTGAAGCGTGCTCGTGAGCAGCTCAAGCTTCCTCAAACGAGACGTAGGGATCACGTTGAGGTGGTTCCGAACTTCGGTAAACAAACTCGTGTGTCTCCGTCTCCCTTGCTTTTCTTGTTTTCTAGCTTATATTATTGCTTTCGCTTCGATCTACTTTGGTGTGCTCATTTGTGTGCGGATACTTCGTGTATGTGCTTAGAAAAACCTTTGGAGCATCACCTCAAGTTTTGGTTTGAGCTAGAATTCCTTTTTGGAAAGCCGACCTGTTTCGCCTCGTGTAAGACGGTCCGACCGCCCCGATAAGGAGGTCGGACCGGGTTGATGTGCACTCGTTCTGCTCGTGCAAGGAGGTCGGACCGGGTTGACAAGGAGGTTAGACCGGGTTGAACTAAACCCGTGCGAAAAAGTTGTGTTAATTTCAGGTTTCGCCTATTCACCCCCTCTAGGCGACATCAAGGTCCTTTCAGGAGGTTTTCAATTACGTCCTTAAGGGTATTCGAGGGATGCCTATTGCAGCCATCATAATATTCACATTTCACAAGTGCAATTATTACTTTGTTAATCGGTGGTTGAAAGCGAAGAAAGGGTTAGAGGAGGGTAACTTGTGGGGAACTCCCGTGGAAAAACACTTACATGATGATGGAGTAATTTCCGAGAGTCAAGATGCGCGTCTTTGCAATGCACGAGAGTTAGTTTATGAAGTTAGATCAGTTAGTCACACGGGAATTGGGGGTGAGAGGTCCGGTGGATGAGTGTATAGGGTGGAGGTTGGAGACAATATCTCGTGCACATGCATGACCCTCAGCTGCTTCATGTACCATGTTCGCATGTAATGACCGCATGTCGTATCCGAGGTTTGAGTTATGTGACTCCAAGTTACCCGTTCTACTCAAAACAATCTGCACTACAGTGTTGGGAGTCCACATTTGAACCATGTTTGGACTCGACGCAATGGCCTCGAATATACGGGAGAACATTATATTCCCGATGTTGGTCTTTTGAAAGACAAAAGGGAGAGACGAAAGACCAAACGTTTGAGAAACGAGCTTGACGATATGAGCAAGGGATATGGCACCGATATGTATGGAACGGGTGACTTTAATGAAGACCCAATTAAACATCGTTGTTCTATATGCGGGAAAGAAGGACATAGAATGGAGCGACACATGTTAGGTCCAAAGAACAAACCTAAATCAAGGCGTAAGAGTAGACGGGGGCGGGGGCAAGCATCTAGTAGTAGCCAGGTAATAGAAATAAATGTTGTGATATGGTGTAATTATTATGTTTAGTAAATGATCTTAATTTATTTATGCATTATTGATATTAATCTTTGTTCTAATATATGTGATTTTTATTGTAGGGAGATGGCCCCCCACGCGTGCTTCCCGCTCCTTGATACGAACTACGACAACAAGCACCGGGCCCACTTGATGGTTGACAATGGGCGGGTGAGAAAGGATTCTTTGTACTTGCAATATTTTGAAATATAGTCCTATATATGATGAATTTGATGTTAATGTGTTTTTGCGGGTTCTTACTCCTCCGAGGATTCGCACGCACTCTCCTATGCAGTGGGACGAGCGCTTTCCGCCGTTTCTTGCGCGTGCTCGGTTTCTTGCCCTTGGCATGCTTGGTCGGCTTCAACTTGCCATCCTTCGACAGTCCGACTACGACGGCACTTGTTGATAGGTGGAGACCGGAGACACACACATTTCACCTACCTTGTGGTGAAGTGACGCCGACTTTGCAGGATGTGTCCATGATTCTCGCACCGGCCATAGATGGACCGCCTTTGTGTGACCGGACGCAGCCTTAGGGGTGGCGTGACACTCGTTGAGGAGTGGCTAGGACCGAGGCCACCGGAGCCGCCCTTGACACCCGTGACACCAAGACTACTGGTGTGAGCTCAGCTTGGTTGATGGACAACTTTACCATCTATAATGACACAGAGTACCCCGAGGAGGTTGTGGAGGTCGCTTGCAAGGCCCTGGCCGTGGCACTTGGTCGGTGGGTACCTGTTTCCGGATGCCGGTGGCAACACTATCTCATGGATGGTCTTGCCCTATCTTATGAAGCCATGGGACGACATTGGTGGATTGAGTCGGGGATCGGCAGTGTTGGCGTACTTGTATCGTCGGCTCTGTCGAGGCTTGTCGCAGGGTTGGAGCTAGTGCCAACCTAGGTGGATGTGCCTACCGCTGCAGGTGTGGATGTGGGAGAGGTTTCCCCTTGCTAGACCGGAGCGTGGTTGGGTCGAGGTACATTATATACCTTGTATTTTCAATTTTTTTGATATATGTTGTTACATGTGTTCTAACATGTATTGTTGCAGCCGTGGCCACACGAGGACGAGGGCTCTCGACCCACGCTTGCGTACCTCTACCACAACCGTGTCAACGTGGTGGGCAACCTTGACAGGAGGTATAGGGATTACACCAACACCCTTGATGTGATCACCCCTAATCGGGTAAATTACTTCCATAGTTTAATACTCATTTGAATGGAAAAATGGATTCACTAAATATGATAATCAATGTTTTAGGTTACTTGGACACCGTATGAGCAACAGGAGGTGCTAGAGTTGGGGCTTAGTCCGATGTGCACCCGTGACATGAACTCGTGGAGGGCAGAATTGCCTCTCATCTTCTTCTACGCTCGTGGAGTGGCACTCGCCTCAACGGGTCATGCGACAATTTGGACGTCTACAGGAAGTTAATGTCCCCCATACAAACACAAATCAAAATCTACACAAGTAAGTTTTCTTTTAATAGGCGCACAATTTAGTCGTTTTTATGTTCGAGTACTAACTATAATCGATAATTTAACTTGCTTGCGGGGTGGACAGGAGATCGGACAAAGGCGCTATTGATCGGGCACGAAGCACGCCCGTACTCGATCATTTGGAATGCACGTCGCAGCGGTCCATCTACCCTTTCAGCGGCGCAGCTCACCGCTGCTGGACCTTACAGAGACTACTTGTACTGGCTGCACCAAAACAGCCGATCGAGGCCGAGGCCGGCTCCGGAAGAACAAGTACCTTGTCGACCGACCGGACTCCGGGAGTGAAGAAGAAAATATTGATGTCTATGACGAGATCACTCGCACGGGCACACGATCGGAGAGAGCGCCATTGGAGACCTATGCGGTTAGTATCGCCAACCTTCCTCATAACATTGTAAGTTTCTTGGATGTGTCTAACCGCACTTTCAAAACAGGCAACACGACTATCGAGAAAGGCGAATGATGCCGGAGATGCTTTAGGCCACCGGCGAGGCTCACAGGAAGAGGTTGGAGCCCTACGTGCTTTCGCGCGGTATGCCTCTTTGATCTTTGTTTGATGATACAGCTTCTATGCAAATTTGTTAACTTGTTCTGTTCCATTGTAGAAAATACGCAAAACCCGCCGACGCCTTGCACGGAAGATGAAGCTGCGTGAGTGCACGTCAAGACGTCTACGCACCGGCAGCACGCACACCTTCTCGAGGAGGTGCTTCGTCGGGCTCTCGAGGAGGTGCTTCGTCGGCCTCTCGAGGAGGTGTTCTTGCTACGGGGAAGGAACCGGCGGATGCTACATCGAAAGAGCACGACTCGTCTAGCGATGACGATGTCTGCGCGAGTAATCGCCATTCCATGCCTCTTTTCATTTTTCATTGTCTAATGGTACCTAACAACACTTGCTCCATTGTCTAATGGTATCTACATAGGACATCATCGGGTCCTCTCGGTTGCCCGATGCACCGACAGAGGAACCCTCTCAAGCAACACCACCACGTCGACAACGTCGCCGCAAAAATGCAACTCCAGGCACCATCCTTCCATCGCAGCCTGGCAGGAAGAAGAAGTGCCCCGATCGCTACACCCCGGGAATTGATGTGTGAACTACGTGGATGCTTGTCGATGAACTATGTGTGAACTATGTGGATGTTTGTGTGAACTATGTCGATGTTGATGTGTGTGAACTATGTTGATTGTGTGAATTTATGTCGAAACTATCATGTGTGAACTATGTTGATCATGTGAATTCGTGGCTAGCCAGGAAAATTGTTTCCTGGCCGGACAGACAAGCAATCACGCCATATGGAATGGCGTGTTAGAGGCATGAATCACGCCATATGGAATGGCGTGATTCAACACTTAGGCATTTTGGACGCCGCGGCGCTCGGGACGTCCCTGGTTTTGGGAAACCGTGGCATGATTGCCACCCCAATCATGTCATTCCATCCGGCGTGATTGGTGTGGCAATCACGCCACGCTTTCTCAAAACCAGGGACGTCCTCGGGGCGCCGCGCACCCAAACGCCTAAGTGTTGAATCACGCCATATGGAATGGCGTGATTAATACCTCTATCACGCCATTCCATATGGCGTGATCTGTCACTTAGTGCTGAAATTTGAAAATAGCTAGAACAAAGACAACCAAGAATCCAATTTAACTCATGACAATAATTCATGTCTCGGAAGATTAAATTCATAACTAATATCATCCGCGGAAAAAAGTCATATTTCATAACTAATAATTCAAACAAGTCATAATTTAAGTCACAATTTGAGACACACTCCATATGTCACGAAGAAACTACATTTCAATTGATCAACTAGACCTTCTACTCCTAGAACTTCTCGCACGTGCCGAGGCCTAACCGGGTTTTAATTATCGGATTGTCCGTCCTCTCTCCTTCTTCCTTACGCTTCATGTACTCTTCCCTTGTTTCCACCTTCGATTCACCATGACAAGTGGAGCTTGTGCCATCCAACCACTCGGAGAAAGAACAATTCTTGTTACAAGACAAAGTTGGACAATGGAAGTATCTCCTGCCATCCGATGTGGATACCTTTGCACGGTATCCTCAACGACAATAAGGTCGTTCGTGCCATGCCGGTAGTACCACGCCCGACTCCGTATTGTCAACGGATGGTAAGTTCTCAATTAAGTTCACAATGGAACTACTCTCAGCTACATCAAGTTTCTTTGCCCAATTCTTTGTATCATCATGGCTTTTTTCAAGTATCAATCTCATTTTCCCTTTGCACCACGCCACACACTCCTTCGTTGTTTCAAATTTCCAACCACGAGGTACATCCAAGTGGGACCATACGGACTTTGCAGGAAATCTATGTCGATTCTGTCTCCAAATGTCTAAGGCCTTCTCATAAGCCGAATAGCCACCATTCACCATATCTATTTTGTACTCGTTGCATATTGTCCGAATGATAAAATCCGGAGGCTCTTCGACATACTTCTCCCTTATTTCCTTCCTTCTTCTCTCGTAACACCTTTACGTAGTCCTGCGGTCCATACGTACTCGCCTCTTGCAGAAATTTTTCTCGTCCAGAAATATCTCCCAATTGCACTTCCGGTTAGCTCCGAGTACACACGGAGAATTCAAATAATTAGCACCGACTTCATACCACATCGATAAATTCTTCAATTCACTTACTCACCCATTCGTCAACATCACCAACCGCATCGCCACAATAGTATCCGTACCCTAACTTCGATTGCACCACACCTCGCCTGGTCGGGACACCACATTGACAAAGTATTGTTGGCCTCTCCTCACATGGTAATGACTTCCCATATGGCACATCCTCCGACAATTCTTCAGGATATGGATATAACGTCTTTGGACCATATATCCACTCCCGAAAATCGCATCCTCTCTTGTTCTCCTATACATACCAAAATATTAACTTGTCACGTAATTTTTTATAAACAACCGCAATATTTTTTGTTAAAAGCAAACTACCAACCGTGCTTGTGAATGGACAACGGAAGAACGGGGTGTATGCCAACCCCCGAGGAGGCCGATGCAACTCGCCCGAACACCACACTTGCAAAACGGAGGATCATGCACACGCCTATATGAAGCATTGATTTTCTCTTGATTAGACATCAAAGGAGGATTAGGCGGCGGTGGAACCCATTTCTCGAACAAATAATAAGGCTTGCGCTCTTGGTCTCAAGGAAAATACAATATCCTCTCATCATACGCCTCCGAACCCTCAATCCATCGAAAGAAGCTGCATTGCCCTACCTATAGCAAGCTTTATATTGCAAGTCACTTCAATAAGGAACCACTAATAAAATAGATCACGGATGAGTACACATACCCCATCATTTGAACAACAATAGTAAGATCGGACGGCTGTCAACGGATGTCGGGATTGCTTCACGTGTGCAAGAGTGTTACATTCACATGTAGGAATAGGTAGCAAATGTGGAACCGGTGCATCCACCGAGCTTACGTTGGGATACATCTCTCACCACCTATTTCCAGCTTCACCAACATACAACACAACAAATGCAACTCTTTAGTTAACTAAATTACTCTCATGACCTTAAACCTAAAGCTAAACCCTAATTATCATCCTCCCACCAATATAATCAATAAACACTACAAATCGATGGACAAATCTATAGCCATACCTTCCAAGAATAACCTTCGAAAAATCAACCCAAAAGAGCATCAAAGATTGGAGGGGATGAAGAATTCCTTTTTTCACGGAGAGAACAATGGAGTGAGAGTGTAGAGAAGTGAGGAGGAGGAAGAAGAAGGAAGGGCTTGGCCGGGTATATCGCTTGAATCACGCCAAGTAGATTGGCGTGATTGGGGGCCAATCACGCCGTCTCATAACCCTCGGTCCCCGTCGAGATCCGACGTGGCGGTCCACGCCGACGTAGTCACTCCAATCACGCCATATGATATGGCGTGATTAATGAAAGAATCATGCCATATCATATGGCGTGATAAAAACGTCTAGATCCTGAAAATTTAGTTTGGGTCAGTCTTTTTTAAAAAATTTAGATTTTTTTGGATTATTTTTTAAAAAATTCGATCTTGCCTCCAATGTGGAAAAGATCAAGATAGTGGATTGAGCAAAGTGGTTGAAAGAGACCCGACTTAGAGCGTGTCGGTGAGCAGCTCAAGCTTCCTCAAACGGAGACGTAGGGATCACCTTGGGGTGATTTCGAACTTCGGTAAACAAATTTGTGTGTCTCCGCCTCTCTTGCTTTACTTGTTTTCTAGCTTATATTTGTGCTTCCGCTTTGATCTACTTTGTGTACTCATTTGTATGCATATACTTCATGTATGTGCTAGGAGCATCACCTCAAGTTTTAGATTGAGCTAGTATTCTTTTTGGAGAGCCGACATGTTTCTGTCCTATGCAAGGCGGTCCGATCGCTTCGACAAGAAGGTCGGACCGGGTTGAACTAGTGTGTACCCGGTTCTCGCTCGTGCAAGGAGGTCCGACCGAGTTGAAAAGGAGTTCGGATCGGGTTGAACTAACTCTGTGCGAAAAAGTTTTGTTAATTTCGGGATTATCCCCCCCCCCTCTAGGCGACATAAAGGTCCTTTTAGCAGCCCGTGATGGCAGCGCGACTAGCATGCACGTCGAGGTGAACGCGGAAAGGGGCGACAACGTGTGGGACGACGGCGTGCGAGAGTGTCGGGGCGCAGATGGCGCGACAGGTGAGCGAGAGGCTTCGTGCTATCGCTGCGGCATGATGCCCGAGTGGGGACCGTGAGCTGTTTTCGGAGATGGAGAATCTAACATAATCGGGAGAAATCATGCATGGTGCACACCATGCCGGCAAGAATGGAGTTTTCGAGTTTCGTTCCCCTTGTTGAAGGTGTTGTTGAGATGCTCACGGGCTCCACCCCCTAAGTTCTCGGGCAAAAGCTCCGATCCGGCTTGCCGAATCAGGTGGCGGTGACGTGTAGAAGCCATGACCTTCCTCAAGGTGCCATCGCTGAGCAGCTCCTACCCACGGTAGTGGTCATGTCGAGTGTGTGTGGGCGTGTGTGTGTGTGGGCATGTGTGTGTGTGGGTGGGTGTGTGTTCGCTCGTGTGGGTGTGTCGTTGTGTGGCCGTGTTTGTGTGTTTGTTCAGTAACATGTTCTTATCCCGTCTTCTTCTTAATACAATGAAGTGCAGCTCTCCTACGTTTTTGAGAGAGAAAAAACATTTCATGGTGGAGTACAACTCCCATCACAATGCTAATAGAGTATCTGATTTTAAAAATAATTTTAGAAATTTTAAATCATGTAAATACATTCAAATTAATAGCTTGTTCACAAAGTGGGAAAGACAATATACCTATACAACCTCCAGTGCTCGCTTGACATACAAACACAAGCATAAGTGGAAACTTGAGGTATAAAGGAATAGGATTAGGTGTCACTCTAGCCATTGTACCATACATAGACACACGACTTTGTACCTCCTCCTACGTGTGCCACCACCAAGACATAATGAATCATGAGCCTTCATTTCATTCATTCGACCTCTCGCACAAGGATGTGGTCGATGATGATATGGCTTCAAGTTAATAACTGATAATTGGGCATTATTTAGCATCTTGGACAATGGTGCCCTTTAACATAAAAGCTCCTTGCTCACTCGAAATTTTAGGCGATGACCATGAGGGATCACGGCACGGTAGCACTAGACATAGATGCTCGTAGAATGTGTGACACATGTTGATTGCTGGAGAGGAACCTTAGAGTGACTTAGGGGTGGGCAATACAAGACATCAAAACCATGGGCTCTATATTAGTTGCCCACTATCCAACATCCCAACAAGAATAATTAATTATGACAAGTAAAAACAAAAGTCCCTCACGTACCAATAAATATATATAAGTACCCATATTCTTCCGAGCTACTCTTTTGTTGATTGGGAACACACGGGAGAGACTCATAGAGTGATATACGGGTCACTAGTACGGTACCGTGGTTCGAACCCCGGTGGGAACCCTCCCGACCAGTGGACTTTGCCACTCCGCCGTGAGCGCCTTCGCCTTCCGAGCTAGTCTCATTTCCTTTCTCGATTGAATGAAGGAGAGCGGCTACACTATCTAACAAAATGGTGGCTCGGACCGACCGAGGACAAGCGAGAAGGAGGTGCCGCAAATCTAGGTTAATATGGCCATGGTTCAGGGCTCGAAGATCAACCGAGAGAGTAGAGGTTGCCCTTCAGAGCCGCAGATCCAACCGTGGTGGCCCCAATTTCAACAAGGTCAACTTCCTTTCCTCTTTTGGATTCTTGATTTCAAGATCTGTTTTCCTCGAATCACATATTTGAGCTATCTATCATGCATGCGCCAAGCACCAACCGTACTATGGATCTAAGTTACATTCCCGCCTATTAGATCTTGTGTATCGGATCTTGTTTTTGTGCCATATATAGCTTTTCTAAAGGCGGATCCGAGTTATCATTCCAAGATCTACACCAAGTACAGCATCACCGAACATACACGCTTCACCTTCCACCATACTAGATGGATCTAAGTTTTTCCCTCTTGATCTAGTTTTTGCATATCTTCAAAAATACATGTGTACGCACTTCACCAAATTCTAATAGCATGAGTTACTTCTAGAAAATGGAAATAAATAAAGTTTGGATTTTGGATATTATTCCGATTGATGTTCATATCTTCTATGTCTTAGTGCTCATACATGGCATGAAATGATGCTCTTCCAAACACCAACATGGTAGCATAGGTGGAATTAGGGCTTTTGAGGATAAACATCAATCGGGTAATATCCAAAATTCAGATGTATAGACTATAATCTATCCTATATGTCTTAGTGCTTAGACATGACATGAAAGGATGTTCTTCCAAACACCAACTTGCCAACATGGTAGCATGCATGTGGAATTAGGGCCTTTGAGTCCGAACATCAATCCGGAAAATCTCTAAAATCCAAACTATTTCTTTACATTTTCTAGATGTAATTCATGCTATTAGAATTTGGTGGTGTTGATATTGTTTCTCCGCTTATTAGTTCCAAGCTTTCACTTCCAATTAAATATAGCCTCCAAAAGGAAAAGAAATTTTGGATGCCCCCACCATCCCACACACCCGTGAAAGAAAAATCTTACAACTTTGGTGATTCTCGGATGAAGCCCAATACCATGGATAACCTATACTACCTATGTGAATAAAGATCCTTTCAATTATGCTTTACATACATGATCCTTATTGTACATCATGCCAACACCTTTGATGCTTTCAAGGCACATTATTTTCTCCACACTTTTGTAGTATATTTTGGGTTGAATCTTCATCAAAATAAGATCATGGGTACAACCTTGCAAGATTTGCATAATTGTTCCTTTCCTTTCCATATGAATAGGGTGATTCTTCATTTCCTTTATTGACATGCTATTGCGGTTGATGTTATGTGTGAAGGGCAAAGTAACAATGCTCGGTAGCTTCCCGAGTTCTTGGAATGAGGCAAGGATGGATGAGTGCATAAGCGTTAACAACAACAATGTCAACCAATCAACATTCTCTTCCAATGCAAGAGTGGGGTCAAGCAGCAACAACAACAATAGGAGAGCAAGAGGCATAAATGGTGAGACATTTTTCCGGGTGGCACAACATGGCTTCAATAATGCTCGGATGATCCTAGATCAAAACCGCATGTGGATCGAGGAGATCAACCAAAACAAAGATAATCGTGGTGCGAGATGGACTAACCCACAATATGGAGCTCATTTGGAAGATCAACACCAACATCGCATATGTTTATGACCTCTACTCCGAACTCTCCGGCTCCTTCAATGACTATGTTGCTGCCAAGAACGCTACTAACATCGGCGAGCGTAATGCCTCTACCTCTCCAAATCCGTAGAGTGCCATGCTCTCTCTCTCTATCTCTCTCTCTCTCTCTCTCTCTATAATCTATATATACTTACCGTCGATTGAGTTATCTATGTTGAAGAGAGGCGAGGTTGATACTAAACTCTCTCGTTATCTTATTCGCTTGTGGATTGTTTGGTATGTCAATGGATAATAATCTTAGCCATGCTAAGACAAAGACATGAATATGGAAAGAACCTTGTATGCTTGAGTGGATGCATGTGGCTCTTGGAGATAGAACATTACTCTAAATAGTAGTTGGTGCTTAAAAGAGATTAGAGATCTTTTTGATGATATGAAGCATATGGCAACGACATGAGCAAATAAATTATTCCAACATCGATGTATATTCGAATTGTGTATATTTTTAGTTTTGCATACTACTTCCTTCATTTTTATTTTATTGACGTTAGGACATAGATTCTAGTTCAAAAAATAAACTAGCTTTATTGTCCTAATGTCAACAATACAAAAATAGTGGAGTATGCGGGGAAACAAAATCCATCTTTAGCTCATTCGTGACAAACTCTACCTTTCCAAAGTTACTTATTTGCATCATGCTCGGTCATGTGTGCAGAAAAACACAATCAAACTTGTGTTTATTCCACAAGATGGTGCGTAGTTGAAATCAATTTATTTACTAGTCTTTTCCTTCTCGAGAAAAAAAGTTCAACTACATTTCTGAACTTAAGTTTGACTCCGACCCAACAATCGCAAAAAAAAAAACTCCGACCCAAACACCAACAACATACTCCAGCCGTCCGTGCCCGTCCCGTAACACGGAAATCTCAACGGATACACAACGAAACAGAACCGAAAAGCAACGCAAGGCGTGGGCCCCGGCTACCCTCATTTACAGCCCAACTGCCTAGTGGACCTCGCCCGGGGTAGGACCGACCGGAGCCGAACTTCACCGCACCGGTCACCACACCCCGCAACAAAAATCCAGAAGCCACGCAAGCGCCGCTTCAGAAGTCTCGCCGACCAGCGACTCCGCCCGCGCACGGCACCTTCTCCCACCACCACGGCACCACCGCGGCGCAAGCCTCCTTGCCTCCTCGCCGATTGAGTTGAAAAAAAAGAAAAAACGCGCATCGGCGGGAGGCAAACGTCACGCCGGCGATGGCGGCGTCCCCGCGGCGGGGTCGAACGCCCGGCAACCTCCTCGTCGTCCTTGTCCTCCTCGCGATGTCCGCGGTGCTGCCGCGGGGCGGGGCGCTGGAGCTGAAGGTGCCGTTCAGCCCACGGGATGTGCTCCCGGTCTTGCCGCGGCAGGTGGCCTGGCCCCTGATGAACACGCTCCACAGCGCTGTGGACCTGCTCCCGTCCTACGTCGCCGCCGTGGCGCCCGGGGCACCGTCGCCCGCTGCCTGGAACGGCGCCTGCTTCTCCCAGAACGAGGCCGCCATCGAGCTCACGCCCGGGGACCGCAACGTCAACGGGACCGACATCGGCGGCGCTGTCCTGCGGCTCAAGGTCCGTCCCCTGCCTTTCCTCGCCTCTCTGAACATCCTGTCGAGTTAGGTACCGGAATTGCTTGGGCGTTCTGTTGCAATTTGCGGACCGATTACTCCTGTATACTAGTTTAGAACCACGGTTTACTTGCTGTTACTGATATTCGCATCAAGCTCTGTAAATGGTCGAGATGATTTGGCATGAACGTAGAAGATGTGAATCCACAGTTTTCAGTTTTTGTTGTTGCGTTTGAATGTATGGATGGAGATGGATACGCCTGGTTGGTAGTGGGTAAACAAACTTGTTGGGCTGTAGCAATGCTTGTATTAACTTTTTTTTGCTAGCGGGGTTAGAGAACTTTCTGTCATTCTGCCAAAATCTTGTTATTGCCGTAATATTTGGTTCACAAGACGTGCAATAATGAAATCTGAGACAGATTTGGGCAAAAAAAAAATTCTTTTGAGTGAATTCCTATTTTTTTTCCTGATATGTATTATGGATTCCTTTTGTATATATGCCTAATTAATTGAGATCAGTGGAACTTGTAGCATAATCCCTAGCATTACTTCATGGTAATACTTGGCTATTTTACTGAACATTCAGGAATTGGGTTCATGCCATTGTCAAACTAGGCTGAATCCCTGGTTTCACTTAACCCGCAATCAACCAGCTCGTGGAGAATAGTCTTATGATATAATCTGTACCATATACCAAATTTTTGCCTGTCTTAACAAAAATATTTTTCCAGACTGCTTCTGCTCATAGCTGGACCTGCATGGATCTTTATGTGTTTGCAACGCCATACAGGATAACATGGGACTACTATTTTTCTGCTCGGGAACACACTTTGGAGATTAAATCATGGGAAGAAGAAGCAGAACTGGAATATGTATGTATTTTTTTTCTGAAGGCTCCTGTCTTTCTACATTTGGTTATCTCAATTCTCATCATTCTAATACTTTTATTTTGTAACCAGGTGAAGCAGCATGGCATCTCTGTTTTCCTTATGCCATCTGGGATGTTGGGGACTTTGTTATCTTTGATTGATGTCCTGCCTTTGTTTTCAAATACTGCGTGGGGTCAACATTCCAACTTGGCTTTTTTGGAGAAGCATATGGGAGCTTCATTTGAGAAACGTTCCCAACCTTGGGTTGCTAATATTAGGAAGGAGGATGTGCAATCTGGTGACTTTTTGGCTCTGTCAAAGATTCGAGGGCGATGGGGTGGGTTTGAGACATTAGAGAAATGGGTAACTGGTGCCTTTGCTGGGCATACTTCGGTTTGCTTGAAAGATGAGAAGGGTGATCTCTGGGTTGCAGAGTCAGGCTATGAAAATGAAAAGGTACTATAATTGATACTATTATTACTTTTGTACTGATAGCTAGAGCATCTATTACTCTTTGCAGTCTATTTCACTTCTGTTTTTCTCAACGTAATATCCACCTTCATTCTAAGAAGGGGGGGGGCTGTGTCGTATGTATTGTAATTGGGTTCTTGTCCCACTTTTCTTCTAAATATAGTGAACCTGCAACTCTCCTGTGTTTTTTAGTTTCTTTTTAATAACTTGTATCTCCATCTCTTTCTCCCCTCATGGTGGTTCTTGTGGGCTTCAACCTCAAGCCTGACCCAACATTCTTGGGGCTGAAGGGTCTACTGCACATGCATTCTGTCTCGATAAAAAATTCATCTTCCAGACCTGATCTGTTCCTGTGATCCTTCACTTCTTTAATTATCTTTGTCTTATTCATGATCAACAATCACCTTCTGTGTGTATTGAAAAAATAGGGGGGGGCTGTGTCGTATGTATTGTAATTGGGTTCTTGTCCCACTTTTCTTCTAAATATAGTGAACCTGCAACTCTCCTGTGTTTTTTAGTTTCTTTTTAATAACTTGTATCTCCATCTCTTTCTCCCCTCATGGTGGTTCTTGTGGGCTTCAACCTCAAGCCTGACCCAACATTCTTGGGGCTGAAGGGTCTACTGCACATGCATTCTGTCTCGATAAAAAATTCATCTTCCAGACCTGATCTGTTCCTGTGGTCCTTCACTTCTTTAATTATCTTTGTCTTATTCATGATCAACAATCACCTTCTGTGTGTATTGAAAAAATAATAATAATCGACCCCTTCGAAAGCATCCCTTTGGTTTCCGTATTGTGTTGAGCCAAGAAGTTTAGAACTGTTGCTTGTGCGGTACCTTTTGGTATTTCAGGTTGGTTCTAAAATTCATAGCTTTGCTCTTTTGGCAAAACATTTTTTGTTTCTTCGACACATTCACCAGTAACTTTGCGGATTTTATAATTATTTTCCTGATGGTACACTATCAAGCATCTGATGCAAGGCAACATTAGCCAGTGTACCACAATAACAATATTGTAATGACTATTTCATACATCTATTCAATATTCATGCACTCGCACTTGCTGCTATTATATTTCTTGACAGTAATCAACTTCAAACTAACAGGGTGAAGAAGTTATTGCTATAGTTCCTTGGGATGAATGGTGGGCCACGGCACTCAAGGATGAATCAAATCCTCAGATAGCTCTTCTGCCACTGCACCGTGATGTTCGTGCCAAATTCAATGAAAGTGCTGCATGGAACTTTGCTCGGAGCATGGCTGGAAAGCCTTATGGCTATCATAATATGATATTTAGCTGGATTGATACAATAGGAGATAACTACCCACCACCTCTTGATGCTAATTTGGTAATCTTTTTTTATCTTTGACACCCTTATAAATTACTATTTGTGTTAGAAATTCGTCAATGCTTCATATTCTGCTTTGGGATTATGTGGTATCCGGATTCACTTGTATTTCCTATGTTTTTTTTTGTCACTATATGTTACGGGAGGAGCTGGCCAGGCCAGCGACCCAGCGGCCGTGCAACAAGGAGCTTTGTTAGTCAATTAGTTGTTTTGTTAGAAGATTAGGTTGTTTGGTTATTTTGTTAGACACCTACTCCTCTTCTTCTTTGCCTACCCTCCTAGAACTCATGAGTCTAACAAACTATGAAACTAACCCAATAACCTAACTCCTTGCTGCATGGCCGCTGGTTGCTGGCCTGGCCAGCTCCTCCCGTAATGCTATATGAGAGCACATTAATTAAGTACTTGATGCGCTCATAAGTTATCCAGTTGTGTAGATGCCTTTTGTGTAGTGGATTTTTATTTAAGATGGATGATATCAAAGTGTCTGTAATGGTAGAAGGTAGATTCGTGATCCAGTGACCGTATTACCACCAGTTCAGTATGGAGAATAGGCAGCCACGATGCCTGGATTTATGAACATATGGCAGTTTATTTATCGTCAATACTGTTGCATCTCAGTTTCGTGATACCTTGTTTTCAGGTAATGGCTGTAATGTCAATGTGGACCAGAGTGCAGCCACTTTATGCCGCGAATATGTGGAATGAGGCCCTTAATAAACGACTTGGCACTGAGGTTTGTAAAAAAGTTCAATGGAACGTTGCAAACTCAATAATTCCAAAAAAGAAAACAGCTCCTACTTTAGTCTTTACTTTTATGTTATCAAATTCATAGGATCTATGTTTATTATGCAGGGTTTGGACCTTCGAGGGATCATTGTGGAGACTGAAAGACGTGGAATGTCTTTTGATCAGTTGCTCACCATACCTGAGCAAGATGAATGGGTATACAGTGATGGTAAATCAACCACCTGTGTTGCTTTCATTCTGGCTATGTATAAGGAGGCTGGAGTATTTGCCCCTTTCTCAGAGTCCATTCAGGTTACGGAGTTCACTGTAAGTTTCCTATGCATGTCATGCCTTCTTTGTTGAGCCTGTTTGTGTTTTCGCCCGCATTCTTCTGGTTGATTGATGCTATGCTGACTTTGTATCCCCTTCAATCTCAGATTCGGGATGCATATATGCTCAAGATTTTTGAAGACAACCAGACCAGACTTCCGAGCTGGTGCAATGCTGAATCAGACAAGCTTCCCTTCTGCCAGATTCTAGGAGAGTACAGGATGGAACTGCCAGAGTACAACACAATAGAACCTTATGCAAAAATGAATGAGAACTGCCCTTCCTTGCCTCCGAAATACATGCGCCCGCCGCGCTGCTGATCTTTGGACTGTCAATGTCGGCTACCCTTGCTGCTGCTCTTTTTTGACATACTACTAGAAAGGGAAGGCGGGGGATCGATGGAAAGGCCGCATGCTACTTGTATATAGTCTGGCCCAGCACCACTGTTGTACCCGAGCAATAGTAACCAGAGGAATAAGACAAACATTTTCCTAATTGAAAGATGTGTAGTAATAACAAAAGTATCAATTAATATTTTTTGATGAAACGTTAAGAACCTTTGGCAAATACATTTTATTGAAAATGAAAAAAAGATAATACATTTTATAGGAAGGTTAAAAAATACAACTGCAGAAAAATATCATACATATCCTATATCGAGATGGTGATCAGTCGTTGCAATATATGAAACTACCAAAATTCAAGCTGTACAAGAGATAAGGAGCCCAATCCTTAAGTTGTAACATTGTGAAAATTATTTAAATACTTTTCATTTTTTTGTAAAATAACGATTATTATTTTTTAAAAAATTGAGCAACACTATTTAACTCTAATTTCTATTTACAATTTCTTAAAAGCATATGAAAATTATACTTCTGAAATTTTGTAGATGTAATACAGATTGCATTGGCTTCTCTAAATGAATAAAAATAAATTAAATTGTTAATTAATTAGAATATGTCAGGGGTTAATATTAGGGTCACCTAATAAGACAGATTAAGCCAAATAAGGTGGCCCATCATAAGACAATCATTAACAAGGGTCCACAGTGGTGTCCCTGCCTTGCCCGACCCCGGGACAAAGATCCATCTCACCCAATCCTATCCCCGGGGATCGGATCATACCGTAGCATATCCACCTCGCCCTCCGAGACCGGAGATTTTTTTTTATTGTACCATTTTTGAATTTTTTCTATTTTTTTATAATAGATCGGGAAAGAAGGGGCTTCACCTCGCCTCACCCTTCCCCTAGCGAATCATTGATGAATACGGATTGGAGCCTCTCAACACGGTGCGGACGGCGACGGAGCTCATGTTCGATGTGGCGGCGGGATACGGGCTCTACGCGGTGGGGTGTTGATAAGCTGAGAGAGTCCGAGCTGGACCAGGAGCAGCACAGGACCGATCGGACCATGAATTTAACGTTGTGGTCCAACCGGCAGAAACAACGGCGCGCGAACGAGAGAAACGCTCCGATGGCACCAACCTTGATACAAACTGCGATCTAACGGTCCGATTGAAGGTGGGCACGAGACCCCGTGGACATAAATTTCACTCTCATGTGTAAATATGTAAACTCTATATGTATGAGTGAAGATGCAACTAGACCTCCCTAATGGGTTTTGGTGATAAATGACAAAGAATTAAAATGTCTAATGTGCTATTGAGCTAATGTGCAGGATATCAAAAATTTATTTACCCACGTTGTGAGAAAGTTAGACCCTCATGCAAAAAGATGAAACTTCGACTCAAAACGAATATTGCAACAAATTTATAGCCTTTTGAGTCTAGGTTGTCAAACTATCAAGAGGGGTGAAACGATCTTACATGTAGGGAATAAGTGTTCAAGTACTTGGAAACCAACCCATTAACCAAATTGTCAAGTCCAATAGCCAAAACTCCTATCTTTCCAAGAAGGAACAAAAGTTCCGTGGAGTTGACGGAAAATTTTGACGTATGTTCCGACGGAACACCCGACCTAACAGGAAGAAATGTAATTTTCGTCAACTCCGGGGTAATTCTTAATTCCGACGCATGTTCCAACTCGACGGAACATATGACCTCTTCGTTTTTTAGAAACCCTAATTGGCCATGACGGAAGTTCCGTCATTTCGACCTAAAACCTATCAACGACTCTTTTTAGACCCTCTCCTATCCCGTGAGAGAGGATGCTTGGTGCTATTTGAACTCTCCCATCTTCCTCAAGTTCTTGCTCTCACCTCTCTTCCATTGCTCTTGTGATTCAAGACCATTTGTGTGAGCCCATCTTCAAATCCAAGCTTGAGAGCATCAACTCAACCTTAAGCACGTCATTCCCTTACAAGCAATCTTGATCTTGTTACTCTTGGAGACTTGTTCTCCTAGATTGGGTAGATGTCGCCCTAGAGCTTCCAAACTTGTGGTGAGCCTTGGAAAGTTTGTGCAAGTTGTGATTCGCCTCCGGAAGGAGAGGAATCAAAAGAAGAAGAAGAAGAAGAAAGCCACGCTTGATCTTTCTTGCTTGGAGAGGATCAGGGTTGAGAGAGACTCGACCCTTTGTGGGCTCCTCAACGGAGAGTAGGAATCACTTTGTGACGGTTCCAAACTTTAGTGAAAAATCCTCGCGTCTTTCTTTGTTTTTGTTCTTGTTTTTGTTATTTGTATATCGTGCCCTGGCTTTGCTAGCCAATTTATGCAGGGAGAACCTTCCTAGGAGCTGAAGTTTTGTTTTTATTCAAGTGATTTTGTGTGATTCACTTCCCTTACTCTTCTCCTCGGGATTAGCACTTTCACCCCGATGGGAGTTCCGTCCCGACAGCTTAATCGTGTGTGAAGTTGTACATTTATCATGAATTATTTGTATTGGCTATTCAACCTCTCTCTACCCCCCCCCACCTCTAGGCAACTTTCAACGAGCATGTTTGAAAACTGAGCTGACCAATCATCAAGATTGACGAAAATCACCACTTACGTCTTAATGTCGATGAGAACGTTGCCTACCACCGAAAGCAAAATGCTGATGAATTCTAGAAAATTTACTTCCACGGTGAGTCGAACCGAGGAGGTGAAGTGGTACATGCCCTTTCGTACCTATATGATATTTCACCAGTCTTAACAACAGATGAAGACTTAATTAGATATGTAAAACCTAAGTAAAACTTTGCACATGTTGTTGCAACTACACCCTAATTCTATGAAAGGTTTGATGAAAAGATGAGCCGGTTTAAATTTAAGATCCCCAAGTTACCATAGTTATTTCACTATTAATGATATATCATCTCTACTAAAAGAAAAGTTAGTTATAAATACACTCATTTTAAATCTAGCATTTGAACCAGGTGTCTTGGTTAAATCATAAAAACTCCAACCAGTTAAGCTGTGCACAATTTTCATATTACAATTATGATTAAAGCTATATAAAAATGTCATCACAAAGAATACTATATAAAAATATTATAAGGTACACATGGGCAATAATAGCTTTGGTTTAATTGTAAAAATCACCCTATATGTCATTTTGAGTTTGATATTCCCACCCATAAGTCTTTTTATTGGTGCAACCCCAACCAACTAAACTAATTTTTTTAAAAAAAAACCACCCGAGTCTCACATGCTTATCCAATTTCATGTGTTTTTGTACATATAAATTCAATAAAAAAATCTAAGTTAACAAAATTTAAGATTAGTTGAGTTTTTTTAATGTGTTTTTATTTCAATTTTTTAATAAGTTCTATTCGTCTTATTTTTTTTTAAAAAAAAGCTTCCAGATCTCAAACCTCTAATAAACATCATCTACTAAACAAGTGTAAACTGGGATAGCTTTGCAACTAAATCATGTGGATGGGTGATTATTTTATTTGCAATAAAGTGACATATTTGTGGAACATATATATGGGTGGTTTATGTAATTATCCCTATAATTTTGTTTCTTTTTGCATATTTTCACGATGACTACTAATGATACCGCTTCAAACAACACGGATCTCCAACTCTGGTTGATCCGTCGGGACATGAGAGGTCGGTCAATGTTATCTCTACTCCTTAATAAGTCGTATGAAAACGTTCATGCAGTTCACCCACGCCCATGTACGCCCACGTTTTGGAATTGGAATTGGAAAAGTATAGAAAGCCCACACCAAATACGACACAAACTCGTATACGTCGATCAAATATGTTCGCGGACCACAGATGGCATGCTGAGTGCGAATCAGGTCGGATTGCATCCGATTCCCCTCATCAGATTGGTGCCATTTTAAGTCTTACGAAAACGTTCATGCAGTTCACCCACGCCCATGTACGCCCACGTTTTGGAATTGGAATTGGAAAAGTATAGAAAGCCCACGCCAAATACGACACAAACTCGTATACGTCGATCAAATATGTTCGCGGACCACAGATGGCATGCTGAGTGCGAATCAGGTCGGATTGCATCCGATTCCCCTCATCAGATTGGTGCCATTTTTGTCGCAAACAGCAGTTATTGTTGTTTGACCTCATCAGAAGCTGGTGAGATCGATGACTGTACGGACCGACATCTTGATCAGGTATTTGCATGACCTGCCGCTTTGCGTTACAGTATTTGCAGCTGAAAGTTCATGACGTCCTGCTGTGATTTCCTGACTGGTTTGCTCCTGCAATGAGATTTCGTCGCTGGTGCATATGATGAACTTGTGTCATTTCAGTCAGGGCGAGCACATCTTCCAGTAGCAATAGTGTCCTTCCCCCACCGATTGGACAAGGTACATGAAGTCATGAACGTGCTTTTCCTTCACTTCTTCCTTCATGTTCTGTGTTTGATGAAATTGATGACTTGTGATGAGAACAAGATCGCTTAAATCTGATCGTCTAGGGTGCTTATGTGCAAGGCAAGGCTTCCCAACCAAACCATGAATGATAACACGACGTCGTCTTTTCTGAAGAGGCTGCAGCTTTGCCGGACCGGCTACAGTGTTCCGTTTATTTTCGAACATGATTCCCTTCATTTTATTTTATTATTTTGGGTTATATTCAGGTTACAAATTGGTGCAATGTCGAGTGGTCCGCATCATAAAGGGAAGAGGTTGCCTAACAGGTTCCATACGTGAGATGGCTATTGGCAGAAGATATAAAAGTTAGACATGAACAAATATAATTAGTACTTCCTTTAACACCGTGCATATTATAGTACGGTCACAGCCAATGAGGATCAAGTCTATTGTCCGAATAGGTCTCCGCCTGCCCTCCAATCCTACCCTCCCACCCTATGTGTTTAACGTCACGTTGGTGTCACGGTCTCGTAGGTAAGTCCCAGGCTGTTTCTGTTAAGAGTCCAGTTCGTATATCAGGTCAAAAAAGGATCGCAGATGTCCAAGATCACCGCAGCACATCGGCATGCATGGTCTTGCTGCCTCACCGATGACGAGACCTTGCCGCGCGCAGTCCGCCGCCGTCCTGATTGTGTCGCACCGACAATGAGACCTTGCCACGGTCCGTTGACCTCTCCGCCGCCGCCCCGATTGTATTTTCTAAATCGTCATGAACGCCGCAGCACATTGGCATGTGTGCTCGCCGTGGCGACGATGCTTTTCTTGATTTGTGATCTGTTCAAAGTAACCCATATAGTTCAAGTGGTTGATGGTAATCTGATTTGTGTGGCCGTAGTTGAGAAAAGCTCATGACAAGGATATATCTTGTGTCATATGATTTTGAATGCCCGTAATAATAGTTTTTCTTTCTATTTAAACCCGTAGCGTAGCACGGGCACTTTGCTAGTTATATATATAAGGCTTAGTCAGCTCACAAGCGAAATTCACGCCGTGCGTTACGTGCTACTAATAGCGGTTTGTGCGTTTCCTTCGAAAGCGAGATTTGCTCTCGACCTTTCCTTTTCTTTGGAGGGACCAAGCTCTCGACCTCTTTCCTAGTAACAAAACTGTCAACAGATCTATATAAACCACCGCCCCCAGCAGATCCTGCAGCCTTCTGGGTTTTGGAGTTCGGGGATCTGGATTCAACTAGCACTCCATCGCTTCAATTTGGAGGTAAGTTCCTTCGTTCTCTTTGGTGTTGATTGTTGTTTTCTTTTCCTTTGATTATGGCTTGGCAACATCATAAGCATCCCTTTTAGGGTTCTCTCAAATCTTTGATTTTTCAAAAAAAAAATTGATGAATAATCTTTTCTGTGATATGTGAGGATATCAAAATTAGTCAATATATTCTATTGGAATAAAACTCAACTCAACACGAGAGAATTCAATAATCACTTGCGGATTTCTTTAAATTTGTTATAGTATACTCCCTCTGTTTCAAATTATAAGACGTTTTTAACTTTCAGATTTCGTGTTTGACCGTTCGTCTTATTTAAAAAATTTGTGCAAATGTTATTAATTTGATTATGATTTGTTCTATCATTAAAGATATTTTGTAAATGACTTATTTATTTGTATATTTGCACAAAATTTTTGAATAAGACGAGCGGTCAAACATAACCTCCGAAAGTCAAAAACGTCTTATAATTTAAAACGGAGGGAGTAGTTTTCACAACCTGGCTATTCAATGTTGTTTTCCATGACTATTACCTTCGAGCAAAAAATAGTCCAAAAGTCCAAAACTCTAAACAACTAGAGGGAATCTACATATTTGCCAAAAACTGCAAGGGATCATGTGAAACTCTTTAGGTGCATGATACAAAAATATACACTTTGAATTTTTTTAACATCCCCAACCTTTAGTTCACATCTTTCCTCCTATTCAATCAACTAAGTTTTGAAAGCTTTCAATCAACATTATTTATACCAGAATTATATCGTTATTTACTTTCGTAGTGTTTTGTAGCATGTAAATAGATAAAAATATCTATTAATGTATATACAATAGAAAATATTGTTTTTTTATAGATCATCCGATTTTGATCTAGTGATGCTTTAGTACATTTGCACCGAATGTGCACTCCCATATAGTGGTGGGTGAGAGGATCTCCACCTGGAAGTAAACAAGCAACATACCAACGAGCTTGTGCCATGTCACGAGCCTGTCATAGGTTGGACCAGAGCTTGTGCCATGCCATGAGCCTGTCATAGGTTGGACAAGTCGTTCAATGGATCAACATGACCCATTTGGTAGATTGATTGTGCCACGTTGAATAGGCCTGAGACCAAGCACTGCATAACTAGTTTTAAATGTGTGCTCGGCTAGACAAATGTTGAGTCCTATTGAATTTTTATGTTTGATTTAATCTATTAATTTGATTTGATTTGAAATTTATTTAATAAAAAATATTTCATATAGTAATAACTATTATTGGAATAGAGATGCTTTTCTACCATTCTAACACATCAAAACTATTTCTTTGATAAGCCTAATGGATGCTTGATGGGTAAACCGGCCATCAATTGGGTCGATCGAACCAATGTTGAATAGCCCATGTCTTACCAACAAGAGAGGCTTGTGCCTCAACCTAAACATGAGTGTGCCCGCATTTTTACCTTCATGTTAGATTGTGTTTGTGCTGGGTTAAAAATGTTACTCTTTATAGATAGAACACGCTACCAAGGCAAAATAGAGTGAAGAAAACAAATTATTATTATTTTCCTTTGAAATTTTATCAGAAAATTGTTATGTTTATTTTTCAAATTATATTATTGAATAAGCACATCAAATATTTTAAATAATTAGATTCAACATATTTATTACTACAACAGCTGAGTTGTACTACTAGACCAACAGATTTTACACTGATGAAACAATGAATTTTCAATGCTAACACTAGATTTTTTTTTGAAAAATATAAGCATGTGGGATATCAGTTTATTTGATTAATTGTAAGGAACACAACCATTCAAACCGTTATCGTTCAAGAGAAAAATCAATTTCCTGTGTACCATCCGCCTATGGCACATTCCCTCAATACCACGTGTCAAGTGAAAATGCACCACGTGTCACTCTACCTGCTCCTCTTTCCAACCCAACCGTTTCATGCTCTATGGCACATTGGCACGTATCTGAGAGCGTGTTACCCTTAAAGCTTCGGGGTAGCACGCATTATGTATAAGGATTTAGGTCAATGCTAGGCCTTAGGTTGACCCATCTAGCCTGACCGGCTAGAGATATAGGAGCAATTAACACATCCTTTTTGCTAAGGCACGTCTCTTTTCTTGTCCCACTAGAGATATAGGAGCAATTAACACATCCTTTTTGCTAAGACGCATCTCTTTTCTTGTTCCACTGAGTGAACCTCTTTTTTATTTGATCTTCCTTTGATTATGTCCAATTCTTTTCTTTTTTAAAACGCTTTGCCAGGTTCACCAATTTAAAATTCAAAAATATTATAGAACCAAACTATTTTCCAACATCAAAAAATGTTTTCTACATGTTACTCTATAAATTTACAATTTTTCATAAAATTTGGAGTAAAGAAAGTTTTTTTGAGCTAGCGAATAGAGAAAAATGCTAAGCACCGGTGTCAGTGGCATAGAGGGCATGGAAATTTTAAGCGGATGGTACAGAGGAAAGTTTGAAAATTTCGCTGATACAGTGGGAAGTAGGAAATTATCCAATGGTACAGAGGAAATTTGCTCTAGTATATTAGCTCAGGTCATCCTAAAAGATATTGTTCTATGCCTATGGTGAGATGAAGTCAATAAGATTTGAGGATGTGAGTTTAGGTACCGCATAGACGACATTGATGCTAAAGAAAATACTTATGTAGTTTCAAGAAAACAACTCTTTTGGCATGAAAAGAAAATATTTATGGTGTTTAATAATGTATAATGGTTGTTATCATATGTAACTATTTGTATTTGAATTTATTTTTATAAATCTTATTATAACAAGTTAGGAATTTGATTTTAGTTAAACTTAGAAATGATTTTATCTTAAATACGGAGGGACTAAGGAGTAGAGCCATTTTTTATTTGATAATGCACGAATGAATACTAGACCCTACGCACATGTTATTCTACCCTTCTAAGCACGCGTAACAGATTGAGATGACTGATTTTAAAATTCACAAAATCACCACAAATAATTCATTCTCAACAGAAAATACACCTATCAATAAATAATAAATTAGCTTTATGCAATAGTAAAGTTCTAGATGGTTGGACTTAATCTCACTAAGCTCCACTCAGTTTGCCATCATTTACGGTGCACAAACAGCTATCAAGATAAGTAAAAGCTTCCTGGTAGCGATAATGGTGGAATCAATTGGTGGTTTTAGGATGTTTTGCCCACAGAGTGGAAGAGAATCACTAGGGATAAAATCGGTCATATGGTTAGAAGTATATATGATAGTATGCTCCTAGTAGCGCTCTATAGGTATAGAGATATGTGAATGTGAAACGTCTATGTGAATAGCGTGATATTAAAAATCTTTAAGGTTCCCCAACAATCCAGTCTTACCAAACATATTCATATTCAATTACCTATGGTTAATAAGTTAAATTGAATCAACACAGCGGTATATGTCTTCTTATATATTCATATTCGAAAGTGAATATTATTGTTTGGACGTTGGTGGTTGGAACATATTTTAAAATATAAGTTCACAAATCTCACTAATTTAGCAATTCTCTTTGTAATTAACTAGATACTAGAACATGACATAATGGCCCATACTAAACTAAGAAATTAGTAAAAGAACTTTCCAGTAACTAATTTGACATGCCCGATGTAGTTTGATGAAAAAAAAACTATTCTGTTTTGAAGAGTTACAATTCCTTCAAAGGAGTGCATTGTTTTTTGCAGCTACATTCATCAAGTCAATACTTTGTTTAAACTTAACTTTCTTGTAGATGTATATAGATGAAAAAGGAGAGTAAATAAAAGGTCAATGTGGTGTCCTCCTCTTAGACTAAGGATGTGCAGTCTGAACTCGCCAAAACACAGTTCTAGGACTGGAATTGAACTTTTGTGTAAATAATATGTCTGTCTTGTTTCTATTGTCGACCCAAATCATGGTTATGTATCTATATGGTAATAATAATAATAATAATATCTAGTCCATCAATTGTTGTTAGAAAGCCTATAAAAAAGCAGTAACTGACCCGGTGATTCCAAAAATGCAGTTAGTGTTAAGCCGATCTAGCTGAGTTCACGCTAGTAAACACACCTTAAGTAGTAGTAGATTCTTCCAATAAATTAGTTTTTTTTTGCTTGCCTTATATATGGGTTTGTTTGGTCTATTCCCCTGACAGACTTATCTCACTCAGGCACCTAAGGCATTGATGCTCAGGTCAGGGTACTAACGAAACAGGTCCTATGCGCAGTACAAGACTCGTATGCTAATGAGTATCTCCTCTCTCGGCTTTTTTGTGTTGCTATTTATTCATATTTTGTAGTATTCATTGGGAATCACCGATATATTTCTCTCATTTATTATAAGTTTACTAAACTGGTAAAGGTTGCATAGTACAAGACTCGTTTCTCTCCTCGCTTTTTTATGTTGCTATTTATTCATATTTTGTAGTAGTTCTTGCGATTCATTGGGAATCACCGATATGTTTCTCTCATGTATTATATGTTTACTAATAAACTGGTAAAGGATGCAATCCTAGCTACGAGACTTTGTGCCACAATTTTATTCTAATCAACCCTATCTGTATTTATTCAAACGTATCTATTTTACTTTTGTGACATTATGTCAGATCAGTGCAATGAGCCATTGGATAACAGCTGCACGGAGAGATTTATTTTAGTTCTTCGTCAGAGCGCAGACCTAATGAGCCGTCATTTGCACAACATACTCTTTTTTCACTGACATTATAAAAAGTCACTGACTTCATACACATCTGCATCATCCACTTTCATCTTATTTCGCTGTCTCTCCTAGAACCCTACCGGCCATATCAAGCCTGTTAAGATCCTTCACTGCATGGTCAACTGCATGGATGATCATCTTCTTCACCTACAACAAGCAAGAGGACAAAAAGTCGTTAGTGTCAGTCAACTCATAAAAACATAGTAGATGTGGTGGACAATCTCGTGTGAGACCACAAGAGGTTAGTCATGTGAGTCATGTTACAAGAAATTATTAATTACAATTTGTAACAGGAAGTTCCAAGTGCATTGGGCTGTCTCTAGCTGTAGTACACTTTTGGGCTATAGCCCAAGTGCACTTAATTGGTTATGTGCTACTGATGTTGAATTTTGACCGCGTTGAAATGTGTAGTTGGAACGATAAGTATGTTTCGTTTCCCACCAACGCCGTTTTGTTTATAGAATACGGTACTATTCCGGTTCTTTTTCATGCTGCAGTTGAGGCATGAAAAACTTTAGGTAGGTAATTCCTTTGCATGACACATAAAAAATTTAGAATATCTTATTATTATTGTTGGCTTGATAAATAAGTGAGAGTAGCTATTCCAATGACATGTGAGCCTCCATGTAACCCTTTAGCAGACCGTAGTGGTAGTTGTTTGGATCCAAGAGGCTCAGGAAGTGAGGTGGAAATGAGATTAATTCCACATTGAAAGTTTAGACGAGGATGAAAATATAAGAGAGGTGCTATGCATGAATAAGTATATCCACCCTACAAGTGGATTGTAGCCGGGATGTTACAGTGGTATCAGACTCTGGTTGCATGTGCGCGTGTACATTAGGATTGGTCCACGACACGGCATTACACTATAGTGGTATCACAATATTAACTCTCGTTGTATGTGCGTGGATAGGTTCGCAACACAACTTTACATCGAAATGAGATTATGGGTATCCACTTAACGTGGTATGGTGTGTTGTCCGAGTGCGTCAGCCCTTAAGGAGGCGACTCAAACACCTAGCCTATAGTAGTAAGAAGTTTTGGCCCAAAAGGCCCATGAGTGAAGTGCGGGTGGAATTCATCAGTGAGGTTTAACATATAATCCTTGTTGTTTCAACCATAGCACATGTAGAAGTTTCAGCCCATAAGTGAAGTGCGGGTGGGATTAATCAGTGAGGTTCAACATATAACCCTCGTTGTTTCAACCACAACACCTTCCAATTAACTCTTTAACCCACCATGCTGAGATCAACTTGGAGTCTAATTTTTTTACCGATTCGACATAATAAATTCAGAAGCATTCAACACGATGAATACACACAAATCTACCATACTCCAATAAACTTCATCAAAAGACTAGACCCCATTGATCTTGAGTTTTATGAAGTTATAAAAAACACCTCACCGTTGGTTGATAGGAATGTTATATTGACTGAAAGAATAATTAGTCGTAAATACACTCTGCGCGTAGGTGGTGTTTGGGACTTCGAGATGGTATACTTCAATGTCTCCAATGTTCCTAAGTAACAAAACATCACATGAATTTAAAAGCATCTATTCTCACAAGCATTGGTATGTGCAACTAGGAACGACCTCACCTTAAGATTTAAGCGACATGCACGAGCTGATGTGGTTGGCCCTTATAAAGATGTCCGAGCGTGTTGTATCGAAGTGTAATGTCCTTGCCAAGTTGTCCATGAGCCCTCGGGAGTAAGATGCCCACGTTCATGTCAGATGGCACGTTTTAGTCATTTTGACATTTAAGGTTTGCTTTGCTTCCGACCTGGGAAAGGCTGATGAAATCGAACGCTTGGAGGCATCGTCTGCCCTCTGCCCCAAGCAACATTCTTTAGGGTAACTACAATATTGCAGTCAAAAGCAGTCCATATAAATGGATCCCATAGGAGATAGATTCATAATATTCGAGCCAAAAGCTGCTCATAGAAGCAAGGCAGGAGTGAGAGTGATATAATATTTTTTTATTAACTGTAGCCAGTCCACCGCATGATTGCTCAAAAGAGGTAGGCTTGTTCTAGGGAACCAGGCTGCCGCGGGCGAATCTCAGTCCACGCAAGACCAATGTGATCTGTTAGTTGTTCTCATCGGATCGGTAGGAGGACACAAGTCGAGCCAGGCCCGCGAGAAACGGAATCGATTTGTGTTTCCGTGGAGCTTAGCAACACCTTTTGCATGCGGCTAGCTAGCAGGCAGTCTGGCTCCGACCGACTCCAACAGCTTATGCATATGGATAGACAAACCTAAAATGCCTCTCTAATTCCTACTATTCACCAAAAAAAACACTCTCCAACAGAGCATCCAGTTTTGCCTTCGATGAGAAAGAGGAGCTAAACATGGCTACCCTCTCTCCTCGAATGCATTTGGCCAGTCCGCTCTGCTTGTGACACGTCAAGGAGGTCGTCGGGCGCGCATGGCGCGAGTGGCGGCGCAGGGGCACAACGAAGGCGCGCGATGGACGTTCCAGGCACAGCGCAGGATGCGGCGGACATCGATGGACAGCAGCAGAGAACAGCGCTCAACTCGACGGCCACACCTAGAATTAGTGGCTCAAATGGACGAGCTATGACGCAAGGATCCGAATCCCCAACTTTCTGACCACTCTCTTCCCCTTCCCCATGCCGGATTGAGCTCCTAGACCTCGTACATGGTGTCCAGAAACAGAGTAGGCAGGGTGTCTATAGCAACTGAGCACCGGCGGCGGCTTGCTGCACGCAAGGCGAGCGAGACGGGCGCAGCACGGGAAGATAGAGCGGTGCACCATGACGCGGGCCTCAGGGCCAGCAACCGGCTGCGTGCAGGGCAAGCGAGGCGGGTGCGACGTGTCACGTGCTCAGACGGAGGCGCGGTGCGTTCGCACAGGCTCGTGTCGTGACACGGTGAGCGGGGCCAGCCCTTCCAAGTCTAGGGAAATCACCGACCGACATAGCAGGAAGATGGCGGAGGCTCCACAAAGATGCAACAATGAGACATGGGATCGCCATAACGACATCCTTCAAACAGAACAGACAATAATGCAACAGGAAAGATGGGCTCGCCACAACGACGTCTTCAAGGAGGATGGCGTCCATATGAACGCATTTCTATCACCTTCGAACTGTGTGCCATAGAGCTCAAAAGTATTGATGCCGCTACCGCTCAAAGTGCCACTATCATGCTGGAGGTTTCTTAGCATTGGAGGTGTGAAGGGCAGGGAAGAATAACCTCTAGGCAGATAGAGGATAGAGTAAGAGAACTACTGACAAGATGATATGGAGGTTGCTGACCAGAAGAGAAGAATCCCTCCATCCAGATTGAGTCGTATAAATTGCTGATCCTAATGATATCTTTTGACCCTCTTTTAAGTAAATCAAACAAACTATTTTTGATGATGAGTCTACTGTCTACCTTTTGGAAATTGGAAATTAATTCATTTTGTTGAACTAAGTTGCACTAAAAAGAAAGGAGCCTAACCAGCTTATATATAAGATACAAATTTAGCACTGAAAAGTTCATACCTCTAGCTTATCTTCTTTCGCTCTGTGGTTCTGTGGAAGCCTACGAAAATCCTCAGTTAAGCTAATACACTGCTGAATATTCTCTGGGGACACGAAATCCAGAGCAATCTTGGCGCAGGACTGCAATGATTAGAACATTATACATTGACAGAACGTGATAATGAAATTTCTCCCAGCCATCATCTGTCTGTATTTACAAAATTGGGTCTTGCAGGAGTATATTGAGAAGTTTACCTTTAGGTTCCTTACTTGATGAGGGCACCCAGCAGGTATGAAAACTGCCTCTCCAAGTCTTTGTACAAACGTCCATGGCTCGATTCCTATAGTAGCATTTAAAAAAAAATGAGTACTAAACAGATGCAACCATTAACTGTTTTTCAATGACTTTTTATGTAAGCAGATATAAATACAACGACTCACCATACTCCTCTTTGAGCTTCCTTTTGTGTTCATTCGTGAGATAAAATGTTTCGTCATGTACAGGGTTAAATATCTGAATTAAAAAAAACAAGGGTCAAAGATAAACCACTATGGTACAACTGCATTCAATCATACTTCCACTGACCTTTTCAACTGGTACGCAGTATATATGACGGAATTCTTTAGAATGTTTTGTCAGGTACTTTTTTAGATCTTCAACATCCTCCCTCCTGAAAATATCCCACAAAGCACCTCCCTCATCATCATCACTATGCTTGGGTGAGGATGAATCTGCATGCTCCAAGCTTGTGCCATTTCCGTCTATCTCTTGATTCCCCCAAAGTTCCTTTTTGTCCTGTGCTGTATGTGTAAATTTCAAATTTCTTATTGCATGTTCTTGTTCTCCAGAAGGGCTAACTTTGGCAGTATGCATCAAAACATTAACCTGACCAATATACAAAATAAAATCAGAGAACAAGGTCAATATCTGTGGATAGTCTAAAAGTATGCTACGTGTTTGTCTAATCTGCGTAGCTTACTTCATCAGGTAGATAATGATGAAGATTTCAGATCATGTACAATTGTACATAAGGTTAAATTTTGGATAATTCCTGTTTTGACAGAGAGAATGATTTGAGGACTACCTAAAAATGAAATTTAGTGTGATATGGCCACCACATTGGTGTAAATTATTCTCAAGAGGCTAAATCATGCTGCTACTTACCGCATCAGATAAATCACAGTGAAGCTTTGTAACAGAATCCCCTCGGCCAAGTTCCTGTGCATACCCATAAGCTATGTATGATTTTGGACCCATATCAAGCTTTAAGACATCATGAGGAAGCAACGCAGAGACATTTAACAAGCCAGATTTCAAGTTTGTGTAGGGCTGGAAAGGCAAAGAACTGATATATTCAGCTCCATGGGAAGGCAAAAGATCATCAAAATGGTTTGATGTAGGCCAGTCCTTCAATTTAAGCATTTCAGGCCAAAAATTTTGATACATTCGGCCATGAGAGTACCCTTCAAAGAAATCCTTGGTGCATATCTGGACCTACATACGCAAACAGAAAATATTTAGATATTTCTCTTAATCATGGGAAATGAAAATAAACCAACTCCTCTGATTGGAGTCATTCAATGTCCATTGATTAAAACACCATTTGAAGAATCTAACTGCATCGATGTCACCCTCACAATTTTACCCTATATTTTTTATTTTAATTAGACAAGTGCAATTAAATACAGGCATGTTTTGATATCAACCTAGTTGCCTAGCTTCTAGTAATTTGGATCTGTTTGATTCCCTTGGTCAAATACAGCCTTCACAGATTCATGTGAATCCTGTTGCCTAACCTTGTGGCAAGCAGAATTGGTGAGGATAAATGGTATTGAGGATACAAAACACAGTATCCTATCTATACAAAATCTAGTAGCATTAATAATGGAAACGTGCAACATTGCGAGAGCTCAGTTCTGTTTGATTAGGTTTGAATTCAAATACAAATTTAGAGAGAGAAAAATATGCCCTTGGCAGTCCCCTTAATCTAAACAATTTTTGAAACCCAGTTTGGACGATGGTTTTTTTTCAAACCCACAAAAATAGGTAATGTTTGAGCCAATTAAATCTCAAGGAACCTCACAACCATCCAAATACTCAAGTACCTCCTAGTTTATAATTACTCAGCAGCAACTAGCCAAAAATAATTCACTCGCTTCCACAAGAATAAGAATAACAGAACTGTAGCTGTTTGTTAGTTTTGTGAACAGACAAAAGCCTACCACGTTCAATGAATAATTAGTATAAGATAAATTTGCAGATGATGGATCTATTCCACTGACCTCACAGCACGACAAACAGTCGATGGCTTTTACATTTTCCATGTCAGAAATAGTATCAGCACCATGTATTTCTGACCACATTTCTTCTGGCCCCCAGTTCAAGTGAGACATTTTCTGGAGTACCCCTTGGACGATCACAGGCTCTCCTTTCACCCAGTGTCTCTGGAAGTGCTTGAGGTCATCTGGCTTCCCATTATCTGATATGGGACAGTATATGTAGTTATCTGCTGAATTTTCTCTATTAGCAGCTTTCCTCAAATTTTCATGACTAGTTGAGCATGAGCATTCAGATGTATATGTTCTGAAAATATCGCAAGTTTCAAGCTGCTTGCTTAGTTGTAACGCATCCGTTTCAAGCTTACTTAACCAGTCTTTTGGTAAAATATGTCTCAACTTAAGAACATGATTATCACACCCACCAAGTTCAGATGGAGGGCGAGAAATACCACCACCAGTCTCATCATCCCTTTTGATGGAATTAGATTGGCAACTATTCAGACCTGTTTCTGTTCTTTTTTCCAACTTATCAGGCTCACCACCATGCATGTATCCATATCCTTTAGATTCAGGATCTGGCACTAAGTCCTGACAAGGACCCTTCAGACCTTCACGGATCTCCTTACAACAGGCAATGCACAATTCATATGAGCAGTTTGAACAGCTCCTATGCAGATCAAATATTGATGTTCTGCAGTTGTCACTGATTCATATAGGGGAAACAGATCACAGTTAATTATAAACCTTGTGACAGACAAGTGTAAGAGAAAAATTAAACATGTACAAAAATTGAAAGCACCCTGTACCATAATACCCTCTCATCATTCCAGGAGACAGCCTGCTCTACACTCAGCTCTGACAATTCCAAACCTATTTGGGTAAAATGAGGGAATAATAAAAATAAAACAGGTTAAGCACAATTAGCTGGTAAGCCATTCCATAAATAATCTAATTTACCTTGAATTCTGGCCTCGGCTTCTAGCTCTTCCATCTGGTCCTTATTAATCTGTGTCAAACATGGCAAAAGATAGTGTAGCAGATACTTGGCATATTTTGTTTTAGTTTCAGCATCAACCTCATCAGCTTTCGCAACTGACGAATCTATACTATCTGACCCAGCAGATGCATTGTTAACCCTATTTGTGCTTGCAAAAGAGTGTTCTGCTTTAGTCCTCCATGCCACATTACGGGCCCTGGGTGACCTTACACCTGTGGCAGATGGCTTTTTCCCCTTGTAACTGAAGTACTGCCATTACATGTTCTCAAAACTGAGCTCTACATGTCAGGAAAAACAATATTGTTAAGACTCAGCAAACAATGACAGAATGTTAGGCTTATATTTGCAATAAATTTTATAACTAAAATAAAATAAGTTCCATCGGTGTATAAATCAGAGAATTCTTGTCTGGGTTACAGGCAAACAACTCCAAACAACTTCACTTAAACTATCCTAAAGGTCAGTAGCAGTGACTGAGATCCTTGTAACGACCAAATAGAACAGAATAGAAGTCATGGAATTAGTGCAACAAATAAGATCCTCTGTAAACGAGAAACCACACCAACTGATCCTGAATCACTGGGAGTTCAAAATAAAAAGGATTCTCACTTTGGGCTTTGCCTGCTTGGTGCACAGCTTGCAAATGCAGACTCCACGACAGAACGGGCACGCCTCTCTTGCCTCAGCCTCGGATAGCACTGGATACCTGCAAAATTGCAAGCTTGCCCGGTCATATCCACCATCTTCCTCCCTCAAGGGTTAAAAAAGACAGGGCAGGGCGCGGTGGGATCAAGGCATTGCCTGTTCCTGATGCAAGCGGCGCAGTAAATCCTCAAGTCGCAGTGCTGGCATCTGAGCATCACCTCCGGTGGCGGCTTCACCCGCTTGCATTGGTGGCATGACCTCCGATCCCGGGAGGGGCCCGGCTTCCTGACGCGGGAGGTGCTGGGCTCCCTGTCCTCCCCTTCCTCGACCTTGTCCTCCTCTCCCGATGCCACCCCCTCTTCCTCAGTTTTCACCTCGACTGCAGATGCTGCCGTCACCGCCCCTTCCGCAACCTTCAGCTCATCGGCCGATGCTTCCTCAATCTTCACCTCATTTGCAGATGCCACCGCCGTCCCTTCCTCAATCTTCACCTCCTCTGCCGATGTTTCCTCAATCTTCAGCTCCTCTGCCGATGCCGCCGACGCAGGAACCACAGGCTGAGTCTCGACGCTCTCCAGGCGCGACTCGCACTTCGCCGGTGGCGGGGAGGTGGGCCCCGGCTCTGATGACGGCGGCGAAAGCGTCAAATCGACCGAGGCCGCCACGCGCCGGCGCTTGGGCGCCGGTCCCGCCGGCGGTGGCCACGGCCTCCTCCTCTTTCGCCCCGCCGCCCCCTTCCTCGTCTCCAGCTCGACCGCCCAGTCGCCGCCAGCGCCGTCCTCCCGCGCTCCCTCCTCCTCGTCTACCTCCACCGCCGCCGCGGCCACGTCGCGCAGGGGCCAGCTCACCGCCCCGATGCGGAAATCCACCGCGGCCATGGCCCGCGGCGCGATCGATTGCGCGGAGGCGGAGATTAATGACGCCGATTGTGTGGAGATATTAGATTGATTGGTTGATCAACTGGTGGGTTGGGGTCATCGCCGGTATCGACGAGGAGATCAGGAGCGGGCCGAGTCCTGATTATCTGCGGCTGGGAGCACGTGGAACGCGCGCAGGCGGGAGGGAAACCATGCGCGAGCTCGAGCCGTCCCCTCCCTCCGTCTCAGCCCGCGGGTTGGGCTGCGACGGGTTTGGCTGTTTCCGCTGCTGTGGGCCCGGGTCGTAGGTGGCTGCCTTGGCGTCTGCGCTCAAACGAGGAGGCCTTGCTGCTCACTTTCCTTTCAGAAAAACTTTCCCTTCCAGAACAGGCTGCCTGAGTGCCTGCGCGGCGCGATCACGTGAGACATCGTCCTCCTCGTACTCCGCACCGGCGCCGGTAGGAGCGGGCATTTGCTGACGAGTGGGACCGCCGCCGCCGAGCCGGCGTGTCGGAGGCGGCCAGGTGGCGCGCTACGTACGGGCCCACCTTTGCAGATCGAAAAGAGCGGGGTTGCGGTTCTCTTGCGGAACGGTGCTGCTTTCATTCCTCTTCCGTCATTAACCTGCAACGGGTGTATCTTTGCTTGTTGTGCCAAAAAACATATAAATCTCGTAACTCGTAAGCATTCGTGCATCAGATATTTCTTATGCGGCCAGATATACCACTTTTAGGAAACTTGTGTCCAGCTTTTTATGGACAATATGTCTTTTACTATAACAGCAAACATTGATGACAAAATTATGAGGACCTTTACGGAATTACGGTACTCCATGATACCGTGATGAAAAGGTATCATGAAAGTAATCTAGCCGTCGAAATTAATAGGTAATATTGTAATTAAATCCTTAACTCATTGGTAGGTTAGCGATTTTCACTCGTTGCCATCGCCTTTGTGGGAATCATCACGAACATCATTAGGTGTTATCTCCAGTCCGATCTGATGATTGCCAGCAACGTTCTCTACCGAGCGTCGATTCCGTGCGACCGGTGTCATCAGCCTTCGTGAAGATTGATTTACGAGTGAAGTTGGATGAGATTTGTCCCCATGCATTGTCTTAAAGAGATCTTACTAACAAAATAATTATTGCCTCTGCCAAAAGAGGAATGGAACCTAAACCTAGCATCTTCCAGAAGAGTGTTCTGTGCTCCATCTTCTCTCTTGCGGTAGGGGCTGTTCGTCGACGGCAACCACCTGAACTGAAGGCCGAAGGTCTTATTCACTGAGAGTGCTACAATCCATTTGAAGGCAGCAGTTAGTGACGAAGCTCCTTGGCTACAAGAGTCATTTACATCTGCCGCAAAGGGCAGCACTTTGAAAAACACCAACAAGAACATAGAGGTTGTTACTTTGGATTGTATGAATTCTAGGGAGGAATTGGAATTTCACGAATCAAACTCCCGATGAGGTCATCTGCACCATTTGTCTCGGAAAATGTATTATATCAAACACAAAAAGAATTATGAACATATGAAATTGTAATAAAAAAATTTTTCCAAAAGCTACGTATATGCATCTATTTTTGGGATTTTTGTCTCTTAGACACTAAAAAAATATGGTTTTGTCTTATGAGCACGACATCTCTTCTTTTGGTCTCGTGGACACTAAGAAAGCGTGATTTTTGTCTATAGGACAATATAGCAGAAAAATTGACTATTTTCAATTTTTAAAATCTTAATGCACAATATACATTGCACCTTGAAATTTGGCACGATTACATTGTTGCATTTTCTGCCCATATGATTTTTTTTTGAAATAAATATTTATCAATAAAAAATTATGTAAATTATCAACAATAAATATAAATATACATGTATAGGGAACACAATAATGTTTGCTTGTATTTCAAGTTGCAATGTACATTGTGCATTAAGATTAAAAAGTTGAAAATAGTCACTTTTTCTGCTAGTGTCCTGCAAACAAAGTCTTCCTTTTCTCAGTGTCCACGAGACTAAAAGAAGAAATGCAGTATCCAGAAGACCAAACCATGATTTTAGTGTCCATGAGACAAAAAAAACTTTTTTTACTAAGAGGCTACTCTGTATGCATTATTTGTATGTTCTGTTTTGCATTCCACATAGCTAATAATGTGTGCAAACTATTCACCTAGTTTTACTGTGAAAGTTTGTGTCTCACATATGTCACTAATTAGATTATGATGACCCGCTTAAGTGTTCTTTTATAGTTTATTATTTGCTTTTTATGCAGTGATCTTCTATTTCTACCGCGTATTTGTAACCACATAAAAATCTTGAATGCAGGTGCAGACCGGCACCATACAATCCCTGAGTTTTCATTTTGCTCTTGCTCTTGTGATTTTCTTAGTTCAAAGACTCGGTCATTAAACTTTGGAAAAACTGTTTCCGAATGGTAAGTTGAACTCACCAATTTGGAGCCCGACTGATCCAATAGTGCAGAACTGAGTATAATTTATTAAATGCCCATTTAGTAAAAAAAATGCTTCTTCTTGAATTTATTCAGAAAGAGGAGGAAATGATAAGTAATCATTTGTACAAACGAGCTAAAAACAATTTTTATATATTTATATTCTATAGATAGTCAGTACTTTTTATAAAAATAATCTACAAACACTCTACATGGAGCTTATTTATGGATAATGCATACAAAGCAACACATTTACATCCAGCCAATGCACAAAATATCAGGAAACTATTTCATGAGTGGAAGGTCAAATATATTGCAAAAATGTGTAGAGAAATTTCTACTGGGGCATAAGTTTCAGAATGCATGATGTTGACCTATGCTGCTCTGGGAGCGTCTTCCACCAAGCAACAAACGACGAACTGCTTAGCACTACATCCTTACCCAAACTTCCAGAAGTAAGCCATCCTTGTGCATCACTCTCAAGTTTAGTCACCCTGTCTCTCAGATCCTCAAACAGCTTGCCATTGGCCATTTCAGCCTGAAGCTCCTCAACTATTGCCCAGAAGCACGAGTCGAGGCTAGAACCAAAGGGGATGCGCTGGAGCTGCTCGTGCCATTTCTGGGTGTACTTGTAGCGCCTTGGCCTCCCCTTTGAGAGGTAGGAGCCAGTGTCTTCGTTCTTGGAATGTCTGTAATAATTTGCAATGTCCAAAGGCTCAACCAGCCGGCGGTACAAAGTTCCCAGGTTCACCCACTCTTCCAGCCCTTCAAAGCCGTCTGGCAATTCACGCCTTCGCAGCATCTCAACTATCTCATCCCACAGGCCAGCTAACTCCAGCCTTCTCACATTTGCATTGAAGTCGTGCACTTCTCTTTGAAATTTGAAGGAATCATAGTAGCTTACACCATGGAGTTCACATGTTCTTTTGTACTCGTTGAGGGACTTCAGGGCTTCCTGAATTTTTTTGCAATTGTCATCAATTATCTTTGTCTGGTTTCTCTGTCTTTGCTTCTCCCATTGTGCAGCTGCGGAAAGGTGCAGTATAGCTTCCTTGCTCTGTGATGATTTTTTTTTAAAAAAGGTGAGATTATTTAACATTAGAAACTTATCTGTTGGGGACCTGGAACTGGCAACTAAAGATTATTTAGTTAAACATTTATACAGCTAACAACAAAATTTGTAGGACCTTACAATTTGTTCTAAGATAGGAAGTACTTTTGTGTTAGGCTGTTAACCGATTTTGACTGTTTCTAATGTCCATATAAAGACTGCCTATGATTTTTTTTTTGAGATAATGGCATAGCTTGAATAAAAGATATCCACATTTTTGCAATGTAAAAAGAGAATTGGTAGTTTACCAGCTCAATGCTTCCAATTGCTGTACTATTTGACTGCCTACCAGGAAGGGATGATGATATTGTTCCCAGATAATCCATGCAAACTAAATCCTGCATGCCTTGTTTGATTGGTTCATACTGCCAGTGAGCGGTTAAACTTCTGGCAGCAGCATCAAGCAATTGTTGTTGGGGATCCAGCTGAAGGCAGTAAAAGAACAACTGCAGAACAGCATCTGAATTTGTGAGAACAATAAGCTGTTCACTGCTTGTCAAGAAAAGATATGTCCCACATGGTCTATACGGGGAGAGCTCAATGAAGGATGTCAATGTTCCCAGGATCGAGCTAGTGCAACCCATGAAAGAACAGGCCTCGTAGCTCGCAATAGATAGTGTGCTTCTCAATAAAGTTTCATAATACTCAGGTATGGCAAGAGATCCCCCGACAGGTGAGTGGCTTGGTGTCTGTGATGACAACCAATCCAGCACACTTTGAATTTCTTCTCTGAAGGATGCAAGTGGGGTCAGTGGTATGCGTGGGACAATATCCAAAGGCAGGACGAAATTCAAAATGCACTTTGACCAGCCCTCTCTTCTAACAGCATGGTTGAAAATATTGTCTCCAATAAGAGGAGCCCCAAAGGTCACACAAAATGGGTGTGCTTGATTGACACTTCCTTGCCTGGTGCAGTTCTCAAGAAACCATATAGCAGCAAGGGTGGCTATTGAACCACCTGATGAGTGGCCTGTGAATACGATCCGTTTTTCCTCTTCCACAGCTCTAGATACCTGCATTCAAGGGGAGAAAGTTTCCCTTTTTGTCCCTTAGGTGAAAACATAATGAATCCATTAAATATTCTTAATTTCATTCAAGACACCATTTTAAAACAGGACTACTCCTCCTTCCGTAAAATGTTGACGTTAGGACATGAAAAATGAACTGGAAAAGAACTAATTATGGTTGTCTGAACGTCATCAAATAAAAAATGGAGGGAGTATTATGCATATCAAGGTGGAAAGGAAAAATCCCAGGAGCCAAGATACAGAAGACTGGTTATAACTATCGAAAGAAGAGAACTTGGAAAAATGAATTGTGACTCCATTTTCGTGCAAAGGAAAAAAAGATATCAATATTGTTCATAAAAAAAAGACTCATGGTACTAAACACTAGGACAGTAAAGTGGAAATGTAATAAACGTACCCTGTTCCGCCACTAGCAATTACACTGTAGATACTATCAATCTTAATCTTTTCTCCCTCATGGACTCTCATCACTCCTATATTTTATAAGGTCGAGTAGAACTAAGTTAACCAGAAAAATGTCTGAATAACAAAGGAAAAGCCAGTGAAAAATTGTTTTGATCATTGTCTTATATGGTAGTTTGCTGCATGACATGGTCTAAGCTCAGCTACCAGACTGTTTTATGAGCTACATATGTTTCACTTCAGTGTTTTATTTATGACTTCTGAGGCTCCAGTATGATGACTCGTTATCTGGTTTGAATGATCAACAATATATCCTCCTTTTTGTAACCATATAACCCAAAAAAAAAGCAGGTTTACTGTAACTTCTTCGAATTGCAGCAAAAGCCAAGTGATTAACGTGACAAGGCGCCAAACCGTCTCTGCAGTAGACTACAGTACTAGTAGCATCATTTCTGTAGCAACAAGGAGATCTCGGCACAATGATTTCAAAAGGGTCTATCAAGCTGCCGAACTCACCTCAGACTGGAGCGACGAGCCGTCAAGCAGCCTGCGGAAGGCGGCAAGGAACGCCGCGTTGGCCCGCGCGGCGACGCCACTCCCAACGGCGCGTAGCGACGGGAATAGCGCGGGGTCCACCTCCGTCTCCCCGAACGGCGGGCGCCCGCCTTCTACCCACTCCGCAGCGGACCAGGACGGCGGGAAGGAGAAGGCGGCGCAGGGGTAGGGGTGGGACGCGTGGTGCACCTGGAAGGCAGAGGACGCGGCGGGCGTCGCTTGGGAGGGGAAGGAGAGCGCGGCGCAGTGGGCGACGAGAAGGCGGTCGTCGTCGGACAGCTCCGACGGCCGTGACGGCGGAGCGGAGTCCGTCGGCATCGGGATGGCGTGGGGGCTGGGAGTGGAGCGCTTGGGAGGTGGGGAGCTTGCTTTCAGCTGAGGTCCGGCGGTGGGTTGACTTGTCGCCGAGGTGCGATGACGACTGTGACTGACAAAAGAAAAGGGACGCGCAGCTCTTGGACAGCGGCTGAGGCAGAGGCTGGTACGACAATAGAAACGACCAATGGCTGCCTTGCCTGCCTTGTCCCCGCTTGCGTGAAAAAAAAAAAGAGGAAAAGGAAGAAGGCAAGACCCAAGCTCCAAATGCTAGAGCTTTGCCTTTTTTTTTTTTTTTTTTTTTTGAACTGAAATGCTAGAGCTTTGCCTGGAAAGGGAAGAAGCTCGAAGCTCAGGATACGCTTCGCTTTAGCTCAAAGTGTACCCGTCTCTCTCAAATTTCGCTTATTGACAACCGCATACCCGAATGCTGTGACTTTTGCAACCGTGCTAATAAGGAGTTCATTATACAAACTATAGCGATTCAGTAAACTCACATGAAGCATTTCAATTTGTTTAACCTGCATTTTCAAAAAGAAATCTCAAGTAAGCTCGAAGCTCAGGATACGCTTCGCTTTAGCTCAAAGTGTACCCGTCTCTCTCAAATTTCGCTTAACCACATACCCGAATGCTGTGACGTTTGCAAGCCGTGCTATATAAGGAGTTCATTATACAAACTATAGCGATTCAGTAGACTCACATGAAGCATTTCAATTTGTTTAACCTGCATTTTCAAAAAAGAAATCTCAAGTACAACGTGATGATATACAGAACACTCCCAAGGAAGTATTTATAGTGTAGTGTACTCACTACGCACAATTGTGTCAACAGAACAGTGCACGTGTAATATGCAGGACCCTGAACCGGCCTGATCTCAACTATATTAGAAACATTTTCTTCCATCCACGAGTATGATGTACACACGCACCTGCACAACTATTTCTGTTACATTTTTTTTTCAAAACAAGACAAACATGAACCTAGACCCCTAGAGTATCAATCTGTACCTTATTCAAACAACCAGCACAAGAACCTGTCATATGAACTCTCCATGTCCAGTCCACAATGAATGGGGGAAGAAACGCAATTTCCTATCCATGTGTATCATCTTACTCCAACTCATCCAATGGGTGATATAATACCTTGGTCTTGGTGGAAGTGAAATTCGGTTCAGAAATCTTCTGTCTTATGTGTTGGCTGTCATTAAATTCTCAGTGAGATACAAAAGGTGGGGATAAGTTTTTTTGTGATAGACGGAGGAACCTAATGTAAATACCAGTATATAAATATAATTCAAGAATAAAAGTTACCTCAAGATACTGGGAGAGGCTAGGTGAAGAGTGGACAACCCCTGTACTTGAATATGATTGAGCATACACTTCTATATTCTCTAACCTGAATGTTGTCATGATTGCCATAAGATATTGTCCGTGAAACACATCTGAAGTTTTTTTGGGCCAATTTGAAAGGTATTTGATCAACATTTGTTCAACAAAAACATACCTGTAAAGATAGTTGACCATGATACCTCCACTTTGTTTAATGCCCTTCTCTGATTGGTCCGCCATCCAGTTTATTCTTTCAATCATCTGCCAAAATAGCTATTGTTACATAAAGCCATCGAATTGTTCAAATAGCCAATGATACAACACGTCCAAAATTTTGTAGTACATAAAAATAACCTAAACCAGCTCACTGGTAAGAAAACAACAACAACATAGCCTTTTATCCAAAGCAAGTTGGGGTAGGCTAGAGATGACAAGAAGTATATTATTTGAAATTTAACTTTTCTGGTGCCGGTATACTGGATATAATTTCTGATCTAAACCCTGCAAAAAGCATATCGGTTCCGCAGCATCAACATTAGAACTGAACTTATGATAGTGGCTGACTTACAGCTCCATTTTGCAGGTGAAAATTAGCGACCGCATCAAGAGCCTTTCCTCGCTTTTTCTCTTTGGCAAGGTACCTACTCATTATAACAAAAGACTCGACAGTTGCAATCATAACAAAATGATGTTTGAACTCCCATTCCGAAAATGAATTACTATGCTCTTTTGATATGTGCCCATAAAATAGAAATAATCAAATAAAGCTATTGCATACCTTGCACATAAGCGCATAAGAGGAGATTTCAGTGCAGCGGATATCTTGTCGGACTTTACCCACTGACTCGATTTAAGTAAATCGTGCAATAGTTCAATTCCTTGTTTTCCATCAGCTTGTTCGCTACATCAACAAAAACAGCAGCACATGTAATTAAAAAAATGGCAACACAATTTTAGACATTTACTCTTTTTATTTGTTGAATAACCAACATGCTCGTAAAAAATGTGAACAGAAATTGATGGATTCCAGAACACACAACCCTTTCTCTCAAAATTTCAATGTGAAGAAAATTGAAATATGTGGATTATAGGTGTACTAACTTCTGAAATAAAAAAAGAATGGTCTACTCAAGAAGGACGAAACAAGAACAGTGCTGAAATCAGGCATCACATTTGTGCGAATGGAACATACATGGCATCATGAATCATCTTCTCTTCATCGGGGAGAAGGACAGATTCTTTGAAAGCAGAACTAGCTCCTTCTAGTGATTTTTCTTCTTGTGACTCAGTCTCTGCTAACTTTATTTGGGAGGCCAGCTTAGCAAGAAGCCATTGCATGAAACCAGGGATTGGGCTAAGTGTTGCAAAAGTCTGCGAGAAATAACAGTAAATGGAGTTGTGGTAATTGAAGTGGCCATAAACAAAGCCAACAGCTTAAAGACAATACTACATTTTCAAGAATAACAATCAATGCACACACATAAAAGAATATAGCTACTGCATTTCCAGCGATTAAGCATAGAAGCGTGTGTATGGCTGTGATGATTAATGGTGGGTATTTGGAATCGTACCTGCACTGAAGGCATGTCTCGTCTCAACATATCAATCACGCGCTTGAGAAGAAACTTCCCTAGATTAATACCTGATAGGCCGGGCTGACATTAATCATGGATTAGTTCTAGACATAATTTGTTGGTCAAGCTAATGCCTACAGCAGAACTTTATTTTGTGCAATTTTGTTTACCTGGGTTGACGATATTGAGTAAAACAACGCACATCTGGCTTCCGATTCAGGAGTCGGGGAACATCCCACAAAACCTCCTGTATGATAAAAGAAAAGTAACCTTAAAGATCGAAATATACTACCCATTTCATTGAATAAAACTCTGAAGAAATTTAGTAACCTGTATAGATGATGCCATATCTTGGAGTAAAGCAACTTCAATGAAAATCAGGGGCTCCCCTGATGTCAACAAAGATTGTATCGGCACTAAGAGAGAGTTCGTTGCAAAGGGTACAGAACATAGGAGTACTATGTACTGAGTTTTCTTATAAAACAAAAAATTGGGACATGTTTAGGAACTTATATCAATGAATCATGAGACTAGATATTCACATCTGGCTACGCTTACGTACACATTTGCGGTCATGTGGATCATATTAATGTGTCATCAACAGTATGCAGTAATACTACAGAAGCACATCAAACCACAATTAGTAACCAAAAGGTCGATCCAACCTGGTATTGCTGGATGGAAGTACCCAAAGCAACGGCGCCCGATGCCCAATCTTCTCTTCAAGTCTATCAAATTTCTGATTGGATGCACAGCCTGCACGACATAACCATCAGTGAAATGATAGAATCACATAATGAAAACTTGAGATAGCTCTCTGTGCCAAATCAAATCAATAGGATGAGTTTCCACAAACCTCATATGCCACAATCTTCTCTAGCAACGAAGCCGGATCATCCCAGGTAATCTGGTGGAGCGCCAGCGCTGCAGGGCTGAGCCAAGTCACGAGCTTCTCCTTCAAGTAGGAATCCAGAGCGCGCAGAGCTGGAGCATTCTCCTCCCTGCATGCAAATTTGAAATAGCCTTGACACCTCAATCAATTATCAAGTTCCTAGCAACTAGGACAATAAATCGTGGCAATGACAGCAACTGGTAGCAGTCTAACCCCAGCAAAGCAAGGAGGTCGGCACGGAGCACCGCGAGGAGCTTGAGCCCGCCAGGCTGCGCGTTCATCGCCTCCAGGAATCCAGAGTACTTGGGCTGCAGCGCGTCGCGGAGCCCCCGCTCCATCCGGTACAGGGACGCCGCGGCGCCTTCCTTCCCTCTTCCGCCCCATCCCCCGCCTCTTCCCCGCCCTCCGCCGCCGCGGCGGAAGCGAGGCTCATGTACTGGCGCATGAGGTCGCGGACGCGCGCGCGGGGCACGTCGTATTCGGTGGCGAGGGAGCGGAGGACCTCGCGGCGGCCGCCATGGTCGAGGGAGCGATACCCAGCAGCGAAGCGGTCGAGCGCCGCGGGGGTCGGGGCGGCAGCCGAGACAGACGCGCGAAGCCAGTGGCGCACGGAGGCGGCGGGGTCCGGGTCGGTGGGCGGAGGAGGGGATGGTTGCGGCAGAGAGGAGGGGAAAGGTTCCGGGTACATTCGGGCGCGGAGGAGGACGGCGAGCGACTTCGCGGAGTGGTTCCTGGTCATGTGACGGGATCGGAATCGCCGCCGACGAGGGGAGGAGGTGGCGGTTCGGACGAGGCCGGTTTCTTCGGTTCAGCCGTCGAGGTGTCAGCGTGTCGTTAGAAGCCAGTAGTACAGTACTAGAGCCATCATCCCTTTGCCTTCCTTCGAAGGAACGAAAGTGTTTTCGAACTTCAGGCGACCTGTTGGTCTATATAAAAGTTTGATCGAAATTTGTACTACTAAAACTGGGTCTTAATTTGCTGTGTGACTTCTCCATAGTGAATGCACGTTTAAAATGTGCAAAAGTAGAGCGCAACAGTGATTCCATTCCATGTGACGGCTATTTCTTTCACATTTCTGATCTATTTCCGTATTTGAACTTGCATGTGCCGGCTATTTCTTTCACGTTTTTGTTAATTTGATCGTTGAATACAGGCGGATCAATGTGCCAACATGTAATCTCAATGATGCCGTATTCACCATCCAACATATATTATCCTTATCTGATCGTTGGGATTGTATTGAGACAATTTGTAAGAAAACCTTGTCAGATCTTTTCAATCTACTTTGCTAACAGGAGTGTTCAAAGATTAAACCGAACCGACATTTGCAGAAGCCTCACGATAAATTGAAATCTGATGAGACGAGACAATGTTGTAGACTTGTCAAAAGACAATTTATTTAGTGATGATGTGAGAATCATTCTGTTCTTTTTTTTTTAGAGAGAGAGAGAGAGATCATTCCTTTCTGATGATGCTTGTCGAAAGATCCTTTGAGAAAGCCCATCTCAGAAGCTGTACTGCCCAATGTAAGACAGGCCAGGCCGAAGCTTCGGCCTGTGGGCATTCCGTAGTACTGTAACGAGATGTTGTTCAGAACTTCCGATTGATTCAGCAGGAATATTGTGATTTATTTACTTGTTTTCGATGAAGGAGACGAGATATAGCTCTGCGCATTTCTTGGAATCACAATTGCAGACCCTCACATGTGCAGATAAAAAACATAGAAGCATGGTGAAACTGTCTACAGTATGTATTTACCGCTGCTCCAGTAAACATTACAGCTGTTTCAGTTTGCTTCCCCCATTCTGGGGCACCTAAATTTAAAAAGTACAGATAATAACTTTTTGCACACCCTGATAGTATAAAGTACTGCACTATTGATTATACTGTTCTTTGTTTCACTAGTCAAAAAGCTTTCCTTTCTTTATCTTTCTCTGATATTAACACTTCAAAAAAATGTAAATTATACGGAAGCAAATAATAATGATGATGAAGCCTGCGAGAAAGAAAAAGAATTTCCCGCCCACGACGGCACGTCCCCCCGACTTGTGTTTTATCTACACTCGGCGTCCGCGGAGGCTGCTGTCACGGCGAGGCGGCGCAGCCTGGCGAAGACGCCGACCATGGGCGCGGTGTTGTACGTGCAGGCCTCGGTCTGCATGTAGTTGCCGCGGTCGTCGCGGAACTCGTCGCGGCAGTTGGGCCCGCCGACGATGGCGCCGGCGAGCACGTTGGGGTTGGCCCGGCCGCGGCCGAACCAGTCGTCGAAGCCCTGCATGCACCCGATGAACCGGCTGTTGGCCTTGTGCGCCACCATGGACGCGCCGCGGTGGTGGACCCGCACCGGGAAGCGGCGGCCGTACCCGACCATGTAGCTCAGCCGCTGCGGGTTGCGGCCCAGGATGTAGTCGGCCTGCTGCCGGGCCAGGGCCAGCAGCTCGGACGGCGGCGCGGCGGGGCCCGCCGGGCAGTGCAGGACGCGGTGGTCGGGGTCGGGGGAGAGGGAGAGGTAGTGGGAGTAGGCGGTGAGGAGGAAGGCGGCGCTGGAGACGTACTGCAGGTTGTTCCACTGGCGCACGTACAGCATCCCGCCGGGGCTGCGGTCCACGTCGCTCCCGTTGCCGTTCCGGCCCAGGCACGCGCACAGGTAGTGCTCCGCCTTGGCCTTGTACTGCTCCAGCACCGCGCGGTGCTTGGACGCCTGCGGATCGCCCTCCAGCAGCAGCTGAGACAGTAAATTCATGCCAAAACGTCAGACGACACGTTCAGAAATTGCATACAAGTTTGAAATGCAGACCAAAAGGAAGTTGCTGAACTTTTGTTTACTGATTGATTATCCATGTTCTAAACTACTAGTACTAGTACCGGTATTAACCGAGGCAAGCAAACAGTTCCGTGGCACCGCAGATGCGACACCGTCGATGATGACAACCTCTCTGCGCCGAATTCATGCATATGCTTGCGAACTGCATTGACTGACAAGAATGGGATCCACCTGCTCCACCGAGCGATCGAACAAGCGAGAACACGAATCAACTCATGATCATCGTCATCAATTCGGCGCAGCGAGGCTGTCGGTGCGCGAGGTGTCGGGCCACATGGCCGCGCGCTCCCGGAGTCGCTTTCCTGTCTTACGACCTCCGACTCCATCGCAGCCCTCCCCGGGCCCGGCACGCTGCTGGTGCGGCGCGGCAGGGCCACGTACTGACCTCACCGCGCGGCGGGTCCCCGGGCGCGCCAGTGCCCGTGCCGGCGAGGCAGCGGCGGCCACGTCGCGCCTCCCATTCAAAGCTCGCGATGCGTCCATCTCTTGCTCCGAAAACAAACAGGGGACGAGCCTGTACCAGCACGTGGCACATCACACTTGATTTAGACATAATTCAGTGCGTTCATTACGCTACGCATAGCCACCCCCTGATGGCAGTACAGAAGCTTCTTGCCGGAAATAATGCGTCGGCACACGTCAAGAATCTCGAGACAATTGTGGACGTCACTGCCAGTCTTACTACACGCGAAAGTAAGGGAGACAGCTACCAAAAGGCAGTTAGCTGTATGCCATGCCCATCTGCTCCTAACCGCGAACTGGATATTTTGTTTTCTGTTTAGTAGTATTTGCCTATTCCTGGTCGACATCAAGAAAACTATTGTTGACATGTACGCGTGTGGACTGGTGTGGGGGTTGACACGGCAACAGAGCGTGAGCGCGGGAAGAACTAGTATAAAAATGGTGTTTTGCCCAACAACTACTTTGATTGCGATGTTTTGTTTGGACCATGCATCATGGCGGATTACGGTTGATCATCTGTACGACCAGGCACGCCTAATTGCTTACAAATGAAGCCCGTACTTCGGTACTCGCTTACTTGTAGTGTATACATAACTAAAGCAGGTTCCTGGGGCCTATGATAATTTGTTTCTTCACGGCACTTGACAGCGGAAAAATCAGCCGTGAGCATCGCCTTTGTCTCCTTAGACTACCCGCACTCGTCATACTCTATTTTCATCCTCTAAAAGGAAATATTCTGTCCTAATCAACAAGATCTTCTCCTCTACATTCAGTTTCGTTGCACTCGTTCATACTCTATAACCATCCTCTATATCAACTATTCAATATTTTATTCAACACCTGCAACTACCATCTCCTTCATCTCTCTTCCTCTTTACTTTTTCACTTCTTCATCTTTTACAACTAATTTAGCAACCCAAATTTCATTAAATAACAATAGTTTTTTCTATTTCTTCTTTTTCTCCTTTTTTCTTTTTTTTTCTTTTCTTCCTTTTTCTTTTTTTCCTTTCCTTTTTCTCTTCTTTTTCTCTCCTACCCCTACCGCACCGCCCCCACTTCTTCCCCACGCCGCCACCGCCTTGCTCCTCCTTCCCTGTTGCTGCCGCCGCCGCCCCGCTCCGCCTCCTCCTCCCCCACGCGCACCTCCCGTCGCCGGCCCTCCTCCTCCCCCACGTCGCCACCGCCGGGCCCGCCTCACCCACGCGCACAAGCGCCGCCGGGCCTCGTCTTCTCCGCCGGGCTCGCGCGCCTCCGCTGGGCCCACCTCCCGCCCCCACTCCCGGCCGCCGGGCAGGCTTGCCCCGTGCCCACCGTCGCCGGCCGCGCTAGCCATCGCCCGGCTCGCCGCGCGCGTCACCACCGGCCACCGGGTCGCGAATCGCCTCCACCGTCGCTCGGCGGAGATCCGGCCCCGCCTCCACCGCGTCGTGTGCGACGTCGACGGCGTCGAGCCCCATCCCATCCCCTTCCTCCGGCCGACGAGCTCCGGCAGGCGCGGATCCGACGGCCGGAGAGCACGTGCTGCTCTCTCGCTCGCTCTCTTCTCCTGCTCGGCGCGAATCCGTTGGGATGGAGTGCGGGCCCCGCGCCACGTCGGCTGAAGCGTTTCGTCCGTACGCGCGCTTCATCCGGCGTGCGGGAGCGGGTGCGGGACGGGAGCGGACGGTTTCCAGGACCCCGGTGCAGCACTTTTTACGCCATGGTGATACTGAAGGACCGTTTTCAATATCCCAGTGCAGGTAGTCTTATGGGCATCAACTTGCCATGGAATAGGGGGAAAAAGGTAAGAAAACAGACAAGTAATCGCTAAGTTTCGCGTATACCCCGTCGCGCCCAAGCTCGATGTCAACGTCGGAAATCTGGCTGTGCGTACATTGACCGTAGAAAAAGAGCGTTTCTGTACCCAACTGCTTGGAGACGTGCACTACCCCTGCCAGACAAGTGTAAAAGCTGATCCACGTCACCCGTCCGAGTCACGCATGTGTCGCGACATGTGGAATTCAGAGTCCACATGGGACCCCGAGAACGGGTAACAGCAACCTAAACGGTCGATCCGCACCATATGAATGAAACGGGCGTCCGATCGAGCACGCAACAAGGATGGACCCCGTATCGTTACGTGCGCGGACTCCCCGAGCTTCACGGTGCTGTTCGTCCGGACCGGAGGAAAAATCGCCGCGACTCTTGCGCGCCTGCGCCCGTCAGGCATCAGCGACATCTTCACATTGTTCCAGGGAAAGGGATGGAGTGACCTCAGCGCCAGGTCGCCCGGCCGGCGGCTAGCGTGACGGACCCGTCGGCGAGGCGCGCAGCCACGTGCGCGCGGGGCCGGGCTCCGGACCAGTGCTTTACAACTGGTGAACGGAGAGATTCTGAGGCGACCATGGCGCCAAAGGAATTTTGCTGCTAGTACAACTTGCAGCTGGCGCGGTGTGGGCAGGGAGATTGGCTCCACGCCGTCATAATTCCCTCCTCCCTCCCCTGCTTCGCAGCGATGCAACCAGCTGTGCAGTTCCAAAGCTCAGATGTTCGCTCTCTGATCTGGTGTGGACTCACTTTGGACGGAGACTGGCCTGCGACGCGGGATTCCATTGAAAAAATGTGGTCCGAACGTTCGGAACCATTTCTAGAACAGAGACCTCATTCGTAGAGCAATTCAGAGCTCATCACGTGGCACAGGGAAAAATGTTTGTGGTCCTCCACCGATCAGGCATCTCTCGACCGACCGTAACGGCCGTATAACTCGAGTGAGTTGGGCGTAGTAGATCGCCTGGTGCACACGAGTATCCACGGCAATGGCATGCATCGGAAGGGAAAGGGAGGTTCCTGCGTGGACATAGGCGGGCCACGGGGCCGGTAGTTTCCTCAGGTAAGGTAGTAGGAGAGCAACTTTTGCCAAGTTGCGGCATCGCTTGCAATGTAGTAGCTTTCGTTGTGCGATTACTACTACAGGTTATATCAACTCAGGTAGCCTACGGGTAGAGATGCGTGTAGAGGCAGAGGACCCTGGATCGATCTGGATGCCGTGAGACCTTGACAAAGCACCTTGGGCTAATTATAAACTACGGTAAAGGCGACCTTCCTAATGACAGGGAAAACATTACCACGGCGGGATCAAGTCGTGCGTAGCTTAACCGCCAAGTCTGTTTTTTTTCCTAATGATTGCCAGCATTCCTAGTAGTAGTTCAAAGAGAAGGAAGACAAATCGTGCCGACAAGGTCGCCGTCGCAGGATCGATTTGGGAAGTTTCATCCAACCACTCCGAAACCGTTAAAAGGAAGAACGGATCCTGGGCTGGACGTGGACCGAGGAGAGAGGAGGCCGGGTTCTGCTAAACCAGGACACGGCAGCAGCTTTCGGGACGAAAGGCTCTCATCTCCTGAACCAGATGCCGCGCCATGTGGTCGAGTTCGCGGCGCTGGGCGCACACCCTCCAACTCGGCATCATTGCAACCAGGAAGGTAGGTGAGAGGCTGATGATCGTGGAGCGGGAGTGGACTCCGTCGTCGACGACACAGTTCCGTTCCTGGCGCCATCCGCGTGTCCCGAACTCCCGATCGGCGATAACAGTTCCCTCCCGGACTCCGACTCGAACCTTGCAACCGGTGTGTAGCTTAACCGTTCCTTCCCAAGCAGAGCGCGATCGTACTCGGCGCGACACGAGAGCAGTGGCGCCTACGCGGATTTCTTTTGGGGGACAGGAAAGTGTAGCCCATGTGGAGCATTAAACCTCCTTTGCTAAGCAAGAACCAATGGAGCGAGCGGTCGTGCACGGAGCGGTCAGAAGGTGATTATACTCGAGTAAATTTTGCGGTTTGCTTTCGAGTGTGCCTAGTGGACTGCACGGCTCACCCACCGGCACCCAACTCAATTCATCTGTGGCGTGATCAGGGTGATTTGGGGGCGCGGCGAACCCTGTGCTCTGCCTCTCTCTGAAGTTTCAAAAACGTGCGAGTGCCCGAAAAAAGACGTGGTTTGAGGGATACGGCGAAAGAGGGATACCAGATGGGAGGGGTGCTTGCGTTTGATAGTTTAAGGAGGCAAAAGCAAATTCTCCAGTCTTTTGAGGAAGCCAACCGTGATTGAGAAATGGAAAAGCAGAGAGGACGACATGAGGCATGAGGGAGAGGGGAAGCGTGAGCGGTGACGATCCTTTGCCTGTGCCTTTCGAATTGGAACTTTCAAAACGGTGTGGCAAAGGCAGGGGCGGGGATCCAGTCGCGCGCGCAGTGACGCAAATCTACCGTCAGTACACGGTGTTAAAAGAGAGAGAGAGAGAGAGAGAGAGGGATTGACCGTGTCAGTAAAAATGATGGAGGCGTTCCGGTACGTGCAGGGCATCAACGCGCAATCAAACGTACGTATAGAATCTCGATCAGGCACGAAAGGAAAGATTCAGCAGCCAATCAATAGTGCGTACGTGACGAATGAATACGAGGAGGAGCTTTATGTATTTGCTTCGAAAAAGAGAAAAAAAAACAGAGAGAGAGAGAGAGAGGAGTGTGCGTACCTTGGCGGCGAGGACCTGGACGCCCGCGTACTTGACGTCCCAGCTGAACTCGGTCATGGCCCACCCGACGCCGCCGAACTCGTGGGCGTTGTCGACGACGTACCGGAGGTACTCGTCGCGGCGCGTGGCGCGGTGCAGCCACAGCGCCGCCCACAGCAGTTCGTCGCGGTACCCGCTCACCGACGCGTAGAAGCTGCGCACCTCCGCGATGCTGCTGTCGTAGGTGCCACGGAACCGGTCCCCGAACTCGAACAGCTGGAATACATACATACATAATACATACGGTTAGCAAGAGTTGCGATCGATGAGCACAACCTCGAGGAGGAGGAGGAGGAGGAGGAGGAGGAGTCACCTGCTGCGCGTGGTGGAGGAGGAGGTGCGAGTAGTGCGGGTTGGATCGGCGGAAGACGATGGAGGCCGCGGCGAGCGCGGCGGCGGTCTCGCCGGCGAGGTCGGAGCCCGGGTTGTCCTTGTCGATGCGGTAGGCCTGGCGCGACGTCGTCATGTCCTCCGGCCGCTGCCAGCAGTAGTGGTCCGTGTCGCCGTCCCCCACCTGCGCACATGTCACTCTTCAGCCACGCGCTTCGCGTCAGACGCTGCCGTAATAATGGCCACCATCATCATTTCAGTTCATTTCAGCAGCAGTAGTAAACTCCAATCTCGGAGATGAGTGAATGAATGACACTGCGGGCAAGCCTTGCCTTTCTCGTCGCCTCCAGCCAGGTGCGCGCGCGATCGATCGATCCGTGCGTCTAATTGGTAAAAGGAAGTTGGTAGCTGCAGGAAGGGCGAAGGAGGCACGGCTTACCTCTGCCCAGTAGACGAAGGGCTCGGTGTGCGCCTTGACGAAGTAGTCGGTGCCCCACTTGATGGCCTCGAGCGTGTGGCCCCACTCCCCCGCGGCCTGGACGTCGTCGGCGAAGTCGATGGCGCCCCACGCGAGCATGGTGACCGTGAAGGCCATGGGCAGGCCGAACTTGACGTGGTCGCCGGCGTCGTAGTACCCGCCGACGAGGTCCACCCCTGCTGCAGCCCGTCGGTGAGGCCCGAGTGGCCGCGCCACCGCACGCGCTGGTCGTGCGGCAGCCGCCCCGACCGCTGCGCCTCGAAGTAGAGCAGGCTCTTGGACAGCGCCGCCCCGTAGTCCGGCGCCTCCTCCGCGGCGGCGGCGCACCCGCGCCAGGCGAGGAGGAGGAGGAGGAGGAGGAGCCCCACCGGCGCGGCGGCGCGGCCCCGGCTCATGGCCAGCGCCAGCGCGCGCGCACCGCGGCGTCTCCCGCTCTGCGTTCCAGCGCGGTCGGTGGCGCCGCGCGTTCGGGACTCGGGGAGTGGAGTGTGGCTGTGTATTGGCTCCTCGCCGGGTTTTCTTAATTTTTCCTGTCCCTCTTTGTGGAGGCTCCGTCCGTCCGTCCGGTCCGGTCCTCTTTATTCTTGCGTCTCCGGGACGGATGGCTGTCTGCGCGAAGCAATCTTTCTTATTGCAGGTGAGCCTCTGTCTTTCCTTCCAGGCGCGGGACTGCGAGAGGGAAATGATCTGGACGGTGGGCCCGCGCACGCACGGCGGCAGCAGCCACACCACACCAAGCAGGCGCATGCAGCGCACGCTTCCCCGCGACACGAACACGCGGCGCTCCGCGAGCCCTCGTGCCGCGGTTAGCCAGCTGCGTCGCGGCGAGCCATGGGGTGGACCGGACCGATCGATCGGGATCGGCAGGGGCGGCGCGGGGTGGTTGGGCGGAATTGACCTGGGCCTGGCGCTGGAGTGACGGCAGCAGCGGGCGCGTCTCCTGTCATCCTGCTCGTTGGTGGCGGCATTAATGGCAAGGGATCGAACGAGCGCGCTGGTGGGTTCACTTTGACCGCAGCCCCCGACGCCCACGCGGCGCGCGCGCTGGTAGCAGCCGGCCGGTGAGCGGCCGCGCCCACCGCGACCCGTGCTGTCAAATTCTCGGGGACCAGAACTGAACAACTTCAATCCTGCATGTCCGCGGGAGGAGCGGAAGGAATTACTGCGCGTACGACGTTGGTCGGAGTGCCCGGCCGGGCAAACCCCGATCGCCGATCGGACAAGCCGGGCCGCCTCCTGGTGACGCGCGCCGTGGTCACCACGTGCATCGGCGGCCGTACCGGCCCGTTCGGTTTACCCTGCCGCACTCGCGTGTCCTATTTCCGGCAACAACACGCCGCGCGTGATGCTCCAGCTTACCAACTTACCGCATGCGTGCTGCATACCCGGTTCGAGTTTAGCCGCCGAAAGGCAGCCTGTCTCTCCCCGGCAACGCTCATCTGAAACCTCCCGCTGATGAGTTTTCCGTTTCCCTGTTCGGTTGACTCGCGACCGAAGAACCGAGACGTGCTCCGCCCGGCCGAGCATGCACGCCGACGAGCGCAACCGGACGAAACCTGCCACTATTACGCGACACGCGACAGGTTTGGGCGCACGCTACCTAACCGCGTCCATATTTCCCGGGGCTGAACTGGCTAAGCTAGCTAGCGACCGACGCACCGCGATGTCGATATACATATAGATGGGTGATTCAGCGGCGAGGAGCGTTCGTGTTGCGCCCTGCTACGTGCTGCCCGGCTCCCCGGTCGTCACGTCTTATTCCGTAGCCACTACGCGGTCGCGTGCTGCGTACGTACATACTGCATGCTCCTCCCGAGCCAGCCGGCCGTGATAACGGCCTGCTGATCGAGCGCTCACCGTACCGGCCGGCGCGGAGCTTTCCGCCGCGTACGTGTGTCGCCGTCTCTCCGGCTCTCTGCTGGATGGCACCACACCGGCAATGCACGCTCGTCCACGCGCCGCGTCGCTTCCACATTTCACTGGGCGTGCGGTGCGCGGTCGATCCGATATCCGGTCGCGAGTGCCGCACGGCGACCAGTCGCGCGCACGCTCCGGATTCGGCCGGCGTGGCGCGACACGTCGGCCGCAAATGGACGGGACTAATGATGGCCGCGTGAGTGTGACGGTGGCAGATTGGGTAAACCGGGGGTAGTGAAAACCACACGTCCGGAACCGATTAGCTCCGGCGGGACTAGTCTTCGAACAACTGCGATTGCCCATTCAGAGCGGTAATAATGCAACCGCTGTGTATCACGTGTGCCAGCCACAGACAGCTTATGCTAGACGAGCGCAACGTACACGTATATACCACGCCGCGCCGTCGAGCAATCATATGCGTATGGATGTGTCAAGCAGACGTCATTCGGGACGATAGGATGAGCGAGCTGAGCGTGCATGGTCAGCTACGTGCGGTGCGGCTGGGACACCTGTTGTGTCAAGCAGCTTGTTGCATTGCCCTCGGATCGATTTCAGCTTATCAAATCAACATGGCAGGTCACCTCCACCTGACCTATACTGCTTAGCTTTGCCTGCTTCACTCTGTACTGTTCTGTAGTGTGATGGTGCACTTGATAGACCACCGACACACGTAATAGGCTTACAGGCATCGCATCCATGTATACGAGACCGGACCTAAGAATTCCAAGAATAAAGAGGGGCAAATATTGTCATAGAAAGCCAGAGGAAGCAGAAAAAGAGGAAAAAGAAGATGAGCCAAGGTAGCAGCAGTACTACAAACCAAGAATCTCTTTTACCGATCACTTTGCATTGCGGCAGGCTTTTGGCAAAAGCGCGTGTACGTAGTGCGTGCTAAATGCATGGCATATGTTTCTGCGCGCGCGTTCCAGCTAGCATTACATTGTAAAGTTAATTACCACTAAGCACACGCACCCATGCGTAGGGATGGCAATGGGTCGGGTTCGGGGCGGGTAGAGCAAAAACCCACCCGACAGCACGGAGGCTGCGGGTGAAATTTCCGACCCGAACCCGGACCCATGGGTAAAATTCCGGACCCGAACCCGAACCCGTCGGGTTTCGGGCGGGTCTCGGGTCCCCACCGGGTTTGTCACGGAAGTCGAGAGGGGAAGGTTGGAGAAGCCATGGCGCGGTGACATGGAGCTCTAGAGACCCGAGAGGAGGACAACGGGCGCCACACCATCAAACCGCCTTGGCGCGGCGAGCGGTGGCGGGTGTCCTACGGTCGGGCACAGGTTGCGCTGCAGATGCCGGAGGACGCGGGCTCGGGGACGCCGGATGCGGGCATGGCACCGGCGCACGGCGGACGCGGGCTCGGGGACGCCGGATGCGGGCACGGCACCGGCGCACGGCGGACGCGAGCTCGGGGACGCCGGACGCGGGCACGGCGGGCGCGGCACGGCTAGATAGCGGGGACGAGGGCCGGACGGGAACGGAATCCGCGCTCCGCGGCGGGCGGCGCCGGCGGCCTCGGCGCCGTGGCGGCTCCGCGGCCGGCGGGTGGCGGCAGGTTTGGGGGATGGCCCGCCGAATGGGGAGGGATTCGGGAAGGGGATTTCGGGTTGGGGATACGGGGTGACGGGGACTAGGTTAGGGTTAGACCGGGTTAGGGTTAGGTTAGCTCTGGGCTGGGCCGAATTTGAGAATGGGCTTGATTCGGGCACCCGACGGGTCACCCGTGGGTAAAATAAAAACCCGCCCGAACCCGATTTGTTTCGGGTCGGGTTCGGGTTCGGGTTCGACCCGTGGGTAAAAATGTGACCCATGCCCTGACCCATCGGGTCGGGTACCGCCGGGTTTCGGGTACCCGGCCCCGAATTGCCATTCCTACCCATGCGCAACTCTGTCCGGCCGATCAACTTAAAGCCGCATTTGTCAATGTCAACCGCACATGACAAATTGACAATGCATCGCTCTATATAACTTAGCCTGAAGACTTTTGCTTGTCGTGGCCATGCTAGGCACGCTTTTATTTTTATTTTCTTTTTCGGTTGCGATTGGATGGACCATGTATGTATGCCGCTCCTTCAGCGCCTGAATAATCCAGTGGATTCTGTATAGTTTTCAGAATAGTGAGGCCTTATTAGTTGTTCCGACAGGCGACAGCACGTCAGAGAGTATCTCGCCCTATTGTTGTCATCATATAAATAATGAGTGAAAAACTTTTAAAGTAGCATTTATGGTTTGGACATGGGAGCGATATGGTATTTTACGTCTCTGTACATTGTATTTCCCATGAATTTGTCACATCGTTTTCCGTCAGATGAATCATTGGGCCATTCGTGCTGCCCATCCAATTGATAGAGGCAAGCAATGAATTTTCAACCATTTCCCGCCCAAAATGGTACGGTGTAGCTAATATACTAGTAGTAATAGGATGAGCTCTAGCTAGTGAACAGCATACATATGCATCATTGTAATAATCAAATCATCACGTTAAGTCAATTAAAAACCAGTGTTCTAATGTGATGGCAGGTGATAATATATACAAATTAATGAGCAAAAAGACACCAAATCATTTACGTACCAAACCATCCGAAGATGCCCAGGAATTTGGATTTTATATGCATTTAATTAATAGATTTGCTAGTTTTTCAGTTGAGTGAAATTCTGCATTTGCTTCGGTCAGATTTTTGGAACAATGAAAATATACTATTGGAACAATGATTTTGTACTGATAGAACAGTGCAATTATATTGCTGGAACAATTGATTCTTCATTGGAATATTTTCATTTTTCCCACTTGTGAATAAAATTTTTAACGATTGGATCAAAATCCAAGAGTGAAAAATCTGAATGGAAGATTTGTAAATTTCCATTCAAATGATCATTCATTGGAGTAGGGTGAAAGCTACATAACAACAGATGGATGGGCATATTTAAACAATGGTCCAAGTCATCAGTTTGGGCCTTTGGGTCTCTCTAACCGAAATGCATAACTGACAGCTATGGGCGGATTAAGACGAGGTAGATGGATGTTTCCCTTGTTTAGCTGTTAGCTCTAGTCATGCGGCGAATTTAATCACCTGACCTCACATTCTTGGCCTATATAGATGTTTTTTCTGTAGGTTGCTAGAGGCGAGGAGACCTAACCGATAAGCTCGCGGTCCGTGCAGAACGGTAAAGTGAGAACGATGTGACCAAGAATGTTGCTGGCACGGACCTGGTTACCAGGAGCAGGGGATGTGCGTTTGGTGGCACGTATGCATCCAAACGGCATATCATGTGCTGCTACTGGTCTACTGCCACCACATACAGAAGCGCAATAATAGAAAGGCGTTGTTCCTACTGTCTTGAATCCAAATCAGTGAATGCATGGTAGCTTTACTCCGGTATACACTGCCTCGGATCGGAACAGTTCTGCGTAGGTTTTGAGCATCGATGCATTTAGAAGAATGACGACGGCCTAAATTTATCTCTGAGCAGGCCTAAGACGGGGTGAGATGCCGAAATGGGCCTACATTACCGATCATAGAGAATAGACCTACGTTTTCTGATTAGAGAGAATGGCTGGTTAGCTGTAGCTCAAGAATCAAGTAGTAGTACTCTGTATCTAGCTGGAGGAAGCAGAGACACTTCGACGGCACAGGGAGAGCCACTGTTCCATGGTCCAAACGACTTGACGAAAACAGTTAATTTGAGATCGCATCATCGGACTGCTTGCCTGTCCGCCTGCATCGCGATCGCGATCGATGGATCTGCACCGGACTAGAGTTGCATTGAAGGTACAGGGCCATCGACGAGTCGACAGAGCGTTGCCAGGAACCCACCACTCCATAAACAAGCCACGCCGGATGACCAGACATGTCCCCGCCGGCCAGCGCCATGTGTAACCGGACGAGGCGGCGTGCCGCCATGCCGCGTCCATGCACGCACAGATCGAGCTCCGATCCGGCCGAGCCGTTCGATCGATCGCCGCCACTTCACTTCGTTTAAGGAGCAAACGCGACGCCATGTCCTCATTAACGCATCATTGAATGTCTCGGAGGAACAAGAGGAGCATGCTCATGAACTCATGATACGGATGGGTCGTTCATCGTAGGAGCGTTGTATCATCGATCTGCTTGCGAACTGGGCTCCAATCCCGGCGACGGACAGATCGTGGACGACATCCACCCATCATGCAGCCGGTAGTTAATAGCGGTGTGCAATCCTGCCGCCGTTGCAGAGGAAGAAGGGAGCACCCGTCGTGCGCGTGCCTGGGCCGGCCACGTGGTTCCGGCGGGCCCCGCGGGTCCGTGACGAAGCTAATGCGAATGGGCCAGGCCAAGCCCTACCGTACCTACCAATCGTGCTAGGGCCGACGTGTACGTACGCGCCTGGCCCATGGCGACACGTACACGCCTCGCCGGCGAAGGCTTTTTGCCCGTTCCATGCAGGTTTTCGTGTCCGGGCCTCGCTGTCTGTCCAGCACCGATCAACCGGCGTGCTGCAGGGCGGGAAAACTGGCGGCCGGATTTAATTAAGGTTTAACTCATGTCTTATGGAGAAGGTATCAGAGAGCTAGCATCAAAAGTACTACGACAACTCGCATAATTTTAGCGTCTTTTCTGACGGCACACGTAAGATACAAACAACAAGTGAAAAACATGAACAATTACTTGAAAAAAAAGCTGGGCCATGCGACCCCGCTTATATTGATGATCGATCAGTGTCAAGCCGTGACCACGCGGCTGTCAAGCCATGCACTCGATAGTCACCCCCATTGCCGTACGCATCAAAGCGCCCGAAAAATCGGAGACGACGACGACGTCGCCGATGGGTCGATTTCCCATCGAACACGTTCCGCGTCACGATCGTCGGTCGGCTCGATCACGCACCACCGGGCGCGGCGAGAAGCGGAAAAACCATGCTTGCGATTCTGCATTATCAATCTGGCACGTCCCACATGCGAACGTCTCTTCGATGCTTACGGTTCTTCTCGTGTGTTACTTACTAGTTAACCTTCGTCGATCGGTTTGCAATTAATCGGCACGGAGCTGGCCAGCAGTGTTGTGCCGTAAGCTGGCAGAGGTTAGGTGACACGTCGCGCTCTTCTCTAGTGCGAGGATCGAACGTTGGCAGGTCGCCGTCCCTCGAGAACAGGAGGAATTCGACGCGCAGAGCAGTGACTGATGACATATCGAAGTGATCACGGAACCGACAAAATGCTGCCAAGCTACACTATACTAGCTATGCACGTTCACAAAATTGATCGTGCCAAAGTATCTCTACACAAATACTACACGAGCTACTATACTATAGCACCTGGAACTGGACTCGAAAAATGGTCCTGATGCTAATTTTTCACCAGAATCCATAGCGAGACAGCAAGTTACGACCATACCGTGTCGGCCATTTCTTCTATTATTACCTACAGCCAGATGATGATTGGATAGCTCTCAAATCAGAATATATAATAAAGAATGCTAGTAATCATTCAGCAGCTAGCCCTGAGCTAGGGGAAGACCAGGGACAAATCTTTTCACCGGTCTCCGACGATGACTGCACTTTTGTGTACCTCGTTAGCTGCCCGGCCGGCCCGCAGGGTCGACGTCGAAGGCACGTGCAGACGAAGCTCAAAAGTTCCTAGCCACTTGACTTTACTTCCGTGCAAACAAAACAAGTGCAGTTTCCATCGATCAAAACCTGTCTTCCAACTAATGCGTTCCTTGATCAGATCGTCCAAACGTACTATATGTGCCGTGAACTACAGTGCATTGATCAACACCACTCCTACGCATAGAACTTTCAGATCGGACATTGCTGTAGCCTGTCAGAGTTGTCGGTGTCAAGGCAGTTAGCAGCTGGCTGAAAGGAAGATGTCAACGACCGCAGTATCGCTCTCGACGAGATCAGTTATTGGAACTTGCAAGAGGAGATGCACGGGTCGGTGGCTCGGTGCATCAGCGCGTCGAAAAGCATGTGCTAAATTGCACCATCTCGGTGGTTGTATCGAGCAAAACGTTTTGGCAGGGATTAGTAAAGTATACTCCTGTCTACACTCTCCTGCTCAGGCCAGCGCCATGAAAGTGTTGATTAATGTTCCATGCATGGATTTATTAGGGTCTTTTGGAGCACAGCTGCACAGGGAAGGAGTCGTCGCGCTCAGTTTTTACGGAATTAGGCACTTCATGAAGGTAAATAGCCATACCTGCACAATACATTATGAAATTAGATCAGTTAGCTGGAAAAGGAAGTTTCTTCTCCTTTGGTTTTGTGCCATGAAGCACGAGACATGCCCCTTCAGAAAAGAAAAGAAAAGAAATGACAAGAAATGCACACACGCACAAGGACCAATTAATGACAACTTGTTTTGTGAGACGAAACGTAGGACAGTTTGAGACTGGGCTTTATCGAATCGTGACACAGAAGGAAGAAGATGTGAAACGAAGCCCATTACTCTTGGTTCCGGGTTGAGCCACTGTCCACTGAGATTGCTTGACTACAAAAAGTATAAGGCCCATAAACACAAGCATTCTCGATCTATTTTTAATGGACTCTTTTATTTCGCGGTTTTCAAAAGTAACACATCATTTTTGTGTCTTGTTCTCTCGAATGAAAGGTTTGGTAGAACATTAAAATATTGCTTAGTTAGGCCAGTCTCAGTAGGGATTTTATAGACAATAAATAGAGTGCCATGTAGACATTTTTGATGATGTGACGAGTGTATTAATAAGGAGAGAGGTGAAATACGTTTCATGAGGATGAAACTCTCCATACACAGTTACCTAGACAGTTTGTGTCTTGCATGTAACCTAGAAAACAACAATAGATGAAACTATGCATTGAGAGAGGGGTGTTTCATCCTAGTTTCAAACACTTTTAGATGACGTGTCACTCTAGGTAATTGTGTCCATGAAACTTCATTGAGACCGACCTTACTGGTTTAGGGTGTTGAGGACAAAAGAAAATATTTTCAATGCAATTTCATCTAGCTTTCATTGTGTTGGAAAGGATGTCCATATCCTTTCACCGGGACGAAAGACATTTCTTCTCTTTTATAATAAATATCTTGCCATGTCATCGTGTTGATGTGATATGTAATTAATTGTAAATGAAAGGTCCATTGATAATGACCTTAGTGTCACTACGAGGAGTGCATATCCTCTGCAATTATCTAGTAGAAGGAGTTTAATATAGTATCATACTCCTAATTTTTGCCATGTCACTAATTAATTTTCTGCCATGTCGCTAGGAGGAGTTTATTACAATATCATACTTCTAATTTCTAATATTCAAAGTGTTAAGTTACTATGTACTAACGGGTTATACTCAAAAGCCTAAACTGATAGAAAGATCTTCACCGATAGTTCAACACTCTCCCTCACGTGCAGCTGTCGTGGACGCAAACGTATAAATAGGAGCGACGCAACGGAATATGCGGCCACTAGGACTTGAACTCAATGCCTATAGGCCTATGGCTCGATACTATGTTAAGTTAGTATGCACTTACCAGTTGCATCCAACAACTTAAGATAATAGGAAAAGACGTGTAATTCACTTACAACACAAAATAATTGATTAATGCAAAAGAATTTTGCATTTCATGCACACGAGAGAGCATAGTGGAACTTAAAACACAAAATAATTAATTAATGCTAAAGAATATTGCATTTCATGCACACGAGAGAGCAGAGCACAGTCGTCTAACACCTGGCGTGCTATGAGTCACTAGTCGGGCTGTAGAATCGGGCTGAGAAAAGATCAGCCGAAAGTGTGGGGCCCACCACTGCTCCGTCACCCGTGTCATTCACCGCGCCCCCGCTCCCGCTCCCGCGCCCCGCCTCGCCGCGTCCACCAACCTGCTCGACGAATCGCCGCTATCATCCCCAATCGCTATGCCCCCGCCCCTCGCCGCGCTGCTGGTCCTGCCCACCACCGCCGCGCCGCGCTGGCCGCGGCCGCGGCCGCGGCTCGGGCCTCCCCGCCAAGCGCGCCCGGCCGTGGTCAAGGCGGCCGCGCTGCGGGCACTGCCGTGGCGCGTCGGGCTCTGGCCGCCACGTCTCGCGCCCGTGGAGGGCACGCCGCCGCCTTCCTCCGCTCCTCCGACGCCGTACGTGCAGGGCGCCGGCTCAGGTGGGGCGCCAGCGTGCTATTTGGTCGGTGTACTCATGCCGGGGTGCTGTTAGGCTAACGCCAATGTTGACCGTTCGTGACAGTGACAGGCTTGGATGCCGGAGCAGGACCAGACGACAATGGTGGCGGCGGCGACGGAGGCGGGGGTGATCTCGGGTGGTTGAGGGTGTTCCCGCACGTGCTAACTGCGTCCATGGCCAATTTCCTCTTCGGCTACCACATTGGGTGCGGTTACATTACAACGACATCAATGAAGCGTTTGATTGTGTTTCGGGTTGGAAGTTAGATATCACTGATTGGCAATTCACGTCAAATTCTACCCAGTACCCAGGGTGCTAATTTTGTTCGCTGCATCACATTAGAATAGGAATCTAGCTGATGTCACATCAAAATAAGATCTGGCATTCTGGCTGATGTCTATATCCGAATTATTTTCAAAGTATTTGAATGGCAACATTATTACCGAACCGACTGCTAGATGAACTTTGTCAACTGTGACATGAAAACTAGACTTTGAAGGTATCCTGATTGAATTTAATTTGTTTGCCGGGTTAGCTGTGCCAACATGCAATGCAACCGTAAGTTTTTTTTTTTTGTGCTACTGATATACTTGTTTTAGTATTCAACTTATGCTTTGCTGCATGATATGAATGCAGGGTTATGAATGGGCCAATAGAAGATATTGCACGAGAGCTTGGTTTTCAGGGAAATTCATTCCTCCAAGGTCTTGTGGTCAGCATATTCATTGTTGGTGCATTTTTTGGGAGCTTAGGCTCATCTTCATTAGTTGATAATCTTGGTTGTAAGAAGACCCTTCAAGTCGATAGTATTCCATTAATACTCGGGGCTCTCCTAAGGTATATAGTTTCACTTGTTCTATATTCCTGAATTGGAGTTTCTGGAGACCAGTGTACTATGTAGTAGGAGTATGTAGTTAACACGACTTCAAATTTAAACTTTCTTGTCAAAGCATTTCTGTTTCAAAAATTTCATCATCTGTTATGCCTAAAGCAATCACACAGTGCACAGGCAGATTCGTTGTACGAGATGCTTTTAGGAAGATTCCTTGTTGGCATTGGAATTGGCGTAAATACTGTCCTCGTTCCACTATATATCTCCGAGGTACATTTTTGCTATTCTGCAAATCATTCTTGCTGTTATGTGTTGTCATTAATGTATGGTGCTATGTGCAGTAGTCATATAATTAAAGCTTCCCATGTTTATCTTCACCCTTATTGCTTCATTCTAGGTTGCCCCAACAAAGTACAGGGGTTCTTTGGGGACCCTGTGCCAAATAGGCACATGCTTGGGAATAATTGCTGCTCTTTCCTTGGGAATACCTTCTGAAAGCGATCCACATTGGTGAGGCATCTATTGTTTGCATTTCTGCGTCTGTAATTCATGATTCGAGTATCTTTTACTGGGATTCTATAACCTAATGTTAAGTTATGGCAATGCATACTTGGAATATTCTAGAATATTTGGGAAAGCACAAGAGAGAAGATATTTGCCATGGAAGAGTCTAGAACTATTTCTTCATGGCAAAGTAAAGAATAGTCTAGAAACTAGATATTTATGTAAGGTAAGAAATATCTAGATATTAGGATAAGGATGAGAATATTCTAGAGCTAGATATTTTGGTTAGAAGGGTGTGGAATGTTGCCACATGGCAACATCCTAGTGATCATGTACAAGTATAAATAGGGGTGCCTCCCTCCCCTAAGGGGCTATGACTTGAAGTGTCATTGTGTCCTAGGTAGCATGGCAAGGTTGCCATGGTGTGCTAGTGTGTATGTGTCATGGTGAGTCATAGGTAGCCACCCACAAAAGAAGTGTGCCTTGTATCAAGTTTGTGTTGTGAATAAAGGTTGAGCTATTTTGGTAGAGAGTTGGTCTCCCAAGTTAGTAGAGTAAGGTGACAGGTCTCCGTGTTGAGTTTGGGTCCACGAAGAAGTGGTCTCACACCGGTTTGGTACCATTTCTAGGAAGTCGGTGTTAGTCTAGGGACATCGATTTCCCAACATTGTACCATTTCTACGAGGTCGGTGTCAGCCTAGGGACACCGATTTCTCCTACAATTGGTATCGGAGCAGGGCGGTCCGGGATCGCCAATAGAGGGAGGAGTCCGTTGTAAGTGCGGGGCACTTACATTGGTCGGTGCGATCGGTAAGCACGGGGTGCTTATATTGCTCGGTGGCATCGAGCGGCGCTAGAGGAGAGATCGCGAGAGATCACGATCTGGGATCGTGAAGAACACCGGTCCGGGACCAAGTGTAATTGACGCGGGCGTCGGTAGAGATGGCAGATTTCTTGAGCGCAGGCGATGGCATGAAGAAGCTCAATAGCCATAACTATGGTTATTGGAGGACCTGCATAGAGTCATACCTGCAAGGGCGGGATCTATGGGAGGTCGTTTCGAGCACCGCGACGGATCCTCCGGCAAGAGAGAGTTCTTTGAGGAAGTGGCGAATCAAGGCAGGAAAAGCGATGTTTGTCTTGAAGACGACGATCGAGGAGGACCTAGTGGAGCATATCCGAGATGCGAGAGACACCGAAGGAGGCATGGGAGACACCGGCGAAGCTATTCCGCAAGAAAAATGAGGCACGACTCCAGCTCCTAGAGAATGAGCTTGCGGGTATCTCACAAGGCACTTTGAGTATTAGTCAATATTTTACAAAGGTGAAGAGTATATGTCGTGAGATATCTCGACTTGACCGGAGGAGAAGGTCGGTGAGGCTCGGATGAAGCGGATCATCATCCATGGCCTTAGACCCGAGTACAACGGGTTTATTGCTGCGAGTGAGGGGTTGGCCAACGCAGCCAACACTAGTGGAGTTGGAGAATTTGCTGGCTAATCAAGAGGCATTGGCCAAGCAAATGGGCAACATCACCTTGAATGAGAGAGATGAGGAGGAGGCACTCTTCATCGGAGAAAAGGGCCCCTCAAGAGGGCGAAGAGAGGCGAAGGAGTGGACAAGAGGTGGTAGACGTTGCCTAATGGAGAGCAAACATTCGAGAGGAGCTCAACTAGAGAGTGAAGAGGAAGATCAAGAAGATTTGATGGAGAGAAGAAGAAAGAGAGGAGAATGCTTCAAATGTGGCAAGAAAGGACATCTTGCTAGGAACTGTCGGAATGTCTCGGAAGGAAATGTGGCTGCTACAAAGGACGTGGCACTAAGTGGGTGTCTTAGTGAAGAAGAATGGGATGCAGAGGCAGGCCTCACAATTGAGGATGATGAGGTTTACTTTGTGGAGGACTTGACTGCAAGTGACACTCTATCGTCCGACCAAGATGAAGATGATGAAGAAGAAGAATGGGACATGGAAGAAGGCTTCTCCATCGAGGTGAGAGACTCAAATATTTCTAATGAGCTTCTAGTATTTGAGAATGTTAGAGATGAAGACTTGGAGGCTCCACCTAACGAAGATGAGGATGTTGAGAATGAGGAGATAGAGCCTTTATTGATGGAGAATGATGAGGTTATTCATGGAGCGCATGAAGATACAAAAGTGCATTCTACGAGTGAAGAAGGCTCAAGAAGCAAGTAACAGGAATTGGAGAATGAGAAAGAAACCAAGTGTAAGGTATGTCACTACTGCACCTCCTCGAGTTACTTTGCCTTCATATAAAGAAGTGACCAAAGGGCAAGTATGGAGGAGATCAAAGAAGAAAGAAGGGTTGTCTAATAGTGAGAAAAATGAAGAGACCAAGATAAAGGCTGAGTCAACTTTTTCAATGAAGAGACAAGAGAAGAAGAAGGCTCGCAATGGTAGAGCACGGAAGATCCGAGCAAGTATGCATTGAGAGAGAGTGTTAAGTTATGGCAATGCATACTTGGAATATTCTAGAATATTTGGGAAAGCACAAGAGAGAAGATATTTGCCATGGAAGAGTCTAGAACTATTTCTTCATGGCAAAGTAAAGAATAGTCTAGAAACTAGATATTTATGTAAGGTAAGAAATATCTAGATATTAGGATAAGGATGAGAATATTCTAGAGCTAGATATTTTGGTTAGAAGGGTGTGGAATGTTGCCACATGGCAACATCCTAGTGATCATGTACAAGTATAAATAGGGGTGCCTCCTCCCCTAAGGGGCTATGACTTGAAGTGTCATTGTGTCCTAGGTAGCATGGCAAGGTTGCCATGGTGTGCTAGTGTGTATGTGTCATGGTGAGTCATAGGTAGCCACCCACAAAAGAAGTGTGCCTTGTATCAAGTTTGTGTTGTGAATAAAGGTTGAGCTATTTTGGTAGAGAGTTGGTCTCCCAAGTTAGTAGAGTAAGGTGACAGTCTCCTGTGTTGAGTTTGGGTCCACGAAGAAGTGGTCTCACACCAGTTTGGTACCATTTCTAGGAAGTCGGTGTTAGTCTAGGGACATCGATTTCCCAACATTGTACCATTTCTACGAGGTCGGTGTCAGCCTAGGACACCGATTTCTCCTACACCTAATCATGGGGCCATTTACATTTTGCACTCAAATATATATCTTTTGTTCATTCTCTATTACAAAGAAGGGTATTAAGTCATGATATAGACATTTTTGGAATATATTATAGAGATGTGGAGAGTACTGGACAAGTAATGACCTAAATCTTACAATGTTAACTAGTAAGGTCAGATATTCGTCGTATTAACTGCACATAGTTTGACAAATGCTTCAGATCTCACTTTTAATGTTTGCTAAAGCATCTGATGCATTATGTTGTTAACAAATTATTCAGGGTATTTTTCTGTTTCTAGGTGGCGAACAATGCTTCATGCTGCATCTGTACCTGGTGTTCTTATTGTCATAGGGATGCAATTTGCTGTTGAGAGTCCCCGCTGGCTTGCCAAGGTACCTTCAGACTTTCTTTTCTTTTGGGGGTGGGGTAACATTTTGTCGTGCAGGACCCTTCTTTGTATCAGAAAGCTCTATCAGTCTATCCTGTAGGTTGGAAGGTTTGACGATGCCAGAAAAGTTGTAGAGACACTTTGGGAACCTTCCGAAGTTGATAAATCTATGGAAGAAATAAAAGCTGTGGTAGTAAATGATGATTCACAGGCCAGTTGGTCAGAGCTACTGCTAGAACCCCACAATAGAGGTGCTTTTATTTGTCAGAATATACTGCTCCCTTTGCTCCTTTACTTATTTCTAATGGGTTAAATGAAACTAAATGATATGGCTATGATCAACAACGGCAAGGAGCATTTTTCTTGCATATGCATTCGTTTTACTCTCTTTTTTTTTGTCAATTGTTGTCCTGTTTCTGTGACATGCATCTGATTTGTTTGTAATCTGAGGCTTGTTAGCTGGGGACTAAGTTGCCCCGTTTTATTGTGTTGAGTCATTACTGAGGGATGTTGTTTAGTATTTCAAGCATTTATGTTCTGTGCCATGTTTCCGCAGTTTTTATCCTTGTGCCCACATAATCTAGTACATTTTGTAAAAGATGTGGAGTTACTCATGCATTTAGGTGTTTTCCTATAGGGTTTCTTCCCTGTGTTTGTAACAGCTAAGCTGCAGAATTTCTTCTCCTCTTCCTTGTGTCTTGGCCTGCAAATCTGAAATAGAAATATCCTTATATCTTTTGAACATAGACAAAAGTGCCTAATATTCAATAATTATATTATTGTAATTTTTTCATGCTCAGGAACTTATCCTTTAATGTATATGCAGTTGCATTGATTGGAGGAACACTTTTCTTTCTTCAACAGTTTGCTGGAATAAATGGTGTTCTTTATTTTTCATCATTAACATTCCGTGATGTTGGTATTACAAGTGGTGCTTTAGCAAGCTTATATGTTGGAATAACCAACTTAGGTGGTGAGTAGACTTTGGTTATCCATGTCATGTTTTATCACGACAATTCATGAATTCATTTACCATGTTTTTGAAGTTCAGGGGCAATCGTTGCTTCATATTTGATGGATAAGCAAGGTCGAAAGAAACTTCTGATAGGAAGCTATCTTGGAATGGTATGTACCCTATAAACTTTTCTTTACTATGGTTATTGAAACCATTTTACTGTAACAACCTTTTTGTTTTACTTCTCGGCAAAGCCTGGGAATTTTTCTTTTCTTTGCAGAGTTCGTTACGAGTGTATTATTTCTGTTCACACATGATCATCAACAAATTGATTCAACACTGTCGTGGTTCTTATGTATTCTATGGGTTGGGACCATACTACTCTGTAACCAATGTTATTGCACTTTTCCGTTCTTTCTGCAGGCATTTGCAATGTCCCTTATTGTGTATGGTATCAGCTTCCCACTTGATGATGAACTCACCCACGGCTTGTCAATTACTGGAACTCTTTTGTATGTACTTTTCTACTTTCTCTATCATATTCTTACATCCATTATAAATGATTCATTATTGTAGAGATGTTTATATTAGAGAGATTTTAGATTAGTCCCAAATAACTGTGAGCTGTCCATCTGATCAGATCTCTAGGCATAAAATGGGCTATTACCTCGTAGCAGCATACAATTAGGCCTTAAAATGAGCTATTGTCTCGAGGCCTAACATGAACTTCTTTCAGACGTGCACATATGTGCGTGTGATGTGTGAGTTAAATCAAATTGTTGTTTCGAGTTAAACACAAAGGGATGACGTGACACATGAACTTTCTTTATTTATATATGGGTATGCATGAGTTAACAACAAATCTTAATCATGGTCTTCGTTTGTTCATGTGTGCGCGGGCCGTGACGTGGATTTGGTTCTCATGATGTTTAGATCTGAGACTGGCAATCAAAACAAAATAATTTACCATGCTATGATGCTACGAAATCTGAACAAATTAACCTGACTTGGGACATGCCTCGTGAAGATCCACTTCATTTGCTCCAGTTTTGTGATATATATAATCGACACAAATTATCAGTGCTTCGTGATTGAGAGTTTCCTTAGATTGGGTTTGTGGAGAGATTGGCATTATTTTTTTCTGGCCACAAATAATCAACTATTAAAACTTTATCTTGCGACCTATGAGGTAAGACAACAACATTTGGGACTACCGTGAAAAGGCCACATATATTATGAAGAGGGAACACTGTTAGCAAATGTCTTTATGATGTGATAAAATAAATATGTTAAATTTTGTTGCTGAATGTATTACACATTTGGTTCTTACCTAATTAATCTGTATTGCACTCCTAATTCAGACTATTGGTTAGTCACTTGTTACGCTTTTGTTAGTTACTCGAGTTCATTTATGTTTCCAGCTACATTTTTACTTTTGCCCTTGGTGCTGGGCCAGTTACGGGTATCATTATTCCAGAACTGAGCAGTGCCCGGACACGCTCAAAAGTTATGGGCTTCAGCTTCACTGTACATTGGGTATGCCCTTTCAAGGGTTTTTATTTTACCTCAAAAACACTACTTTCCAGATTTAGTTTCGATATGCTCCACATTCTCATTTGATACAACATTATACTTATGGATTGCAATGTTTTCCAGATATGTAACTTTCTGGTGGGGCTATATTTTCTAGAGTTTGTGAAGAAGTTCGGGGTTGGAGCAGTCTATGCAGGTTTTGCTGGGATCTCCTTGTTGACAGCTCTTTTTGCCTACAGTTTCATAGTTGAAACACAAGGACGTTCCCTTGAGGAAATTGAGATGTCTTTGAACAGTGGTACCTTTGGTGGGAAAAAGTAAATTTTGCTAGTCCATTCAGATGAATGGATGAACTGAAGGTTTGAACTGCCAGAGGATTTAGGGCCGAGGGACATACTTATTCAGCCCACTACAGTTTGGCACTTTGCTATCTAACATGCCAGCGAGTATATGCCTGTGGCCTAGGACTACGAAGGATCAATTGTCTTCCATGACCTTCAGAAGCACTGATTCGTTATGACAGCTTCACCTTCTGTAGCAATACCAATTTATATATGAACCACACTGTTAGAAAAGTCACTTCAGCTGTTGAAACTGCGAGCAATAGATGTCCTTATATGTAAATAGGGAAGTTTTGCACATCTGTTGTATCTGTATTCTTCCACCCTTGTCTCTAATTCTTCTGTTGATCGAGAGAAGAATTTGAAAATATTCGTACTGTCCACCCTTGCACTATCAACACTTAAGAGCATGTCTTTTGTCTGACAGATTGTATTATTCAATATGAGATTTGGAAAGAACACGCTCTGATTTTCTTAAACGGTTTTATTTGTGGGATCAAATTTATACTCAAATAAGATGCTGTCTCGTCAGTCGCAAGCAGATAAGACAACAGGTGCATCCTTTGCTGAATGTTTGGCAGAGCAGAGCAAATGTCAACCGATCTCAGTGTCATCTTTATAGATTAGTGTTCTCGACCCTTCACTACACACAGCGCATGGTTGTGGCACGCGCCGTCTCAGACACGCTTTCTCTTTGCTGTGTGGTCTTAAACTAGAGGGAGAACTAGAGAGTCAATTCAGCTGAGTTTGTGTCTTATTTCCCTGGTCAGTTACCTATCTTGAGGCTTTTGGCCCAGCTGAGTTTGGAGTTGGTGAACTCTGAAGACTTTGAATGTCACAAATAACGCGAGGCTGTACTTTTCATTTTTCCAACATCAGTTACTCCATGATGTTGATGTTAGAACTAAACATTGGACAATATTTGTATTTTTGAAGGTATGAATCTTGTTACGGTTTTAAGTACACCAACTTTGGACTTGTGTATTCCCGGTATTCATATGTAAATGTTAAAAAGTATTCCTTAATGTAAGCAAGCACATGCAAAGCTTAATAACAACATTCTTGAGAGCTTGTTCTGTACAATCTGGCTATCTCGTTCAACCAGCTAAAAGTGTACTAACTATTTTATTTTAAAACCACGCCTCATTTATCATTTGCAGTTAGAGATTTCCAACCTATAAGCATTTTTGTTGCAAATCCTATCCTATTGTTTTTTTTATAGCAAAAATCATCCCATTCGACACAGGTTTAATTGATTTTACATGTTTTCACTGATATAAATTAAATAACTTTGATGTTGTTAAAGTTTAGACGAGTCCTTCATATTATTTTCATGAAAATGTATCTAATTCTCAAACTTTGTCGGACACCGTTCGAACTTTGATTGACATCTTTTATTGCATATTTTCTAGAAAGGCATGTTTCATATTATTTTCATGAAAAAATATATCTAATTCTCAAGCTTTGTAGAACACCGTTCAAACTTTGATTGACATCTTTTGTTGCTTATTTTCCAGAAAGGCATGATGATTCTAGTTCCAACATTTCGTGAGTTCAATATTGGCTGCTTCAAAAGAACAAAACCAAATTAAATTGAATCAATTAAACATGCACCAGCTAGGGTGATTTTGCAGCAAAATATAGTTGGTGGACAGTTATTTGCAATAATATAACTTGTGAGTGATAATCTCAAACTCCAAGTGATATATAAAGTGGTTTATGCAATTATCTCATTATTTTACTTTCTAGTGGAAGGGCTCTTAGCATAATGTCTAATGCTTCCGAGTAGCACCCTAGTGACCCGGTTTGAATCCCAGTGGGAGCAAATTTCGTGACCTAAGTATGAAAAAATCATCTCATCCAGACTTCATGTTTAAAGGCCTGGCCCACACTCAGAGAAAGGATGTTCAAGGATTTTCTCGTGAGATATTTCTCTATCACTCGGGTTGTCTTACCCTCTACCCAAGTCAGTTTTTATTTTACTTTCTATTAGTTGAAAAGCAAGATTATTACCTTGTTAGTGACAGCACTGGACCATCTGAATCCTAGTTGGTAACTAACTTTTTAAATCACCCCTAAGGTAGCCCAAGGGATGTACAATATAGGAAGTGGGTAATGCTGATATAACACCGCTGAAGCATGGATAATAACAAACCTAAAAGCTGACACTTTTGGATTATATACATCCTCTTGTTCCTTTTCACTTGTTTAACTGTCATAGGAAAAGAAGTACAAATCCGTTGTTTCTTTCTCTACTTTACTTTGGTTTCCTTCGAACCAAGGAGCCCACCAAGCTGTGATTAATCACTTTGAGCCAAATTTCACACCTTAAATCCTCATTTTTTTTGGCGTGTAAAAGGTGGATTCGGCATATACTACTAAAATTAAAAGTCTACCAAAGAGTTGAAATATCTAGACGTTCAGCTTTAGGAAAGACTACACCACACCACTGCTATAGTAAGGTAAAGTTACCGTAGAATGCTCCCTGCCATATATTGTGTGACAGACTGACAGTAACACCAGTGGGTTTGGGTTATAGCTTATCCGACCAAATTCTTGACATGTCATACCGCTGTTAGTTACCGACCAGATAGGATGATGTACATGATCAGCTGATGGCTTTGCCGACCCCATCAGATTAAAATCCTAGTGAAATGCCAGAAGCCCAGAACCAGCCAAGTTTGTGAATTGTGACCTCTCGCGCATTCCACACCTTTCCTTTTTTAGTACGCAGACAAGTTGCTTTATGATGATTTTTTTTAATTAAAAAAGTTGCTTTATGACGACAGTGCGGACGCATGCAAAACGCACAAAATATAAAGAAACGGAATTAACTGTGAAATATAATCTGTTATTATCAATATGAGATGAGTTTGGCAAAAATATAATCTGTTATTATCAATATGAGATGAGTTTGGCAAATACATGTCACAGATATGGGTACTCGAACGTTCGATCAATCAAATCTGCCTTCACCGCTGCGTGCCGGTTTGTCTTGTCTGAACAACAGGACCTATCTCTCAAATCTCAATTATCAATCTACACAAAGGGCGCATTAGCTTCCATAGCAGATCCAATAAGCTGGATCATTTGACTGTGATGAAGATAAAACATCGAACCAATTTTACTTTTAGCTTGAAACATCAAATTCTCCTTTTAACAAGAAGATGCACATAAATATAGAGATCTTCCGCCAAAACGAGAGCCCGGGAAGAAAATGAATTTGAATAGCACCATTAACAGAACAAAAAAAAAAGTTCACCGTCTGCCCAGTTACACAGCTCAATCACGTTCCAGATTCAGAGAATTCCAATCATCTCGTGGCACGACAACGTACGTCACCTTGATTTTTCTTGCATTCAAGGGAAATTCCAATTTGATTTCTCTTTTGCTCTGATCGACTGTCTGATTTTATGATTTTGTCAGTCTTGCCGTTGCCAGCCACTCTTGCATCATCTATTAACGATACAGCTTTTCATCCTCTCGAACAATGAGGGAAATGACACGTCTTCTCTACTTAGACCATCATCAGTCGCTTCCAGAGTTCAGAGAGGATCATGGTCGTTTACTTCTGCGCATGACTGCTTCTGCGTCCCTTCGGATACATCGCAATCAGCATGGAAAACTGCTCTCACCGGCCGGTGGTCAGATAACCTGTAGTTGCACGTTTCATACTGGACTTGTTTCAGGCCCTTGCCTCGCCACAGAATACGATCGCACCTACACCAAAGTAGCACTACTGTTACGGGTCACATTCACCACTCAAAAAACTCGTGTCGTTTAATTGCAGGATTCAATGCATCTATTTTGTGTGGCTGTATGTATCGCGGTTGAGATCTCTTCTTTCTCAATGCAAAATAAGGTGCAGGTCCTTTGCGTGTTCTTAAAAGAAAGAAAGTGGATGTACACGTCTATATTCAGCTGAGAGCTGACCATGCTGGCGCCCGTTTCTTCTCACCCCGCGCGCCATCAAAGCACCAGTAGTACTGGTCGGAGTTGGGGTGGTACTTGTAGGTGGGAGAGAACGTGATCGAGCCTTCTTTCCATCCCTCAAAATGCCGGCCCCTTGAGAACTCAAACAGCAACTACGGTGGTACCAGGATAGAAACGCTGTGATGTTTACACATATTCATAAAATGGATTAAGACGACAAGATATATTGATGAACATACCTGATCATTTTCCAACAAGATGTCCCAATTCTTGGCTTTCACCAGCGACCTTGTATCGGCCTCTTCCAAGGATATCCTATAATTCAAGTCACCCAGCAAAACTACTTGACTGCAACAATAAGAATGAGAACACAAGAATAGCATAAACAAATTGTTGGTATAAATCCGCCAAAAAGAAGTGACGCACTACATGATGCCATTTGGCAGCTTACCAGATTCTTGTTCTCGGTTGGAATACCCCTTCATTGTCATTTAGTAATAAGACAAGATATGTGTAGCAAAATTAAAATGCAAGTCCAATCAAACTAATAATTAAGAATTTAATCATTCAACAAAAAATAGAACCTAATCCTACGTTTAGAGATGACATTCACTAATTATTTCGTAGAATCCAAACTACTGGATATGCTTAGTCACCGATATTGACTTATCATATACTAGTAGATCTAATAGGCTTGAGATGATACGTTGAGTCATTTGCCCCAAAGTAAAACCTCAAAATATGAGGCCAACAAGCTGAGATAATGCACCTACTCGTGGTCAAGGATCTTCTCTGGCAATTTCTGAGTTGCACCACCAGGGAACCTTGTCCGTGCAAGTATATCCGCGGCATCTAAATTCCTCAGCTGCACATCCCCTTCTTTGCCCCCTGAAGCCAGGTGACAACAAACGAAGCAAAAGCTCGTTTCCTGCAACATGAATCGGATCGAGACGGAACCCTGCAAGATCAACGCATGCACGCATAAAGTCGTGAGATTGCATTATGGATCACTGGTTCTTTCTGCTTTCCTATACATGATGTGTTTAATTACCTTGTTCCCTAGGCAGCCCATGATACCCGAACCGATGCAAGACACATCCAGATGGTGAATGAAGGGCTTGAGGCTGCTTCTCACCCATACTGAGGTAAAGATGCCGACCATCTGTTTGCTCCTGATACAGCTGAAGTATTCTACCTGGGCGGAGCTCTCCATTGCACTGCTGTCTGTAGATGCTTGGTGTGAATCTGCCTCTTCGATAGTTCTGTTTTTGTTTAAAGCCCCAGCAATTAGTGACTTCCACTTTGTTGATATACAGCTCTTCTTAGGGCCAAGCACATTTCTTGCATTGAGTGGCACTATCTCTTGAAACCTAAAGCACCATCAGAACATATCTTATCGAGCTAGGACAAAACATCCCATCCACAAATGATCAGTGTGTCGAAATGAACATGCTTACCCTATAACATATATGTCATAGAAGTTGTCCCTTGAATCCAACATATCCTCCAAATTTAGATCATCAGATGGCACGACACCACCAACATTCCAGGTACTAGCAAATACCCTTCGTAAAAGGGGGAAAAAAGAAAGGTTGAAATGTTATGAAATATGAACACTGAACAGACTAGAGAACTGCAAGGCTAGGCACTATGAGTCACCTGTATATGAGTGTATCATTAGGTCCAGTAAAGGGTCTCTTTCCGAAGGTTTCATCAATTACACTTGAAACCTCAGAGACGGATCCGTGACCATGCGGCTGCTGGCGGTGCAGTAGCTTACTAGTTACTAGCCTAGGAAGAATGATCTAGAAGAAGAACCAACAGGTGTCATATGCTCCAACTCTCATAAAGAGAAAAAGAAACGAGCAGCCACTGATTCATGGCGGCTCACTGGTCTCACCTTTCTATTCTCTCCCATGTTGTAGTAAAGGCTATGAGGAGATCACCTCCGGGTCTAACAGCACCATGCAGGAGCATACACATGGATGGGCAAGTAATAGCCAAACGAGGCGAAGTGCTGAATGATATATAACTCAGCAAACGAGCAGGAAAAAGAAAGGAGTGAACTGTAGCAGTGATGTTGACAGAGTTGCAAGTCGAGCTTCTTACTAACCATCTTCAAAACATTCACATAGCAGCGCAATGCTTGTCAAGCTTTTTGTGGACTAGCAGGTGGACTGCCGGTTAAGATCTGAACAAAGATGGCAGCATAGTTTAACTTTCAGCATTTCTTGTGTCCATCACTCTTTTAAAAAGAACAGTACATAATATTTTAGAATTGACATCAGGACTGGGGAGAATACTTCAAGTGGTATAAAAAGTAATGTAGACATGCAATCCAGACTCCAGAGTGTTCTAATTGGCAAGCTACAATGTCATGCCTAATGGTTTGGCTGGGTAAGAAGCCATCCCTTGTTGAATAATAGCTGGGTGGAAAGAGACAAAGGCACACTTGAGCAACTTGCCTACCTAATATATATTCTTATTATTATCTGTTCGTTGAGCACTTGGGCTGCCCTTGGGTTTTTGGCAAGGCAATCATGCAACTTGTGTTTGAATTTTGCGAGAATTTGGACTCTTGTCCCTATTTGCATGTGTCTATTGTTTGAAAATTCATATCGAGAGGCCTCAAGATTGTATCACCCTTTCTGCTGTGGTTGACTGCATGTAGATCCTATAGGTAGGCTATGCTTTATAGACCTAAAAACAAGTCTGCTAGTGTAATGCGCTTAATTATTTGCAATTTTCTAGAGCAAGTGTGATATCATGCTTACCGCTGCCAGGTCCAAAGCAAGTTTGATGGTTATCAGGTTGCGCTTCTCTCCTTAGAAGGAAAAAGGAGGGGGAAAATTGCAAATGGTGAATCCTTGGGCCAGCTACTAGAGATATCAGATTAAAAAAACTCATTCAGTTCTATCCCTCTTTTAAAGTTCACAAAGAAAGTATAATCTAGTGAAGCAATTGAAATATTAAAACGGTGTGAAAGGGATGGACAAGAAAAAAGAGAGGAAAAGCACCTGTAGCCTGTAGGTGTAGAACTAACGCCCACCGTTCATTTTTCAGATAAATCAAATTGGCGACTGGCTGACTGCCTCATGTTTCTTCATTCGACAAGGCACCAGTATAATAAACTATCACCTTTCTTTTTTGGCATTATAACAAGGAAGTAAAGGATGGCCTCAGATCAGCTCATCAGCATATGACTGATGCTGTTCGTGCATTTCTGTTGATAGACTTACCTATACGCTGGCATGCATTCATGCACAGCTGTGGAACCTAAGCCACATCTGGCAGGATCTGTAGTTGCAAAATGCCTGAATGGGCAATATTGTTTTATTGATCTACAGTAAGATTCCTATAGAAGCAAATTGGAATAAAACATATGTGTAGGTTTAAGAATTAACTTGGTAAATATTCCAGATTCAAATATTTATAAGAGTGGAAAACTTAGTTAAAAAGTGGTCACAAGTTGGAATAAGACACAAGTATCAGTTTAAAAATTCCCTGGTATTAAAATGAAATATTCCAAATTCGAACCGTAAGAGTTGAAAACTTGGAAAATCATTAGTAAAGAAAAAAACGGTCAGATTTTCTTCAGAGCTTACCTTATGCCAATGAGTTCACCGCCTGAATCTAGAACTTAACCTTTCAAAACAAGACACAGAAGCTTGAACTTTTTAAACTTGAAACCCATCTGAGTATTGCTGGGTAAGTATGATTCTCACAATCTCATTTTCTATAAAATCAACAGCATTATTAAGAGTTCAATGGAATTTTAAAAATAGCTTAATTTTCCCATAGGAGATGTCATAATCCCGAATTGCCAGCCTTCAGGGCTCGGTCCCGTGTCGAGAAATCTTCTTTGTTAATGCAATACTTTGGGGGAGGCCTTCCCATAGGGCTGAGTTTTTTCTTTAATCTATCCCCCAATAGTTTTTCAAGTTCAAAACGGTACTAGATCACTAGATACTATGGCACTGAACTATACTACACTAAGTTTAGGAGATTTTTACTAGTAAGTAGTCCCTAACTCCCTACCGCTACTGTCATCACCGCCAAGTGAAATTAGGCGTTCACAGTATATCAGCTACTAGATCTGGTCTAGCTTCACATCTCTCAAGACATCCAAAGGGAAATGAAACGTTAACTTGTTAGCACTAAAAACACGTGATCACACAATGAGATAAGCTGAAAACTTTATGATGCATCCACAAACTTCAATGGCAGAGGGGCAGAAAGATACATCCCATAACACAAATAAACACTGACACTTGCAAGTAGCTACAGCTGAATAGCTGAGATCTAATATGCGATCAAAAGTTTAAATAGTATAATTGTGACCACAAATACTTGTCACCTCAATGCAGTACATCAAGCAGTGATGTTGTGGATAAGTGAATTATGTAAGCGTGCACATATCATATATGCAAAAGTACATTAATAGCTCTTTTGTTTCACACTACACAAATCAGCATAAGTTTGCATCATTTTCCTCTACATCAGTAAATTCACACGCTAGTAATACACAATAATTTTTAGATTTTCTGAAAGCGCAGAACTGCAATTCTTCAAAGTGGTTCCAACTGCATCGAAGGGCATTTCTATTTTCCCCATAACCATACAGTATTTCCTTGTTTAACTGATAAGCTAAAAGCTTATCTGAATTTCTCCAAATAAAATAATGCTGCATTTTCACTTTTTGTTGTTCAATATGAAGCTAGGAATTAGTTTACATAGTAATAATAATATTAAGAGATAAGAACTGTGGTCAGTACAAAACATGCCTGTGTTTCAGTCAGATTAGTTGGTTAAAAATGCTCAATAGGTCAGCTGGATGTGATCAAGTTCTTGTAATAAATTGTGAGCAAGGTTTCAGTTGGCATTAGAAATGATAATATAAGCATCTTGCTGCCTTATATAGATGAATGATAACTTCATACGGTGATACCATTGTCATTCTGATATACTGAGTGGACACATGTATCTCAACTTGGCATTTGTTACTGAACCAGGCAGAGCAAGAAATGGAACAGCAGAAAATGGCGCCACGGAGATCACCTCCTCTTAGTGCATAATACTCTACTTTTGCAAGGCACTTATCACAATATTTTCTGCATGTAATTAAAATAGATAACATCGAGGCATAATTGATCATATGCAGTTTAATATACATGCAAGTTGATACAGATCCTTCTGTTACAAACAACATGAAGAATGATGAGTGTTGGGACGGTAATAATTCTATCAATTGTTTTCATCTATTCATGGACAGTATTTCTAGTTTTCTACCACATCTTGCACCCAAACCATGAAGGAACAAAATGAGAAGACAAAAGAATATCATATTCTAGAAATATTCAATCTCAACCTTCCTCTTGAACTTTAAAGCATGGGCAACAGATAGAAGTTCTATAGACACCACCAAAAACCAAAAGTTGGAATCAGATATACTGTGAGGCGTACCTTCACCTGTGCCTTTGGTTAATAATTGGTTTAACTACTTTCAACCCAACCTGCAAGAGTTATAAGTAGATTGGACCAATTAACGTATGAGCTATAAGTAGATTGGACCAATTAGCATATCAGCAATGTTAGAAAGCATACAGCACATACACTAGAGAATCACTTTTGCTAGAAACGAGATGCCAAACTACTATTTGCATACATTTTAAAAGGGACACATCTAGCTTAGTCAGGAAAGTTGATTAGAAAGAAACCTAAAATTATTGGAACATCATCAAAAGCATACTTGATAAAGGGGAAAAAAAGGGGAAGACTGAGATTTATATCATCTTTGTCCTCCAAAAGCAGTTGTACAAATGAGTAAAACAAGTCAAGGAGATGTACATGGCATATTGAATATTCTGTATGTCACCGTGCAAATACTCAAAATGCCAGATGATCATAGAGCTAAAAGATGTGATTAAACAAAAAGAACAACTTTCTATACAAAGTTTACAAATATAAAACAAACACACACACACAAAAAAAACTACCACCTTCCAGATCCTCGGTTTCAGAAGCACCAACTCCACAAATCACACAAGCAAAGCAACATTTGAGAGTAATATGGATGTAGTATTGGCACATCAAACCATGCAAATGTATGATTAAATAATGTAGTGTTTCTGGAATAGTAATATCTTCAGAAGGAACATTCATCGTTGCAGTTTTCACTTATGGAATAACCAGCATGGAAATATATTTTTAACACCATCAAATAATAGTCAGTTCTGATTGGATATCCAGGGCCAAGCAGCATATTGGTAAAGGTGCACGTCAACCACACAAAATTCGCACTATGGTTACAACATTAATCCCTGAAATATACAGCTGTTCAATCAGATAGATGAAGGATAAACAAAAAAAAGATGGACAAAACGCAAGAATTAACAAGATTAATTACTGAAATGTTAAACCAAGCATTCTCTTTTCAAATGGCACCAAATTAATCATCTGGAAATTACATTATTTTCATCACACTGTAATATTTTTTACATCTCAAGCTATGTTCATCAATAGAACCAAAGTCAAGAAACAACCGTGAAGACAGGAAGATAACATGCTAAAAACCTAAAAAATGTAATTTTACAGTTATACTTTCTATACTTTATGTAATCCAGTTCCGCTGACATAACTCTGTGACTGATTCACCTCACCATCTTTGAAGAACATCCAGCCTTGCACTCAACCAATTAATGATGTCATTTGCTATATCATCCCTTTCAGGTTCAAAGAGAAGATCATGTAAATATCCATTGTATAATTTTATTGATTTACTTGTTGACATTGATGCTTGGTATAGTCGCTGGGATGCTTTCGGATCAGTTATCGTGTCAGCTGTACCATGAAGAACTAGGAAAGGGACAGTGACTCTGCTCAAGTTTCTCTGCAAATAAGATGATATCCGGAGAATTTCGTTACCAGTTCTAACTCTAATTGGTCCAGTATATACAAGTGGATCTGAATACTTCATCTTCAAAGCCTCTGGATCACGGGAAACAGGAGGTCCTTTTCTATGCAAAGCGCTAACTCTGTATTTTGGAGCTAACACAGAGAAAATTGGTGCGACAACCTGGTGTTTGAGAAATATTATCAGTATATGGTGTTTTTTGTTTCTCAGACACTAACACAAGATGTAGCAATTGCTAAAAATAGAGGCATAGAAGGATGTGATTACTTTGATGATCGGATGAGAAGGTTGAACATGAATAGCTGGTGATGTCAAGACAACACCTTCTACATGAAGTTCCACACAAGGATCTAGTGCTGCCTTTGGGTGTTCATGTAAAGAGGAAACAGAATCGGAGTTAGCACATGACTTATGTAGCTAAATCAATTCAAATCAGATAGTTTTGTTTTACCTTCAAAACAATAGCTCCACCTGTGGAGTGCCCAAATAAGAAACATGGCAAACCATGGTTTTCTTCTAATACAACCTCCTCGAGAAATTCTTTCTGCACATGAAGGAAATTTTAAAAGATAAAAAATCTACTCCAAAAAAAGCTGCAACACCATACACTTGTATTTATTCTCTATTAAGAAAAGTACCAGGTCACCAACAGCATGATCAAGTGATGAAACATATCCATGAACTCCATCACTTCCACCATGTCCTTAGGAGAAAAAGACAAAATACAACAAGGTTATCAGAAAAATTCAAAACACATCACCAATTTAATCAAAGAGAAGGCTGATACAAAATATGAAACCATTTTTTTTCTCATCGTGCTTATCCAAATAGCATCATATAGCAACTACTTAGAATCATGAGTCTCAACTCGAAGTCTAGTACTTACCCATCTTGTAACTATTATCATCAAAATCAAGAGTAGCATACATTTTGAAGCAGGTCTGTGTTCAATCACAGTATGCATATAAAACATGGACGAGAAGCTGCTGCCTTCTGATTCTGAAGTTCAATTAGTTTAACTTGAAAGGAACTAATGGATAATGATGACAAAATCACGAACTTATCATGGCATATTTGATTTTGCCGACCCAATTATTTTACATAATGGACAATAGTTTTGCTTCCTATATTGGAGATCTTAAAGTTTCTGATCTCAGGTGAACTTTACAAGTGGCTGATTTACTACTCCCTCAGTTCATTATTACATGTCGTTTTGGAGTTGAGCACGGGAATTAAGGAGAAGTAAAAAAGGTGAGTGCAGTGAAAACGAGGAGGAGAGAGATAGAGATGAGGTGTAGTGGAAAGAGGGAATATGGTATCGGGAAGAGGGAAAGGTGTATTGGGAAGCGAGAATGACATGTAATTGGAGAAAAGTGAGAAAGACTAGAATGACATGTAAATATGAACAGAGGCAGTAGATCTCAATTAGATAATTGAAAACAGTGGGTAGATCAACAAAATGAACACTTGAGTATTAAACATGACAGTAACTCACCTATCCAGTCCATGGCATACACTTTAAGCCCTTCATCATTCAACAGTTTTGCAAAATGGTTGTACCTTCCACTGAAGATCACCAGCTGCTGTCAGCAAGAGCCACTATGAAAAAGCAAAACTGGATTTTGAATATATGCATAGTATATGTATATACCTATGCTCATTTAGACCATGCAACAGAACAACAATGCCCCTACAGATTCGAAAGGCAAAATGAAGGATAGATCAGTAACAGAAGATATTCAAAAAATTAAGGTACAATAATACAATCATGTATTGTTGGTGCCATCTTATATTACAAGCATCTCCCATAACGTAGGAAGCATGCAGTACTTGGTTAAACGTTCTCCCTTTTCTATGAGAGTGAAAACAATTTTCCGATATTGTGCATTTATCCAAAAGAGCAGAATGAGCCAGCATAGAATGTTCAGATATTAAAAGAATTAGGTTTTTCACACAGAATATTCTCCAATTCTATGATGCAATGACAAAAGAGGGCTTATATTATTCCCTTAAAAAAGAAAGAGAGCTTTTTGTTCATTTGTTGAAGCAAGGTGCATGAAGTTTTATTGGAGAATATTTTATTTGAAGACTCAGCGGCATGACTCTCATGCCTTGGCCATATTACCCATGATCATACTTTATATTATATAAACAATTCTCCAACAAAGCCAACCCCAAATAGGCTACTTAAGTTAGACTAACTTTTGGTATAATTTTACATGATTCTAAATTTGAATAGCCATTGTACCACAGCTATTTGTTGATCAAACTGAAGCTTATTTGCTAATGCATTCATGCATAGCTACATCTACATCACACAAAAAGAGAAAATAAGAATGCTCAGTCAAATGGAGGATATATTCCTCATATTTGGGAAACCGTGAAGCAGACTAGTAGTATTTCAGGGTCATTATCATTACCATTTACCAATAAATCAATACAAAGTAACCCATGTTTGCCAGTTTGAGGTTGGTCCCCAATTGTTGCTATCCCCTTTCATGTAATTCAATAAACCCATAAACGAATGAACCACACTTTAGAAAGCAAACTAAAACTTAAAAAGTTTCCTTGTACATTACATGGTCTAATTCCTACCTTGGCTTCAGAAGGAACAGACAAAAGCTTAACCCCTCCTCCCCGACCCTCTACCAGGAAAACATGTACACCTACTACAGGACAACGCATTTTCCCAAAAGTAAACCAAAAAACAAAAACAAAAGGCCTTGAATCATGCACCTGCTCAAATCAAATCAACCCCGCCAAAGCAGCGCAGGCCTAATCCTCTCAGTGTAGTGTGTTAGGTTTCGATGGCCGACCAGCGACCACTTAAACTCACAATATGCAAGAGCAAAAACAATTCAGCACACTGTAGCACTATTAGTGACAAAAGAGACATGGAATGAACTTTGGCCTAGCTCCTCTATTCCGAGTCAAGACCAACAGCCAAACTGGTGACGCGGTATGACATATTAAGATCAAAATGCACTGGAAATGGTAGGGAGGTGTGAATACTTGACACGATCTGCGGCGGCCGGAGTCCACGACTGCGTGAAGAGTGCGTCGCCCCTGGCCGTCTCGAAGACCGCGAAGTCCCTCCTGCTCCTCCCCGTCCCCGCCTCCGCCTCGACCTCCTCCCGCAGCCTTCGGATCGCGAGCTCCCGCCTTACCGCCGCGTCCATCTCCACCACGCTCATCTTCCCCCACTCTTCCTCCTCCTTCTCTTCCGCTGCCGCTGCAGCCATCTCCGACGCGGGTGGCGGCACCGCGAGGCAGAGCCGCGATGGCCGCTGAGGCTGCCGCGCGGAGACAGGAAACGTGACAAGGACGCGGACAGCCGTCGATCGATGAGGCTGCCGGAGCGAGGGGCGCGCCCCGGCTGGCACCGGCGAGGCCGCTGGCGGGGCCCACATGTCGGCGAGGCCGCTGGCGGGGCGGAGAGGAAAAGCGAATGGAACAAGGCGACGACAGGGGAAGGGATCTCGGAATGGAAGCTTCCCTTGGTGGTTAAGAAAAGAAGGAAAAATGCCTCGTCAAATCGGGTCGTTATTATACTCTCTCGTTATTTGGCACTCGTGACGAAAATGAGTTTCGGGTTCCTCGTGGCGCTGGCCTACCGCGGTGGCAGCGGCCCCAACGGCAGCGGACGACGCGCGTCCCCGGATTCTATGACACGTTGGACTGGGAAGAACTGAGGTGGTCGCTTGTTTTTCTTTTTTTAAGGCCCGGATCGTTTCCTGTCCTCTAAAATTTAAGCATCTGTCACATTAAATAGAATCTTACTATTTAAGAATATTTTGATTAATTTAATGATAAAACTCTATTGACAGATTGGTGCTAATTTTTGAGATAAATCTAATGAGCTTAATTAATTTATGTTTTGCTAAAGTGATGCTACAGATAATCGTCTTTTAATCATGACTTAATTACGTCTCGTAAATTAGTCAAAGGGCCTGTAATTTATTTTATAATTAAACTTTGTTTAAGATCTTCATAAATAATAAGATTTTTTTAAATAACAGTTTATAAATTTTAGACCAAGTAAACGAACACACCCTTGTTTTGAGAGAAGAAGGTGCTAGCTTGTCAGTGTGTGAACGTGGAGGCCGCCATATGGGAGGCCGCCGCCCATATGGCCTACATGTAAGAGTTTCGCTTGCTGGGCCTGGCCCCAAGCAAGGCCAGCACACTAACCAGGCCGATCAACAAATTAGCCGGCTAATTTGGTGCCCTCCCGCTAGCCTGTCGTCAAAACTGGTTTGTGTAATAATCGTTAAGGTTCTCCATAAGACCATAAACTAAGCCTTTCTTTTCTTCCGAAATCCGCGAGCACCACCGGTCCACCACGGCATACGACCTTACGCCCGGTGTTTTGTTATAATTTCAGAATTTCTCAAAACCGAAGTACTACTTCTTTACTAAATTGTTGTCGCCGTTGACTTTTTTGTTACGTTTGACCATTTGTCTTATTAAAAAAAGTTTAAAAAATATTATATATTTTCTTATAATATATTTTATAACTAAAGAAACTTGAAATATAGCATATAACTTTTTGTATTTGAAGAATTTTTTGAATAAGGCGAATGGTCAAACGTTCCAAAAAATTCAATGACGACAATAATTTAGTAAGGGAGGAAAGTCCATGTCAAGTAAAATCACGGTTTAGAGAAAAGAAGTTTGAAGTGAAGTTTTTAAAATTCAACAATAGTTACATTTTTTCTAATACCATAGTTTTTGAAACCGTAAAACTTGTTACGAGTATATCCAAACACCTTTATTCCTCCTAAAATTAAAGTATTTTACAAAACATAATATTATTACAAAACTTTAAAAATACTTTGTATAAAAAATCCTTAGTATTATTTTTACTTTTTATTGATTTGGTTGTGTAGTTTGACTTGCCATGGCTATCCTTGACCTTTACGTTCTCGGTTTAGCTACAATACTCGTTGCCTTGTTACTAGCAGCTTGCACGTGCCACACGCACATTTCATATTATACTTTAGTGGTATATGATATTTATTGAAAATTTATATTAATTAAAAAGGCATAAAACAAGCAAAGTATTGTTACATGACAATTTGAAACCTAGTATAGGAAGTACATGATTTCATTTATTACAAAACTATTTGTTTTCAGAGTACGTTCATCAAATGTGTTCTACATAGTGTGGTGACTCTTCGATGAACCAGGGTATTACAAAGCATTGTTATATATGTCAAGGCTTTGGGCTATCTGTTGTCGTAAAGTCCACATACATACTTTGGAGTATAAACGGCACAATCATGCCATTTCTATAACCACAAAATATGACTTCATTCCGCACCTAAGACGTCATAGTCGTAGACTTACCTTACGGGTATATATTGATCGGAAGAATGATTTATCAAGGACATGGTGGCCTATGGAAGACATAAGACCGGTAGGGTGGGCCTACGAGTGGTGTCCGACCGGTATAGGATTCTAGAAGGTTCCATAAGACCGGTATGAAAATAGAGGCGGACAACAAGACTGAATTAATCCCCAAGAAAAGTACAAGACCGACCGAGTATGACTACGAATTGATAAGGAAGCTTAGAGATAGAGTTTCTAAATATGTAGATATTGTATCCAACTAGGATTCTATATGTAACCTTGCCTCTCCGGACATATAAGACGGGGCGGGGACCCCTAGAAGGACAAGTTGCTACAAGTTCTCATAAGTTCTCACGAGTTAGGACAAGTTCCTACTCTCGGAGATCTTGCAATTAGCAAATCACTAAAGGCAATACATAACATATAGGACGTAGGGTATTACTCTCGATTCGAGGGCCCGAACCTGTCTAAAATCGTGTGTTCCTGTGTGTTTTGTGTGTTGTACCATCGAATTCCACGCTCGTGAGGGACCGGGTAGTACTAGTGCCGAGTTTAAGACTCGACATTTGGCGCGCCAGGAAGGGGCCTCGGCGAGTTCCCAGCGAGTTCGATGGCTTCTACTTTCGACTTCGACTTCGTTACAATCTTCAAGATCCGCTTCGGGTTTCTCGACTTCATTCTACGACGACGAGCGGTGTCGCAGGATGACGATCGCCGCTGCGACGACGACGACGACTTGTGTCACGGAGCGATAACCGGTGCAGGACGACGATCGTCGCCGCGACGACGACGACGAGCGGTGTCGCGAGGATGACGATCGCCACCGCAACGACGACGACGACGACCGGTGTCGCGGAGCGATGACCGGTACAACGACGACAATCGTCGCCGCGACGACGACGACGAGCGGTGTCGTAGGACGACGATTGCCGCCGCGATAACGACCGCCGACTACTGCGTAACGACAACCGGTGTCGTGGAGCGATGACCGGTGCATGACTCGCTGCCGCGATGACGACGGCGACCGGTGCGATGATCGTCGTCTTGTGACGACGAAGATCGATACCGCCGAGCGATGACCGACGCCACGACGATAATTTCAACAACTTTCACCGATCGTTTGCTTCGACTTGGAGCGCCGCTGCTGCTCGGACGCGGTCCTGAGCATTAGCGCGGCTGCTAATTTTCGATTTCGACCGATCGCGACGTCTTCAATCGCTTTCATCGGTCGTCGGCTTCAACTTGGAGCGCCGCTGCTGCTCGGACGCGGTCTTGAGCATTAGCGCGGTCGCTTATCTTTAGTTTCGACCGGTCGCGCCGTCTTCAACGACTTCATCGGTCGTCGGCTTCAACTTAGAGCGCCGCTGCTGCTCGGACGCGGTCTTGAGCATTAGCGCGGTCGCTTATCTTCGAGTTCGACCGGTCCCGCTGTCTTCAACGACTTCATCGGTCGTCGGCTTCAACTTAGAGCGCCGCTGCTGCTCGGACGCGGTCTTGAGCATTAGCGCGGTCGCTTATCTTCGAGTTCGACCGGTCCCGCTGTCTTCAACGGCTTCATCGGTCGTCGGCTTCAACTTAGAGCGCCGCTCGCTGCTCGGACGCGGTCTTGAGCATTAGCGCGGCTGCTTGTCTTCGATTCGACCGGTCGCGCCGTCTTCAACGAGCTTCATCGGTCGTCGGCTTCAACTTGGAGCGCCGCTGCTGCTCGGACGCGGTCTTGAGCATTAGCGCGGCTGCTTATCTTCGATTTCGACCGGTCGCGCCGTCTTCAACAGCTTTCATCGGTCGTCAACTTCAACTTGGAACGCCGCTGCTGCTCGGACGCGGTCTAGAGCATTAGCGCGATCGCTAATCTTCGATTTCGACCGGTCGTGCCGTCTTCAACAGCTTTCATCGGTCGTCAACTTCTACTTGGAGCGCCGCTGCTGCTCGGACGCGGTCTTGAGCATTAGCGCGGCTACTATTGTTCGGTTTCGACCGATGGCGCCGTCTTCAACGAGCGTTCATCGGTCGTCAACTTCTACTTGAAGCGCCGCTGCTGTTCGGACGCGGTCTTGAGCATTAGCGCGGCTGCTAATCTTCGGTTTTGACCGATTCCGTCGCCTTCAACCATCTACATCTGTCGACAACACGGAGGTGTTGTCTTGAGCTGAACGCAATCGCCAAACTACTCATCGATCGGCTACATCATCTTCTCGCTCGGGCTCAGGGGCTACGTCTAATAAACCAGCTAAGTCGCTTTATACTTAACTTTTTATGTTTAAACTTATATAATGCGATCCTCATGATAGCTTTTTGATAATATGAAATATGTGAATCTTTGCCTATCTCCATGGTTTTATTTATCTTGGAATCTTAATTTTGAATTAATTTACCAAGTCATGGGCTGCTATTTGAGAGCGGTCGGTTAATAATTTGTGATCCTGAGTTCTAAGACCGGTCATTTTTTCTATACGGCACGATTTTGTTAAGTAGACCGCCGCTATGTGCTATACCCAATGCTGATTAGAGCCAGTGGTCATGTCATAATTGGTTTGTGTTGAATTAACCATCGTTGCTTGGTTATAGACTTGATTGATTGAAACAGGATGGTAAAATTTAAGTTTTCTGAAATTGGAATGACCGGTTATTAAAGTTGAAATTACATTAGGCATATAATGATTAATCTGGACCGCTGCAGTTTGCGCGAAAGGAGAAAATCTTATATGTTGAAGTAAGGAAAACATATAAATACCGGTCAAGAATATAGAAATAATTTGAGATCTGCAGTAAATAAAACATTGGAGTATTTATTTACATATGAGCATATTTATATACTTCTTTCATTATTTTTACGAGATACAATGGACTAAGAATTAGATTTCGACACCACTTGATGTACCGGTGCTACCGATCCGAGGTGCGGCGACAGAGGAGAAGTCCACGTGATTTGGATAATCACGGGGCTCTTTTGCCAATTGTGATGACCGGTCCGAGTGTTCGACGCTCGATCAGTTAAGCATTTTAGCCCGAATATATTATTTCCGGAGTGATTTATGCAACAAACCGAGTTGGGTTGAAGACTGCTACTCGACTGATTGGTTAACCTTAGGCCCTGGGTGTTAATCATTCGGTCGATAATAGGTGTGAAAAATTCGAGTTTATTGTGTGAATTTTGACGACTGATTTGATCGGTCGAGAATTTGAATTTGAGCGATATTCGATAAGCGGAATTTCAGTTATGACCGATGCGAATCACCAGGAGTATGAGATTTGACACCGGTCCGGACCGGTCGAAAAGTATGTTCTTGGCGGAAGATGTTAAGAGTTACGAGAGGAATGGTCTACGTGATCCGAATAATCACGGGGGCTATTTTGCAAATGTTTGAGCGGTTTGAGACATAGAGTGCCCGATCGCGATAACATTGGAATATCAAATGGGATTGTTTGAGGAAATTGAATAATGAGATTGGTTAGGTCAAAGACAATTAGGTCTTGCCTAACTAAGTATTGTGAAATTGGATGCCTTAGGCCCTGGGTGTTAATCATTCGGCTGATTATAAGCCTTGGAGACTCGAGTCGATGTAAGTTAATTGGAAAACTGGTCCGATCAACCAGAATTTTGGTTCTTAGTGAAATTTCACTAAGCGGATTATGAGTTCGAGCTGATTTAGGCGGTCTGTTATGTCAATCGGTGTGAATCTCCAGGAGATATGAAGTCCTGACCGGTATGACCGGTCTGAAAAATATGTTCTTGACAGAAATTGCTTGAGAGGAATGTGATTTGATGAAAAATAATAAAGCATAGTCTCTCAAGAAAGACTCTTGCATTATTTGTGATCCTCAAATGATACAAGAGTCGGGGCTATACCTAATTAGGTGCACCTGACCGGTGCACCGTGTTCAAGAGTGGTCTGCAGAGATCTCGGGAAGTGGAAAATGATGGAAATTGAAAGGCGCGGTCTGTATAGATTGCATATTGGAGGAAATAATGAAGAATCAACTAGTGGACTCTTGCATTATTTGAAAGGAGTTTAAATGATCCAAGAGTCGGGGCTATACCCAATTGGGTGCACCTAAGCGGCGCACTAGAAGGAAAATACTTTTGTTTTTTGCACACCTAATTAGGTGGTATGGAGGATAAATACCAATTTTTTGGCTTTTTGAAGCGTCTTGAAGAAAGAAGAAGTATTGCGAGAAGATTGGAGTTCTTTTTAATTTAACATTGGAATCGGACTCGAAGACTGGTCGGTCTTATTCAATGTCAAATCAAAGAGGCTGCTTGTCGTAGACTTACCTTACGGGTATATATTGATCGGAAGAATGATTTATCAAGGACATGGTGGCCTATGAAAGACATAAGACCGGTAGGGTGGGCCCACAGAGTGGTGTCCGACCGGTATAGGATTCTAGAAGGTTCCATAAGACCGGTATGGAAATAGAGGCGGACAACAAGACTGAATTAATCCCCAAGAAAAGTACAAGACCGACCGAGTAGGACTACGAATTGATAAGGAAGCTTAGAGATAGAGTTTCTAAGTATGTAGATATTGTATCCAACTAAGATTCTACATGTAACCTTGCCTCCCCGGACATATAAGGCGGGGCGGGGACCCCTAGAAGGACAAGTTCCTACAAGTTCTCATAAGTTCTCACGAGTTAGGACAAGTTCCTACTCTCGAAGATCTTGCAATTAGCAAATCACTAAAGGCAATACATAACATACAGGACGTAGGGTATTACTCTCGATTCGAGGGGCTCGAACCTGTCTAAAATCGCGTGTTCCTGTGTGTTTTGTGTGTTGCACCATCGAATTCCACGCTCGTGAGGGACCGGGTAGTACTTAGTGCCGAGTTTAAGACTCGACAGTCAATTCTTTTGAACAATGATGAGTGTAAGACATAGTTTAAAAGATCACGGAAAAAATCATAACCAAGTCCGATGCACTAATCTTATAACCAAGTCCGATGCACTAATCTTACCCGACAATTTCGATCCTAGTTGCTAGCCTATGCTGCAATGTGGAAGATCTTTATAGGAAAATAAAAAGAAAAATACGGAGAACAGCTAGCTACGGCTACTAATCCACAAGTTGTTCTAGCTGACCCATCCACGGCCATGGCAATGATGAACAGAAACGAGAGCGCTTGCGAGCATCTAACAATGGAGCAGTTGCTCACTTGCAAGTGTTGGGCGGAGTCCGGTGACACGTCGCCAGGAGAAGAAGGGGCAAATGATCCAACAACTTGGTGATGTCCACGATTCGAAGTAACAGCGCGAGCGAGTGCATCCTTCCGACATGATGGCATTTCCATAGATATCTGCATGTATTCGTGGCACCGAACGTGGAAGAGGACGGTAAGAATGAAATGATAACAAATTGAGGGGATGCTCACCGGTATAGATGCAGGCGTCGGTGATGGCAACCACGGACATCTCCGATTGACGTCCGGTGGTGATAGTAGAGGATGGCAGGGTCTCATTGCAATCAATCTATTCAATAAAGCCGACCTGGATCTCAGCGAAACAAAATGGGGAGAATAAAATAGAGAAAAGAGAGAAGATGACATATAGGCATTCAAGATCACCTGTTCTACCCTAACAAGTAATCGATCAACTTCAACAAATCTATGCCTCATATGTTTGATGAGCACTGCTCCATCGACAACCTCATCGAGGCCTCGGACACTCGACGGCCTCCATAGATTGCAACTCGCGAAACCTCGGCGATGATCGAAGAAGAAGGTTGCTGCCATCTCGCTGAGCAACAATTTATGGTATTGTTCAATATACTACCACCACATCAATGGAGATGTGTGAATACAAGGATGGAAAATTAGATTGACAAAGTGTCTAAATAAACTCATCGATCGCAGGTAGGTGCTAGATGCCGGTAGCACGTTGTTTTAGATGCCGCTGATTGCAGTTTAGGCCGTGACGGTGCAAGACGTTGCTGAAAGGAACCATTTGCTAACTTCCTCTCGATCGATGGACGATCCGGCTATCGGAAGGGGAGAGAAAACCTCGAATTAATAGGCAGGAGAGGAAATATTGCAGGCATGGACTATGGAAAGAGAACCCGGAGTTGAATTGTCCCTTGTGTTGTTTCTGGAAAGCGTGAATATAGCAATCAAATTAATCTGTGAAACTTGAGAGTTATTGTCATTGATATGTGAATAAAATATGCTCGTGACCATGCGTCATGAGTTAAGGAAATCCAAAGGAGAGATTCCATATGGGGTAGACAAAAGAAAGGAAATTGACTGACGCTGATGAGGATAATTGCGAGCGTGATTTTAGGGTGGGTACATGCATGGGTTAGATCATGCCAGGGCGAAAAAAGTCGACATGCATGTGACGGAACACAACTAAACATGTGTCAAACGCATTTCATGAAACGGTGTTTCATGTCGGAACGCGGGCCCAATCCTAATCCGGTGGTTGAGAAAGGATTTAGTAGTTCAGATCAAGAGTGATTTAGGAAATAGGTAGATGTTCGCAGGGTAACATAAAAATCACATGAAGTTTAATCTTTATAGTATAGATAATCGGAAGAAGAGCTCCACGCAACCGGCGAGGGCCGGCCAACGGCTCTTACCTGCACGCGCATCGACCCGGTCCATGTTCCACCTGGCGGTCCGATATGGGACGGGACAATCCAACCCGGCCTTGCCGACCGTTGTGCCTACCGCGAGGCCCAATGCACAAGGCCGGCTAGACTCGGTTCACGAAAGACTCGGAGTCGGAGCCTTCTCCTCCCTCCTTTAACGCAAAGCCGCGCATCAAACCGCCCCCACCATTCTCGCTAATAATCAGCCACCCCGAGCCGGCCGTATCGAACCGAATCGAATCGCCGGGAGCGCGCACGATCACCGGCGATGGCCAGCCTCACCTTGCCGCCGGTGCCGCCCAACCCGCGCCAGGACGCCATCGACCTCCACAAGGCCTTCAAAGGTCCGCCACTACTTTCCCCATCATTGGCTTGTCGCCGCCTAAATTTCCGTCCGCCACGGAATTCCCCGGTCGCGTCGCCGCGCCGCTGTTCGATTCTCGGGTAGGGGGTTTACGCTGGACGAGAGAATACCGGTCTCAAGCGGTTGTAGCCTGGGTCTCGACAGCCGTTTGTTACGGTCGTCTGTCCTGGTTAGGTTATCATTGCGTGGGATGAGGTCACGAGTTAGTTGAGCAGCCGAATGAACGTTTCCGCTTCGTTTTGCTCCCTCGGGGGTTCTTGTGGTTGAATTCAAAGGGCGGATGGGGAGATGGTGGTGTTTACAGTCCGAGTTACTCTTCGTGATCTAAGGGTAATCGTTAGCCTTATATTGACCTAGGGCACTTCCTATAGGTTTCAATGGACTGTGGTAGCCAGGTTGTGAATTCTAATGTTGTCACGTCTTCCAAGTTGGGTGAAGTGGTGGTGATTTCTCCTCGATAGGGACCTTTTTTTTCGCTGTCTATAAATTGGAGTCAAGTGGATTTTGGATTGATACAGGTCAAAGATTAGGGGAAAGTGTTGTAACCTTGAAAAATCAGGATTCAGGTCCGGCGGTCAAAGGCACACAAGTTTAATTTCCGGAAACTGACGGTTACTATATAAATATATAAGTTGGTCTATCATTGCCAATAAAAATGTTGAAATTTAAGGCTCTCAGACATAAGTATTTTATATGAGGCCGTTATGCTTTAATTTCTGCACGTTTTTTTTGTGTGTGTGATTAAGTTACCCCATGGCTGGTTCATAACTTGATATGTATCTTGTAATTTTTTTATTTGATTAGTCCATGTCTGCTGTTTACCCATCCCTTTCTTCGGATATCTGAATGTTTTTAGAATAGCTTTGGAGAGCCAACTGCGAAAAAGAAATAAGCCAGAAAATCAAGTTTCCCACACTTGTCTTGCAAGTATTTTTGCAATGGATGAACTACTTTTGATTATAAAACCAATTTCGTAACTGAAGAGTTTCTTTCCTTAATTTTTTAACTACTTTTGCTATTTTTAACTTTTCGACAGCTTGAATGTGCAACTTTGACCATTACCTCTTGTAACTTTCATCACTAAAGGATTCTAATATTGTAAATGTGATACTTTAGATTGTTATAATTGCCAATTCAGGTTGTTTCCTTTTTTCTTGTTAGTGTTTTTAAGCATATTTTGTGAACTGTTACTTCAATAAAATTCGTATATAGAGCCATTTGGGCTTTGATACACTCAAATGATGTATGGCTGCTGTTAGCTAGTGAGCATAAGTAGTCGAACTCAAAATAGGGATTGAACTTCAAACCTCAATATTTATTTACCATTACCTTTCATTACCTATTGGAAGGTTAGTATTAACGTGCTGACTTTCCTTTTGATTTGGACATGTTTGATGGTCTTCCAGGGTTTGGCTGTGATAGTACTGCAGTAATAAATATACTTACTCACCGTGACACGGTGCAACGTGGGCTCATTCAACAGGAATATAGGACTATGTATCATGAGGAACTCTCCCAGCGAATTTCATCTGAACTCAGTGGAAACCACAAGGCACGATAAGTTCTTAAAGAGTTCTTCTCTGTATAGAATAAATCAAATTTATGGGCTGGCTTGGTCAATTGAACTATAGTTTCACAGTGTAAAAATGACGGTTTAAATTGGTTATTCCTGCAAATGCTACTCAAAAAGTTCATTTTGTTAAGTATACGACTAACTTTGTTTTATGTGATGCCAGAAAGCAATGTCGCTGTGGATTCTTGATCCTGCTGGACGTGACGCAACAGTTTTGAGAGAAGCTCTGGGTGGTGACACTATTGATCTGAAAGCAGCCACTGAGATAATATGTTCCAGAACACCATCACAGTTGCAAATAATGAAACAGACTTATTTTGCAAGATTTGGTACTTATCTTGAACATGACATTGGTCACCATGCAACTGGCGATCACCAGAAGGTTCTGATTCTTATTACAGTTCCCATCTTTGCCTTTGTTTTATGTTCTCTCCTGATACATGAAAGATGCTGAAACTGCTTCCATTCTGTTCAGGACTTGTAAGTTTTAGATAGCCCAGCTTTTGGAACACAGAAATTTTGCTATAATTTTTCTTTGAAATTTTCTCCACATGCCAAGGATAATCTCTTATCATGATCCTGCCATGGTGGGTTGGGTGACACATGCTAGGCATACAAGGGATACATGAAGTTACCCAGTGGCCTGTAGGAATATTTTTTTCCTCATGGACAACATTGCGATGGCTGAGAAGTTGGTTTTATTTCTTATTAGTGATGATGATTCCCTTTTATACTTTTACCGTAAGTGTTGATTCATAAAGATCTAGCATGGCTTTATCTATCCAATTTTCAACTGTATAATATATATTTCAGCTTTTGCTTGCCTATGTGGGGATTCCACGCTATGAAGGCCCTGAGGTTGATCCTACCATAGTGACACATGATGCTAAGGACTTGTACAAAGCTGGTGAGAAAAGGTTGGGCACAGATGAGAAGACCTTCATCCGCATTTTCACTGAACGCAGTTGGGCACATGTTGCAGCTGTTGCTTCTGCTTACCATCATATGTATGACCGAAAATTGGAGAAGGTAAACAGTTTTGTTCAGTTCCCTTTTCCCAATAACATTTGTGTTTTCTTGGAAGTTTGTCACAGGTTGTTGTTTGTATATTATATATAGGTTATCAAGAGTGAAACATCTGGAAACTTTGAAGTTGCACTTTTAACTATCCTCAGATGTGCAGAGAGTCCAGCTAAGTATTTTGCTAAGGTATCACCCTCATGCTATCACACTAAAGATATTTGTACTTCCGAAATTCTGTACAGGTATCACAGGCAAACATTTTGAATAGATGGTACAGTAAATTGTACACAGTATGTTTCCTGTTAGATATGGCAATGCAATAGACAGCATGGACTGTATGCTCATTTCTTCAGGAGCTTATTTTAGTGAAACAACATGGTGAATACTATACTGAAATACTGCTAGATCTATCTGGTTGATCTTAGTCCTTTGTGTTTCTTAATTTTAATTTTACGTATGTACGTTGTTGGTGGAAGGTATTGTTTTCTGTGAATGTTGTCTAATAAGCTCAGGCTAGATTGCTCTAGTATCTTCTGTTTAGGCCCCTTCTCGACTGTCAATGGGATATATAGTTAAATTGAAGTCACGCAGCATATTGTTCCAGTGTTCGTGGTTTTCTCTTTGTGCAGACTCATTATATGTAAAAAAAAACTACCCGTTTCATCTTTAATCAAATGTCTACTGTTTACCATATATAAGAACTGATTTTTTGTAGTTAATTTCCTGATGTATGCTCATTTCTTCAGGAACTTATTTTAGTGAAACAACATGGTGAATGCTATACTGAAATACTGCTAGATCTATCTGGTTGATCTTAGTCCTTTGTGTTTCTTAATTTTAATTTTACGTATGTACGTTGTTGGTGGAAGGTATTGTTTTCTGTGAATGTTGTCAAATAAGCTCAGGCTAGATTGCTCTAGTATCTTCTGTTTAGGCCCCTTCTCGACTGTCAATGGGATATATAGTTAAATTGAAGTCACGCAGCATAGTTTTCCAGTGTTCGTGGTTTTCTCTTTGTGCAGACTCATTATATGTAAAAAAAACTACCCGTTTCATCTTTAATCAAATGTCTACTGTTTACCATATATAAGAACTGATTTTTTGTAGTTAATTCTTGCAATGATATTTTCTCTGGATGGTGACAAATTTTAGGTCTTACGGAAGTCCATGAAAGGTCTTGGTACCGATGACAAAACACTTATCAGGGTTGTTGTAACAAGGACTGAGATTGATATGCAGTACATCAAGGCAGAGTACCACAAGAAGTACAAGAAGACACTTGCTGAAGCTATCCAGTCTGAAACATCAGGAAATTACCGGACATTCCTCCTCTCGCTTGTCGGCCCTGGCCATTAGGTTTGTTGTCTGGAGTTTCTGTGATTATGACATTTTCAGACTGATCTCATATTCACTCTTGTGCTCTCTTCTTTCCTCATCAGGCTATGCCAACCATGGGACTTACTACTCCACGACGACCTACCAGAAATGTATTATATCCCCATGCCTTTGTCGTGAACTTGTCTGACTGCTACCTGTGTGTTCCTAGTATGCTTATCTAAGCCATTCGTGTATATATACCTGGATCTGGGAGTTTTAAGTTGGATAAATCTGGACGTGGCACTAGAGATGTTGCCGAGGCTTGTGTTTCCATAAAAACCAGTATGTAATGTCATGTTCATGTGTCCTCGGCCCATCTCGCTCATCACTGATTGCATTTCCCTTCTTTCGTGCCCTGTCTCCTATGCTCTTTCACAAAGGGGACCTAGCAGGTCCTGTAATACTAAGAGCTTTCCTTTTTGCATTCAACGATTAATATAGATGCAGCTGTTCAAGAAAATGTTCAAACTGAACATATGCTGGTACTAGGTATAAGCATTAAGCGGTAGGCTGAATTGACCTAAAAATATTGCAAGAGTCTAGTAGAGTCGCATCACATATCCAGGTCTTGTGCGGCTGCCGCGGCCGGCGGCAGACCGGGAACGGGTGCACCCGGCGCGGTGGCGGTCACCCTCTTGAGCAGCTGGAGCAGAGCCCGCGCCACATGAATGGCCGGGCCGGCGCCAGCACCGGCGGTGATGCTCCCGACGAACTCGGCGTGCGCCCGCGTGGCCGCCTCCAGCCCGACGCCGCGCCGCGCGGCGCTCGTCCTTGATCGCCTCCGCGCACAGGCCGCACACCCACGCCCCGCAGAACTGCGCCGCCACCCGGGCCACGTACCGCGCCGTGCACTCCTCACCGATGCCACAGCACGCGCACGTCGCCACCTCCACTGTCTCGGCGCCGCTGCCCTCCATCGCTCGGCTAGCTTGTTGCCTCCTGCAGGGGACCTGAGAAGTTCGGCGTGCACCGATCCCTCGCTCTGTGTCACTGTAGGTTGCTAGGAATGTGAAAGTGTTGAAGGCCGCTTTGCCAGCAGCAGGCTCAGCCCAAGGTCTTCCAACCATGCATCGAGCAAGTGAGCGCTTTTTATTGGCCTTCTTTCCGTATGATTTTTCGTGTGCGTAGGATAGGTAGGAGCTACGGCGATCGAGCTAGCTCGTGCTAGAGTGGTGCCACGTCTCGTTGGTGGTAGAAAAACTTATTGCGCCGTGTACAGTGTACGCAGCTGGTTTCTTGTCCGTTCTGCCTGTGACTTGACGACTTTGCAGTACTAGTGTCTGTGCACTCGTGAACCGATTCCTCCGTGCGCTTTCTCATGAATGCAAATGCATGGCCAAACCGGAAAACCATGCATGGGTTATGGATCTTTTGACGCGCGCCCATCGTTTTGTTATTTACTTTTACGCTTATTAGAGCATCTCCAACAATCCTCCTAAACATGCCTCCAATCCTAAATTTTAGGAGTTTGGTTAAAAAACTAACTCTAGCAGGCCTCCTAAATGAGACTTCTAAAATAGACTACCCTCCTAAATCCCCTCCAATCCCCGAAAATAGGATCCTCCTATCCTCTCCCAAAAACAACAGCTGTCGGTGGGTCCCACTTTTTCCCTCTTTTCCTCTCTCTCTTTCTTCTTTCTCCTCCCTCTCTCTCTCCACCGAACACGCCGCCAGCTCGCCTCCCTCCTCGGTGGCCGCGCCCTCGCTCGCGGCCGCGCCGCCGCCTCATCTCGCCGGTGCGCCGCCGCCTCCGCGTTTCGGCCGGCGCCGCCGTCGCCTCCCTCGCGTCCGACCGGCGCGCGCGCCGCCTCCGTGCGGCCGGCCGGCGCGCCCCATCCTCCTCTCGGCCGCCGGATCCGGCGGGATCGTGGCGGATCCGACGCGTCGCCCGTCCGCTTGCTCCGCCCGGCCGACGCGTCGCCCGTCCGCATGCTCCGCCCGACCGCTGCCATGACCCCTTCGCCTTCTTCACCCCGAACGGCGGCGACCCACAGGATCGGCGGCGGCGCACACTGTTCCCGACGCCGCCAATGCCAACACCGTGTACCGGCGGTCGAGGCGGTGGGCCGGCACCAACTTCGTGCGCGTGCCGTGGCGCTCGCTCTACGTGTACGGGTTCAAGCTCGCCGGCAATCCGTCCAAGCCCGTCATGGCCTACATCTTCAACACTTACAAGCTCTACTGGTGGCCATGGTCCCGGTGGAGCTCCCTCTGCTCCGGGTGACTGATGAGCGGACCCCACCGGACCAAAGGAAATAGGAGCCATATTTTGAGAGGTGTTGCTGGAGTTGACAACAAAAATTTGGCCCCTAAATTTGGGAGGAGGCTCCTAAATAACAGAATAGGAGTGTGATTTAGGAGGGATTGCTGGAGATGCTCTTACTACAATTTGTTTGTTCTGTTCCAGAGATAACCAACAGAGATTCCTTTGAGGCGCCTTCCTTTCGTTCGCCTTGAGCAAAAAGTTGACGTGGACTTAGCTGACGTTGCATAATGACATCGATCTTACTCTTGTGAACAAACATGTGAGGCACACAGGTCAGGACAGAGTTCCCGAATCTCGATCGTTGTGGAGTGTGGTCTCAAATTCCAGCATGGCGCTGCGTGGGCGCGCACTGCGCAGCACCACCGCGTGCATTCGTCTTCCAGCAAGATGAACTGGTGTGGCACGTCAGCTACCCAGCTTGGCCTAGACAGACCAGCAGGCAGCAGCGGATCAAGGGGTAGCGAGCCGGTGGCATTGAGCTCGCTAGCAAATCTCGCCAGCGCTGGGTGCTGTAAATTCATGGAGCCTTTGTTTTCTGCGAGGAGGAAATTCACGGAGCTTATCGGCTCGTGATGGAGAGGCAGCAATCGATCGACGCATGCTCGGCATGTGCCTGCGATCGGTAACTCCAACTCTTCGATTTGACAGCACGTCCTAGGCCAACGACGGGTCGGTGCCTTCTCTCGATGTCTTGGGACTTCGCTTTAGTTTTTTGCTGCTACTAGAGTGCTAGTAGCTTGCTAGCAATAGAATTAGAACGGTGTTGCTCGATCGGTCACAGTGAGGTTAGCCTTTCGATGAAACTCGCAGACATGTATCTAGCTGCGACGCTCTTGTCGTTGGACTTGCATGCATGGACCTAAGCTTCAGTCTCTTGCTCCTTTTTCCTTCCGGGAACACGACACGAGCTCAGTTTCGATGGACGTTTTCAACCTGTCTATTGAATGAATGTACATAAACCATCACAAAGCTTGGCAAAATTAGGCAGATAGCCAGAAAGACCGAAGCTTAGCAATCTGCAAACAAATATACTCTGTTTCTCAAAGAGTACGAAGCCGATGCAGGACTTTTCTGCTAACATATTGTTATTTACATATGGGGATTTCATGCCAGAGACGACACTTGAATAAATATAACAGGTAACCAGAAAACTGTATGTCCAGGACATCAATGAGTCTGTCGTGCTGATCGATTGCTTTGTTGTAACAAGCCCCAAGCAGTTGTAGCGACCAACCAAACCGTCCAGAAAAATGCAGCCCAACCTGCAAGTTAGTGAAGCTTGTGAGCAGGAGCGTTTATCTGAACTCGTGCATTCAGAAAGTAACTGCACTCTGCAGACTTGGATACCATCTGGTACCACCGAGTTGCATCGATAAGATTTTATTAGCTCCGACAGTACTAGTAACTTCTACTGACAGTGTGAGTGCATACTCAACGAGGTTCGCACCTGCCAAAAGCAAATGCAGATAATGGTGGTAGCGGACGGTCACAGATATGACATACCAGTTGCAACCGTGATAAGAAGGACCGTTGCTGCAGTCGTGGTGGCGATAACAAAGACGGCGACTGACAGCGCGCCGATGTATAACGAAGCCAGGAACGCGAGCAGCACGGCGAGGAATCCCCCGGCGGCGACCAGCGACACGAGAAGCGAACAGACGATGGCGTTCGTGGTCGCCGCCGCCACGAAGAAAACGACGATCAGGAGGCCCGTTAGGGCCGCGAGCGACGCCGACCCGACCTGCAACCACACAGATCAACGGTCTGTGTATTTCTTGAATGGAACGTTGGCGAGTTTGCTCCAGTTTGGCGATCGTGCGGCTCACCGAGACGACTATCAGAGCGCGGAGCGCGCCGCCCTTCCTGGTCCAGGCGGCGACGTCGCCCGCCGCGTCCTCGCACGCCTCGCGCAGCCGCGGCGCGCCGGCGTTCCAGAGCCGTTGCAGCCGCGCCAGGACGCCGCCGCCGCTGGTGGACGCGCGCGCGCCGTCGTCGGCGAGCAGGGCGTCTCGCAACGTGTCGTCGTCGTCCTCGGCGCCGGACAGCGACGACGACGTGGAGGGCGAGGAGGGCGAGGAGGAGGAGGCCTCGCCGTCCATCTTCCGCGCGGGTGGCGCAAGGACCGGCCGAGCTGAGGCAAACGCGGGACCGGGTGTCAGACGACCGGTTGGTGTGCGTGTCGCGCGCGGACACGGGGGTGAGATGGGCCCGATCCGACGATCCCGCTGCTGGTGCTGACTTGCCAGCGCATGTCGGACCAGACCACAACTTTGTCCGGGCCTGAATTGTATGGGCCGCTACGCCAAGGCAGAAGGCGGCACGGGCCAAGACGGGCCAGATTTGTGCAGAAGAGAAGACCGGTCAAAGCTATTGTCAACAGGCCTTGTCGGCCTAGAATACCACCACAAGTCGTCGCTCTCCGTACGTCCGGCCGGCTGCTGGCTGTGCGCTCAGGCGTTTGCACGGTGGTCCCAGAGCCTCAGTCTATCAAAGTGGACCGAGTACCAGTACACCTTTCCCAGTCGTACCGGTAACCTCATTTCCCGCATGAATGTCTGCATCCATCCGTGACTATTACTGCATCAAGACGTGCTGAAAACGACTCCCTAAACCGAAAGTCGCCCCCGCTGTAATCAGTTCTTGTGTGGAAAGGGAGGCAACCCACCTATCTTGTTGTGTCCACGCCCTTTGGACCTGGGCAACACAGGCACATGTATGTATGTATGCGTCGAGAAACCGATCGAAGGACGCGACTTCAGCTCTGCTCAACGTCTGAAGTACTGTTGTAAGCTTCGCTTCCTATTCCACGTTCCGGGGGCCAGGAGCAACAGTAATGTTTTCGGGATGTGTTACAGTTCAGAGAGTTGTGTATCGAGTACTATACCCGTTGTTGATGGGCACGGTTTATTTCCCGGTCGTTGCGCATCAGTCGATGTGCAGGTAGACGTCGCTGTCGCCGTCCCAGATGTTGTTGGCGGGTGGCGCGCCCCGATCCCTCTCCATCGACAGCGTCCTCGCCCGCGCACTGCAGCAGTTCGGCCTCCGCGGTATAGGAACCGTACCCCTGAATGATGGTAAAAGCGACGTGCGCAGGATGAAGATGTGATTGATCCGCTAGCGACCGCCAACAGTTGCTCGATCTTGACACAATATGCGCATGTGTGGATATATATATATATATATATACCTTTCGCTCCATCGTGATCACTCATCAGTGACTTTGTCTGCACTTACTGCTCGGGCCATTATATATTGCTTGTTAAGTACAACAGTCAGTCTTCCCTCTTCGGGCGTTAAAAATTAAAACTGATTCTCCCAGAAAACGGCATATATCGTGTGTTCACCGTTTGATCGATGTCGCACTAAGCTTTCAGCTGGTAGCTAGCCACCATTAGTGGCACGGCAGTAGCAGTAGCAGCTACCACTGTTCACGAGTTGTTACCCAGCTGATGCTATCAACACACACACTCGCCGGCCGAAAGTTGCGGCATCCGCACAGTGCTCTCCGGGGGTCATCTTCCAGCTAAATACCAATATGACAAGTCCACATCCGAGCAAGCATCAAGATCGCTTTCGTGATGCCATCCGAGTATGCATCAAGCTATAACACTCAGGTCAGTATATAGTACTAGTAGCATCGAAAAATTGAAGGAGAGAAGCCTGCTCAAAACACAACACTGGGGATAAACAGGGGGAAAAATTGAGTGGGATGGCCGCTCACGGACTAGCCTGATACTATCTACACATTGTAATCCGGCCCACTAGGCAGGTTCCATCCAGCCCGCTGTTGATCCGGGCCTCTTCGTCGACCTCTCAGGCATTTCTAATTTTTTATGACCGCCCGATAATGACACACACATGGCCTCTGATGGTGACCGTTACTTTTTCCGATTACCATTTCAGACGCATCCACACTGACACTTAACAACGCGTATAAACTCTTCTAAATTTGGGGCAAGCACACAGTGTCAGCCAGGCCATCACTTCGGCCCACACACACGCGCCCTCGGTGGCACAAAGCATATACTATGAGCTGCACTGCATGTCTTGAGCAGCTCCCTAAACAGTGCGCTCGTTGAACGCGTCGTGGGCCAGAACACTGACTGTGCGGTCGGCTCGATCGGCTAACGCCGAAACCACGCGAGAAGAAGAGATCTGCATTAGAGCATGAATCAAAAGCACATTTATGTCCGGTACTGTTGGCGCAAGTGTGTGTGTGTGTGTCCTGCGGTGCAGGCCCTCTATTGCTATGGCTAGCTAGACAAATCATATTATTGAGGTGACAATACATGCCGTCGGCTCACAGTCACTCGTGCTTTTGGCAACATGCACCGGGTTATTGATCGAAGATACGATCTCTCTATTTTTTTCCTTTGTGAGGTGTGTGCCGGGGATGCGAGTTTAAACTTCCCGTTGAGTAAATTTTAGAAACCTACCACAATTTGCACCATTGTAACGCAAAACTACAACTTTTAAGCCTATTTTAGTAAAGTACAACTATTTTGACCTTGAGATCAAGAAACTACAACTTTTTTGTGATACATGTAGGGATGACAAGTAGGACGAAGTAATGTACTTGCACTTATGTCATTGACATGTGGGACCATGTTACAAAAGTTACAGGTTCAAGATACATAGGGTTAAAAAAGTTATAGTTTTGTGAAGTGAACAAAAAAATAGTTTTATGCTACTAAAGCACAAATACTTGTAGGTTTGTGAAGTTTACACTTTTGAAACCGAATCCTTCTTTGTTTACGTGATGCTAGCCGACGATCGATTGCGCCTTTGGTCAGATAGTGTAATGTTGGCATTCGGTGCTCATTTAATCTCTCCGTCTTTAAGTCTTTTGGTACAAAGCATGCATGCATGGTGACAGTACATTTGACAGCCAATTAACGTGCAGAAGAAGCATGCATGCGCTCAGTGCTGACACTAGGCAAGATCGATCGAAGACCTCGAAAACCAGCAGTTGGGTTTCGCAGCACATTGGACTGGCAGCTGGGCTCCACTGCCGGGCCGGTCCTTTCTAAGAAGACTGTGAGGGCGGTGAGAAAAAGGAGGTGTGGTGTGTAACTAGCGAGAAAAAACACAGATGGTCATACTGTACATGCATATCTATCATAAGGCCATCATGACTTCTTTTGTGTCAGCGTCAAAAGCAAAGGAGAGAGAGAGAGAACAGGAGGAGAGAGACGGGGGTAGCAGTAGCAGCAGCAGGGAAAGGGGTGGGTCGCCCGAGCTCAATCATAAAGCAATGGATTACAAAATCATTTCGCACGGTCCTGTCTATCCTCCCACTCTCTGTATTTATATCAGGGATGTTGCTCTTTACTCCCTGCTGCCGCCTCAACATAGTGCAGTCAGTCGGTCGCTGCTTCCCTCGCTCTCTTTCTTCTCACTTCATGTATGCACACGAGCTCTCTCTCTCTCTCTCTCTAACAAGCTTCTTTCTTCTCCGTCAATTTCTCTCTCCCCCTCTCAATCCGTCTGACAAAGAGAAGTCATAGTCGAGGAAAGCAGTAAAATACTCTGTGGGCGACTGACAGCAGCTTCAATGCGATTGCTGCCTCTCTCTCTCTACTCGTCTTCTTCTGTGACTTCTTTCAGCGCTGCCCTCGCTTGCCATCCCCATCTTCGGCAACATTATTTTACTGTGCCTCTGTTACTATTCCTAATGTCGATGCTTTTTGACCATCCCTGCGCACTCCCTGGATGCTCCGTGGATCAAATCCTTGTGGTCTATCGCATGCTGCCAGATGCTTCTCTAATTTATCGCCCGCTAATGTCAAAGTCAAATAAATTGGAAACTGCAATGGAGTACCACATTGAATCCCTTTCAGAGTTACGCGAACCTTTTCAGTTTCATTAAAGGCAAATAAATTGGTCATAACGGTATCCTACTCTTGTTTTTTTTGGCAAGGGAAAGTATCCTACTAGTACTCAATGGCAAATATGTGTCGGTTTGAAGATGGATAGACTGTGTTCCTCTTGTTTAATCGTACTTCTCTATTGACTTAGACAAACTGACGGTGCCGACGGCTGGGAGTAACCGAATCTCTCTCTCTCTCTTTTAAAAGGGGAAAAGTGTCGTTTGGGAATAAACGAGCTTTGGTCTCTACTTTATGTCATTTGCACCGCCCTGTCCATATCAAGAAAGCTTCGCCACAGCGAGCAATGCCGGTGATCCTCTGCTGTCGCACATAGCCGGCCACTGCCCAATGGAGCGAGATCAACTGAAAAGGACGTCCAGGCATGTGAGGCAAAGCGGTGCCTCAACCTAGTTGCTCTTCCGATAGATAGGGTAGGGTGGAAAGTCTAGTCAGCACGTCCCGCTCCGCGTGGCTGGGTCTGATTGGACGGGCAGCTTGTTTAGCTAGGGTGGTGGTGGCTAGCTGGAGGACGGAGGTAGAGAAGGTGGTGAGGGGCTGGAATGGGAATGGGAATGAAATATATTCCTTGCTTGCCGCCTTGCTCCTGCTCCTGGCGTGCCTAAGCAATGTTCTGTATCCAAAAGGGCTTAAATTTCTCCAACTTCCCCATCTGGTTATGCTTCACCTTTACTAGCATCCATCTCGTCCCTGCCCCATTCATCAGCTCTACTAGTGTGCAAACAATTGTTTGTAGGCCCACCACCGTCTAGGCAGATGCAGTGTGGCTGGATCCTTTGTGTACCATTTATCAAGTTAATAATTAGACAAAAACATGGTGATAGTAATAAGAATAATACTAGTTGGTTCCCCCAAGGCCAAAGCATGATCACTTCTCACTACTACAATATAGCTATGTGGCGGCGAGGCTAAAAGGGCCTCGGTGACGGACGTATTAAACGCCACTAAGCTCCCGTCACTATTTACATGCAAAATTAGTCGCAACCCTAGGATCGCGACTGCTCGTCGGGATAGATTAGACTAATAAGACGCCGTGGCGGTCTAGGGACCGCGACGGCGTCGTTAACCTACTAACAAAAGAAGACGGGCCCCTAGTGGGACCCGCCCAAGACGCCACCGTATGGTGCGCCGTTCCCATCCCGCCGTCGCGCCATTGCGCGCCGTTCCCGTTCCACCGCCTCACGCGGCCCGTGCTGCGGCACGCGGATGTGGAGGACCCGCCGTCGCCGCCTTCTTCGCGCCGCTGCCCGATGGCGCCCGCGGCGGGGAGCAAGAGGAGGCACCGCCGCCGGTGCGGGGAGCTCGGCGGGGCGTTGGCGAGGACCAACGCCCGCTGGACCCAAGATCGCCGGTGGAGCTCGGCACGGCTCCGGCGGCGGCGACCCATGCCGGAGGAGGTGGAGGAGAAGGAAGAGAGGTGGTGCCGCCCTAACCCTAACCCTACGGGTGGCGGTGTGGCGGCGCGAATTAGTGTGGCATGGCGGCGCTGTCCACCCACCTATTTATAGGAGGGTGCGGTCGGCTGTAGCGGGTCGACCTGTCGGGCCCGCAGCTAATTGTGCTACCGGCCTTAGCCGCGGACCCGACAGGGTCCGTAATCGCCGCGCACGGCTTAGCCGCGGACCTTGGGTTACCTTTGCCGCGGGCCCGCTGTGTCCGCGACTACTTTCCATCCGTAGTCGTGGACACAGCTTTGTACACCTATTTAACGGCGGACGCTTCATGCGACCGTCACCGTGGCAAAAATAACGTCCACCGCTATAGAGCTTTATTCTAGTAGTGTCTGTGCATTAAGCCATTAACTGAACTCTACAAGTTAAAGTAAAATGTTGTGTTTATATAAGTGATAGATACAAGTTTCATGCTCATTATTCCTAGTCAATGACGGAGATAGATATACAAGTTCAACGGTGGTTCTATATATTAATAGTTCTTCCTGGCATTCCAAACCAATGCTTAAAATATGTTTAAAGCAAGGAAGTAGGAACTTGTCCTTTTTTGCAACTGCACCATACAGATCATGCAAAAAGACCGGAAGATGTCTCTTTGGTGTGTGACAATGAATAGTTGACATCCTGTGTGATGTTTGGCATATGACTAGTTACCCACGGAACAATAACATTATTTGGATGGGCTGTGTAATATTCAAGGAACAACATGTAGGCATGAGGTGCACAACAGTATATTAAAGCTACAGGATGCTCAAGGCAGCCATGTAAGGATATGCGACTGACCTAAGATTTGAGGCCTCCATATTAATCCGAAGAAAGTACAAGAAACTCTCTCAAAAAAAAACATCCGATTATTGAATTGTATGTCTGATAAATCATGGCCATCAGATACAACTTAATCAAAATTACCCACCTTTGCCACCAAAGAAATGAACCTAACATATTCTAATATCCATTCACGCATCCCTCCTGTGGACATGCATCCAGCTTAATCAAAAAGTATTGTACGGATTAGGTTTAGCCAACAACATATATTGTCTTTCCTGTAATAAAACACAATCTATACGTGTGTGTAGTAGCAAAACAGGACACTTCTACTTATTAGCATGACATTATTTGGTTAACTAAATTTGATGGCATCTACTATATCATGGCAGGATATGTCAAATAATAGCCTGTGCATGTATCGCGGCCTCACACTCCAAAGACTCCTGCGTCAGAACCTTTGGTGAGGGCTCATTCCATACAGCCCTTAAGTACCAATCTTATTTACAGGCAGGTAAGGAGTGGAATATGTCAGAATGAGCCCTTACTCAGTGCAAAATAATTGTTCAACGAAATACTGAATGACATAATTAAACACATTAAGATTTATATCCACACAATAGTATTTTTCAGAAATAATACTATTTTAATTGAAAAATTGCTTTTTTGAGGTATGTTTTCAAAAAATTACAATAATGGGTCCTGCCAGTCACCTCGTGACCAATTGGTCACCGGATGACCGATAGGCCTCTGACGTCGCTTCACAAGAGCAAAAATGTGGGCCCAATTAATCACTCGGGAACTAATTGGTCACCCCCTAACCAATAGGCCTATCATGACTGGTCATGGGTAACCGATAGGTCCCAATGCATGACTTTGTGCGTGCGCGCGATACTGGCGGACTCAAGGGCCACTCGGTCATGGGAGGACCAATAGGTATCTATCTATCATCCCGTGACGATATATACTAATTTGGTGTTTTTCATCTCGATATTCTGACGTGGCTTGCAACTGACAGCCTCTCGAGTCCTCGAGGACCGATAGGTACTAATCGTTTTTGAGTGATTGGCAAGCATCTATTCTTGCAATTTTTTGAAATCGTACCTCAGAATTGCAATTTTCCATTAAAATAGTTTTATTTAGTGCATTATGTATATTATTCAGATGTTACAAGTTATTTATATTGTTAAATATGTTACCTTTTTGTGTTTACAATCAATAAAAATTAGTGTAATTGACAAGATAAATAGAAATAGTTATTCCATGGATTGAAGCAAGAGGTTGCGATAGGGTCTAAATGCATGTCAATTGTGGATACAAAGAGTAAGCATAGACAAAGCATGGATAGAAGTCATGGTGAAGAAGAAATTTGAGTAAACAGAAGAAATAATTGAGGTTGGTAATAACATGAGGGCTAAGTTCATAGTGAATCACACAATTCTCTATTTATTCGCAAAACGAAGACACTTAACATTGTACCAAACAACATTGTGAATATACCTAAAAAATGTCAATTCATAATTTCATTATTAATTAATATAACTTCAGTTAAGCAATATGCTAGAAATGAATCTGATAGAGTTGGGTTTGAAGAATTGAATGGATGTTGTTACAAGAAACTCAATGCTTTCTGATTGGTGGACTGGGACGGAGGAGGAACATTGATTTGTAAATAGTAGTTATTACCATGGACAATGGCAAATTATAAGACATCAAAGGAAATGGCGGTGGAGAGAGAGAGAGAGAGTTGTCAATTCAAATTACATTTTAAAAGTTATAAAAACATTTCAATTTGTATAACTATATATCATTTGTTAGGAGAGAAATGCTTTCTACTATCCAAATATAATTGATACCTTAAACTTGCTATACTACAATGTATTTAACCAACTTTTTATATCATATAAAATCGAGTTTGTCAAATTCTAGCCCTTGTAGGTGCACGGGTTAATGAGCTAGTACGAGATGAATTAGAATCATGCCTGAGATAAGTTCAAAATGAATGCAAATGGAGAATTAACGGAGCTTGGAGGTGCATGCTATATATACTAAATAATATGCTGGGCCTAACATTTTATAGTTTTGCTAATTGAAAGCCTGGCTTTGCTAGAAAAAATGCCATTATAATAAGAGTGGGGAGGTACCCACACTGAGCGGGGTCTAGTAGCAGTATAGAACTGAAAATTTAATTTAAAGATGAGTATGTTTCTATTTGAAAGCAAATTTATTCAAGCAAGCTGTTAGACTAGTACTACTAGTATATATAGTAGACGGACTAAAAGAATGTGTTTAGTTCGTGCGTTGTTTGACAAGGATTGTTAACTCCATCTATTCTCTATAGAATCGTGCAAGATTCCACAGGAGATTATCAATGCGGCAGGGCATTGAATGCCTGTGTCCAACGGTTTTGCAAATTTCCAAGGAGACTGTCTAACAGAGAGGGAATACTGTATGTCTTGACCAGTATCCGTGTGCTAAACATCACAGCTACAAGTATACCCTAGAGAGAGTGCGTACTGTGTCCAGCCAGGCCATTAATCAAGGTAGATAAATGCCTAGCTTGACCTCAGAATTGCTGCCACCCCGTCCCATATGCCGATATGCGTTCCCGAGAGAGGTGAAAGTGGGGTGTGGTGAGGAGTGCAGACCAAGGAAGGTATTATTGCTACTTTTTGCTCTTGTAAAATTGTAAAAAAGAATGGAAGAAAATATTTCTTTAGTTAAAGGTAACTAGGCACGTTTTGCTTCCGTCCAAGGCCCCGTTACTGCCTCTAAAATTTAGCTCTGTCACATCAAAGAGAATCTTACGATTTAAAAATATTTCGATCAATTTAATGACAAAACCCTTTTGACAGATTAGTGCTAATTTTCGAGATGAATCTAATGGACTTAATTAATCTATGTTTTGCTAAAGTGCTACAGTAACTATCTTCTAATCACGAGTTAATTAACCTTATTAGATTCGTCTCGTGAATTAGTCTAGAGGCATGTAATTTATTTTATAATTAAACTTTATTTAGTACTCCTAAATAATAAGATTTTTTTTAATGTGACAGCTATAAATTTTAGACCTCAGAAAACGAACACACCTGAATTTTAAAACGAAGTTCTGGTCTCTAGTACTGACGAAAAAATGAGTAAATCTGAAAACATAAGCTACTAGTATTCTTTTTTCCTGGTAGATTGATGCTATGAAATTCTCGTGTCTCATTCAAAGGATAACTTGTGCCGATAAGCACATGGAGATTGATGCTACCATATTCAGCCCAACGAAACACATTCTATTGCAAGGCAAACAATTAATCTGTATATTCATATAGATGCAGCATGCTGCATGCATGCACGGGCGCCGTACAACACTACTACAAAATCGACTATAGCAGCGGACATCATTTTGATCACAGTAGCGGTCTCTTGAGACATCCGTCGCTAAGACGGGTACAAGGCGGTGTCCGCGACTACGTGCGTAAAATAGCCGCGGACACCAAGGGGTCGTGGCTAACGGGCCACGGGACTGTCACAATGCTTTTAATCTAGTAGCGGACATCTGTCGGACACGCAACTAAGGCCTCATTTAGCTGCGGGCCTGACGGAGCAGCCCGCCGCTAGGAACTGCACCCCCATATAAATAGGTGGGGGTGCAGCGCTGCACCACCACCATTATCCGCACGCGCCGCACCACCTCCACCTAGCTAGGTTTAGGGTTAGGACGCGACGTCGCCTTTCTTCCTCCTTTTACTCGTGCGCTCCTACTCCGGCCATGAGCCGCCGCCATTGCGGCCGCTCTCGGAGCCACCGGTGCTCATGGGGCCACGGGAGCCTAGTCCTCGCAAACACTCGCCAAGCAGCCTCACTTTTCGGGCGGTTCCTACGGTGGCGGTGCGGGTCGCCGTTCCTCCTCCTCCGTCGTCGCCTCGTGGATCTAGCAGCGGCGGGTTGAAGGCACCGGCGGTCATAGTGGAGGGCTTCTTGTCCACTCCCACTCCGGCGGCGGCGGCGGCTCCCACTCTCCGTGCACTGCGGTGGCTCATCCGGCGGCGGCGACGGTGGCTCCCCTCCTCCTGCGGCGGCTCGTGCAACTCTGACGCGGCGCGACAGGAGCGCGTGATGGTGGACGAATGGGCGTCGAGGCAACGACTCGAGGGCGGGACCTAGCCGGTGTTGGGGCCCACTCTTTCTTTTGTTAATATATTAAGGGCGTCAGCAACGGTCCCTAGACCGCCACTAGCGCTCATATTGGGCTAAGTGCCATGTCGGACAGTCGAGAGGTCCCGCGACCGCGGCTAATTTTGTACTCCCTCCGTCCCATTGAAAGTGTCGCTACGGTATCCGTGTCAAACTTTTTAAACTTTGACTAGATTTGTAAAAAATATTATGAATATTTGTATCTCTAAATAAGTTGATTATGAAAGTATATTCAATTATATAGCTAATGATATTAATTATATCCGATAAATATTTATATTTTTTATAATTTTTAGTTAAAGTTAAAAAAATTTGACTTCTTAGAAAACGAGAACGATACTTTTAATGGAACAGAGACAGTAACAATATACTACTACAATATGGCGGCCCCTTTTGGCTATTCTAGTAGTTGTATCTCCACCGGTTCTTGTGTGCATGTACTACTGCAAATGAAGAAGGAGAAAGCATTCACTGATGCATGGCCTTTGCTGGAGACTGGTCCTCCTCGCGGCATTGAATCCGGCCACGACCACGTGGTGCCTCCGTGACCAGATCAGCGGACGAAACGCAACAGTTTGTCTGAACGGACGTACGTCCACTCCTCGCAGCTACCTGCCTTAGGCTAGGGTTCGTGGGAGCGCCAGCACGTATACGCATGGAGAATTGGACATGGACCAGAAGCAAAGTGAATGGTTGAGTCAATGAATGCCATCGCCCTCCATAATTTCGCATCTGCATGCGATCGCTGCTGATGCTGGGGAAGGGGGACTTAAGTGAGACGGACGGACGGCTGCCTGCCTGCCGCAAGATGGATCATCGAGCTAGCGCCATTTATGCCCGACACTGTTCATCCTCTTTTCCCCCTTGCAACCAGTTGCTCCCCCACACTGTTACCTTGCCTTTATAGTGTGGCCCGAGCATCGTCGTCTTTAAATTCATTGTGGGCGTCCCCGATCGTACTTGCTGCACACATGCTCATCATGCCAAGCGAAATTGAAACATGTGGTGGTTTCCTTTCTTGTTATTTTTTCTTCTTTGGAAATCCTATTTTCATCATAGAGGAATTAATGTCGAAACTAATTACGGAAAGGATTAATCCCCTCAATGTTAGTGCAATTTTGCTCAACCCCGCATTATTTTCCATTGGAGTAAGTGAAACATGTAGGCCCCACATGTTATTGAGATAGTAGTACTATAGTGGTAAATACGAAATTGCAAAATTTTACAATGACAAATAAGGAAAGAAAACCACGCGGAACAAATTTCTTTCTCTTCCTTTTCTGACCTGAAGTTAGGCCGGTTCGTGTGCTAGTTTCCAATTACACTCTTGGTTCCTGAAAATGAGTCTTAGATAGAAAACGGTTCCAACAAACCTCATCGCTTTCCTAGTAGGGGAAAAGAGAAGTAACATGGGGCATGTTACTGCGTTTTCCCTAGCTAGCACAGTGATCATCACTTCTGGTAAAAGATCGTGTCATCAGCTGGAGGGGTTTTTTGCTTGCCGCACTTGCAAAAGGAATCTAACCCGAATTGCTGTACCAACTACTACTAATTTCTCATGCTGGAGATGGAATTGGTTGACAATTGAGGTAGTACATCCGGCACATGGCAACCCGTCTTGCCCCCACCTCTCACTCTCACTGTATATGGTGGCTTGAGCTAGCCGTGTCTGTGCTGGGATGTTTGCTCGGGGCCCACACACCGAGAGAGAGAGAGAGAGGAGAGAGAGAGATTACAAGTCAAAGGGAATTGTGCAGAATCTCCGGAGCATTCCATTCTCCGAAATGTTCCTGGAAGCATGATTAAGCTGTCATTGACCTCAGCACATCATGCCCTGCAAGGCATATGATCCAAGTTAACTAGCCTAATTGCTTAGTACTCTCTCACCTCGAAACACCTTCCTCTGCCCTGCATACTGTTTCCTTGCATGCATCTCAAGGCAAGCATTTGAGGGTTTAAATATCATATCTTCTCTGCGCGCGCAACATATCTTCTAGATAGTGCCCTGAAAACGTCAGGCTAACAGGAGAATGCATGTGTCACTACTCTGCTGTTAATAGCATAAATGTTCAGATAAAATTAGGTAGTAGTACTCAGCTGTTAAGAGTTGGATAATTTTCTGGCATAGGTGAGAGAGACAAAAATATTTATTGTCGCATCCAAAAAGTGATGAAAACAATAAATAAGTTAAGGATCTCGTATCAATCAGGGCTTAAACCAGTCCAAAAGAGCACTTTCCTTCATACTCACTCTGTGGTGGTACAAGAAAGTACTCTATGGCTGGCAAGGCATTTGACATTGCTAGCAAACAAGGAGAATATTTTGCGTACTAGTTAAACAATGCGCCCCTTGATGCAGCTGCAAGCGAATGTCTTGGTCGGATAAAACTATGGCCCAGCCCATAGGGTTAGCAGCTATCCGGAGTGATTAACTTAACCTTGGCCAGCTGACTGAGTAATCAAATATTTAGGAATATTTTTAATCTCTGAGATTGACACTTGACCAAGTGTTAGCGCTAGTAGTACAGTAATAGTACTTCCAGTCTCACTTTACTCCGCGAAGCCAGGGTCACGTGACCACATCTCCGGCTCACGTGAGCTTCCTGGAATCTTGCTTACATCCACTTGTTTCATTCTCCTCCTCCACCTTCGTCGACTCCTGCAGCAGCTCCTAGCCTGCTCCCGCTTCTCCATGAATTGCCCAACTGCTTCCGAGAAGTAATGTCAGAGCTTCACCGGCGGTAATTTCTCTCTCCCTTTTCACTCCAAATCCCTAGAGTTTGACCTTTTTTCTCTCACCAATCACAACGGCATCATTACCCAATGATTTTTGGCCGTTCGCTTGCGCTTGGCTGACCCACACGTGGCGGAATATCGATGGTGCGTTGGGTGTGGTTCTGGAAGCTGCCACACCATGGGCCGCATCTTCTTGCCCTGCAAGGCCTTTTCTTTCCTGGGACATTTCTACTCCCAGCGAAGAACACCAACGCATCGGTATAAGGTTAGAAGCTGTGTCACTATGTGTTCACAGAATGGAGCTAAACTAATCAGTAAATCGTCCTGGATGGAAATTTACTGTCTTGCTGGTAGATAATCCTACGCCTAAGCAGCTGACACTATGTCTCTATGCTCCGTGCGATCTGACGGCAGTATATGCGACTTATGGTCCTCCTATGTCAAAATAAAAGTGAAAACAATGCCAGAGCACCTCCTAAATACTCCTGATAAAACATACTCCACGCTCATAATGACTGGTATAGATATGCATTATTATCACTGATCAATCCACTTAACCAAAGTTTCTACTAAATATTATTGCACTGAAAAAGGTCTGTGGGGGCAATTGCAAGAACTCAACTTTAAATTTGGGCATCTTAATGTCCTTCTTGTCGCGGTACAAACTTACCAGACGTCCAAAACAATATATTAGGGACCACTGAGGTTTACACTCTTCATAATTTTTCTGAATGGATCAACTACCTACAGCTACAGAATGTGTGCATCAGAGTGTTTTATGACGTCCTGTCGTCCATGACCCATGCTGTAGACTTTTTCAAAGTCTGACTTTTGACTATCAAGAGTGCCCACTATATATGTGAAACTTAGGCTATTCTCAATGGGAGTTTCATTTCATTGTTTCCAAGGTGCCACATAAGCAACAAGGATAAATGAAATACCTCATGCAATGCATAGTTTCATTTTGTTGTTTCCTAGGTAACACATGCAAGAAAGAAATGTCTTGGAAACAAGTGTAGAGATGGTTTCATCTAGATGAAACTCCTTTCTTCTCTCTCCTTATTAATTTTCTGCCACATCAAGCAAAATTGCTTACATGACAGCTCATTTATTGAAAATGAAACTCCCATTGTGAGGGCATGTACAAAGGTAATAAATTAGTGGTCTCTTGAGCTGATGTGGCAGTGTATTTTTACAAATAGCCCCTCTAACCCTTGAAGAGATGGCTGGATGGGCTCTTGACGAAGAGACGGTCTCTATCACGTGTTCCGATGTAAGAGACAACTCGAGCACCGTTGTACAAGTGAAGAGGCGACTTATGTCATACAATCATTAATGATATGTATTTATTAAAAGACAAGCATGTAGAGTCTCTCCTTTGTATGACTAGAGTTGTTTTATGTCTCTTTGTTTCGATATATGTGTCCAAGAGACCACAATGGGCTCTCCTTTGTACATGCCCTGAGTAGCCTTATATCAAATGCGTTCCCCAGGATAAAAAGAACACAACTATTTTGTGCAAGAAAGAGAAAGTAAGAACAAAATGTCGACAATTGATCACAAATGAATTCAAATGCCTCTTCGGCATCTCGAGTTGCGTGGCTGTTCGTATTTTTCTTTTTCCAGCATAGAAGTAGCAATACGTATGTGCGGCAATATACATATTGAGGAGCACGTACGTACGGCTCTACAGACTGTATGTCCTTGCAGCATAAAACACATTTCCATGCAAGGTGCTGATTCCTGACAGTGTCCACTAGGGAACAGTGTCCGATTCGGCAAGCTAGGACGCTGCTAGAGAAGCCATCTGAACGGACCTGTATGAAGACGTGTAGAAAGAAAAAAATAAGGGTACGTCTCGTTTTTTTTCCGAAACGTATGGCTACATCTTGTTTTGCCATTGTGGTCCTGTAGCAAGAAAAAACCTATCCTGCCTTTGATGTTTAAACCATACCACTTACCCTGCATGCAAGTAGGAAGTACTGTTGTTGTGAGTTTGGTACAATGCACATAGTACCCTCTTTTTCATACTGTGTGCTTATTAATTCCTCTCATCACACATGCTTGCACCGTATGCATGAGATGCTTCGTCATTTCTGTTCAATTGCAGGAGTAAGACCAAAACTATAGGAATTGCTAAACTAGTAATTATAGACGGATACATAGTACTCCCTCCCTTCAGGATTTGTTGTCATTCTCGACAACAAATCGTGCTGGCTATAGTTCAAATGAGTTGGTCGGAATGTCAATAATAACCAAACGGAGGGAGGATAATAGACTTGTGTGCTTGATAATGTCTTTGTCCTCAAATTTCAGTCGGCCCATTACTTCCTTCTTTGGTTTGATACACTGCCTGTGTCTTTTATTAGATAGACGGGCTGCAATTTTATAATGATTTTACAGTGATTTTTTATATTTACGCTTCTTTGTCTACACATATCATTAAATTAAACTCATTTTGTAGGGACGGGGGAATGAAGGACAGTATATTTGCTGAGTCACATCCGGCGGCTACAGATTTTTTAAGTATAGTACAGTAGAGATTTTTAAGTAGGAGTATATACATGTTTTGTTTTCCTCCTAATCCGGGTCCTGTATCCATAGCTAGGTTTGTAGACCACCGTGGACAATCACAGACAATGGTACGAGCGGCAGACCGATCCCACAGGCTGCATATATCAATTGAAGCTTGCACTGCAGCACCGATGCATGTGTACGTGCATCATCAGCGCCAGTATTTCTGTGTTTTCAATGTAGCAACAGTGGCAACTGCGTGCCATGCTGCACGCGGCGGGAACAAGCATGGAGATGAGATACACACGCATCGCTCAACAACACATATGCAGACGCAGCGGGAGGCGCTGCTGTGCCGTCGTGGCCGATGGATCGGATACGGACGGCGGGCGCGGACGTCTCGGGCCTTTCGAGGCGATCTTGTAGCAGCACGCGCTCCATCTCCAATGCCCTCTCTCCCGTCATAACTGCGAGCCCTGCATTATGCATCGACTGTGCGTGACAAACACGAGTTATGAAGCCATATGCTGCAGTATATGTCGCCTGCGTTCTGAATTGCCCCGTACATTAGCACCCGAAGCAGATGCTATCACTGATGCATGAAGATATAGCAGCTCTTATGGCTTGAACAGTAACATTCAGCTACCCCTCGACAATTTCAAGTCACATGCATCAGTTTCTTAGGGCCTAGCTAGATCAACCCCCAACCTCATCCAACATTTTCAAAAACTGGCGACGAAGTGAAACTGACGGGATGCAGCCACAGCTATTGTTACACGGACACACAAAGACACTTGCTTCTGAACGGTCCAGATACATTCAACGTCTTCAACGCGTCATTACAGACAGAATGCTTTGGATCTGAGCCTGCTCAAATACGGAAAAGAAGAAGATACATTTGCACTTGAAGAAAAGAATTTTTGGAGCGAGGCTCTTGTTTCCAATGCGCGTGTGTACGCAACGGACGGAAAGAGGCATACTGCTGGATGGAGCCTTGGGGTTTGAAGCCGTGTATGATGATCATGTGATGGGCTTAGCGCCCTGAGTCAACTTGGCATACATATGCATGCGTGTTTTTGTGTTGATTTGGTCATGTGGAGGTGACACAACAACCCTAGACAGGGTTGTCCCTGGATTGGAGGGAATATCTTGGGGGAAGACATGCAAGCGGCACTAGAAGATTTCAGGAAGGGTCTTTGGGTCTGGATTCGGGGAGAACCCCTTTTTATTCTAATCGATGTGGTCTGCTAGTTTAATCAAATAGCTTGGGGCACATAAGTACGTCATTCGGGAAACAAAAAGCTAGAGGCACATAGGGGAAGGGGAAATAGGATAGGTAAATACCCCATATGTGCCCTCAACGCTAGTACTTTGAGACTATTCGCAAGAGTTTAAGACAAACAAACAACCAGTAAATCAAAATGAGTAATTAGTTATGTTGACGATGGTGTTTTTTTACAACCAAGGAAATCATCCACTAGATCAAGCAGTTACTAAAAATAATTAAGATAAAAAATCATGAATTATATTGTATCTCCCTTCTGTTGCAATTATGGTTACTAGTCCTTGAATTCATGATACACACAACAAAGTGCTTAAAATATAAAAAGCATATGAAACTATTATTCCTTTTCAAACTTTGACCAACACCTTCTCTTTTCACTAACATATATGGTTGATCACTTCAACTAATACTTTTAATAAAAAAAGAATAAAAAACCAAGAGTTATAGTGGGTGTATATGTCTTCTCTATAATGAAAAAAAATCTAGTTAGATTATGTCTAAAGAGCTTCGTTAATTGCCATAGTTAAAAAGTTATAGCATGAAAATATACCACATGTGTGTATGAAGTATATTTTCTACGAGGAGTGTATATGAAGTATATCTCCTTTGTAGTAATAGAATATTTATTGGAACCTACATCAGAATTAAATGTTTATTTAATTATCATATTGACCAAGATGGGTTCGAGTGAAAGACATATATGGGTAAGTTGGTGTCTCTTACATATGCTGGTCAAGTCTTTCCTGTATTGTGCCATTAGAAAAAGCTAGGGTGAAAACATGCCACTATGTTCACTAAAGTATTTCCCTTAGAAAAAAATGCAATTCATCTAGGCTAATTATTTAGCTATAGAAAAGGTGCATAATTACAAAATAAATTAGATCCAATGGCCATAGTTGGTGACGATAATTAGATACAACAAATTGGTGGGCCGATTTTTTGCTTTTTCGTTATAGTTTGTAATATTTATATGTAATTAATGTGCATTTATTGAAAGCAAGCCTTCAATTAGTAAGTATAAGATAAGCGGCTTATTAGTGATAGCTTCTTATTTTCATTCAAACACAAAATCTTTCACACACAACACCATAATGAAAGGATAGAAATCCATTCGATTTAGGACAAGCATCCAACATCATCACTTAAAAATAAATTTTGTATATGAATGGTATAAAAATTGTATTCACGTACAACTCAAATGAATATGTCAAAGTGACTCAAAGAAGTAATCAAAAAGTGAATAACACAAAATCTTGTTAATAACTAATTATTTGTTCCTTAGGCACTGAGGACTATCCTTGATCATCTAGGTGACATCACTTGTTACTTTAGCTTAATGGGACATTTTCTAGTACAAATCACAATAATTTGTATAATTTTGCCATTACTAAGATCCAATTTTGCCTTATGTACTGCTTCGAGGTCCGTATATCAGATTCAAAAATTATATGCTAAAATAAAACAACTTAGATTTTCATTTCAAAAAACAATAAGATGACCTGTTTTAAAATAATAAGATGAGTAGTTAATATATCTGCAGCTTCAGACCCATATATTGTGTATATGTAGTTGTAAAATATCCGTTGATGTTTTGGATTTGGAAGCTCCCTCAGAAAGTTCAATAAGTAGTTGAGTATGATTCTAGCGATGTGGTCAAAATGTCCAAAGAACAAGGCAACCGAGAATATCACAAATGACGTAATATCCGTTTCGATCACAATGAAGTCTAACCTTGACTAGGTAGGCCTTACGATGTCTGTCTTGTTTTGAAATATGATGCTTCGTGTTGCGACATTACAAAGATCCTAGTCATAATACTTACTATGTATGTTCAATGAATAGAAACCGAAAAAGATATTTCCAACCGCTTGTGACGTTCCAAAAAAATCATCATGTATGGTTCACACCAGATCAATGCATGGTGAGGTGAAGCAGATCTACTAGGCGTGGGGCAAGAGTAGTCTTATTCAGAGAATGTGTCAAATGAAAAGCCAGGCAGCAGGAACACGCACCTTGACGCGTGCAGTTGACAGAATTCGCCACTTTGCACAAAGTACTTGTTTTACGATGGGTGTGCACTGCAATTTGATGAGAGGGGTGGTGTGGCTGCAGCATGTGGACCCTGGCCATGGGAGTGTACTGCACTGCACACACACACACACACATCCAATCTGGAAGCAGTGAGAGAGAAGCTTTCGAAAGAGAGAGGCTTCCGTTTCTCTCGCCCAATGTGTGTGCGTTTCTCTCTCTCCAGCTAGCTCATGATCTCCGGCTCCTCCCCCATAAAAAAAGGGTGCAGTGCTCTACAGAGGCAGGGCTGGAGAGAGAGAGAGGTACGTAGAGAGAGAAAGTGAGCCCAATCCCTGCGGGCGTGGGGGAAAAAGCATCCCAGGCGCACGAGCTCGTACAGCCTTTTCAGCACCCAAACAAATGAAAAAAAAAGAAACAGATCGGTCGTCTCCTTCACACAGAAAAAGAGGAAGAAGAAATTCAGATGCATCCTTCACCAACAACATGCAAACCCGCTCCGACATAACACATGTATTTTATAGTAATACCGTAAAGTATATTTTTTTGGGAAAGTATAAATATATATTCTAGTAGTAGTAGTACAATCCTGTACATACCTGCCTCTTTATTTCTCCGGTCTTTGTTGTGCGTGTGCGTAGTATACGTATGGAGACAAAAGCATGCTTCCTTTGACTCCACTTGCCTCCTAAGTGTCATTTTCTCATACATGGCGATGCCTGCTCCTCCTTAACTACAAGATAACCTCACATCCTGCCTAAGCTACCCTGCCCCTTCTCTTTCTCTCTCTAAACTTTTTATTCTAGTATAGCAATAAGGAGGGACAGCATAAGAGACCAGTTCATCCCTGGTGCCTCTCATAGTCATCTTCAGAAAGAGAGAGGAGAGAGAAAGGAGGAAGAAGAAGTAACTCCGGTACTAGAGACACAGACACCCACCAAGGCCAAAGCATAAGCACAAACAAGAGAAGAGGCTCCTCTTCCCCAAGAATTACATCTCCTTCCTCTCCGTCCTACATATATGTGCATATATCCAACGATCGCATGAGCTGTCCAAGGTAGCAAGGACGCGACAGCAAGGGGAGAGGCAAGGGTGCGATCAGGGGGAGGAGGAAGAGATAGGCGCGTCGGCAGGGCCGGGGCGATGGAGGCGAGCTCCGCTGCGTCGCCGGACCTGTCGCTGCACATCAGCCTGCCGACCAGCGCGCCGGGTTCCGGGCCGTCCTCGGGCGGGCGTGCGGCGGTGGGAGGACCAGGAGGCGGCGGCGCCGGGGAGGAGACCCGTGGCGGCGGCTGAACGGGTCCACGGCGTCCACGGAGCTGTCGCTGTCGCCGCCCGCCGAGCCCGACGCCGACGCGCTGCCGTGGCGGCACCGCCCGGCGGCGTCCTCCGCGGCCACGACGTCGGCGGCGCTGATGCCCATGCCGGTGCTGCAGCCGCTCGACTCCGCCGGGGGCGGAGGCGGAGGCGCGTCGTCCTCGGCGCCGCCAATCCGGGGCATACCTATCTACAACGGCCCGGGCGGATTCCCGTTCCTGCCCCCGGCGGCGGGCGGCGGCGACGGGCACCACCAGAAGGTCGGGTTCTACGGGTCCTACCACCACCCGGCCACGTGGCCCTCCTCGCTGGGCTCCACGTCGCCGTCGCCGCTCGCGCCGCCGCCGTTCGACCCCGCGTCGGCGTTCCTGTCGTCGTCCCCCGCCGCGCACCACCACCACCACCACCGGATGCTGTCGGCGTCGGGCAGGATCAACGGGATGCTCACCGACACGCTCCGCGGCTACGGCGGCGGCGGCATCGTCGGCGGGCACCACCACCACCACCACCTGCACGGCGCGCAGATGCCCTTCGGCCTGGGCTCCCGGTTCATGCCCAAGCTCCCGGCCAAGCGCAGCATGCGGGCCCCGCGCATGCGCTGGACGAGCACCCTCCACGCGCGCTTCGTCCACGCCGTCGAGCTGCTCGGCGGACACGAGAGTGCGTGCCGACACAACCATCGCTCTCACCTGAGAATTATAATACACCTTCCATTATTTCTGATCATCATCCACTCTCTCATCAAAGACGTAAAATTAATCTCTTCTTCTCCGCTTCCGGCGCGCAGGGGCGACGCCCAAGTCGGTGCTGGAGCTCATGGACGTCAAGGATCTGACCCTAGCGCACGTCAAGAGTCATCTCCAGGTACGTGGCTGTCATTGCCAACCAACTCGATCGATCTCCAAACGCCTGGCTCCTAGTAGAGTTCACGCCTCCATCGCCAGATAAAGGTTTCTGCTTCCTCTCGCTCCTGCCATGCCTCCTCTTGTTCGGGTCAGACAAGAACGCCAATGCAGTAACTCTGAATGACGACGGTGAAACCGACGGATGGGGCTCGCGGCCAAGAAACTGCCATTCTTGGGGAGGGAGAGGAGAGAGAAAGGTGCATGGTGTGGGGATGTGTGTGTGTGAGAGAGAAAAAGTTGCCATCATTACACAATAATGCAATGTATGTGCATCCGCGCCTAGTTAGCGTATGTGTGTGTAGGTGTGCGCGCGCACGGCCCGAAGCTCCAGAGAGCAATGGCCAAGGAGAGAGAAAGAGAGGGAGGAGAGAGAAGGGAAGGGTCCAAGGCGAGGGCATGGCATCATAGTATTTCCAAGTGTCCATTTCCTCGTGTTCTCTTGCGCGCCGATCCACCTGCTGATCCGTCCGCTTGTCTCTTCCCCTCCGCTAGCTTGTGAACTGATCCGGCTGCTTTTTTTGTTGTGCTTCCCTTGCTTCCCCTTTCAGATGTATCGAACCGTCAAGAGCACTGACAAGCCTGCGGCATCCTCAGGTACTCCTGCTAATCCGCATTGTCATCCCTACCTCCCATGTGATTTATTAGCAATCCTGGCTATTCCTCTTTGCTCACAATACTGTATTTCCACTCATCAGGACCAACCGACGGCGGCTCCGGCGACGATGAGTTCTCCGGTGCCGGCCAGGCCGCGTCCGGTGGCGACAACAACATGTGTGGGAGGCCGTTCGGAGACCACCGGTCCACCTCTGAAGGCGCGGCCAGCTCAGTGGGCGGCGGCGGCGACATGGACCAATCGTCGGCCGGGAACACCAGCACCAGGTGGAGCAACTCGTCAAGGTACTGATCATTGTTTTAATTTGCAGCGCTGCACGTTTTGACTCTTATGAAGATCATGGTAACGTGTCATGAGATAACAGCATTCCTGATCGCTATACTTATCTTAGCCCCAAAGACACCACCAAACTTTGGTAATATCTGCATTGCTTTATATGTAAAGCCATGCGCATAAATAAGGTGGTTTTATTTGGTTGAATGCAAAGCTCGGAGAATGTTTTGGGGCCGCGCGCACAAGCTGACATGAACACCTGGAGAAAGAGATGCACACACACACATACTTGCAGGGCTGCCTATCTTTAGGTGGCCAATGCAATTCTGTCACACAAAAGACCAAAAAGTCACACACCCCGCCCATGACCTCCATTGACCTGAGCAGCCATGGTTTCTGCTCTGTGTTTGGTTTTTGTGGAATTATTGGACATATAAAAATACAACTCTGCTTCTCCTACAGCATTGTGTGCCGTGTCATTGTGTGTGTAGGTTCTTGGGCTCTGTCTTCTTGTCCCTCTCTCTCTCTCTCTCTCTCTCTCTCTCTCTCTAGGGTACTACAGTAGGAGGCTCCATTATCTTTTCTTATCAATGCATGGCTCTGATTCCAGGGGGATGGGGTATTGACCTGACATGCCCTATTGCCTAGGAATATGTAACCGAGGACTCTTGGTTCTTTCCCATCGTCAATCGCTTCAACGACTTTCTTTTTCCTTTTGCAATTATTAGCTCGGTTCACACATGCTCGCTCTGCATCTCTATTATGATTAGGTCCTGTGATGCTCGATGGGAGAGTAGTGTACTGTACATTCTGATGTGAGCCTAATTAAGGGTGAGTATAGCCAGAATGACAGAATGGTTATTGCTGCTCGATTTGTCTCACCGATTCAGGTTTCTGCATCTACGCGCTTCGTTATTTTTACAAAAAATTTAGTACTCTCTTCGTGCAGCTTTGGCGCAAGTAGAAGTACAGGTTGAGCTTGAGCCTGTTATTTTCTCATTCATCTTTTTTGTCATCCTAACTTTTTGCAAATAGTTGTAGTATTCTTCAACTTTTTTTCCCAGTTTTTTCTGTTTACAAAGCCGACTGACAGGACAGCGCTCTCTCGGGCTCTCCCAGCAACCATGGTTTCTGATAATTCTGCTTGCGAAAATAAAAGCCTACTTTTTAGATAATTTTTCAATTTGTAGGGTGCTGTAACGAGTGTACTAATGACATTTGCAAACACTTTTGAACAACAAAACATATAGATAATTAATGTAAGAGTTTCTTGTCATGGAAAAAGGAAATAGCCGACAGTTTATATTTAAAAAAATTCAACATGGTAACATTTATGGTTTATTGATTAAATATTTTGTTTTATATTTTTAAAGGCATAAACTAAACCAAACTAGTCAGGCTGGGAAAGGAAGTTTTTCAAGCCATTCGAATTTGGGATCAGTAGTGTTTAGTTTCATGAACTCTAAAGTTGCGTGCATGTTCTTGTGTAGATTAGTACTTTAGTGTCAAACGTGTATGAGGTAGTACTTTAGTGTCAAACGTGTATGAGGTCCCTCTTCTTAAAACATACTAAATAATTAACCATTCACACCATTTAATTGTGTAAAGTATTCAGATATAAGTACATGAATAAAGAACTAGTGTAGTGTATCGATGTTGATATTGTTTTGGGCATGCAAAGTCCACTGCTCTCTTAATGCTATATGTGTCCGTATGAAGACAAAAAAAACTTTAGAAGTGTTTGGTAGTAAGTTGGTATTATCTTGATAGAGTAGTGATAAAGGAAGGACACTTTTGTTGATACACCAAAATCTCAATGGAAAACAGTAAAAGAAATATAAATGGACAGCTTGCTGTGTTTCAATGTCCCCAACTTGTGGGGCACCCCGCAAACATACTACTACTAGCATGCATTAGCATTTAGGAAATGAAGATAGAGAAGCGTGTTTTGCTATAGCTATGTTCTTGTGTTAGTCATTCAGCATTACACTCGCTGCTTTTGTCATTATTAAATTCTAAATGCATGATATTGCCCATCAACTACTGTGCACTTCAAAGCAAGACTGCCAAATTAATCGGAACATCTTTTAAGAGCTTGTTGCCTAGAAAGGAACTGTGTAACTAACTGATCATATGCATGAAGAGCAACTGTGTTCTACTGTTGTTACTCTCACTTTATATAAAGCTAACCGGGGATGGTGCACGGATGTCTCATGTTCCTAGCTATAGTAATATTATGGTGCATAGACCCCAATTGCAGCATGACAACCTGAGTTCACTATTCTGCTAGTCTCAATTTGGATAGATAGCAGCTTTGGAAAGCTTCTAATAGGTTTGCTAAATGGAAAAAATCCTTCTTCAGGGACCCATGGGTGTCGTTGAATTCATGCAACATGGACGCTCATCGCTTGGTAGGTTTGTCCTCTCCGATTGAGGTAAAGTATATGTGCATGTTTTAATTGCTCGCTGACTACGGTGTGTACAAATACAAGTATATACATTTGCCTTTCTAATTCTTATTTCTGACTGTTTCAGAATGCGGAGCCATGCCGTTCGAGTAGCTCGCAGGTGTCAAACCACGAGCTGAGCAGCCCGAGCCTTGAGTTCACGCTAGGGAGACCGGATTGGCAGGGTGCGGACCATGACTGAACCATGGAGCTCAAAAATACTAGCGAGGCTAATTTGTTCCTTCAGGTATAGTAGCATATGGAGTACTGAACCTGCTGCTCGGTCCCCAACTCCTCCGCGGCAACGAGAAGTTTCCAGCGAAGAAGAATGGTGGATGAATTTTCTGATCTGGGCTGCGCACCGGAGCTAGCTAGCATCGTCGTGGAAGATTATTCACCGGATCTCTGATCTGTCTTTATTGGGTTTTCTTTCTATAAGTTGGCCATGTCCCTGATTCTCTTTTCTTTCCCATTTCTCCCTTTTTGTTGTTTCCGTCTTCCGGGGTGATGCTACAGTGCTGTTGGAGCAGCGTGTAGTGGTAGATGCTGAGAGAAGCATAATATAAAGCAGGGTGTAGAGAGTCGTGTGTTGGTCTGTGTTTGGTGAGGTGATGTGTCCTGGTGTGGAGAGCGTATCATATCATTAACACATGGAAAGCTGGAAAGGAGAAAAAGATAGAAAAGGGAATGAGTTCTCATGAAGCAATCTAAGGATTTTAATCCTTTTTGTGCGTGTGTCCCCAGCTTTGTTCTTTAACCCCTGCAGGTTCTTGCTCACAATATATGTTGTCAGTAACTCGAGCTACACCTGCACTTTTCCCGGCACCCAAGTGTGAACTCTTGACCAAATAATGATTTAGCTAAAGGCCACGCTTTATGCTTAGCAGATTGCACACATATATGCATCCATCAGACCGAGTGTGACGAGACCAAAGCGAGCTAAAGCATCGAGAGGTTCCCTGAAAAGAGAAAAGGGGAAAAAAACTTCTCCATATATATGCTGCTGGCATCAATTTCGCGCCAACGATTCCGGCCGGTACCACCTTTCCAATGATTCATTCACAGATGGATCGATCCATGGTACGGTGGTCCAAGAAATGATCCGTCCTACCCAAGTACATGCCATGCATAAACCCCAATCGACGCAACTGATATACCTCTCCTACTGGTCCTATCAACATGTCATTCCTGCTGATCCATGGCGAAACGTTTGGGTGCTTTATTTGCGTGCGCTATGACAGCAACAAAGACCTAAGCAACAAGTAAGCTGCGGCAGGCAGGGAGAGCAAGAGACGACGGACTAGGACGTTTGGTACCAACCCTGATAGCATCCTCGACCGTGAATGGAAGATGCTGCGTACTGTACTGTACATGTGTGTTAAGTTGTGCTGTGTAGGTAGCGGTCCTGTCCAGGCTTTGATTGTCGAGGATGGATATCTACGAATGAAAACTGCGTGTGATTGGAAACAAAGGATCAAGCGGCCGGCCGGCATTGATTCTGATAGACCGCCTCCTGACCTGCCGTGTGAAGCGACAACATATATCGTCCCTTCGTCCGATGGAAAATACAGTAGACTAATATAGCCTGGTTGCCCAGGTAATAGGATCATCCATCCGGTCATCACATACTCAAGCCATGACAGTGCGTTCCAACAGATTGTGATGTGGATAAAAGTTTATTAGCCTTTTTAGATCTGTACTTGTATATACTAGTAGCGCTAGACTAGATGGTTGTTGCTCGTCCTATAACTTGTATCAAGTGTATTTCCTCCAAAAAAAAAAACTTATCAAGTATACCTAATATACATAAATTGGTGGAAATTCTTTTTTCATTTCACTTTCTCTGAGGACAACTGTGTCAGTCAACTTGTAGAAACATTTCGGCTGAATGAAGTAGTACAAAGTTGCCAGGGCAATAAACCTTTACTACATATGCTGGAAGCAACAAGAATCATCATGTTCCATGAAAAGTTAGGTTCATACTGGAAGGAGCCTCGCAGGACATGAAAACCAGTTCACCCTATGAGAAAACCGGCAGTCCCATCGTGGACTAATTGCCGTGACTGGTGCCTGCAGAGTGCAGATGCAGGCGTTTCGATTTGACAGTCACCGGGCCACTGCAGTTAGCGGAGCATATGCTAGCACTAATGACCGCGTCTAATCAACAGGTTGTGCTACTAACACCTCAAGGCATTGCAACGCTACAGCCTACTACTAGTACAGCGTTGGCAAGAACCAGTAGTACAATGGTTTTCGGACGGAAAGGGAGGCCCCAACCCCAATCCGAAGAGCTGAAGACGGTACTGGTATGGTGGGAGAGAGAGAGAGAGAGGATGGTAAAAGAGAGGAAGCAGCAGGGCAATCATAAAGCAATGGATTGCAAAATGATTTTTCGCCGCAGTCCCCCCATGTTTCCGTGTCCCCTCATTCAAGTCATTCTATTGTTCCCTCTTGCTTTGTCGGCCCTTTGGCCCAGCGTACGTCTGCGTCCCTGACAAAAGAGAGAGAAAGAGAGTAAAATGGTTAAAGAGGGAAGCAACCAAGCTGCAGCACAAAGGAAAAATGAATAAAGAGTGTGGCCGGCCCTGTGTAGCACCTGTGTCCGGTTAAATGGCCTGCCGTCCGTCCCCTTTCTCTCTCTTCCGGTAGTACTGTAGTGGGGGTCTGGGGAGAACTGGGGCGACGTGGCCTAGTTCTTGTTGCACTGTGCACCTACGGGAGAGAGAGAGAGAGGAGAGAGAAGGGCACTGCCACTTCGAACTGGGCATTTATTTGCATGGGGCCTTTTGGCCCCGTGCAGATGGGAGGTTGCCCGGGCCTTGGACCACCCCGGTCACTGTGCGCCATTCATCACCGTATGACCTGTATCGAGTGGACTTTGCATTCAACCTGTACTCCGCTCGTCGGCATCTTCCTCACACGACAAGTTGCTACACGGAGATCACGCTGCTACTACCATATGTTTCGTTTCTACTACTCTCAGCTCAGGTAGGGAGAAGAAGAAAAAACTGCGTTAAATATGTGCTATAATTTCTTACGAAATCCGAACTATAGTCGTTACAGCGCCGAGATCAGTTTTAATTTACTAGCACTAGTACTAGGCGAGGAGCAGGCACGCATCCAGCGAGATTGTCACGTGCGTCTAATTTAGAGCAGCCTGGCCATAGATGCAGACAGCATGTAGTCCCCGTACGCCGGCCGCTGCACCGCAGACCATTCACCAGTTAGCGTACACTCCAAGGGGGCGTAATTGCGAGAGCTACTCCGCGGCAGCTTCAAGTGCTACTGTTCACTGTAGCATACCTGGGGCTGGGGATGGGGCTCAACCTACACACGGCCGTGTCCTCCTCCCGCAGGTGTCCAACGGAACGGGAAAAAGCGACCGTTTGGTAGGCGGCTCCGCCCGGTATGAATGCGTCGTTTGACCAGAACTTGGCAGAAATTCCCTTGATTATTGCTGCTGCGTTTGCCGTTTGGACTCTTCTCCTCCTGTTCTACTACTCCTAGGCCGAGGCGTGGATGGGCTATTTTGGGTTGGAAACAGAGCCCAATACGTTGGGTAGCCACAAAGGCCCATACTGTTGAAGTGATTGTGAATGCGACCCACGTTCCTCACTCCGGTGAAGAGATTTCGGTCTGGTTGAATGAGCTACTGCTGCTTCTCGATGAAGACCTGAAGTTCCTGCTCCTGACTGAACATGCCAAGTCAACACGAGAGCAAAGATCGTTGGGTGACTCCATCTCACCTAGAAATGCATTTCACATGCATATATCCCATCCGCATCCGGCGTTCAGGCACGCGTTACTAGGGACGGCATTGGTTTCCTTCTGAATGAGGTCTGGCTGACGCTAGCCAGGTTTTTAAGCTGTACCATCAGTTTTGTTTTATACCCGTTCATATACCGGTAGGTTTCATAGATGTTGTTCAGAGGCACGCGTCCCGCGTTTTCCGCTCTGACGGTACCTGCTGCAACGAGTGGGCAAGACTTGTGAGGAACGACGAAACTCGATTTCATTTCCCGGGAGCCAGGCCCGCTAGCCTTTTTGCATCTTCATTCAGGATATGGTTCAATTGACAACCATGCAACCAATCATACCGTAGATAAACGTGCCTCTCACGCAAAAATGTTGCATGGACTCATCCATACTGATGTCACTGTCACGCACACACATATGCCTATATATGGTGCCATTCTCGTCTTCGTTCGTTGCTATCGGGCTTCTGTTTGGCTGGAGAAGTATGCAAAGCTGCCTAATCCAGGCATCAATCAAAGTCTTGGACATTTAAAATTGAACGCTTGATATTCTTGTCTGCCGAGAATAATTTCCGAGGATACAAACCAAATAAGCCTTTAACTACAGGAGAAGTAGTTGGAGTAGCTCGACATCTTAGAACCTGGTCCACCTGCACATCGTCCATAAATCAAATTCTTACGCAGCCTAAGCAGGAGCCATTGTTCCTCCATCATGCTAAGGAAAAGTATCCCACACTGAGTTTACATTATGTGTTGGTAGGACTACATGCTGATTTATGTTTTACGTTTTTTTTTTTGTGTGTGTGTGTGTGTACATTCACACAGATAGAGCGGGCGGCGAGGCTGTGTTGATCGGGCGCCTAAGCTCTGCAATCTTTGCTTTAATTTCAGAAGTCTCGTGAAAATAGTTATCGGCAAGTGGATGTACAGTCATGTTTTTAGCTGCAAATGGAAATACTGACTGAAGCAGTACAACTAAATAATGTTCCAATTAACTGAATCAAAACCTGCATAGGAGTTACGAGCTTTCACATTGGTCTGCAGACAACCAACAAGTTGATGATAGCTCCAGGGGCACGAGGTCCATATACAAACACATGAGTATGCGTTGAGATCGATGGTCGGTCGGCTACTAGCTGCTGACCTGTCGGTGTCCGTCGCGTTTTGGACTCCTAATTTCGAATAATTGAAATGATGTTTGATTCACTGCTTGGGAGATGATGGATAGAGACGGAGGCGTGCCAGTGTCTCGCCCACCAACAGCTGGAGACAGCGCCCGTCCACCGGCACAGGTGTCTGCCTAACCATCAGGAACGAACAGTATATCTGTTCACATTACAACGAACCCTGTTCGCAATACAGTGCGAGAGTATGCACAACGGTCGTGATAAACCCAGTTCCACAGTAGTATGCATAAGGCTCGTGAAAAAAGATTTTTTATTTTTTGGATGGAACTGCTTCCATTACTCAGTAGTCGCTAACTCGCTATATCATCAGCGACAAGACCAAGAATATAAGCTCGGATGACATCCACAATCGGATCCTCATCCCGTTATAGTCACAACTAAACGGTGTTAAAGCATGTGCTACCTTATTACAATCTCTAGAGATATCCAGGAATATGAAACTAGCAAACTTCAAGAGAATAAGATCTTTGATTTCAGCTAACAAGTTGCCGGCTATTGATAAATCCATACGTGAGGAAATGCAAGCTTGGCGCACCAACGTTGCATCAGTCTCGAGAATTGCATTAGCAGCCTGTATACCATGTAAACACGCTATTACCTCCGCTTGGAACGCACTCATAAGATACAGAATATGACCTCGGCCAACGCTTCACATCGCCGTCTGAGTCTTGGATCACATAACCCCATCCGCTCGAACCTGTTGCAGGACTGAAAAATGCATCGCAATTTATTTTCAGAACACCCTCTGGAGTTTTTGTCCATCTCTGATTGTTTATTCTTCTCCCCATTTTCTTCTTTGGTATAATGCTCATGATTTCAGTTGTATAAACAGAGATTGATAAACCTTTGCGCCAGTGATTGGTTCTTCCAAAGAAAATAGTGGGCCTGTAGCTAATTCTGGCCGTTCAGATCTTTTCCTTATAAGAGTAAGGAAGCCCACAAGTAGAGTAACGTTACGCATTGACCCAGCGCCAAAGTCCATGGGCCACAGATTAATGTACTGTTGTCCAAAAAGGCCTAAAATTAGAATATGGAAAGCTGCTCCGCTAGAGTAGAAAGGGCCCGCACAAGAGAGATTCAAATTGTGGAGTTGGTCCATGAGAGTAGAAAGGCTAAGGGCCGGTTGGATGGCAACCATATTTTGTCATGCCAAAAGTTTGACGTGCCACTATTATTTGGTTATTGTTTGCTTGGTTGCCAAACTTATGGCGTGTCACAACCCTTCAATAAGGTTCTATTTCATTTTTCATGTCAAAACTTACCAAATTCGGCGAGAGCAGTGGCGAAGCTACATATTTCCAAGTATGGTGCAGATGCACCCACAAAAAAAAAAATCAGTTGTATTTCTCATTTTTCCACCATATATGAATCCCCCATGAGCTAAAATAATGCACCCACAAGCTAAAATGTTTCAGAAAAATCGATAAAAAAATATGTCAACAACTGAATTCGGCGCCCCCTCCCCCTTCCCCCGCCACCTAGCTCTAGCTTCGCTACTGGACGAGAGTTTTGTTCACCAAACTTCCAGCATGCCATATTTATGGTTTGGCAAAGTTTGGAAACCAACCCAACAGACCCCTAATATAGATGCAAGATGCTCATAATGTAGCAAGGAGTCATGTAAATGATAGCACGGGCAGACAATTCTGGTTCTTGACGCCACCAGACGCCGTATGTAATTCTTATAAACCAACTCCTTAATAAAGAGCATGGTTTACGTAAAAAATGCTCCGCTAGAGCCTGGTTCTGCATTTTGATATTTCGCCAAACGTAGCAAAGCTCCGCTAGAGGGATGAAAGCCTGTAGTCGTTGCACAAAAAATGAACTGAATGGCAATACGTACTGTCTAACCTGAATATAAATTCAAACACGTATTTGAAAGGCACGACGAAACGCCTTGGAATTACCGATCATGGTGGTCCACGTACTGTAAGGAAGGATTCCTTTGGCGTAGGGTCGCAGGGCGGGGAGTAAAAAGCGAGCGAGAACAGAGGCCTACGTCCATGCCCTGCAAACGGACGAGCACGACGGGTCGCTGTCCCCCGCGAAGAACCTTTGGAGCGTCATCAGTGCAACGGCGATCTCGACGCATGGGTGCTGCAAAAGACACGGCAACGTCTTCTGTGCCGCGGCCCTACCCGGCCGTTGTGGTTTCGTTTCTCAAGGGAACCTGCATCAACGTCTCGCTTCACGATCCAATCAATGAGTGGTGGGGAGAATGCAAGAACAACCGCGGTCCGTTTTCACTGGAACGGTAAATTGAGTAGGGTTTCTCAAGAGCATTGCTTGCCCCCACTTTTTTTGTTTTTGTTTTTGTATTGTTTTTGTGTGTGTGTGTTTTTTTTCATCTGCATGTTCAAGAGCGCGGGAGGTGAGTTGCTGTATGGCAGACGACAGTGTTCGTGAGCAAAGTAGGTTCTCTCGATGCGCCTAAATAATTTACCACGCCGTTAACCGAAACAACAAACGCTGCTGCTCTGGTCTGCAGGAGGATTGAAAGCGAGGCCTGCATCTCAAGGAATCGAGCCGGGAAAACTCGAGGAGCAATAACTCGAGCGATTTACGGTTGGCCGTAGTAAATTAAGCCTGCCGGAACACAAAACGCAGTGGCTTGGACTGCGTGCTCGCTGTCAGTCTGTCACCACGACAGCCCGGGAATAAACGTATGCGTGCGCCATTGCTTGGATCGTCCGCTCACGAGCCTCGGCGGCGGCGGACGACGTCAACCTACAGAACCCGGCAGCGGCTCGTGCACCGTGTGCTTCGCATGTCAGTGGCACGAGAGCTCGATGCCGACGGCGCTACGCTGACGCTTTGTTCGACGGAAGCTCGAGCCCCAGCAGCCGCCCCGCTCGTTTCGTGCTTCATAAACGATAGCAACAGAACCTTGCCCGGCCCGAATCCCAGCACCACCAAGCTCGGCGCCCTTCGCGTCTTACCTGCGACATGGCGACACCGCTTATCGCCGTTTGACGTCGCGGCTCGCTTCAACGCAACGCCGGTACGTCACGAGCCGCCACAGCGTGCGCGCCGCACCAAAGGCTGCGGACTCACGAGGCCGCTGGATGAAACTCCAGACCCAATCCGTCACCGAATCTACATGTGAGCAGCGACAAGCACGCCGGCGGGAACAAGGGACGATGCGAGAGTTGGGACGACGCAGCAACTTGTCTCCTTGATCAATGGCCGGCACCGGCACGGGCACTGACCTATATGGGCGCATGGTCCCGTGCGCGCAGTAAACGCGCACAGGCACAGGCCAAGGCCACCACGGCGGGCAAGGGTACAGCACGCACCACCACCGCCGCCGCGCGTAATCAAGCGTGTGTGCTAGGCCAGTTCTTGTTGCCAAATCCCCACGCCCCGCGCTCGGTTTTATACATGCATCAATCGAATCATGATCATCGTCATTAGTCTGGAGGTGGTGCCAACACAATGCCGACGCGGGTCGGGATCACATGACGTCGTCCTGGGCAGCGGCGGCGGCGCGGTGCCCGCTGCCGCGGTGGCGCCGGTGCTGCTGCCTCATCCCGTCGGGGCCGAACACGCGCGCGACGGCGGGGACGCGCTCGGCGGCGTCGCACTCGGACAGGGGCGCCGCGTAGCGCCGCCGGTCGTGGCAGTAGGAGTAGGACATGTGGCCGCGCCGGAACGCCGCCATGGCACCGCGCTGCTCCGCGTTCAGCGCGACGGCCGACCGGAGCGTCGCCTCCGCGCCGCAGGCCGCCGGGGCGGAGTGCGCGGGGTCGACGGCGCAGGCGTGCAGGACGAGGTCGGTGAAGTCGGCGACGAACGGCGCGTACTTGTAGTTGACGCCGTAGCGGCCGCCCAGCGTGGCCCAGGAGGAGCCGTCCCAGATGGTGGCGTACAGCGACATGGGCTTGGACGGGAACGCGGCGCCCATGGCCGCCGTGCGCACCACCTCCCTGATCGGGGTCTCGTCCACGTAGAATCTGCCAGAACAACGGACAGTGATTTAGCGCAGCACGAACGGAATCCCCTGACCATACCACACAAGCAAAAAATTATACAGATGGATACACGATCCCCACGACACAAGCACTATAATCGTGCTGCATCGGCATTGTTTCAGTCCAGCCGTGTGCATGTGAGTTCAAACAGGAATCATACTCCTTTTAGCAAAGGAATCCACGAAACGCGAATTAAAGACGGGCGCGAGGGTCTGGGAAAGGCCCAAATTAGCCAGGTCAGAGGGGCAACGGCGCCAGCAGCATCGAAAGAGGCAAGGAAAGGGACCCTCGCCTCCCAAAAACCTTCCGTCATCAGCGCACGCCCAGCGACATGGAAAGAGACGGTTTCTGCCCGAGACCCCGGCACACAAATTTCTCCCCCTTTTCCTCCCCACAAAAAACGGGAAGCCCGGCAGGAGAGACATGGAAGTGAAAGCGGAACAGTAATGCCGAGAACGAGTAGTGATAAGGAGGAAGAAGAGGTCAGTGACTGACACGATGCGTTGGCGCGTCCAGAGGATGGAGTAGTGGTGGAAGTCCTCGGTGGGGTCGAACGGGAGGTCGTAGCGCTCCTCCCTGCCGGCGCCGGTGCTGCCGTTGCCGTAGACGTTGGTCTGCACCCGCCACTCGCGGCCGCGCACGTTGCCCAGGAACTCGAAGTCCAGCTCGTCGTGCGTCTTCTGGTACACGTCGCCGTTGGAGAGGTAGAAGGCCACGACCACGCCCGCCGCGTAGTCCGCGGGGAGCTTGATGGCCGCGCTGAAGAAGCCGTGCAGGAACAGGTCCTGCGACGCGAACCCGGACCCTGCCACGGAACCCGGCCGGCCGGCCGCATTAGTGCAAGATATATATATATAGTAATAAGGGAGCGCATCCGCGAGTAGAAGGGACGAAACGGCGGAAACTGAAGCGGTGACCCACCGGTTGACTCGTCGAGAGCGAGGCGGACCCGCTTGCCGCCGGGGTGGAGCGCGAGGTTGCTGCTGCCGAAGATCTGGGTGTACCCCTCGTCGAAGGCCAGGTGACGCGCGCCGTGCAGCGGCGGCGGCGGCCTGGCCTCGGCTACGATAACGAGGAGGACGGGGAGGAAGAGGAGCGCGAGGGGTGAGACGGGCGCCATTGCTGCTCTCTCCCTCTCTCTCTCTCTGTCTGCTCCGGCTGCCTCCACTGCCCGGCGCCGTGCGGTGATAGGGGGAGCGTTTTATTGCGAGACGGGGGCCTCTCTGCCTCTCTTTCTTCAGTTTTTTCTCGTGAGAGAGAGAAATGGAGGGCCTCTCCCTCGGGCCGGGCGCCGGCGCTGTTTTTGTTCGGAATTTGAAAGCCCAAATGACGCTGCTGCCCCTGCCTGGTACAGGACCCGGGCCCGGCGCCTCTTGGATTCTTGGGGGCCTACTACTGACGTACGCAGTGCTGCTACGCTACAAGGCGCCGCGGAGAGCTATTCCTCTGCTATATGTACGTACGTATTCTATCGTACGTTTCAATTTTCGTAACAAGTATATTCATCAGCTCATTAATGCGTGGTATCTACCAGCTATAGTAACGCAAAAACGTGTTGCACCTGATCGATCCGCCTCATGTACGTACCTGGTGCGGCCTGCGGGAACAACAACAACGCCCGTCCCCGTGAAACCGTTCAAGCTTTTGGCAAATGACCGGATGAGTTGCTGAGCGGGCCGGCCTGTTTACACACCCGTCACCCTTCCTTCCAATCCGGAGACATTGCATGGCGGTGTTTACGCGCCTGCCTCCGGCGTGACGTCCGCGCGGTCGTGCGCGTGAACCTCCCTACCTCTGTCTGTGCGCACGGACGGAGGAGGAGACCTCGCTCGGCAGGCAAGTTGGCATCTTGCTCTTGGACGCCACGGCTCGCCCAGCATTCCTGCTCGGGTACAGTGGCAGGCAAACGCATCGGTATCGATAGACTTTTGAGACCCGCGCGGTGTCGTGCGCGCGCGGCTTTCCGTGCGCCGGTAGGCCCCGGCTCCCCCTGCTGCCTCTGCCTGCCGTAAAAATTTTCTCGCAACTTGCTCTCCACTATCGTTACTCTAGGTACTGCCCCGCGCGATGCACTGTGAACTCTCGTGAAAAGGCGAGGGTAAAACCAGCGGCGCGCCGTACCCCGCGCTCATGCTGTCTGCTACTAGTAGTAGTAGTACTACTCGTTCTCGGTACAAGGGCGTGCGCGTACCATCGTGCGAATAGTGCAAAACTGTTCAAATTTGCCCAACGAGACGCGTGTACGATCGAGCTCGTACGTCTCGTGGCTCCGGCCTCCGGGTGAGTACAGTAGGAAACTTTTGCTCTGTTTCCGGGTCAACCACCAGCAGCAATCCGACGGAGAATGGAGACGCTCCGTCGCTCCTGCTGCGCCTGGTTTGCCAGGCGGAGTTCTTCCTTGCTCCCGCAAGATTCGTGCATGTTCTTTCACGGTTTCACCAGATCACGTATTCTTTCTACTATCACCAGATAATCTTGTGACCTTGCCTGTCTGTATTCTGGAAGTACTCCACGAGAATATGCAGTAGCAGTAGCGTTTCTCTAAAAGTTGAGAGTCCCCAGGTAGCATGTGTTGGTTGGAGTAAGGCTTTTGTTACTGTCGCCCGTGTTGTTTAATCTGCTCGATGGAATCGGGGTCCGTCACCGGGTCTCGGCCAACCAATCCTGTCATGTACTCCTGTCCGATGACAAAGATGCGGTGCTCTCGATCGGGCTCTGTCCCTCGCTCCTTGTGTACTGAACCTAGAGCTGGATTCCCTCACTTGTTTACCCTCGTCGATGATGTGGCTCCAATAAATTATGGCATTATATACTGACTTTTACACGGGGTCCGTAACTTGGGGCGCCGTGATTGTTTTGTTCCGTGTAACCAAGCAGAAATTAGGGAGACCGAGCGGAGAGATGTAAGGCACTATACAGACAAAACCAGCTGAATTTGGGTGTCAACCAGCCACTGATAATTAGGTACACACACGAGGGTTACAGCATCCTACAGTCAATACGCTTCAAAGACGGACGACGACAAGTAAACAGTGACTTTGACTTGCATAGCGCCAAACTTCCTGTAGTACTATAATCTATTAGCATGATGAGCAGCCTCGGTGATTAGTGACTATTTTTATATGTCGGCAACCAAAAAGCTATCATAGGTTTTTTGCTATTTTTAAGACGCTGCTTCTTCCGACGGGCGCTTTATTCAGACATCATGTTAACAATACTCCAACCATAAGCATTTGGCAGTGTCATGATGGTGGGTGCAGGGTTTCGTGCCCCGAATATCCAGTCGTCTTTTGCTTTCTCACGAAACGAACTCTGGAATTGATCCAGATATCGTGATCTTAACCAATGTGAAGCTCCTAATTGACCTCCCGGTAACGGACGCTGATATCGTTTCAGTGGTCCAGGCGGAGCCGCAGCGTTGCATTTCCATTGAAAGGTTAGTTGGTCCCCGGCCGATCATGATCTTGTCATCGTAACGACTAACGAGGACTATACTCCTCGGACTTCATATTTGAAATGATCTGTGAAGGCGCAATGTGCTGGGACCTGCTCGTCGCGGCGAGCAGTTAAAACCATTCCACCTGGTGCGGCTCAAGATGATCTGCAAGGACGACGAGCTCCGCAGGTGCGATGCTTGCGCCGGCTGACCAGCACCACTGCGACGGGCCGAAGAAGGCGCGCATCAACGATGCTCCTGCAAGACGGAGGCCGGTCATGGCCATCCGTAGCCAGTGATGCCGACGAAAGCACGAACAAGAGCAAACTGCCTCTGGCACCGTGGGAGAATGACGCACGTAGCAGGGTTCTAGCGCTGGCTTCGTTCGTTTATTGTCCTTATCGTTATCCGTCCTGCGTATCTAGCTACTAGCTTCGTATGGGGATGAACAGCTAGTGTCATCTTGCCACGGTCGTGATACTCGTCGCACTTCCATGACTCTGCCAGTCGATAAAAAACGACTCTGTTATCAGGCAGTTGCTATACACAGTTCGATTGAATCTCCATTTCGCACCTCTGCTTGCTTTTTGGTGTTGCTGCCTTGGCCGAAGAAGCTGATCGCCACTTTGATAGGAAATGTGCCATCGGGTGGTTCCAGAAATTGTTTTCCCCGTTCATAGACACATGCTATCACTGGGAACGAGATGCCATGTGAACCAACAGCGCTTGGCACTACAAAATTGTTTTTCTCTATTTTCCTTGGTTCACTGCATCTCTACAGTTCTACCACTGGACCAGGAAATTAGTTTGGCATCAGCTAGCTTGCTATTTGAGTATCCAGTGTGATTGCAAATTCCATGAATGCAACTGTGTTACATGCATGCACAATTGGGCTTCATGTTAGTATGTTACATACATGAACAATTCTCTGCCTCTCAATCTGTCGGTCCTCGAAATGCTTCTCTGCTACTAGTGACGTTTTCTTTTACTACCAGATGATCGGTGGTTCTCCAGATATAAAAAGGTCAAACGTGCTACGCGATATCACTAATTAGTTCTGTAGCGTGTTTCATCCTCTTTCTTTCAGTTCCCTTGATGCATACTAATTACGACTAAAAAATTCTAGGCTAGTGACCATGAAGTCGATATGTCCTAGTGGTTAAGGAGACAGACTCGAAATCTGTTGGGCTTTGCCTGCGCAGGTTCGAATCCTGCTGTCGACGGATTGTTTTTTTTTGGGTTTTTTGGGTTCCTTGCAGCCTCGTTGTATGTCATGTCAACATGTCTCTTCTTTTTTGACGAAATGCTCTATCAATTTGATCCTTTGGCATGTCCCTTCAGCCATCAGGTCCCCCCACCCCCTTGTATTACGGCGGAATGCATTATCACGTACAGTATGTGCTATCCTTTTTGGTTTACATGTTTGATCGAAACCTGCCTTTTCGTGATATCTACCGTACGGAAAAAATGTTGAATTTAGTGCATGGACTCGATTGGTGACCCAAGTCAAGATTAACAGTTTCATTTACTCCCTTTCAGAAACACATATTTTCTTTTGAGATCATTACGTTAAGATAGCTGATGCCTGTTTGAATGTGAAGAACAAATCAGTGGAGGAAGTATGTTTCATTAATGTTTTTCGACACAAGCTAAACTGTTTTTTAGCACGATAAGCTAAATTGCCGGACTGCTAAATCATCTTTCACCAGCCCAGCCCGGACAGGCCCAGCCCAGCCCAAAGCACTGCTCAGCATTCGCATCAAACCGCTTGCGTCCGAAGAGAAGAACGGAGCAAGCAACCAGCCAGGCTTTCCCTGTCTCCGCATCCCTCTGCGCCGCTCCCATTTGCCTTCCCCGTTCGCGTCGGCTCCTCTCCTCGTGTCCCGAAACCCTCGCCATGGCGGAGTCTCCCGAGAACGCCGCCCCCGCTCCTACCTCGTCGCCGGCACCAGCGCCAGCTCCTGCTCCGGCTCCTTCCTCCGCGCCCCCAAGTCTGGGATCCCGCCGCGGTACGACCTGGACGCCAAGTGGGACGCCTGCCTCGACCTCTCCATCCGCCGCGTCGCTTACTCCACCCTCGCCGGCGCCTTTTCGGGCCTCCTCCTCTTCCGTAAGGAACCTACTGCTTTCCCATTGCGCTCTATCTCGTGAGATCTGGTCGCGGCGTGCTAGGTATTGTGGCGATTGGTTGGTGGGTATGGCTATTAGTTTAGGGTTACAACGGATGTTCCTGTTTCATTTTGATCTGCCTGCACTGACGCACGTGGAAAGCTAAGATGGACGCGCATCACAAATTGATACTTTCCCTTTGGGCATGGCATGTTCTGTATCCATACATTACATTGAATGTTTACTTTAGGATATTGCTTGGTCGATACTTGGAGATCTTTGCTATGATTAGCAGATTGCATTTGACGGGGAGGTGTAGAATCAATTAACATCAAGGCTCCTGAGAAGCTCCATATGTGCAAGCCCTCGTAGGTTCAATATTCCAGCAAGTCGAACTGCATGTAACACTAGGGATGTTGCAAGTTTTATTTGGATCTTTTTGTCATCAAATTTAGGGAGATTGCTAACCTGTAGCTCTATTGCTTGTTAGGTTTTATATGAAAACTTGTTTGCTTCCTTTTCTGTTTTCCCATTCTAGTTATTGAGCATGGCTTTTCAATAATCTTGTTGAAACTGGATATGCCTACCCAACTTGCTTGGGACTAAAATGACTTTGTTGTAATGATCCTGGCAACGATGCCTCTCTCTTATTGCTCGATTGGTTGCTGTCCAGTGAGGCTTTTAGAATCTAGAGCATTATGCAATTCAATCACTCGTGATGTGAATATTTATAGTCTGAATTCTTGATTGTGTGTATAGGATAAGTGGATAACTGGGCATAGATAAGTTTGAGCTGATGTACTGTACTGATATGATTTCAATAATGGATTTTCAGAGGGACCTAATCTGTTTTGTAATGTTATTTGCCTAATCTGGATTTTGTAATGTTATCTGGTTATGTAATGTTTGTAAAGACCTAAATGACTACTAAACATGAATTTTGTAATGTTATTTGCCTACTGTTTGGCAAGAAAGTTGCCATTGCTTCACCTTGCTGTCGTGTGAAATTGTCAATCTGTAAAGACAATCCTGTGTACTCACATATGGGTGTCTAAAAATTATCATCTGAATGCCACCTATTTCCTGACCTTTCATTGATTAATGCACATTTTTCTTACTTACATTTGAAGGGCACATTGTTTTCCAGACTTTATCTTTTAAAATTGTGCTGCATGTTCGCTTCCTTCATTTATGCCTCAAGTGTATCTTGTCTCTTGTATATTATACCGCCTTTGGCTACTGATCTGAGCTAGTCTCTCTGATATGGCCTTTTCTTTTTGTTTCTGAAGTACTCAAGCTATCTATTCTGCATACTATTATTCATTGTTTAGGAGTATAGTCAGCAACAATAATTTGTTCCAATTGCACCATGTTGACTCTTGAACGATTAATAGGCACACACAGGTGTAAGTTGCAAAACAAGAATACTTTTACATGACTACTGGGTCTACCTTCTTTCTTTTTTTGCACGTATTGACTTTTTTTTTGTACAGGTAGCCCTACTACTCGCTGGGCATCAGTTGCCCTTGGAGCAGGTGTTGGAATAGGGGCTGCGTACACTGAATGTTCATACTTGTTCAATGGTGCTCCTCCAAAGTTGTCTCCCAAAGTCTCAACCGTTGCTTCTGCTCACTCTGAAGTAATTGCTCTCTCACTTTACTCCATGTAGTAGTTAGATTTTTGTATAATTGCATTATTTTATTTTACTAAGTTGTCAATGATGGTTTTTTCCACTCTAAGCATAGTGATATTTTAACCTGGCAGTGTATGCAAACATCAGCAGCTCTCTGTTGGTCTGTTTGCAATATACTGATTACTATGGGAATTAGGTTTCTTATTCTACAGAAAATATGATTCTCGCATGGTTCCTGGCTAGTGCTAGCTTTCATCTACAATTTATGTAATCTGCCACCACCAAGCTTGAGGACACATAACTATTAGCTGCATTACATCTGAGAAACTGACTCCTGTAATATTCTGAATGCAACTTGCTATTATGTAAAGCATCTGCAGCAGATAAAGTTAGTACACATAACCTTGAATTTATAGCCAACAGAAGATAAAATTAGTAGTACACAATCTTAAATTCATAGCCAACAGAAGTTCAGTACAAGTGTGGTTGGGACTTCGGATTAATTTAATAAATCCATTTTTTATAGTACTATATATGTTTACGTCGGCTACTTATTTATTTTGTATCTTACATTAAAGGCTAGACACTTTTACAACTTCCATCAAAGCTCCATTAGATGAACTAACTATGCCAGCTAAAATTTTCTGCTATCTGGGGTGTGTGTTTTAAAAATTTAGGACGAGAATGTGGTAGTGCTACCATAGTTACAATTGCTGATGCTTCCATATTTCGGTGAACTACTGCTTTCCAAAAGTCCTCTCCAGAACTCCTCATTCACGTCTTTATATTTTCTTTCATCAGGGAGGAGACAAGTGAGCGCTGCCTGTTGGGTCAATCCATCTTGTTGGAGTTTTGGAGTGTGTTCTTGAAGTGATTGTTTCATGTTGGATATCGCACTACCCTGGCCATAGTATGTCATTAAAGTTAGACGTGCCTGACTTCTGAGTTTTTACACTTGTGTGCAAAACTATTCCCATTGTGGTCTGATGACCCCAGGCTGCACACTGCAAGAGCTTTGTAAGCTGTCTTCAAGTGATGGCTTGGTGATCTATAATAAATTTTTAATCGTGTGAACTTGTTTGCAGCATGCATGAACATTACTGTTATAGTTCACCCATTACACAATCCTTTTTCCGGGTGTACCTTTACTACTATGCCTAGTACTCCCTCCGAACCAAATTACTTGTCATCCTGACCTTTTATCAGGTTCATTGAACATTCTCTGAACCTGAACATAAAAATACACTTTCATGATGACAACTAAATTGGGACAGAGGGAGTATGTTCTTTAACAGGTTTAGTTGTGTACAATGTTGGTTACTCTACCTTGTCACTGGAATCGGTTCCATCTGCAGTGAAGATCGCTCTGCATTGCATAACTGCACCCATAGAAATCCAGCGTGAATCAGTAAAGAATTTTATCTGTTGAGTAGCGACAGAAAGGAGCACGTCGCTCCGGTGTGCTCGAAAGTCTAGCCGCTTTGACTTCGGAACATGACAACTGAGAGGATATATAGGGGGTGTTCGTTCCTGGTGCTAAAGTGTGCTAATGGACTAAAATTTAGCACCTAGGAAACGAACGGGTATGCTAAAGGTGCTAAACTTTAGCACAAGTGCTAAAAGGTGGTTAAAACTTTAGCACGAAACTTGGTGCTAAAATGTGCTAAAGTCATATGCTCTCCACTTAGGACATCACCTACTCTCTCTTTCTCTCTCCTCTAGAGTGGGATAGAAGCATTAATTAGGGGTAATGGGGTCATTTTGTAGGTAATGAACTAAACTTTAGCACTGGAAACAAACACCTCGAGTGCTAAAGTTTTAGTGCTAAACTTTAGCACAACTAAACTTTTAGGAGCTAAAATTTTAGCATAGAGGAAACAAATAGGCCCATAGTATATAATAAAAATAGGTAGGGGTTTTATGGATAATAAATAGAGTATCATGTTGGTATTTTTGATGATATGGCAGGGTATTAATGAGGAGAGATGTGAAATGAGTTTCATAAGGATGAAACTCGCATACATCGTTACCTAGACAACTTTATCTAGACAGACTTGTGTCTTACATGTAAACTAGAAAACAACAATAATGAAACGGGTAATTGCATAACCGACCCTCTTTTGAAAGCTAATTGTATGTTTGGCCTTGTTTTTTATGTTTTGCATATTTGACCCGTTTTTTAAAATCGAGGCACATTCTTGACTCTATTCCGTTAGAAGTCATTAACGGTGTGAAGTCCATGGTTAAAAGACCTTGATACCCTTGCGTAATTGATCCTAAAAATTATAAACTTTTGCATGAATAACAAAACTGTGACAAACAATTTAGCTAAAGTTTTAAAATTTTAGCAACAATTTAAATTCAGATTTGAAATTTTGAAACTAACTGAACTAGGAAGAAGGAATCGGGGAACAGCCAAAGGGAAGATAGATAGAGGGTATTTTGTCTTTTTCCTTGTCGCTTTATTTTTTAATTCTTTTTAATATTCTCAAATCCTGGTTTGGTTGACGGGTTTACTAAATAGGGTCAAACGGAGGCTTCAGATTCAAAAAATAGAATTAAATATGATAAACGTGAAAAATAGGGTCAAACATGCAATTGGCTCTCAAAAGAGGGTTAGTTATGTAATTACCACTAGATAAAACTATGCATTGAGAGAAGAGTGTTTCATCCTAGTTTCATATATCTTTAGATGACGTGTCACTCTAGGTACTTGCGTCTATAAAATTTTCATTAAGACTGGTCTAAGTCGCCTAACCTATGGATACAAGGAGTAAGGTGCTTTTACGGGGAACAAGATAAATAAAGCAGGAAATTACGTAGAAGAAATAATAATGATGACCGCCGTGACTTGGATGGAGAGTTCTTGTGCTGAAAGATTCTGCGGTTTCCTTCTTTTAAAAATGTGCCACCAGAAAATCTGTCCAACCAGGTTGATGACCACCGCTGTGGATTGAGGCTGTCTGGTAGAGGTCTCCGGTCACGATGATTGTGCGGTGGTTCCGTCCAGCTGCGTCCCCTCTTGTTGTTGATGACAGGGTACATCCTGAACTGCCGAACAGCTGAAAACGACAGCCCATGAACAGCGCGTCGGCGGTGATCGACGGGAATGTGTCTATCGAGACGAGCATCTCACCGGGAAATTCGCATGGTGACGCCGTCCACCGTGAACCCTTGTCTCATCATGGCCTCTAGCTGCTGACAAGTTTCGTGTAATCATGTGCGAGTGACGGAGTGAGGAGGAATTCAAACTCCGGCAAAGAGGGGAAAGCGTGCCGGAGAAGGACAATTGCGAGCGGCACGATCTCTTCAAACCTGGCGTGTCGGCCGACTAGATTGCGAGTGAGAAAATAAGGAGAGGAAGATACAGAGGCTGTTGGACCTCGTTTGTCACCTCAAGTTTTTTATATTTCTTTTCTAAAATTTAATGATTTACAATGTTCAGAAAACTATATAAATGGAATATAAGCTGAATTTCTGTATGTTTTTCTGTTTGAATTGAAGCCTTAGAAAAAGACTTACCGACTACATACATACAGTGATACAGTGATTTTTTTATTTTTGAACTCGGGCTACACACATACAGTGATGAGTGAAAAAGAGACTAAAAATTAGCTGCACGCCTGACGCCTGACGCCTGCACTGCACCCAAACAACTAAGTTTGGAATTCCCAACTAAGTAGGAGTAACACAGATTTAGGGCCCAACCCAATGACAGCCCAGGGTCATCAGTGTGGGTCTGAATCCAGACCGAAGCCAAGAAAACTGCTAAGCTAAGCCCATCGCCCCATCCACGCAAAACAAGAGAGCCTGTCGCAACGCAACCCACAGACCTTCTTCGTCTCCATCTCCCCCTCTCCACCCCGGCAGAGACGACAGAGGAGCGCCTCTCGCTCTCGCGTCCAGTAGAAACCCTAATAAACCCCGCGTCCTCGCTCACCTCGTGCACCCTCGTCGCCTCGCCATGGGATAGGCGTAAGAGAGTCGCCGGTCGCCTTGTACGCGATGCGGAAGCAGTTGGACGTTCTCATGGGGGCGAACCGCAACGGCGACGTGGAGGAGGTTAGCCGGAACTACTACGACTACGATGTCTGTCGCCTCTTCCTCGCCGGCCTGTGCCCGCATGACCTCTTCCAGCTCACGGTACCCTCCATTCTTTTCTCCCCGGGCTGAATGCCGTTCTCCATGGTAATTTTTGTTAGGTTTAAGGGTAGATAAAAATCTTCCTAGATTTTTGTGGAAACCCTCTCCGTGGATGGACATCATATTGCTACTATGTTCTTATTGTAGGTGGAATATGATTCCCGAAGCAATAACACTAGTTTCGTTTCATTCTGCCGTTATCTAACCAACTTATGTGTTAATGGCAGAAAATGGATCTCGGACCTTGTTCCAAGGTTCACTCGCTTCAACTCCGGAAAGAGTATCCTTCATTTTACCTTTCTATATGGAAATTGCTGCATGTCACTGTTCTGTGCTAGTTTGTTGTGTGAAATACTGTGTAGCAGTACTTTCCTGAACTCTTAATAGTTATGAAGAAGCAAAATCAAAGGGATCAGAGAATTTTGATAGAGAACTTGAGGATGTGATAGAACGGCTCATTGTAGAGTGTGATAGGAAGATCCAAAGGGCGCTGAAACGCCTCTCAGATGAGGATGCCAAGGCTGCTATTGCAATATCTGTATCCGAAGTTACCCTGGTATTTCCCACTCTTCTTATTGCAAGGATGTGAATGAGATCATGACTTAGTGTTTAAATTGGTTCTCTTGTTTTTGCTTGCAGACAGATGAGATATTGCAGCTGTCAAAATAGATCAAGCAGAAAATGAAAGAGGCTGATGAATTTGGTAAAACCACTTGATCTGTGTTTTTCGTACTTTGTTACTTCTATTCACAGGAGTCACTACATGCAGATGCCAGTTTATGGAAGTTAAGCTGTTGACTTTAGTTACTAGGGATACTCTCAGTAGAACCAGAGTCCCACACAGTAGAAAGTTGGCTCTTAGGGTGCTGTACTCCCACCCCCATTATGCTCCAATACATATAACATTGTCCTCCTCTCGTGTAATGCAACCAAAGAAGAGACTCAGTAACTAGATTTCAGAAATCAGGAATGCTGCAATTCAATTTCAGTTGGTGGGCATTAGCCAAATTAGACTTCTAATTCGTACTTTTTCCTATCCGTTTTTAACATTTCCAACAGACTTCGAAGGTAAAAGTGATGATAAAATAAAGACACTGGAATTGGTGTGTTGGGAAAATCGGTGTCCCTAGACTAACACCGACTTCCTAGAAATGGTATCAAACTGGTGTGATACCACTTCTTCTGTGGACCCAAACCCAACCTTCTAACTATATCGAGGAGACCTTCATCTTACTCTACTAACTTGGGAGACCAACTCTCTACAAAAGAGCTTAGCCTTTATTCATAACATACACTTGACACAAGACACAACATTCTTCGTGGTTACACACCACTACTATCAATCTAGGACTCACCATAACACTCCTAGACTCTAAGACACATCATGGCAACCTTTGCCATGCCTTCACATGTGGTGGCTTCTATGGCTCCATGGCATGGTACCTTGGAGGGTAGAGGGCACCCCTATTTATACTTACTACATGATCACTAGGATGTTGCCATGTGGCAACATTCCACACTCTTCTAACTAAAATATCTAGCTCTAGAATATTCTCATCCTTATCCTAATATCTAGATATTTCTTACCACACATAAATATCTAGTTTCTAGACTATTCTTTACTTTGCCATGAATAAATAATTCTAGAATCTTCCATGGCAAATATCTTTTCTCTTATGCTTTCCCAAATATTCTAGAATATTCCAAGTATGCATTGCCATAACTCAACACTCCCTCTCAATGCATACTTGCTTTCCCACTGGTTGCCATCTCTCGATTCTCCACTTTGCCAATGTCTCCCAAGTCACCTTCAGCTTTCTCCATCTCTTTCTCCTCGATTGTCTTTTCCAACACCAACATAGCCTTGCGTCCTTCCACACACACTTTTGCAAAGCTTCGCATTCTCCTTCGCTCCTCGGTGGAGGATCTGCTTCGGTGCCTATCACAACTTCTCATGCACTCTAGAAATCTGCCACCTCGACCGACGCCCGGCGTCATCTATGCTTGGTCCCAGACCAGCATTCTCCACGATCCCGGACCGTGCTCTTCGGCAGATTCCCTCTAGTGCCACTCGGTTCCACACCGAGCAATGTAAGCACCCTGTGCTTACCGGTTGCACCGACCAAGGTAAGTGCCCTGCACTTACAACAGACTCCTCCCTCTACAGCGAGCCTCAAACTGCCCATGCATTACACTTGGTCCCGGACCAGGTGTTCTTCACTTCACAGTCCCAGATCGTGATCTTCGACTAGAGTCTCCAACATAAGTGCCCCGCACTTGCAGGAGACTCGTCCCTCTTTTGGCAGTCCCGGACCGCCCCTGCTCCGATACCAATTGTTGGGAAAATCGGTGTCCCTAGACTAACACCGACTTCCTAGAAATGGTATCAAACTGGTGTGATACCACTTCTTCCGTGGACCCAAACCCAACCTTCTAACTATATCGAGGAGACCTTCATCTTACTCTACTAACTTGGGAGACCAACTCTCTACAAAAGAGCTTAGCCTTTATTCATAACATACACTTGACACAAGACACAACATTCTTCGTGGTTACACACCACTACTATCAATCTAGGACTCACCATAACACTCCTAGACTCTAAGACACATCATGGCAACCTTTGCCATGCCTTCACATGTGGTGGCTTCTATGGCTCCATGGCATGGTACCTTGGAGGGTAGAGGGCACCCCTATTTATACTTACACATGATCACTAGGATGTTGCCATGTGGCAACATTCCACACTCTTCTAACTAAAATATCTAGCTCTAGAATATTCTCATCCTTATCCTAATATCTAGATATTTCTTACCACACATAAATATCTAGTTTCTAGACTATTCTTTACTTTGCCATGAATAAATAATTCTAGAATCTTCCATGGCAAATATCTTTTCTCTTATGCTTTCCCAAATATTCTAGAATATTCCAAGTATGCATTGCCATAACTCAACATGGTGGAAGAACTGAGATCTAAACGGGCTGATATGCAGGTATTGCCTTGAAAGATCATATATCCGATTTGTTATTCTTGCAAATCTTTGGTTTGTTACTCTGCAAATTAGTATAACATATTGATGTTTCAGTTTGTTGTCGGATATGTTTGTTCTATCTGCAGGCTACACTTTTGCTTGATGCTTTTAACAAGGACAGGGCTTCATTACCTCAGCCTACTCCAGCTCCTCAAATCACACCAGTACCACCACTTGCTCCGCCTGATGCTCGTACTCAAGAAATGATTAATGAAAAGCTTAAGAAAGCTGAAGAGCTTGGTATGAAAACAAAATTATTGAACTGCTTTCCTTTACCAATTATATGTAGTGCTAGTTTGTTTCTTATGATTCTTGTTTATATTTAGCATTACGGTCAATGTGACAGCTTCTCCTAAACCTAGCATATATCATTTGTGAGTTAAATTTCTCAATTCTTTGACATAACACCGAAGTTAATCAAAGAGTCTTCTTCAAACCCATAAGATTAGTGATAATATAGTTTCTTTTTTTATTTTAAAAGGTTAAAAGCTGGGGTAACCTTTATGATGAAAACCCTTTAACTAACCTGTAGGATTCTGAGGTGATATAAAATTTTTGTTGTGTATTCTGTATTGTGACATTTTGATATCTGGAATTTGTTATCTGCTCTTCAGTCTAATTATTCGATATTGTTTAATGATACCATACAAATCTCTTTATATTTGCACATGAGATTATTAAGTTGTCCTTTTATACTTGTTCGGGAAATTTGTCCGTTTATATTGGTTATACGATTCTTTCCATATTGCTATTTTTGACAGCGTGGACTGCTTGTCCTTTTCATAGGTGAACAAGGCATGGTAGATGAAGCTCAAAAAGCTTTGGAAGAGGCTGAAGCTCTGAAAAGGGTATCCATTCTATTATCATTTTCATCTAAATTTCACTAAACAATTCGAGTCAGTTTATTTCTGGCCTTGCCTTTGCAGACATAGGATTATATGATTTGCCACTGGTTGAACAGTAATACTTTCGTTCCTTTCCTTTGATTTCTATGTGATTAACATCTACATTTGGTTTTGTTTTATTGTTAGCTTACGCCACGGCCGGAACCAACTTCAGAGTCCTCTAAATATATCGATGTTCGAATTGTGAGTTTTACCACCGTTTGTTCTTCCCAATAAAGCTCTTATGTGTGTTATAGCATTAGCTTCAATGTTATTATTAATGTTTTTTTCTTTTGATAATTGTTCTCTATGGCTTTATGGTAATTGTTCCAGTGCTAACACTTTCAAGGAGTGTTTCTCTCCTAGTTTGGGCTGGAACAGTAGCTCAGCTAACAATAAGACTATATTCTGTTATCATATTGAAAACTGATTAAATATATGCACTCTCAAGCATGAGCTTAGTGATTTCCTAATTGTCTTGATTAAATATATATTTTATTAAAAACCCTTGTATCAATAAAAGCTCTTTGAACGGTAGTTCAACCTGTGAATAAGAAATTTATGTTCATCATGAAATACAGAGTAACATGAAGGCACTTATCACTTGCTATCCCACTAGTGGATGTGTGTATCGTACTTTTGTGTACAAATGGAATTATTAGTGATAGGACAATGTGATTATATTATATTCCGAATCATAAAAATTCTCTGTTTTGCTATGTCATCTTGCATATTACTCTTCTGACTGATGACTGACTACAGCTTGCATTGCATATCTAGAAACTTCCATTATTTGCAGTGGAGCTGTTCAGCATCAATGTGTACTATTGTTGTGCATCATGTTTATAAATAGGTGGATATTTATTTCAGTTTTTTAATATTGAATGTGTTGAATTAGTAGTCACATTTTACATGTATCTGTAATTGTATTTGCTCTTTGTGATGACTAAGTTTTACAGTATTACATAAATGTGTTTGATGTCATCCTATTCACATCAGTACAGCATCACTTGCAGCATTGTTAACATTATGCTCTTCGTATCCACTTTATAGACTGATCAGAAGCTACGCCTTTGTGACATATGTGGAGCATTTCTCAGTGTCTATGACGAGTAAGTTCCTAGCTGTTTATTATTCATGGCTTGCTACACAATGTTATGAAATTGCATCTTGAAACATGAATCTGTTTTTGATGCAGTGATCGATGTCTTGCTGATCACTTTGGAGGGAAGTTACATTTGGGATACATGCTAATTCGTGAGAAACTGAAAGAACTTCAGGTAAATGCCTGTGCTCTTAGTGCAAGTGATATGTTGAGGAGTGAGTAAACAAACTAAAATTTCAGTCTCAATAAACAATAATGAAACAAACACAATGAAATGAAAATATATTTTATCTGTTCTATTTATATGTTAAGTATAAGTTGTGTCAATTCCCTTTTCCTATCTCTAAATTTGTCAAGGTGCAAATTTATCAGGGGCTGATTGTAATGTACCATTTTCTGCTTTAAAGAGTTACTCTGTTTTACGGCTTTGGATTTATATGTGGCTAATCAAATATTGGTCCAACTTGCAGAAAGCGTCCACTGAATTCAGGAAGTTTCAGCATGGTCCACCACCATACTTAAGCATGTTTGATAACATTTTTCATGGTGTTGCTGTTGATGGGTCAACATCATATGTTCCCGGCGAAGACGATGACAAGGAAGAAGATGACGAGGAAGAAGATGATGATGAAGAAGATGATGATGATTGTGAAGCTCAACCACAGCTGCCCACGGAGAATAGTTCTGCCACCTCAGGCAGCCGCAAGAGGGGAGCAGTACAAGCACGTCTGCAACAAGCCTTGCAAAGAAGAGCAAGGACCCTATTGTGAGGGCTTTCCAGAATATGATTGCAGAAAACAAGGAAGCCCACCAGAAGAAGATGAATTTGATGCAAGCACAGGTCACAGCAGCTCAGGAGAAGATGACCATGCTACACGCACAGGCCTTAGCAGCTCAGGAGGAGGAGGAAACAGTACTTGCTAATCTGGATCTTGCCAAACAAAGGGCTCTTGAAGCTGGTGTGATTAAAGGCAGTAAGCAGTGGATGGTGCTTAGGGAACTAGCAGCTGACAGGACCTAGATGAGTCTATTCTTGGATATCGACGATCCTGCCCAAAGAATTATGTTCCTTGACAACTGTGTCGAGAACTTCTGGCGGTGATATGTATCACATGTCTTATGTTGTTCCAGTTTATTCTTTTCTTATTTGTTGGACAATTCGAATGTATGAACAATTTGTTTGTAATAATTTGAATCATTTGGTTTGTATGCTATGCTGCCATGTATGATAGGCTTTGCTTGTTGATTCAGATGTTCTCTATGTGTATAGCTAAAGTCTGATTGCATGTTCATATCATGGTGTAATGTTCATTTAAATTCAGAACTGATATACTAATTAATTTTTGTGATTGATTGCAGATGCAGGCGACTCAAATGCTTCTCCAGACTTGGCAACAAATGATTGAAGATGATGAGGACCAAATGAATCGGCAAATGCCTCTACTAATGTATGGTATGATTCATGACCTCCACCACTACAACAAAATACCTAGGGTTAGGAGTCAGGAGAGTGTCATTGAGAAAATCCAATTGTTTCTTTCGGATGCACACCACTGTCGCACCATGTTTAGAATGAGCCCTCAGTTGTTTCATCAACTTCATGACACTTTAGTGACTTCATACGGGCTAGAATCATCTACCAAGACTTCAAGCATAGAGGCTTTAGGTATTTTCCTGTGGATGGTTGGATCACCTCAACCTTTTAGACAAGTTGAGAGCATATTTGGGAGGTCTCTAGATACAACATCTCGCAATTTCGCAAAGGTCTTGGAGTGTGTTGTCAAGCTAGCAGCAGATATTGTAAAGCCTTTGGACCCTAATTTCAGCACCGTTCACCCTAGGTTACAAGATACTAGATTTAAGGGACTTTTCAACAATTGCATAGGGGCCATACATGAACAGAAAGGGTAAAACCTACCAAAATGTAATGGTTGTATGTGACATGGACATGAGATTCACATTTGTGCTTGTCGGTTGGCCGGGGTCCGTTCATGACATGAGAGTATTCAATGATGCAATGACAAGATATGGTGACAAGTTCCCACATCCACCAGAAGGTACGACTACTACCTTTGTGAAATAAGAGTATGCTTTCTAATCTAAAAGCAAGTTAACCAATGTCGAATTGTTTTCTCTTTTTGTGGCAGGCAAGTACTATATGGTGGACTCTGGATATCCTAATAGACCGGGTTACCTTGCACCTTACAGAGGAACAAAGTATCATATTCAAGAATACCGTCTGGGAACAAGGGCTAGAGGTATGAAAGAGACTTTCAACTATGCACATTCGTCAATTAGAAATGTAGTAGAGCGGTCCTTTGGAGTGCTTAAGCAGAGATGGAGGATGCTGTATAGTGTGCCAAGTTATCCAATCAAGAAACAAACACAATTTCATCATTCAACATGGAAACCCTTACGAAGAGTTAAATGCCTTCGAGGAAGAACAACAGTCCAATGAACATGGTGCATTTCACCAGGAAGGGTCCGCAATAGAGGTTGATGAAGTAGAGGAAGAGGATGTGAGCATGAATGCATTTCGAGATCAGATTGCCCATGCTCTATACTACAACTAATTTGTTTCCTCTGATGAGTTATCATCCTTTGTGTATGTTTCTGTTCATTGAACTATTTCAGTTTTGAATTTTGAAATTGTCATGTCATCTAGATTGTAAACACTTTTGTTTTTAGTTATGAACTCTGTGTAATGTTGCAAGGGTTATACTTGTGCATGATGACCAGTCACATATCAGGGGTAAATTTGACATTTCCTGCTGTTTAAGAGGTTTCTTAGAGGGTTAAACGAACATGCCCTCTAAAGTTTAGAGTGTAGCTATTTTAGATGCTCATATGATTTTAGAGGGTTAAACTTCTCCCTCTAAGGGAAACGAACGGATCCTAAACTTATCCCTCTAAGGGAAACGAACGGACCCTAAATGAACATTATGCAAGCACAGGTTTCAGCAGCTGTAACCAAGAAGAAGAGCAATGAAGATAAGATCAAGGAAACCTTGGGTCTTATCAAAGACAAGGCCCTTGTAGCTGGTGTTCGTAAAGGCAGTAGGGAGTGGTTTGCTCTTGCAGAAGTTGCACGTGATAGTAACTACAACACCTTGTTCCTGAATATTGACATTGCAGAAGGAATAGCTGAATTCCTCAACATCTGGATTGAGCAATACATGAAGACCTAGACCTGTAGTCACAATGTAGCCCTGTTTAGTATTCAATTTGGTGAACAATAATGTTTATGTCTGAACAATTGTTTGTTATAATTTGAATCCTCTTATTGTATGCTACCATGATTGTTGATTGACTTGTTGAATGTATGATACGCTTTACACATTGCATCCTTGAATTCATTTAGTTTTTCAATGCTTTACAGAATCTGTAACTAACCAATCTTTGTTCTTAATTGCAGAGTGATGAGGAAGACTGGCTGCTGCAATCGTGGCAACAAATGATTGATGAGGAACAGGAGGACTTCAATCGTCGGATACCTCTACTAATGTACGATATGTTGCATGACCTCCACCACTACAACAAACAACCAAGGATTAGGGGTGATGAGACTGCACTTGAGAAAGTCCAAAGGTTTCTGTTCGATCCACATAACTGTCGCATCATGTTTAGAATGAGCCCTGACCTATTTAATCATCTTCATGACACTTTAGTTTAGTGCTATGGTCTGGAATCAACATGCAAGACTAGAAGCATAGAGGCTTTAGGCATATTTCTATGGATGGTTGGAACACCCCAACCTTTTACACAAGTTGAGAGCATATATGGAAGGTCACTAGATACAGTTTCTCGGAATTTTTTCAAGGTTTTGGACTGTATTGTCAAGCTTGCAGCAGATATAATAAAGCCTTTGGACCCAGATTTCAGCACCACACATCCTAGGTTACAAGATACTAGATTCAAGGGACTTTTCAACAATTGTATAGGGGCCATAGATGGAACTCATATTGATGTTATTGTACCTACAAACAAAGTTGCTCAATAACTTAACCGCAAGGGTAGGACCTCCCAAAATGTAATGACACTATGTGATTTGGACATGAGATTCATCTTTATATTAGCTGGTTGGCCGGGTCAGTCCATGACATCGAGTGTTCAATGATGCCATGACGAAGTATGGTCACAAATTTCCACATCCACCTCAAGGTTTGCATTACTAGTAATTCCATGCTATAGATTGATGTTTTCTTTTGTATTCACAATGAAAACCAAGTTGAACTATTTGTTTGTTTGACCTTGCGAGCAAATACTATCCGGTGGGCTCAGGTTACCCAAATAAACAGGGTTACCTTGCACCGTACTGAGAGGAACAAAGTACCATCTTCAAGAATATTGTCTAGGCACAAGAGCAAGAGGTATGAAATAGAATTTCAACTATGCACATTCTTCACTTCGCAATGTAGTAGAGATGGCATTTGGAGTGCTAAAGCAGAGATGGAGGATGATGTATAGTGTTCCAAGTTTTCCACTCCACAAACAAAGCAAAAATAATTGTCGCATGCATGGCACTTCACAATTTCATCATTCAATATGGTAATCCGGATGAAGAGTTCAACTCCATGGAAGATGAACAAGCATGCAATGAACAGGGACATGAACAACATGAAGCTTTGTCAAATGATGTTGATGATATAGAAGAAAAGGACATGACCATGAATGCATTTCGAGATCAAATTGCCCATGCTCTTTACTACAACTCATAAATTTAGTTTGCATGTTCATTTTTGAGTCCGAGTGTATTTTTGTGATTGTTGAACCATGTTTCAGTTTTGGCTGTTCAAACTTTCATTTCATATATATTGTGAACAACTCTTGATGATCAGTTTGTGTTATGAAATTTGTGTATGGTTGATGGGTTATACATGTGCGATCCCATACACATAGGGGCAAATCTGATATTTTCTACTTGTTTTAGAGGTTTTTAAGGGTGAAACGAACAGGACCTCTAAATTTTAGAGTTGCACAATTTTAGGCCCTGTTCGTTTCCTACCCTCTAAAATTTAGCACTGTCACACTAAAGAGAATCTAACTATTTATGAATATTTCGATCAATTTAATGACAAAACATTTTTAATAGATTGGTGCTATTTTTTTGAGGTGAATCTAATGAGCTGAATTAATCTATATTTTGCTAAAGTGATGCTACGAGTAATCGTCTTCTAATCACGACTTGATTAACCTCATTAGATTCGTCTCGTAAATTAGTCTAGTGGACTATAATTTATTTTATAATTGAACTTTATTTAGTACTCTTAAATAGTAAGATTTTTTTTATGTGACCGTCATAAATTTTAGAACCCACGAAACGAACACGATGTTTTTTTGAGGCAAACACACCCTAGATGTTGGAATTGCATTTGCTATCTAAATGCAACCCTCTAAAGGAAACGAACACAACCGAGTGTCATCCTGATCAAAACATTTACATATAGCCCCTTGCGTGGTTAGCGTTTGAACAGATAGTCGCCGCCTTAGACTATCTGCACTCGTCATACTCTATTTTTATCCTCTAAAAGAAATATTACGTCCTAGTCGAGTAAGATTCTTTGTTCTATATCTAGTTTTGTTGCATCCATTGATACTCTATATCCATCTTCTATATTAACTACCTAATATTTTATTCAACCATCACTACTATCTCCTTTCATCTCTTCTCCTCTTTTCTTTTTTCATTTCTTTCCTTTTTACAATAGTTTAACAATCCAATTTTTAATTAAATATATATTTTTATTATTTTCTTCCTCTCTTTTTTCTTTTTCTTTTCTTCTTCCTTTTCCTTTTTTCTTTCCCCTTATTCTCCCTCCCCTCAACCTCTCTCTTGCTTCTATCCGGGCATGGCCGGATACCCCACGCGCCTCCTTGCCCTCCTCGCGTGCGCGGCCGCCGGGCCCGACCCACCCGCATGAGCGTCGTCGGGGCCCGCCTTCACCACGCCGCGCACGACGTCGCCGCCGTCGGGGCCCGTCCCACCTCGCGGAGCTCCTCCTCCTCCCCGCTCCGCCGCCGATCTTGGGGGCCACCATCGGGCCTCCTCCTCCCCACGTGCGCCGCCGCCGTCGCCCTCTCACGCGGGCCACCGTCGTCGGCCTCCGGCCCTCCTCCCCACGAGCGCCACCGTCGTCGGCTTCCCCCTCGCGCGCGGAAGAAGCGAGGGCGAAGCCGGCGCTGCAGCTCGTCGGGTGCAACCGCATTTTCTATTGGTGTCACTAGTGCTGTAAATAGTGCTTAAACTTTAAATTACACTAGATTTTCAAAAATCTATCGCTGTCGACCGACACCAATGGCAAGCTGTAGCTTCGCCCCGGGAAGAAGCATGGCGCGGGGCGAGTTGTCCGGCCGCTGCGGCGAGCCTCGGCGTCGTCCCGTGCCGCCGCCTCCCGGCGTCGCCCTCCTTGGCTCCTCCTTCTCGTCCGCCGCCACGAGCTTCCCCATCCCTCTCCTCTCTCCGGATCCGGCGTGGGCGTGCGCCTCGAGCTCTCACCGGCGGCGGCTGCGGCTCCTCGCGGCGCGGTAGCTACGGCGCGCTCCCGGCGCCGGGTGGTTGGGATGGCGCGAGGACGCGTGGGCCCCACGCCACGTTGGCGAGGCGCGTTCGTTCGCTAGGAATGCTTGATTTGCGGTAGCCGGTGAGAACGCTTGCGTTGCGGACGATCGGCTTATATGATCTGCGGTGCAGCAGTTTTTCGTTATCTAGGTACTCGAGGTACCGGAACCCGATGCGGACGGATCGGGGTCCTCTGCGATATCTTGAGACACGAGTATAAATTCCGGGCAATGCACGGTTTGCTACGGTAGTTCGTGAGAAGATGAACGAGTACTTAAACAAGTAATACCTGTAGTAACGATATCCGGTAGTACAATGTTAGGCCTCCTTTGGAATGCGGGGTAGGAAAAACACGGGAATAGGAAAAACACAGGAATTGAAGTTGTATCCATCTCCATTCCTGTAGGAATTGAAAACACAGGATTATGGATTGGAAGCCCTTTGGTAGCACCATAGGAACTACAAAGGAATCCGTAGGCCGCTCTCCATTTGAATTGAACTGCTAGCCGTTGGGTTCGTAGTACGAGATGGAAGCAAGGAACAAGCTAGCCGTTGCACTACATGCCTTTATATGCACTCGTGCATATAGCCTTCCTCTTGTATTTGCATTCTCTAGAAGCTAACCAGAACAACTAGCTGATCTCTCACCAAGTTGGTCGTGCTTGGTCACCAAGCAAGGGCTCCACTTCATTTGGTGAGTTATAGCAAGACTCTTTTCTATAAATATATTAGGTACGAATACATATGCATGTAAAGATTAGTGACTTATTTTCTCAATCCCCTCACGTCAGGCCATAGGTGATAGAACAAACGAGCTGCACATTTGGGTGTCTCTCTTGTTTCCTTTTTGTTTTCACAACTATGGATTCAAACTATCGACGGCGATCGGAAAGTGAAGATGAGTTTGTGTTTTTTGTTCTCCCTACCATAGAAGGAGATTCATCGAACCATCATCTAGTAAGAAACCAATACATACATCAAAACTTTCAGGGGCAGTTCGTGTTACTGAAATCTTAACAGGACATGAGAGTCTAAGTAAAAGGAACTTTCGCATGGAAGCCGGTGTTTTTCATGCATTGGCAAACAAGTTGCGTGAGAAACAACTACTTGCTGATTCAAGATTTGTATCAGTAGAAGAGCAACTTGGTATATTCCTATATGCATTGGCAAAAAATGCAAGCAATGAGACCTTGCAATATGAGTTTCAACACGGTGGCGAAACAATAAGTCGCCATCTTGGGGCTGTGCTAGATGCAGTTACACAGCTTACATGTACATACATACGCCCACCATCCCTACACCCACATCAGATTTTAAGAAGACCAAAATTTCACCCCTTTTTCAAGGTATGACCAAATTTTTATTCAATTCCCTTACTTTCACTATAAGTAAATAATCATAATCAGAACTATATCATGACTGTATTTTAATTGGTATAGGATTGTATTGGCTCTATTGATGGGACACATATGCCAATGATACTTCCATTAGACAAACAAGAACCATATCGAAATAGGAAGCAAACAATATCTCAGAATGTTATGCTAGCATGTGATTTTGACTTGAAGTTTGTACATGTGCATGCTTGCTGGGAGGGATCAGCCTCGGATGCAAGAGTTCTACATGATGCACTTAACCATGGCTTTCAAGTACCTTTCGGTAAATTTTATCTTGTTGATGCTGGGTATGGAAATACATCACAATTCCTTGCACCATATCGTGGAATCAGGTATCATTTACAAGAACAAGGAAGAGCAAATTAAAAGCCACAAAATTACAAGGAGTTGTTCAATCTTCGACACGCACAGCTCAGGAACCATATTGAGAGGGCAATCGGTGTATTAAAAATGAGATTTCCAATACTAAGGACAGGCTCGCGTTACCCGGTTGATAAACAAGTTGACATAGCTGTTGCTTGTTGTGTCCTACACAATTTCATACGGCTACATAATGGAGATATGGTGTGGCCAAATAACTCTTATGACGAGATCAATCCAGACCGTCGTTTCTTTTTCCGCCAAAGCTTTCTCCGTGTTTTTTTTGAAAGCAAAGCTTTCTCCGTGTTTCCCTTCCGGAAGGAGCAAAAGGTGGACGCCCTCGCTTTTATCCCAAGACCTGAAAAGCGGCGCGAACGGAGCGAGCCAGCGCGCGAAAGCGTCGTCGTTTCGCGCCAGGATTTTTCCAAGAGGTCCGACCTCTTGTTAAAATTCCTATGAAACTGCGTTGTAGGAAAGCAATCCTATGGATTTTTTCCTTTCATTTCCTGCGAACCAAAGGGACAAATAGGAAAAAATCCTAAGAAATAGGAATCCTGTAAAATTCCTTTGCGATTCCTCCATTCCAAAGGCCCCCTAAATTTTTGACTTTACTAGCGTGCAATCTAGTCTATCCATTTTCAATCGGACGGTTCAGTGTTTCAATCGAACGGTTCGGTGTTGGGTCTAATGCCAGCTACAGTGTTCTCATCCACGCACGCGCGAGGACGCCTCCTAGCAAACCACCTTCGGACAACATATGACAAAACTTTTCTCCCAGAGTTTGGCACAAATTTTTGTTACAAAGTTTCGCACCAAAATTTCAGCATAAAATTTCATCACAAAGTTTCATAAGTGTCACACAAAGTTTTGTTAGAAAGTTTCACAACAAACTTTTATCACGATGTTTCACACAAACTTTTAGCATAAAGTTTCATCACAAAGTTTCATAAGTGTCACACAAAATTTCGTTAGAAAGTTCCACATTAAACTTTTATCACGATGTTTCACACAAACTTTCAGCATAAAGTTTCGTCACAAACTTACGTATAAACTTTTATTACAAAGTTTAAGTAGAAAGTTATGATGAATGTATCAGGATTTCCGCTTAAACCCTCCCAGAACCCGCATGACGTCATGAGCGCCGCCGCGGCGCCGCGCTCGTTGCTCGCCGAGAGCCCGGACCTTCACCTCCCCAAACGCTCCCCAAGGCCCAAGCGAACTGCTCCCTCGAACCGGCCGAAGCCGCCTGAACCTCCTCCGCCGCCTCATAGGCCAGCGCCAGCACGGCGCCGTCGCTCCCCGCCCTTGGCGCCTGCAGCGTACGGCCGGCTCCTCAGCTGCGCGTTGCGGAGCTCGTCGATGGCGCTTATCAGGCTCGCGCACTCCCACATGCTCCGCACAGGCTACCGCGCGGGCCTGTTCCTCCGCAACAACCTGCTCGCCGCCTACTGCCGCTGCGGGGACATGTGGCACGGCCGCCTCCTGTTCGACGGAATGCCGCGGCGGGACGTCGTCTCCTGGAACACGCTCATCGCCGGGTACTCCAGCGCGGGCTCCACGCGCCAGGCTCTCGGCGCGTTCCGGGATGCGCGGGGCATCGGCGTTTGCGCGGATAAGTTCACCTACGCCACGGTGCTGAGTGCCTGCGCTGGCGCCAGGGACGGCAGGGGTGGCCGGGCTGCGCATGGGCTGGCTGTGGTGAGCGGGCATGCGCGCACCGCGTTCGTGACCAACTCTGTGATGGATATGTACGCGAAATGTGGGATGATTGATGAGGTGAGGCTGGTGTTTGATCGGGCCGAGGAGCGGGACGAGGTTTCCTGGAACCTGCTCTTGTCTGCGTACGTACGGATGGGGTGGCCGGAGGTGGCTGTGAATGTGCTAGTCTGGATGCACCGGTCAGGGGTGAAGCTGGATGCTTTTGCTCTGGGTGGGATCGTGAAGGCTTGCTCCGAGCTCGAGGACTCGAACGATGATGTCCGCAAGATGCTGCATGGTTGTGTGGTTAAGGTTGGTTTGGACTTGAACATGTTTGTTGGAAGTGCCATGGTGGACATGTATGCAAAAAATGGCGGGCTACAGGAGGCCATCAAGGTGTTTGATTGCATTCCAGACCAGAATGTGGTAGTTTACAATGCTATGATAGCGGGGTTTGCTCGGTTAGGAAACGATCCATGCCCTGAGATCAGAATCGAGGCAGTCAGGATTTATTCAAACTTACTCCAGAGGAGGATAAGACCGTCTAAGTTCACATTCAAGAGTGTACTTGAAGTGTGCAATTTGACCAATGCGGTAAGATGTGGGAGGCAGATACATGCTCATGTTATAATCAGGGGGTTTGAAGGTGATGAGTACATTGCAAGTGCTCTGGTTTATTTGTATTCAAAAGCACAGTCAGTTGATGATAGTCTGAGATGCTTCCATAGGAGTCCCAAGCAAGAGATCTTTACATGGACGTCTATGATTACAGCATTTTTGCAGAATGAGCATTCTGAGAAGGCACTAGACTTGTTCAGAGAGCTTCGCTGCATGGAAATAGAGCCGGATCAGTTCACCATTTCAATTGTGATGAACACATGTGCTGCTTTGAGTGTGCCAATGATCTGTGAGCAGATACACTGTTATGCATTTAAATCTGGATTCGATCAGTTTACTGTTTGTGGCAATTCTCAGATTGCAATGTACAGGGAGATAGGTGATCTTAAGGCTGCAAAGAAGACATTTGAAAAAATAACATGCCTGGACACGTTCTCATGGTCTCAGATGGTATTGAGCTACGCAGTGCATGGCCATGGGAGAGAGCCTCTACTGCTCTTTGAGACAATGAAGGATCGTGGTGTCATGATAAATGAATTTGCAATTCTTGCTATTCTTGTTGCTTGCAGCCATCAGGGACTGACCACCGAAGGATTCAGGTATCCCTTCTTTTCAAGTGATCTTTGCTTTTCATTTTGTTGGTTATTAGATTTAGCAGTTGCCATCCTTCTGCATGGTAGTTGCATCCTTATAGTAAGTGTGGACATCTAAATTATCCTACAGTGAAACTAGTCCTATGCAACAACATTAGAGAGATGTCACTCTAGGAACTGTAGAAGGCTATTGCAACATATGATGGAACTAAATCGTCCTTAAAAAAATAGTTGTCACTCTAGTTTTATGCAGCTTGCCTTTGCACTGATCTGGAAAACATATTGCATTGACTGATATGCACAACCTAAGATGCTTCCTACAGTTATCTTTTACATGGTGGTGCCTTACTTAACTGAAGGAAATTGAGACACACACTCACTCTCTCTTGATATTCTGATCACAGCCATTTAAAATTACAAATGGCAAGGAACTTTTAAGTTTATCAGACTTGAAGTAACACCGCCTATGCCGGTCCCAAGCCCGGATGTAAAAGGTGGAGGCTTTAAGTTTGAGAAACCTTTTGAGCAAAACCATGTGGTATTATTGAAGAATTTAGATGTTTAAGTTTTCATGAAATGATAATTGTGCAATGTACTACACAGCCACACAGGACTGCACATAATAGGGTACTTGCTTCATTTCTGTGCATGATTAATCACGTATCCAATAGAATTCTACTTCTGATCACTGTTTGTAATTAATTAATCATATATGTTTTCCCATTGCAATGCAGGCATTATGAGAGCATGAAATCAGATTATAGCTTAGTCCCGAGTCTGAACCATATAGCTTGCATGGTTGACCTCCTTGGCCGAGCTGGAAAGTTATCTGACGCTGAGGATTTCATAATGAGTTCAGGATCGGAAAATGACCCAGCACTTTGGCATGTGCTATTGCGTGCCTGCAGAATTCATGGGGACAAAGTGAGAGGCATACAGATCGGAGAGAAACTAATAGCCATGGAGCCTTTTGCTGCTAGTTCATATATCATGCTGTACAACTTGTACATGGATGCTGGGAAGATCTCTTTTGCTATGAGGACAAGAGGCCTAATGAGAGAGCGAGGAATGTCTAAGGAAACCGGAATTAGTTGGGCTCAGGTTTGGAGGACCCATCCATCATTTTGCCGATGGAGATAACTCTTGTTTACAGAAAAATGAAATTTTCACAAGATTGGAAGAGTTATTGGTTAGGGTGAAACAGAAGAAGGAGCATGGTGGAATGGATGTCTGGGAGTTAGGATTCCAAAGCAAAAAGGTTGATAAGAGTTCAATCAGCAAACATGGTGAGTTGTTAGCAGTGGCCAATGGGCTGTCAACTTTGCCAAACACTGCCCCTGTCAAAGTTATGAAGAATCAGAATATCTCCTGGGAAAGCCATGAGACTCTGAAGTTGCTATCTGAAGATGAAAATAGGGAAATAATTATCAGAGATCCAAGTCGCTTTCATCACTTCAATCAAGGCTCTTGTTCTTGCCAAGACTACTGGTAGCCATATACAATCTTTCTGCTTTGGAGAAAGAACCTTGGAAGGATCAGAGCAATCTCTGCAGTTTCACCACGCAGGTGGCAACTCGTGTCTGGCAGATTACATCATTGTGCATGCAAGTCAACCAGGTCTGAGACAGTGAGACTCAGTTGGGATGGCGAAGAAAAGATGACTGCTATGCAAACCTGGTCATGATGATCAGAGTTGAAGTTGTATTGATAAAGAATAGGATCATACTTCATCGTTACAGACACAGGCACACAGGTTGAGCTCCGTTCTCTTACTTCAATTGAATAACCGTGAATGAATATGGGAACATAATGCTAATGACTGCATCTTGGTATCAGCTACGGGGATAATCATCAAATTCGGCATTTCAGAGTGCTGGATGTGATGAACAATATAACTACTACTATAGAGCCGAAGTGGGCATCACAGCTTGATAACTAGAGACTGTATCCGTGACCCTCATGCTGTTCAAGTTATGCCCTGGAAGTGTTTGACTTCTTACATTTTCAAGCTGAAGATACTTCTGATTATATTTTTACTTTTCCTTTTTTTATTGCACAGCCTCACAGTAGGGTACTAGGGTGCCTCATTAAGGCGACAGATTTCAGTGATTACATGTATATAGGTATATTCCTGAGATATCCAAGTTTTGTATCAAAGTGTATCTAAAACTAGAAAAATGCCCTTCTCAGTTGTAAAGAATATCATTGATGATAAGAAAAATCATGCCTTCATTGTAACTCTGATTTTTTTTTGCTACTGTTTCAATATTTTGGTGCGATGGAAGTTCAATTGGTGTGCTAAGCTTTTGAGGCTATTAAATATTTTTTATCTGGACAATGGAGAAAGTCCAATTTACTCCCCTCAAGTATAGCTAAAGTCTAGGTAACTCCTTAAACTATTGTTTGGTTCAACAATTTTTAACATGCACGGATCAATATACTCATTAAATGTCATTCTCTATCAATATGTGCTAACACCCTATAAAATTTTACCTCAAGACTCCACTTATATATGAAGAAACAAAAAAGATAAATTATATTAAGGATAAAATGAACCAAACTGCATTGGTTTAGGACCAAACTATACTTTATAAGGGAGTAAGATGGAATTTATTGTTAGACAATCCACAATTGCACAAGGTGGTGTTGTGGTGTAGTTGGTTATCACGTCAGTCTAACAAACTGAAGGTCTCCGGTTCGAGTCCGAGCGACTCCATGTCATTTTCGCTTTTTCTGTGTATGCAGTGTTCTCGGCCGCAGCTGTGCGATCAGTTCAGCTACGGTCACCACGTGAGCTGTTATCCGTATAATAGTTGCTTTTTCCATCAGTTGTCTTCCAGCACTGCTCCTTGATCAACTCGCGCATTTTTCCAGTTGAACAAGCCGCCGCCAAAGCCTGGAACTAGTAACAAATTTGCTGTGTCAGTTTTTTTTCCTTTTTCCTTCGTGACCAGGGCCTCTCATTGAAACTGAGAGCCCCATTGTTAGTTAATCACTTGTCTCCTATTAGCACGCTGTAGAGTACAGCAATGCAGGTTATTGGGTTGCCTAACTTGCCTGTCTTTGCCCCTTCGGTACGCAACGCAGTGGATGACGAGCAGGCGGGGCACTGCAAGGCTGTTGTACAGCTCCGGCATGGGATGAGGTATCGGTTCTTAGACTATCCGCAGTGGGCTGCGGTAAAACAAACTATAAAGCGAGATGGCGTAAAAATCAGCTGCAGCGTTTTGTGGTAAAACCTACGTAACAAGAGCGTAAGGCCGATTTGCGGTGAATCTGGCGTTACACGTTACGACACAGCCGTGGGCAGCAACCACTCCTCACTCCTCTCCTCGCGGGCACGGACAGAAGGAGGGGCAGACAAAGAGGGAAGGAAGAGCGTCACTGTCGGGAATCGACCGATGCCAGCTCGCCTCGCACCCTGTTTCTTCTGTTGCGGGGGAGGACCGCGGGCCCGCGCAAAGGAGAGCGGGTGGCGCTCGGGGAGGCACACGCGGTGGAGGCAGGGAGCCGCGCGGGGAGAGGGCCGCCGCCGGCCGGCCAGCTCGCCCAGCGCCCTGTTTCTTCCGCCGCAGGGGAGGACGGGCAAGCCCACGCGGAGAGGGAGTAGGGGAGAGATCGAGAGAGAGGGAAGAGAGAGAGATAAGGATTGATTTTTTTTGTTTTGCGCCTTTCAGTTTTTAATAATTATATCTAAGTCGCTGCAACTTCTATTTCTTCACATTTTAGTCCCTATAATTTTTATTCTCACACTTTAGTTCTTATAGATGTAATAAATAAATTTTTAATTAAAGATGGTAGTTGGAGGTGGATGAATAAAATATATGGTTGTTATATATAGAGTAAAGATATAGAGTAACATGAGTACGGAAGAAGCTCATATAGAGTGAAGAATCTTGATGATGTGGCTGAAATATTTCTTTTAGAGTAAAATTATAGAGTAACAGGAGTGCGGATAGTCACATTGATCGCAGCAAAGGATGACAAATGCGGCTCATTTAATAATCGTCGCTCCTCTGTACATTTTCTTGGATAAAGCGTTGTTCGATTTCATACAGTGCTAAAAACCAAATAGTTTATTGTTAATTCAAATAAAAAGTATTTTTACCACGTGGAAGTTCGATTTTTTTAGCAAAAATCGGTTGTCCGATAAAATTCAGCTGGGTTAATTTCACCGTTTATGGCTAAAACCAGTATTTCCATGCATTGTAAAATCAAATAAAAATTGTTTTTACTACGTGGAAATTCGATTTTTAGCTAAAGTCGGTTGTCCGATAAAATCTAGCCGGATTAATTTCACCGATTATGGCTAAAACCACTCTTTTCATGCGATAGTCATTTTCTTGATTGGACAATGAACATAAATATTGCAAATAAACATAAGGGTTCTGGCAACATTTAGAGAAAAAGGACAAAACATGATCTACATGCTAGTATTATCTTTTTACTAGTATCATCATGGGAGTACGCACAAGCTTTGCACGTTCTACGTATCTCGCCGAGGAGCAAGGAAATCATACTTTTTCCGTGACACTACCACGCAGTAAGAAGCACTCTGCACCTTGTACAAAAGTACTGTAGCGAGCATATTGGTTTTTTTTTTGAAATGTAGCGAGCATATTGGTAGTAATGCGGAACGTAGTAACTGCTACAAACGGGGTACAACCGTACCGGCCAAAGGTCCATTCTGAATGCACCACGTGGCTGATTTGAGTAGGTGGCTTGAAAAAGGCCCCACAGTCGGTGACGCAGAAGATCCCCAACTGTTCCCGCCCTATAGTAAAGGGTATCCGATGAAGCGGCTCCTCCCCACACGTACGCGCCGCACCAACACGGCCCTCACCGACATCTGGGACCCATCTAGCCTCACTCCACGCTGCGGCAATTATTTCCCCCGTTTCGCCGCCGCAGCGGCAGCAGCTCACGCGCCACACCAAGCTCCAACGAAAATCTCCGATGGCCGCGACCACGGCCTCCTTGTCCGCCTCAACTGCGTCCAAACCCTAGCTCAGCTGGGTCCACGCCTCAGATCCCCATTTCCGTTGCGTGCCCCGTCCCGTCCCATGGCGGAGTCGGCGCACCACACTATCCGCCGCGCCACCGCGCGTCCCCGCGGCTGGTGCTGCTCCTTCGCGGGCGTTCCGCAGAGCCCGGAGCACCGCGCGCTCCCGTCACCCGCGGGAGGAGTCCAGAAGCTCCCGCCCAAGTCCCCGCTGGCGCCGTCGTTCCACAGCTCGCCGTCGTCCAAGCTCGCGGGACTCATCGACCCGCGCAGGATCCTCTCCCCGGGACGCGTGTCCCCTATCGACCACGAAGGCTCGCCTGCGATGAATGTCGCCGCGGCCGTGGAGGAGGAGGCTCCGAGGGAGCAGTCGGCGCAGCCGCCGTTCGTGGCGGTGCGAGAGGAGGAGGAGGAGGGGGAGGCCAAGGGGCTGGATCTGAGGCTGTGCCTGCGTGGGAGGAACGGGAGGTGCGTGGTCATGGAGCTGGACTCCACGGTGCTGTGCGCGAGCAGCACCTTCTTTGCCGACTTGGTGCCGGACGCCTCTGGAGGGGCAGCCGGGGGCAAGAGGATCGAGGTGGATGGGGTTGACAACCTGGTGGCGTTCAAGGATGCCGTGGAGCTCATGTTCGAGCCCGACGCCATGCGGTGGCTTGTTAGGGCCGGCGTGTCACGGGCCATAGGTGTACTCGAGGTGAGAGGCGTCGTCCCTTGCGTTTCCATCTCTCTGTTGTGGTTTAATTTTGTGACGCGACCATCATTTCTCCATATTGCGGGGTAGTAGTAGTAGTACTAGCGCTTGTACCATTTACATCATATTACAGGATTCGTGGCTGAAATTGACTCGGACTACATTGACATTTCACATTTGTAACCTTAATGTTCACACTCAACTATTTAGTTACTGCATAGTTGTTCTTGAATTTCGACTGATGTAGCAACCAAAATCACTAAATCAGGTCTACCTTTTATATGTAATGTTTGGTGTCTATTCATCAGCAGATGGATTTGTCACTTTCATGTGATAAAAATATAAAATCAAAATCTTTGCATTGGTGCTAAAAATATAGTTTATGCGGTTTCTAGATTAGAAGCTGCAGCTTTTAATGATTTCAACTCCGCGGCTGTCATGCTAGTGCTAGCGACGTCCTTTGTCGGTGCTTGTGAGGGGTATTAGCTATGGGCCTTAGTAGAGCAGATAGGCACCACAACAACAAAGCCTTTTATCCCAAGCAAGTTGGGGTAGGCACATTATATTTAAATGGATATGAGATAGGCACATTATATTTAAATAATATTACTGCTGATCATATTGCATCTGCTGCTTCAATATTCTCGTATAAAATAGAAACCCATGATCACCACCCAGCATATTAATTTACTTGAGCCTTAATGACAACCTTTGAATTCCTTGGGCTTTATTATTGCTACTAAATGAAGAAAAGAGGAACTAGCATAAGGTTTCATGAGCTTTCCTTTTTGATTCTTGAATGAGTTAGGCTGGAAAAAATATCTAAGAAATGTAAGGTTTCACATACTTATATAGTTGACTAGGCTTTTAAGCATTTTACTTTAGCAGGTTTTTAGAATGAAACATTTCATAATTTTACATTGCGCAGTTTCTACTTTTAGTAGCTATTGTTTTTGACCTGTCACATATGTCTGTGTACCTATTTCTTTAACTAAAGGCCGTACCCAGTGCTGAGAGCTCCCACACTGTGCGGGGTGTGGGGAAGGGTATCAGCGGCAGACCTTACCCAGCTGTGCAATGCGGGGAGACCGCGGCTCGAACCCGGGACCTGTTGGCTACATGCGGTATGCTCTACCGCTGCACCAGGCCCGGCCCGGCCTTCTACCTATTTTTTAACTATGGAACAATAATGCATGGTGATTAAAGATATGAGGTTTAGCTCATTAATAATTTGTCAACATGAAGCCATACAAAGTCAGTGAGTATAGAAAAGATACTAGCTCAATAGCATATTGTCAGGATCATGGTAAAGATTCTTCTATTTTTTTGTAATTAAAACTTGTTTGTTATAGTATTCTCCACAGATATTTTGCTTACTTAGTTGTACTTGAGATTTGAGGATGAGTACATTTATGTGTTGTCACATATTGGCGGTGACATTAATTGATGAATAGCTGATACTTTCTTCATCATTGTGCACATATACTCTTGCCATATTTACTCATTCGTCCTTATTTGTTTTCTTGTACTGACAATCTCAATGCATCTGCTATATTCTGATGAATGTTGTCCTATTCTGTTTCTTGAATACAGGTGTCGTCTTCTATTGCGTTTAACAAGGGAATTGAATCATGTTTGAATTACATTGAAGCAGTTCCATGGACAGAGAATGAGGAAGAGAAGCTGAAGAATGTTTTTGCTAGATGCACATTCGATGAAGCAATATCCAAAGATGTGCTTGCAAGATTGCAACCACCATGCAAGAGCAGCTCAGAAGACCTGACCGTACAGCTCGTTGAATCTGTCACTAGTGGAGCCAACAATGGTGCAAGAAAAGAGATGCAGTCTTTGGTCAGTGGTCTGCTAAGCAAGAGCTCAGTGTATCAAAAGGACTTGTCTGGTCTAAACAAAGGAAGCCTTTATGAAATTTGTCACTCCTGTTTAAGCTCATTGGTGGAAATTTTCAGGGATGACTCAGAGACAGTGCGGAATGAGAAGTCAATGATAGTTCCGGGTAGTAAACCTATGATTGAAAGGGTTAATAAACAAACTGAGAATCTCAATTGGCTCTTCAACATATTACTAAATAATGACATGGCAGAAGAATTTGTCGAGTTGTGGGGTAAGCAAGAACAACTCATCAGAATGTACGAACAAGCATCACCCATGTTCAGATATGAGCTTAGCCGGATATCAGCAAGCGTATTCATCGCTCTGGGGAAAGGAAGAATCCAATGCCCCAGCGATGTGAGGAGCCAACTGTTCCACGGATGGTTCATACCAATGTTGATGGACTTTGGCTGGCTTCAAAGGTGCCCCAAAGGGCTTGATGTGAGAATACTGGAGGAGAACTTGGGGCAAGCCCTACTCACCCTTCCACTTAATCAACAGCACATTTTATTTGAACAATGGTTTCGGAGTTTTGCATCTAGAGGCACAGAATGCCCAAATCTTAGTAGAGCTTTCCAGGTCTGGTGGCGACGGTCATTTATTAGGTCATCTTTAGAGGTGCGTAGATGAGATTGGATTTTCTCAGTATATGTTTCACACGACTTCAAGGGCGAAGTATATGTGTCGTGCATCAATGTAAAATTAGTTTTCTGGCAATATATCTAATAGATGTCTGAATTTTGTTTTCTCAGTATTCTGTTTCATGCTAGTAGAATTACCACAACAATGGCGAGTTAACCAATACTCGTCCGTTCTCCATTTGATGTTGTCGGTTAGTTCGTTTGTAAACTGGCCGGTCGGTGTCAACCAAAAACGGAAACGGACGAGCACCAAACGTGTTGTCCATACAACCGGCCAGATTATTCTTATTATTATTATTTTGGAGCTTAACTGGCCAGAGAGCTTTGAATAGTGATTCCCCTTTAAACGTGGCATCATTACAAATTGCCTTTCCATTGCAAATAATACTATACTCTATACTACATATCTTGGTTTTCTAATATCTACTGATAAGCCTGCCTCCTGCAACCAGAGAAACCAGATGTTAATACAGGAATTAGGATAGACATAACAGAAACAGTGACATGCCTTTGCCCAAACATGTGGCGGTAACAAAAAGGAACGATTGTGTTTTGACCATAGATTTGGAACCTAATTGTAATCTAGACTCTGAATCTCAAAAATTGCATTTTTACCCTAAAAAAAGGAGAGTAAATCAAAGGGTTCACAAAGGCAGCGGGGCTGTTCATTATAGGAGTTTTCTGACCCGAAATAATGATTATTATTTTTCTTCAACTAATGGTCATTAGTTAGATAGTAGTTTAGTAATTGCACTAGAAATAAATATTTTTTTATTCATATAAATTTGTGATAAATACACTAAAAATGGATTGACAGAATGATTATGATAAATTAGATTTATAATAAATATTTTTATTATAAAATTACATACAAAATGACTAACTTATTAATTGTGATGAATTTATGCATTATAAATATATTATTTTGACAAAATTGCCCTTGGTAATGGTCATTAGTTCTTAATTTCTGAAATTAAATCTACACCGTTGGATCCAACTAATAACTATTAGTTGTGAAAAAAATAATGACATTATTTTGGACCAGAAAACTCCTCGTTCATTATCATCACGGTGCCGGTGCTGCCATTCGTTGACCAAGTCAAAATGCGCTTCACAGCTTACAAGTCAATTCGCGCATGCTGTTGTAAACTGGGAGGACTTGGATTTTTGCCACACTTACGGGATAACATCCCAAAAATGCTAAGGGGGGTGCTGAGAGAATTAGAAACATCATTATTCTAAGGGGGTTGCACCTGGGTTAGGGTGATACAGTTTCGAAACGTCTGTGAAAAGCTCCAGCACAAAGTATATGATCTACTCCCTCTGTTCCTTTTTCTTTCTTGTCGTTGGGACAAGTAAATTAGTGCAAATTTGCACTAATTTTTTCCTAACAACAACAAAAAGAGAACAGAGGAGTATTCCAGTAGCTTAATTTAGCATAATATCTGTAAGATGTAATGGTATTACTTACCATGACATATCTGTCACTCAAATTCCAACAGCATCAAGAAGCTCTGAGTGCTGTGACACCGAGACAAGCGTGTTTGCAACGATGGCGCCACTCGCAGCAACTGCTGGTACTCCGATTCCTGGAAAAGTCGAGTCACCGCAGCAGAACAGCTGGGGGATTGGTGTGGCTTGACCAGGAAAAGTAGCTTCTCCTGCTTTTATGGCTGGACCGTATGTTCCTCTATTTCTTCGTAAAAACCTCTTATGTGTTAATGGTGTCCCGACCAACTTCACGTCACATTTCTCCCGGTTAAATCTTGGGCCAAGAGCAAGCTCCACAGCTTTCCACATCACCTGGAAAATTTGCACAAAAAAATCAATATTCATTATTTCTTACATAATGCATACAGTTGACGCCATGATGAGGGTCTTCTTTTGAAAAAACCATAGTTTTTTTTAAAAAAAATTATGACTTTGTACTCAACTTTCAAGCGTGTCTCACTTTGAGAATTTTACTACTACTAAAAAATCTTTCTTAGGTAATGCAAATAAGTATATGTGCAAAAGCAGTGTGGCAATGAGAGTGGACAGATGAAACTTGTAACAGAAATCTAAACTAGAGACAGGATGTTGAAATGCACTGACTACTAGGCAAATGTTCCAAATCAAGGGTGCAAAACTGGTATGCAAAACTGAAGCATAGCTGTTCTCACTGTGATGTACCTCTGAACGTTCTTCCTTTAGTCTTCGATAATCTGCACTTTTCCGGTCTAGCCCCTCCCAGAAACTGAAAGGCTCTGTTCCTGGTGTATATGCATGAAGCACGTGTTTCCCGGGTGGCGCCAGGCCTTTACCAAGAACGCTAGGAACTGATATCAACACGACATTCTGTTCAGCATCGACTCCTTTATTCCAATCATTAACAACGATGTGATGGATTCCAAGGTCATCTCTAGCATTCTGTTTCAGTAACATTGTTCGTTACAGTTAGATATGTAACAAAACTAAAATGGAATACAATCTTGATAAAAATATATTTTGCCAAATTTGACTTCTGTGTCGCATAAGGAAAAAAACCTCTGCATCAAAACCCAGGTGAAGATGCATAAATGATTCACATTGTGGAGTTGCTTGCACTTTATCTTTGTAAGATTTTGGGACAGCATCTGGTGGTAGCAGATCCAAAGTATCCCACATAGATGCATTGCTGACAACTGCTTTCTTTGCACGTACAACCTGCAAGAGGACATAATTCCCGATAAGACAGTTGCATCTTTTTTCAAGCCTAGGTTGGATGATGGAGTCAAGGTAGACTGGCATTTGACATTATCACAAGACCAAAAAAATACAATGCATAAGACAACAAAGGTGGCGATTTTTCACCACCTTAGGCTTGGGCTACATCATTTATATGGTCTGCCACTACTTGAAAGGGACAGAGAAAAGAGATGTGCAGTTTTTGCTTTTTCACATAGAAACTATCTACTGATGTTGTGGATCATACGTTCTGATTGAAATGTTTTAGCATCTATGAAGGACAATATATTACAAAGGGGGTTACACTGACAAAATCATTGTCCATGATACCAACATGATATCAAAGTCAGAGCTTTTCTACTAGTTTGCTGCTAAAAGAAAACTCCCCGTTCAGAACTTCAGATCAGTGTGCCAGCTATGGGTTACATAACGTCCCCCATTCGGTTTATGGTCATGACAAGGCACTCATTTTCCTACTCCTTTTTTTTAAAAAAACTGAGCAGCAGTATTTCGTCTTATCTGCTTAAAATATCCTCTGAAACTTACTTGACCGCTTTGTAGCTTGACACCAACTGCTCGACCGTTCTCTATTAAAATCTTATCAACATGAGCACGAAGAGCAAGCCTGCCTTTAAATTTTTCAATACCACGCACAAGAGCATCTATTATTGCTCCACTTCCGCCCACAGGGTACTCAAGTAAACATCCTGGTTTATACCATTCTGCAAACATATAAACCTGAGCATGTAGTTAGACCAAATGATGAACAAAACACTTCGTATATGTAGATTATTAATTATCGAAATAGTTTCAAATTAGCAAGACAGGATGGATAAAGCACTTTGTATATGTAAAGATTGAATGATATAAAACAAATAGATAACAATAGACATCTCGTGGTTGCTGTAGTAGTAACTTCCATTCTTCACTGCAAAAATGTACACTGTGACTCTACAAATATTAGGGGTAGATGGGAGTCAGGATTCGTTGTAGGTACATAAAGGTGAACCCTTGCAGGCTTGTACGTTAATCATGGATCGAGTAGGGTTCTTGTTACAATAAGACTCTTGCACGTTTAGATGGTCAAATGATACAAAGAGCAAGGGTACAACCTCAGTAGTATCAGCATATATGTTTATGTGAATGAAGAGGGAAACAATAGTCCAGTGTTCACGAGTAACTCTATTATGTTCCATTTATTCTCACTACCAGGATTCGTCTTGCATTTACCAATAAAATACTCACACAGATCATGCAGTAAATTTGTTGCATCCATTCGATTCAAATAATACAATTTCCCTTTTTTAATAAACCTATATCACAGCCTTATTTTAATTCACCCCTGCAAGAAATAAATGAATTCCAAAGATCTTGGGCAAATCTAAATAAACAATTCATGTTCATGATCTGATCTGGAATCTGGATTAGTGATAGTTGCATAGCCTATCCATTTTATGTAGTAACCAGGGCAGCTGAGCCTACATGACACAACAAACCCTTAATTTGCTCACATGCATCATTTTTTACACCAAAAAGAAGAAGACTAAGAAGAAGATCAGGAATGTTCTGAAGAGGAAATTTAACCTGCAGAAAATTAGATTACCATTTCTGCGGATAGAGCACCATCAGATTTTACTCCAGCAAGTAGAAAGCATAGAAGATCAATCCAGTTACGAACAAATGGATTTTTAAGGTTCAGAGAATCAACGATCTCTGAGAATGGCCGTAGAAGTTTTGTAGCACCCAAAGCTCCTTGGGGTCCCATTTGTATGAATGATTTCAACAGGGAAGGAGCATATCTACCAGCAGCTGTGGAAAGAACACCCAAATCACCACGAATGGAAAGTGGAGGCAAAGCCATTGCAGCTGCAGACATAGGAATAACTGCATCCTGAGATTGTTTTCAGTATGCTATTAGCGTGTGTATAATGAAACGTTGTTCAGCAGGTCAAAAGTTCTACCAAAGAAACTAAATCACAGATAAATAGAACTCACAAGAAGCTTTTTCCACTCCTGGACAGCATCGGCACCAATAAAGGTGTTAAGGTCCTGCAGGTAAGATAAGTTGTGCTCCAATCAAGAGTGAGGGCATTTAAACACAAATAACATGTAACAAAGAAGTGACAAACTGATAGAGCATTGCAGTATGTAACACTGGTTTATCCAGAGATAGCAATATGTCTCCCAGTTTCAAGGTTTCATTTGGTCACTTCGTCTCTTTGTGTCACAAGAACAAGGCAGGGATATTTGTAATGATCCCTGCATCGATGGATTATAAGAGAAAAAAAAACTCTTCTTTGGTTTCTTCCTTTTTGTTTAAAAGCAAACAATTAAAATTTACTATAATGACGACTTGACGAGGATATTCTTACAAACTAGAGATTATGAAACATTGAATGGGTACTGAAACATAGCTCCAAATTAAGAATTGCACATTCTAAAATTAAGCGAACCATATATACAAATACAAGTACCATACCTTGAGGAAATCAGTTGGCCCGATCCGCGAGAGGAATTGGCCTTCAGGTACATACACCATCCAAGAATCATATGACGTGCAGGGGACTGATTCACCCAGCGCATCAAGAACCTAAGGCAGTCGAACAATCAGAACAAACTTCAACCATTCACCATAATCATTTTTACATTGGAGAGGCCAATTGCCGTACTACTAATGATTGTGGTGTGTGATATATCATATATGCACTATCAAGTGATGTCCCTCACCTGTGCAAGTGGATTTGCCTGGGGGCCTCTTGACTGGAACCCGGAGAACAAGGAGGGTCCCGAGTCGAAGTTGAAACCCTTGATATCGAAGGAGTGCGCGGCGCCTCCCGGGCGGTCATGGCTCTCGAGCACGAGCACGTCCTGGCCGTACCTGGCGAGAAGCCCGGCGCAACAAAGCCCACCGAGCCCACTGCCAATCACGATGATATCCGCCTCCGGCCTCTCCAACGCACTGATCCATCAGAAAGCCAAAACAGTAACAATGAGGTTTGAAATTCGAACGGTCGGTTCCGGTGTCGAGTTTGGTAGCGCAAGTACCCGGAAATCGCCCGATTTTGGCCCTCGGGGATGGAAGGGTCGGCAGCGCGCTCGTCGGCCGCCACCGCCTGGTAGCGCGAAGATCGGGACGCTTGCACGCGACGGTGCGGCGCCCTTAGAGAGGCGGGGATAGCAGGACGCGCATGCTGCGAAGGGGAACGGGGGATGTGGCATCGCGGAGGCTGCAGCGCGCGGGAGGCTAATGCGGCGGAGTCCATTGGAACTTGGAAGTCGCAGCAGCGAGCAGAGATTGCCGCGCGACGCCGGCTCTAGTGCTCTCCCCGAGGCGAAGGCGAGAAGGGCGGGTGAGAGACGGGGACGAGCGGGAGCGGGTAGCGAGAAAGTGAAGACGAAGCGAGTGAGGCAGCCGCTGGGGACACGTGGCGCTTCGCCGGCCGTTCCGCGTTCGCGGCAGCCGTTCCTCGCCATCGTCGGCTCATCGCCGAGAGGAGAGCCGAGCACGTCATATACGCCTATTTAGGCCTACTGGATACTGGGCCTGTACTCTCGATCCGGGTCCGGGCACCGGCTCATTACGGCCTCGTTTGATTAGGCCCATTAAGGCCTCGTTCGGCTAGCGGCGCGGCGGCGCGACCCTCCCCCTCCATCGCGCTTCTCGCCGGTAATTGCGTAGCTCTTATCTCGATTTTCGTTATTGTTTCTTGAGTTCTAGATTTTTGTTCTTCTCTCCCTCTGCCGATCTGCTCCGCCTTGTAGGCTAGGCTGCGACGGCTGCGGAAGTGCGCGAGGTGCGATTTTTTATTGTTTATGTGGGTGTTGCATCTAGTTTAGTTATGCCATCCAGTTAAGCTTTCATTTCATTGATTCGGACATCAAACGTACTAGTAGATTGATGGAACAGGATGTGTCTCCAGTTATATCTTTTCGATTCTTACAGTTGTTTTAGTATTACAATTGTTAGTTGCAACATACTGTTCTCTTAGTTTCTACTAGTACTTAATCATGCATGCTTATTGGAACTCTTTGCTGTGAGGAAAAGACATCAAGGAGGAAAAGTCTGAATACTCAGCTTCAATATTGATTACAATAAATCCAGGGAGAATATATGTTAGTTGTTGAAGCTAAGGTAGAGTGGCAGAGTTTTACCTGAAATTGCCAATCTAGTACACACTAGCAGATTGTCTTCACTATTGCACCATCTTTTTTTACAAATAAAATTAGATTGTCTTGTACATGTTGATAGTCATGAACACATTGGAATTGAAGCTGATGAGCTATAGTGCTATACTACTCCGTTCCTAAATTGTTGTCGCCGTTGACTTTTTTTTTGTTATGTTTGATCATTAGTCTTATTCGAAAAAATTTAAGAAACATCATACATTTTGTTGGAATATATTCTATCACTAAATAAACTTGAAATATAACATATAACTTTTTGTATTTGAATAAATATTTTGAATAAGACGAATGGTGAAACATAACGAAAAAAGTCAATGAAGTCGACAACAATTTAGGAATGGAGGGATTATATAGTTGCATGCTTCTATTTTTCTTTTTGTTTTCTGAACAGGGCAATACATAATTCTTGCATGATTTTCTGTTGGCTATATATAGTTACATGGTGTCAGTCATGAACATATTGGAGCTGATGGGCTGCTTTAAATTGAAATAGTCATGGAGACACAGAACATGAACTACAGCTGCTTGCTTATTATTCATTTTTTAAGACATATGTTGTTAAGTTTCCACCTGATATTTGTTTTCGATTTTGACCTGTCATCTTGTATATTTTGATGTCGTTGCAGGCCTAGCTTGGATCAGGTTAGAGCCTTGGGGAAAATTTGGTATTCTGGGGAGCAATTGGATCTTATTTGTGCTGCTTTTCATTTTTTTTATTCTGAATTAGAAGCTTTTCTAGATGACTGGAAATTCTGGTGCTCATTTTATGTCAGGGCTGATCCTTTGTTCGTGTCAGGGAGCAAATTGGCGCTAGTCGGCATTCTGCAAGCATAATGGAGAAGGTTCAAGCTATGATTGACACACCGCCGCTTCTGCCGGTGGTGGTGGATGAGGGCGAGAGCACCTGTCACAGTGTCTTCACCGAGTTCATGATCAAGTAGTGTATCCTTCTCCGCTGAGACTTCACCTCTTTCTCCACGGAATTTTTTTATCAACTTGTGCAGTTTTTTTATTATTCTCCATGTTTGTTTTGATCACAGGTTGGCACAGTTCGAGGAGCAAGCAGAGATTGGGAAACAATTACTTGCTAGATTCCATCAAGAACTAGGTAAGTGCGAATTCTTACATGTTTGCGTCCCCTTTTGTATGCCCAATCGATAATCTGTGATGGCTGTGATGTCAGGCTTCTGTCGTTGTGATTGCTCAAGGGCACTGAACTATCTTCTTTCAGAGTATTTTCAAAGGCCGCCGATTCCTAACTTTAATGTCATTAATGAGATACTTAAATCTAACTGCACTGATAGAATGAAGTCCTATATGGAAGCTGGCTGCAGCCTTCAGTGCCAAAACATCTCGAACATAAATCAACGTGAGTTACTTCAGTTAAGTAATAACATCTTTTTTTATTCTTCCATGCTAATGATCGCAAATGACTTGCATTTCTGTAGTATATGCTCAGTAACTCCAGGCTCTTGGTTGATAGTGATTTCCTTTTTCCCTTGCACCAGTACGTTTGTGTGAGGATGGACTCAAGGAGCATATAAACAAAGGTATCTGATCATTCTCGATCTTTGTCAATCTTTAGTCTATTCAATATTCACAAACATTGCATTTAACAGTAAGCATTACTCTTCGTTACAATAGTTGCAAATCTTTGAACTGCTTGAGTGGCCATATGTACTCAGATTGTTGCAGAAAATTCATTTGTGTCGGAGTCAAATGGATGTATGTTCATATTGTTACACAGCAACAGCAACAGCAACAACAACTAGCCATGTCCTTTTCTGTCATTACAATAATAAGATGTAATTCTTATCTTTCTATTTGTAGACAAAAAGGAAAAAAAATGGATTTGAATATCCACTTGAATTCCTCTTGAACTCATATTTTTACAGCTAATTATCATGTTTCCTATTATTATATTTGTGAAAGTATAATTTACCTATTGTTCTTTTATTTGCTCTAAGTTAATACACTGCTTCAAGAGCTTGAATGTGTAGTCAAGGATGTCCATGGCATTACACTAACGGCCAGTATAAGTGCTTTGGAAGTTTCCGACAGTTCTTCGACTGAGAACAAGCTGGATAATGAATCTTGCTTGGTAAAGGTGAAGTCTCCGTTTCCACATTGCTATTGCACTTGTGTTGATGGTGTTCTGAAGGTAGACTTGCTGCTTGCACTGAAGACGTGAAACACAGACGGACTAACATGGTACTTCCACGTTGAAGGAGAAACAAGAAGATCAAATGGAGAACAATGTTTCCTTCGTCACAATGATGATTATTATTCAAAATATGTTGAAACTTGATTGTACGATGCAGGTAAATTTGCATCCTGTGATGCTTCGATTTGCAGCACCATTTTTCAATAAACCTCTTTACTTACAAAGAGGACATATTTCCCCAGCAGGTAAAGATTGTCAATGCACTATCCCTTAAAACACCATTGTGGGAGCTCAAGGGATATTGCTTCATGTGGGATTTGTGCCCATACATCGATGACAGTGTGATGCATCTGGCATGCAAAATGTGTCCATGAAATCTCTGGCACTCTTGGTGGCAGACTGCTAATCTGGTAGTTTTGTTTTTCGACTGGTGCTAATCTGGCAGTTGATACACTGCATCTCAGTGTGTGCCCTTTGAGCTTCTGAGCATTGAGGCTCTCAGGCTCGGCGTTGCTCATGTTGCTGACAGGGATGCCGTTGGTGAGTAGAGTTTTATTCAATAGCATGTAAATGCGTTGCGATATTGCAACGCGCTTGTTTCAAAGGATTGTGCTGAACGTGTACTTCATCCAATTATGCAGTGTATTCATACTATCATCTCCATTTTGTCGTCTATTTCATTCTCTTTTTTTTTACGTTTAGTCTTTTTCTGACTGCAAATAGCAGTTGAACAAATACGCATCTAGCTCCAATCCGGCCAAGATTTAGGAAGCTGGTTGCCCGCGTAATAAACGACGACAATTTTGTAAGAAAAAGGAAAAACCAACCAAACAGTCAGATCGGCGGCCAACACCACGCGGGGAGAGAGACGTACGAGGCCAACGCAGTCGCCGGCGTCGCCTTGCGATTGCGATGGAGAGCCCCACATCGCCGGCATCGCGGCCCGATTTCTACGACTTCCTCGACCGCATGCGCCGCCCCGCCGCCGCCGACATCTTCCGCTCCATAAAGAGGTCAACCGCTCCCTCCTTCCCTGTCTCTCACCTTCCCCGCCCCGTCCTCCGGTCGCCGCAGTCGAGGATCCTAACCCTTGGTCCGGTCGCGACCGCAGCTTCCTTGCTTCCCTCTTCTTACAAGAGCCCAACGCCGAGGAGGACGCTGGTAAGGTACAGGCTTTCCTCGTGGAGATGGAGGGCGCCATCAGGGACCACCCGCTCTGGGCCAACGCCTCCAACCAGGACATTGACCACGCGCTCGAGGTGAACAAGCCTTACTGACTTACAGTTCCCATGTTTCAGTGATTCTGTTACTCTTCGTGTGAACACCCGTTTCTTCCTTGTTTCGTTCTTTTGCTTAGGGCCTCGAGAAATTTGTCATGACCAAACTTTTCGACCGCACATTTGGTTCCTCGGCGGAGGATGCAGTGACCGACATGGAGATCTCTGAGAAGATTGGCCTCTTGCAGCAGTTTGTTAAGCCTCAGCACTTAGACATACCCAAGGTCCTGCACAACGAGGCGTCATGGCTGGTAAGTGTTCCTTATGCTCCAATTACAGTGTGATTCACACTTTGATTTCTGAAGTTGTAAGCGTGCGAGGAACCAGTCTATGTCACTCTAGGAAGTTGTAGTATTCATGTTTCTTATGTTGGTCGGAACAAACCTCAATACCAGGTTACTGTAAATAAAATTATTTTAGCTTGTTGATTAAACAGTGCGTCCACTAGTACTACTTACCTGGATGAATTTTGTAAACTGTACGCTTCAGTTATAGAACGTTGATATTCTGCTACATTTTTTTCAGTTATGTCTGTCATGTAAATGATCTTATATCAGCAGTTTGCTGATTTAAATGATCTTTTACTCAACAGTTCTCTAATTTAAATAATCTTGTTTAATTGGTTCATCAAAGTTTAAAGTTTAAAGTTTAAGGTTGTAATGTGAGTTGAGAGCTTGACTTTGTGATGAGTGGTGGGTGTGTTTGGGATGTAACCAGATAATGTACTAAATGTTTTTGGCCGTGCTATGCATCAGGCCGGGATGCAGTTCATGCATCCTCGAACTCTAAAAAAGTTTAAAGTTACTTGATAATCTTGCATGACATAAATCTTTAGCGATATAGAGAAAGCCCATGCTAACTAGTATAACCTTTATGATGCACCTCTAGCTTGCAGTCAAAGAGTTGCAGAAGATCAATTCCTTCAAAGCACCACGGGAGAAGCTTCTGTGCATCATGAGTTGCTGCCAAGTCATTAATAACTTGCTTCTAAACATATCTATGTCAAATGATCGAACATTATCTGGGGCTGATGAATTTCTTCCTATTCTTATATATGTTACTATCAAGGTAAGTCCATTCACCCTGCTGTTTATGCCTCTGTCTTGACTTTGTTAAGTATTCTGCTATTCTGAAGAATAGCTTTTAATCAACGGTGAGGTTATCTGAAAATTTTGTGTAGGCCAATCCTCCTCAGCTGCACTCAAATTTAAAGTTTGTTCAGCTCTTCCGAAGAGAAGCAAAACTTATTTCAGAAGTCGAATACTATCTGACAAATCTTGTTTCAGCAAAGATGTTTATAATGAATGTCAATGCCCGCTCACTATCCATGGAGGAAAGTGAGTTTCAGAAGCATATGGAACTGGCAAAATTAGGCACTCAAATATCTGTTGCTAGACCTAGTAGTGCACGTGGACAACCAGCATCTGCAAGGGTGCTTCCTGAGGAAGCCGATATAACAGGTCTGCTCAATAAACATTTTTATTTTAAATGGAGCAGTCTGTGTGAGCATGGACTTATAATCAGTCTTTTTTTCCTTCTACTGAACGTGATGTGTTTTTTTCTTCTGGTCTTGTCCAACAACCACTATACCTAAATAGCTGTAAGTAGTTTAGTTTCAGCTGTTTCCCCAGGGATATACTGCATTTTCCTCTAATTTCCATTTCAGTGGTTGTTCTGAGACCCCCGTTTTTTTCAGGGTTAAGGTTCAGTTTTTCTCGGTACTGTTTCATAAATGTGACATTTGATATTTTTTTTCATGATTTTGATATTTGACAGGCTATAAATTCCCTTTTATGAACTCAGCCACTGAAAGTTTGACGCCAGTGGAAGTCAAGCAGTTGCATGACCTTTATAAGCAAGTGGTTACCAGATATACGACGCTGTCCAAAGCTTTAAGAAAGTTGTCCATGGATGAGGATGAGCTCCTTAATTCAGTTCATGATTCATGAAGTGGTGTGAAGCTAATGACTGGAGGTGTCAATTGATCTAGAACTGCCTCCATATCTGTGATGGAGTTGAGACATATGTGACCCTGTTTCCATCAGTTGGTGTGGGAAAATAACAAGGCCTAAGACTCATGCTTGTTCCTACTGTGGGTCTCAATGCATGTATGTGCTTTGACAGCACGGGACAAGTCAGATGCTATACAGGTATGGCTGTTTCATCTTTGGATGGTCTTGTGTTCCGTTGCAGGCTGCCTGATGTACTGTCATTTTTTTAATAAAAAAATGTCATTTGAATCCTTGTGCTTGGATGATTTCTGACTTGGTTGTTCCTTGAGACAGGACATGCTTACTGTGAATTGGGCATTTCATATGGCAGATGTTGCTTTTTATTGATCTCATTTAGCCTCCGCCACTCTGCTATCATCTGAGCTGAAAGATGTGTCCCCCGGCCTGCTGCACTGCCTGTTATTACATGCCGGTAACAACAGTGACATGAAAAACTGCAGATTAAAATGGTTCCACAACGTACTGCCCAAGTCATATACTCCTAGGCTCTCCAATGTGTGAGTTCAGTCTTGGTGGCTGGAATACTGGACAAGGTGCTCCCTTCTGTTGATACATTCTGAAGCTGAAGAATTATTTTTTTTCGAACAAAAAATCTGACGAAATTGTGTAATTGTGTACTGGTCAAAATGTTTTGTATTATTGGGAAATATGGATCCATAATATACAGACTCTTACCTATGATTTGTGTTACTATTAGTAATGGAAAGTGTATTGCTAGAGCTAGCCTATAAGAAAATAAAGAAAGTTTCGAAAATCGCCTGGAAGTATAACATGTTTTGTTCCTTTCTGTAATGTGGCAAAAAGAAGGTTTCCAACAAAAAAATCGTGGTCGGCAGGATTCGAACCTGCGCGGGCAAAGCCCACATGATTTCTAGTCATGCCCGATAACCACTCCGGCACGACCACTTATATTGTCGATATTGTCAATCTTCATTAAACACACTATAACTTACAGTCTGGAAGGACAGTCGGTAACAAGCACAATATCGGCCAGCACTACTCTATCAGATCAGGCCAGGCCCCGAGCAAGAAGCGACTGGAATTTGGAGGTGGATGAACGCTCAATCTCGGATCGCCAATCTTAACACAATGTGTGCCATCGCTTAATACTACCAACACGTTAAAAACCTTCATTGCGCTTTGCACTGTCGTTGGCCATTATGGTGTCACCTATAAGCAACTCCGCAACTCCAGCATACGGGTGGCGATTTTTCTTACTGATGATTAACAATTTGGACTGTACTGCTGATTGTACGGAAGCAATCTCTAGCGAATGCCAATTACTTGTAATCAGGTTTCGATTTCGAATTCGACGATTCGACCATGAATTCCTATCTGAAGAACAAACAAACTAAAAGGCTAAACAAGTGAGCTTGAAAGGGATACCTTAGGTTTAGATTTAAATATCAATTTTATCTGCGATGATGTCTAATCAGATCTGAAACTTTCAAACTCAATTTGTATCGTCGCAACCTTCTTCAGAGGAAATGCGTTCAGTTGAGAGGAAATGCGGCGTCACTCTTTTTCTTTGTAACACGGGCAGAGCAGGCGCGTCCTATCCTTATCTATCCAGTGGACTGGACTCGAACAGCACCTCCCTCCCGCTCTGCACTCTCCCCCTCTCCTCCAATGCCGCCACCGATGGCGCTGTCACTCTCCTCCGCCGCCACCACCACCGCCCCTACCCTCCCGCCCTTCCGTCCCTGCCCTCCCGCCTCGCTTCGGCTTCCCTCGCCTCGCTCCCGCGCCCGCTCGGTGTCCGCCGGCTACGCGGCCTCCTTCTACGGAGGCTCGCCGGCCGCGGCCGGCGGCGCTGACGAGGAGGAGGTCGGCGACGAGGATGGCGCGACCGGTGGTCTCGGGCTTGGAGGCGGCGGGTTCGGGATGTCGGCCGCGGAGGCGGCGCTGGCGCTAGAGGAGCGGGAGATGCCGCCCTGCCCGCCGGGTCTGCGCCAGTACGAGACCATGGTTGTGCTCCGACCCGACATGTCCGAGGAGGAGCGCCTCGCGCTCATCCAGCGCTACGAGGAGGTAATTCGATTGCCCAATTTATTTAGCTGCTGTAACTCGATCACCGCACGACCGCGTCCAGATGAATGTCTCTTGAGTAAGCTGCACTAGGCTGGTGCCTGCCCGAAACCTGAAAACCTTACCGCTTACGAGGTTACAGAATACCATACATGTCACCATAGACCAGTTCGTTAGAATGTACTACTCTATAGTTATCTTGCCTGGCTCGATTAGATGTGAGTCCATCTTGATCAACAGTGTGTTCAAGACTTCTGCATTTGTGTGCACAAGTAAACCATGAACAAGGACATGATTTTGATTTCGTTCCATCACCCAAGCAAGTAAAAAATGCCTCTTTTTTCTCCTTCAGCAAGAAAGTTAAGATACCATCCGATCCTAAAGTGTCATTGTCCCATCCATTTAATTGGCAAATGGCCACTCTTTGGTGCTATCTGTGTTGCAGATGCTCGTAGCCGGGGGCGCCATGTACGTTGAGGTGTTCAACCGTGGAGTCATCCCACTGGCTTACAGTATTAGGAAGAGGAACAGCCGTACAGGGTTGCCGTCCACCTACTATGATGGCATATACCTCCTTGTCACCTACTTCACCAAGCCAGAGTCCCTGTTCGCCCTGCAGCAGAGGCTCAACGCCGACGATGATGTCATCCGGTCCACCAGCTTCAAGGTCCGCAAGCGGAAGGCCTTCTAGATCCATGGGTCATGGTGGTCTATGAGATTGGTTTCTTCTGGATTTTAAGTTTCTTAAGATGTTCATATCATACAGGAGTTGTGCCGTCCTGCTAGTAGATGTACACCTTTGCCGTTGAGAAAATGTTCATTGCTCTTATTGCGTTCCTGAAACATTTGCCTCTTTGCTGCGCAAGCATATCTAAAGCTGCCTTTAGCAAGTTGGACACCGTGACAACAATTAAAACGCAGTGTACACATCTCAACTCGTAGCAACATGCAGTGATTGCAAAGCTAAGTGTAAACGTATAAGCATAACACAGTCAGTTATTTCGACCAAAAAGCAACAACCTCGAATATAAAGAAGTTGCACGAACTGGAAGGCTGTATATCAGCAAATGTAGCTATCAAGATGCTTTCCAGAAACTCCAATCAACGCAAAAATATTCTAGTACATCAAAGGCATGCAGAACTGGCTGTAAATGTAATAATTATCAGCAAATGTAGCTATCAAGATGCTTTCCAGAAACTTCAATCAACGCAAAATATTCTAGTACATCGAAGCTATATAGAACCACATCAAGCAGTGTAATACTGAGCAGAGTATTGTCTATATCAATCCACCAGTATACCAAAATATAAAGCATCCCAGATTTGTCCAGTTGAGTACATGGCATCACAGTATCTCAAAACCAACATAATTGCCATGTCAAAGACGAGACCACGCCAAAGACCACGCCAAAATCAGCTAGCCCTTGAGCAGCTTCAGTATCTATCATAGCGCCTGAAAATTGTAAAAGAATATATTTAGTTTGAGATAAAATGGCTCAAAACTAATGGCAGTATAAGAATAAACTTTTCCATACCAAATCCCACAAAGTATTTCAACTAGCCAGAATGGAAACTTCTGTGTGCAAAAGAAACATTTAACAATACCTGCGCTCCCTGGAACGAGAACGATCCCTTCTCCTTGAATCATGGCCACGTGAGCGGTCATAATCTCTTTCACGATCACGGTCATGACGACGGTCTCTGTCGTGACGTCTATCACGATCCCTATCATAATCTCTCCTACTTTCTCGAGAATCAACTCTGTCCTTTCTTTCTGCATTGTCCCTGGATGCCCTACCATTGCGGTCCTTGCTGTGTTCTCTTGATCTAAAAGGCCAAAATTTGCGCCATTGTCATAACCAGACAGTACTTGACAAATAAAATAAAAATAGGGATGGAAAAACTATACCGTCTATCATCTTCAGGTCTGTCCTTCCTCTTTTTATTTCTCTCCTCCTGGAATGGTATATCATATTTTATTAAGGTATACATGATGTTTCTTTATCATGTCAAAAACAGAATAGTTCACTTACATATCTGGCAAACAAATAACAATGTTCCAAAAGAAAGGGGAGGTGATGTATTACATTCGTGCTTCAGCAAAGCAAAGGATTAACTTACAAATTGTCACTTACAGCAAAAAGATGGCAAAAGAAGCGCACTTTCAGAATAAATTAACCGGCGTTATATATCACCAGGTCTATGTAATATGGCTCACCCAGCAGAAAGCCAGCTCCAGCTTCAGATCAAACATAATACTAAGCAGAGCAAACGAGCAATTTGTCACAATTAAGTAAATTTTCCATACCATGTTTTGCATGCTCCTATGCTTACATTGTGTGCGAAGATGATTGTCACATGACTAATTCCTGTAATGACTATCGCAATAGCCACTCTCCAATGTGAGAAATGAAATAATAAATATGAAACGTGAGGACCTAGAGGCTATTCCTTGAGATAAGAAAACTCACAGATACCAAAAGGCCCAAAACAGAGTAACTCTTTAAAGCAGAAAATGGTACATTACAATCAGCCCCTGATAAATTTGCACCTTGACAAATTTAGAGATAGGAAAAGGGAATTGACACAACTTATACTTAACATATAAATAGAACTGATAAAATATATTTTCATTTCATTGTGTTTGTTTCATTATTGTTTATTGAGACTGAAATTTTAGTTTGTTTACTCACTCCTCAACATCTCACTTGCCCTAAGAGCACAGGCATTTACCTGAAGTTCTTTCAGTTTCTCACGAATTAGCATGTATCCCAAATGTAACTTCCCTCCAAAGTGATCAGCAAGACGTCGATCACTGCATAAAAAACAGATTCATGTTTGAAGATGCAATTTCATAACATTGTGTAGCAAGCCATGAATAATAAAAAGCTAGGAACTTACTTGTCATAGACACTGAGAAATGCTCCACATATGTCACAAAGGCGTAGCTTCTGATCAGTCTATAAAGTGGATACGAAGAGAATAATGTTAACAATGCTGCAAGTGATGCTGTACTGATGTGAATAGGATGACACCAAACACATTTATGTAATAAAACTTAGTCATCACAAAGAGCAAATACAATTACAGATACATGTAAAATGTGACTACTAATTCAATACATTCAATATTAAAAAACTAAAATAAATATCCACCTATTTATAAACATGATGCACAACATTAGTACACATTGATGCTGAACAGCTCCACTGCAAATAATGGAAGTTTCTAGATATGTAATGCAAGCTGTAGTCAGTCATCAGTCAGAAGAGTAATATGCAAGATGACGTAGCAAAACAGAGAATTTTTATGATTCGGAATATAATATAATCACATTGTCCTATCACTAATAATTCCATTTGTAGTTTTGTACACAATAGTGCGATACACACATCCACTAGTGGGACAGCAAGTGATAAGTGCCCTTCATGTTACTCTGTATTTCATGATGAACATAAATTTCTTATTCACAGGTTGAACTACCGTTCAAAGAGCTTTTATTGATACAAGGGTTTTTAATAAAACATATATTTAATCAAGACAATCAGGAAATCACTAAGCTCATGCTTGAGAGTGCATATATTTAATAAGTTTTCAATATGATAACAGAATATAGTCTTATTGTTAGCTGAGCTACTGTTCCAGCCCAAACTAGGAGAGAAACACTCCTTGAAAGTGTTAGCACTGGAACAATTACCATAAAGCCATAGAGAACAATTATCAAAAGAAAAAAACATTAATAATAACATTGAAGCTAATGCTATAACACACATAAGAGCTTTATTGGGAAGAACAAACGGTGGTAAAACTCACAATTCGAACATCGGTATATTTAGAGGACTCTGAAGTTGGCTCCGGCCGTGGCGCAAGCTAACAATAAAACAAAACCAAATGTAGATGTTAATCACATATAAATCAAAGGAAAGGAACGAAAGTATTACTGTGCAACCAGTGGCAAATCATATAATCCTATGTCTGCAAAGGCAATGCTAGAAATAAACTGACTCGAATTGTTTAGTGAGATTTAGATGAAAATGATAATACATAATAGAATGGATACCCTTTTCAGAGCTTCAGCCTCTTCCAAAGCTTTTTGAGCTTCATCTACCATGCCTTGTTCACCTATGAAAAGGACAAGCAGTCCACGCTGTCAAAAATAGCAATATGGAAAGAATCGTATAACCAATTTAAACGGACAAATTTCCCAAACAAATATAAAAGGAAAACTTAATAATCTCATGTGCAAATATAAAGAGATTTGTATAGTATCATTAAACAATATCGACTAAATAGACTGAAGAGCAGATAACAAATTCCAGATATCAAAATGTCACGATACAGAATACAGAACATAGATTTTATATCACCTCAGAAACCTACAGGTTAGTTGAAGGGTTTTCATCATAAAGGTTACCCCAGCTTTTCAACTTTTAAAATATAAAAAGAAACTATATTATCGCTAATCTTATGGGTTTGAAGAAGACTCTTTGATTAACTTCGGTGTCATGTCAAAGAATTAAGAAATTTAACTCACAAATGATATATGCTAGGTTTAGGAGAAGCTGTCACATTGACCACAATGCTAAATATAAACAAGAATCATAAGAAACAAACTAGCAGTACATATAATTGGTAAAGGAAAGCAGTTCAATAATTTTGTTTTCATACCAAGCTCTTCAGCTTTCTTAAGCTTTTCATTAATCATTTCTTGAGTACGAGCATCAGGCGGAGCAAGTGGTGGTACTGGTGTGATTTGAGGAGATGGAGTAGGCTGAGGTAATGAAGCCCTGTCCTTGTTAAAAGCATCAAGCAAAAGTGTAGCCTGCAGATAGAACAAACAGATCCAACAACAAACTGAAACATCAATATGTTATACTAATTTGCAGAGTAACAAACCAAAGATTTGCAAGAATAACAAATCGGATATATGATCTTTTAAGGTAATACCTGCATATCAGCCCGTTTAGATCTCAGTTCTTCCACCAATTCCAGTGTCTTTATTTTATCATCACTTTTACCTTCGAAGTCTGTTGGCAAATTTTGAGGAGAAATGTTAAAAACGGATAGGAAAAGGTATGAATGTAGTGACTCCTGTCTAAATTGGCTAATGACCACCAACTGAAATTGAATTGGTTTCAACATTACTGAGGCGGCAAAATGGATAAAATGGCAACATTCCTGATTTCTGAAATCTAGTTACGGAGTCTCTTCTTTGGTTGCATTACATGAGAGGAGGACAATGTTATATGTATTGGAGCATAATGGGAGTGGGAGTACAGCACCCTAAGAGCCAACTTTCTACTGTGTGGGACTCTGGTTCTACTGAGAGTATTCCTAGTAACTAAAGTGAACAGTACTTCCATAAACTGACGACATCTGCATGTAGTGACTCCTGTGAATAGGAGTAACAAAGTACGAAAAACACAGATCAAGTGGTTTTACCAAATTCATCAGCCTCTTTCATTTTCTGCTTGATCTCTTTTGACAGCTGCAATATCTCATCTGTCTGCAAGCAAAAACAAGAGAACCAATTTAAACACTAAGTCCTGTTCTCATTGACATCCTTGCAATAAGAAGAGTGGGAAATACCAGGGTAACTTCGGATACAGATATTGCAATAGCAGCCTTGGCATCCTCATCTGCGAGGCGTTTCAGCGCCCTTTGGATCTTCCTATCACACTCTACAATTAGCCGTTCTATCACATCCTCGAGTTCTCTATCAAAATTCTCTGATCCCTTTGATTTTGCTTGTTCATAACTATTAAAAGTTTAGGAAAGTACTGCTACACAGTATTTCACACAAAAAACTAGCAAAGAACAGTGAGATGCAGCAATTTCCATATAGAAAGGTAAAAATGAAGGATACTCTTTCCGGAGTTGAAGCGAGTGAACCTTGGAACAAGGTCCGAGATCCATTTTCTGCCATCAACACATAAGCTGGTTAGATAACGGCAGAATGAAACGAAACTAGTGTTATTGCTTCGGGAATCATATTGCACCTGCAATAAGAACATGGTAGCAATATGCGGTTCATCCACGGAGAGGGTTTCCACAAAAATCTAGAAAGATTTTTATCTACCCCTAAACCTAACAAAAATTACCATGGAGAACAGCATTCAGCCCGGGGAGAAAAGAGTGGAGGGTACCGTGAGCTGGAAGAGATCATGCGGGCACAGGCCGGCGAGGAAGAGGCGGCAGACATCGCGGTCGTAGTAGTTCCGGCTCACCTCCTCCACGTCGCCGTTGCGGTTCGCCCCCATGAGAACGTCCAACTGCTTCCGCATCGCGTCCATGGCGACCGGCGACTCTCTTACGCCTATCCCACGGCGAGGCGACGAGGGTGCACGAGGTGAGCGAGGGCGCGGGGTTTATTAGGGTTTCTACTGGACGCGAGAGCGAGAGGCGCTCCTCTGTCCTCTCTGCGCCGGGGTGGAGAGGGGGAGATGGAGACGAAGAAGGTCTGTGGGTTGCGACAGGTCTCTTGTTTTGCGTGGATGGGGCGATGGGCTTAGCTTAGCAGTTTTCTCGGCTTCGGTCTGGATTCAGACCCACACTGATGACCCTGGGCTGGTACATTGGGTTGGGCCCTAAATCTGTGTTACTCCTACTTAGTTGGGAATTAAAAAAAATGTTGTTTGGGTGCAGGCGCCAGGCGTGCAGCTAATATTATTTAGTCTCAGTTTCAAAAAAAAAATTATTTAGTCTCTTTTTCACTCATCACTGTATGTATAGCCCGAGTTCAAAAAAAAATCACTGTATGTATGTAGTCGGTAAGTCTTTTTCTAAGGCTTCAATTCAAACAGAAAAACATACTGAAATTCAGCTTATATTCCATTTATATAGTTTTCTGAACATTGTAAATCATTAAACTTCTATACTACTCTTAAAAATGCGAGTTGGTGATGCCCGTGGTCGTTGGCGGTCCGTGGCCCTCCGGCTCGTGCCGATAGGTGGGACCGCTAGCTCGGCGTCTCGTTGCTTTCTCGTATCTACCTCCACCTCCGAGCACCCGTCTGCCTTCCTCCTCCTGTCTATTCCCTCTCGGTCTCAACCAACTCTCGTCTCTTTTGCAGGGCCAACCGCTTGCCCTTCATCGTCATCACGCCCGCAGCCTCCCTCATAAACTCCCCTCCGATAGATAGACGCGCTGCCGCCTCATCCTCGGTGATGCGGCCTCCTGTCTTCGCCATCCCTTACAACGGATCGTGAGTTGGGTGGCGCGGTCGCAGAGGTTACCCTTCTCATCCCGACATCCCTCATGTGGTCCTGTTCGGTTATTTCCCCAATCAAAGTTATCGTCTTGTTGCTTCTCATATCCTTCCGGCCTTCTAAACTCTCAAAGTCAAAGCTCCGGAGATGCGATGATGAGTAGCTTAATCCAAGGAAAAAATGAGATTTATGGAAGTATGGAACCATGGTAAGATGATTCGGTTTCGATCGTGGTCTAGAGATATGGAGGAGAGAGAAATGAAGTAAAGGGTAGCAGGAGGAAGATGACCACATGTTGCTACTATGTGTCACTTTTCGATTATTTTTATTTTTGTAGGTCCCACCTTTAGCTCTCTTTGGATTTACATATACGCATCCAAGAAAGTAGTTTGTGAGGAGGTATGGAGAAATGAGAAGAGAGGTGGAACACCCTTGCAACGTTGGCAATTTAAGATACAAAGAGTTATACAATTCCTAAGAGGGTGGGCAAAGAACACTAGTGGTTTTTACAAGAAAGAAAAGGCTAAGATATTAAAAAAAACCGGAGGAACTTGACAAGAAAGCGGAAGTACAATGTTTAAGTAGATCGGAACTTGACCTTAAAAATTGTCTAAAATAACGGCTAGTCCAAATGTTACGGAAAGAGGAGATTAAATGGTACTTCCTCTCGTATCACTTGTCGTTCTAGCGTGATGGGTTTTTACCGAAATAGTTGTCGTTCCCGAGTTCCCATGAAACTTTTCTCGCCGTATTTTGTGCATGCACGTAGCAAAAGCGGACGAGCCGTTGCGCACCCATTCATTACCTACGGACCCCACTCACTTGTTGTCCTCTAAGATGCTCGCCACGTTGTTCAAAACCTGTTTCTACCCACGAATAGCGGAGCGAGTTATCACGTTCTCACTCGCTACCTCCGCACGCCATTCTTCACCTTGGTTTTTACGCTTTTCTCTAGAACGACAACTGAATAGAAACGGATGGAGTACCAAAGAGCCAAAACAACTAAGTTGGTATATGGTGATTGTAATATCAAATATTTTCATCTCGTGGCGAATGGTAAACATAGAAAATCACGGATTTTTAGATTAGACCAAGAGGAAGGGGTCATTGAAGGCGATGACAACCTAAAAAAATACATCACAAACTACTATAAAGGCCTATTTGATCCTTCGGACAGAAATGGGTTCTATATGTCGGAATCCATGACGGAAAGTATTTCTCAAGTAAGCCATGAGGAGAATGAGATCCTATCCTCAACCTTCACGGAAGATGAGTTTTATCAAGCTTTTTGGGAGGTCATCAAAGGAGACCTAATGGATCTCTTCAATGAATTCTACAAAGGGATCTTACCATTGTTTAGTCCGAACTTTGGAATTATAACTCTTCTACCTAAACAAGCCGAAGCAAAACAAATCCAACAATTTAGACTTATTTGCTTGCTTAATGTGAGCTTCAAGATTTTCACCAAAGTGTTGACCAATCAAAAGGTCATAAGACCTTCCCAAACTACATTCATGGCCGGTCCAAATATCATGGAAGGAGTGGTCATTTTGTATGAAATGATACATGAAATGCATAGGAGGAAGCTAGATGGGGTGATCCTCAAACTAGACTTTGAGAAAGCCTACGACAAGGTCAATTGGTCTTTCCTTCAACAAACATTGAGGATGACAGGATTTACGTCATTATGGTGTAAATGGATTGAGCAAATCGTTAAAGACAGGAGTGTGGGAATTAAGGTTAATGATGACAAGTCATTACTTCCAAACAAAGAAAGGCCTTAGACAAGGAGATCCACTTTCTCCCTTGCTTTTTAACCTTGTAGTGGATATGTTAGCTATTCTCATTGAAAGAGCCAAGGATAATGGGGATTTTAAAGTGTGGTACCGCACTTAGTCGATGATGGTCTTTCTATCCTTCAATATGCGGATGACATAATCCTTTTTTATGGATCATACTTTGGATCAAGCAAAAAATCTTAAGCTAGTATTAAGTGTATTTGAGCAATTATCCGGACTAAAAATCAACTTCCATAAGAGTGAGCTTTATTGCTATGGCAAAGCCAAAGACTTTGAGTATGATTATGCCCAACTCGTTGGATGTAAAACGGGCTCAACCCCATTTAAGTACCTTGGTATCCCGATGCATCATAGGAAACTTTCTAATAGTGATCGGAACATTATCGATGATAAATTTCAAAAGAAACTAGCAAGTTAGAAAGGTAAACTTCTATCCGTTGGAGGGAGATTAGTTCTAATTAACTTCGTACTCACAAGTTTAGCTATGTATTGCTCTCTTTCTTTGAAGTACCCAAAGGGGTGTGTCGGTGTTCGAACCACCGACTAGTAGAATTTTATCCCGGAGATGCGCGTTTTTGGCCGGATGGTACACAAGGTAAATACACGAGAGGATTAAGCTGGTTCGAGAGAGCTCCCTACGTCTAGGCGGGGGTGTGGCGTCGCTCGTGTTCCTTGCGTCAAACAACGGGGTGTACAAAGGAGACGGAAGAGGAGCGTGCTCCAAGTCCCTTGCTGCAAGAACGTGTGTGTGGGTGTCGGTGGATGCGGGTGAGTGTCTAAATGTGTGAATGTCCGAATCTCGCCCCCTAGAGAGAGAGACTTCCTCTTTATAGCTGCAGAGGTCAAGCTCGGTTTACACGAGAGACGAAAGAGAGAGGGCGTGTGCTTATCCGCGCGCCCGTCCCACGCCATCGGATCTTCCCCGATCTTTATTCGAGGGCTTTCACCGGCCCGTCGCATCGCCACCGTAGCCCGTTGCATCAAGAAATCGGAGGTAGAGTGTCCCGCGTTCGGCGGAGTCGGGGATGGCATCGCAGCGGAGTGGTTGGGCGGAAAAGACAGCCCATACCGGTCTTCCTCTTCCTGTCGGGCGCATTTATGGCGGGGTCGAAGGTCGAGGTCGGGACGGAAGCCCTTGTCGTGCTCGAGGTTGCGAGCGAAGGTCGTGCGAGGCGGGATGCCTCTCGAGCTCGAGCTCGAGTTCCGCCTTACCGGATAAGATGCGGAACAGTATCACCGTACGCCCGATAATGATGATCGAATCCCTGGTCATCCGTCCACGCTTCCTTCGTCGAGGCTACGGGACGGCGCGCCCCATCGGCGTGCTCCGACGAGAGCGGTGGTCGTGGCAAGTGGGAGGGGCGGAAGTCGGAGATACTCCTTACCGGGGTGTACGGGCACGCGTCATGGCAGGTGGAGTTGATGCCGCGGACGCTCGAGCTTGCTCGGTCGATCCGTGCGGAGGTCGTGCGAGTCGGACCTCCTCGAGCATCGTGGTGCAAGGTCGTGGGAGTCGCGATTCTCTTTCTCCTTAGCAAATGGCCTTTTAAGCTAATAAACGAAGAGAGTACATGGCAAGACCTTCTACGAAGAAAATACTTAACCAATAAAACTCTCACACAAGTGAAAAAGAAACCCGGAGATTCACACTTTTGGTCCGGATTGATGAACATAAAGGATCAATTTTTAGAATGTGGGCAATTCCGGGTACAAAGTGACACCGAAATTAGATTTTGGGAGGATACTTGGCTAGGAGACAAACCGTTGGGTACTACATACCCCTCTCTTTATAATATCATTAGAAAGAAAGATGCGACGATAACACACGTACTAAGTATAAGGCCACTTATAATATTTATTCCGAAGGTCACTTGTTGGAAATGTTCTCCAACAATGGTATGACCTTGTCTCCAAAGTGTTAGGCGTATCTCTTAATGAGAACAAAGACATATTTACTTGGAACCTAAGTGGCGGTGATATGTTCTCGGTCAAGTCCATGTATAAATCGATTATACAAAGCGGTATTATACCACTTAAATGTCCAATTTGGAAAATTAAAGTACCACTCAAGATCAAAATCTTTCTTTGGTACCTAATTAAGGAGGTCACTCTAACAAAGGATAACTTGACAAAAAGGAATTGGCATGAATCTCTTAGTTGCTGCTATTGTAAGTTCTTTAGAGACTATCCAACACCTCTTCTTTGATGCCCTAAAAAACACCTTTTCTTTGATTGTTGCTTTGCACATTTTGTTTGGCTCACCCTTTACTATACTTTTGGCATTCAACCTCCCACGTCTATCGATCATTTATTTAATGATTGGATAGCTCGTTTTCATAACGATGATAAGAATCATGTGCTTGTCGGTGTTTCGGCTCTTTTATGGAGTTTGTGATTAAATAGAAATGATATGGTTTTTAACAACATCAAACAAAACACCCTTTTGCAGAGTTATTTTCGGGATGACACATTGGACGTGCACATGGTCTATGTTGCATAAGGAGGAGGAAGCGCAAGAGATAAAGATTGGATGCCAAAAACTTGAGATAATCATCATGGAGATCTTTGCAAAGTTTGGTTGAAAATTTTCTAATCGGGTCAAAGCCTAGTTCATTCGGTTCAGAACCTTTTGGTTCTTTGTGGTTGAGTCTTAAACGAGTGTTTGATCAATTCACTCATATCCCGCGTGTTATGGTGAGGTCTTGTGTCTAAATTTTTTTGTGAGTCTAAGTACTTGTGATGTAAACTTTTGTTGTGTACATCCCTTGGGGTGTAGACGCAGAAACATTGTTCCTTTATCTAAAAAAATCTAAAAAAATTGGTGCATCACGTTATTTTGCATGAGTTAGTTTGATGTCGTAAAACATTCTAAATGGGACTTTGGATTTAGAGTAAATGTTGCCTTGAACATTTAACTATAAATTAACTCGTACCAAGCAAACTAAATGGAATCCGCCATTGCAGAAAAATAAAGAAGAAAGGCACAAAGCAAACCAATTGACCATGATACCATAAGGTGAAAATGATGCAATTAACCACATCCGGTTGATAAGGATGATTTTTGTTGTTAGCAATGTCTACTTTTGAATTTTTTAAGTTGTTAAATACAAGCAACAATGTATAACATTTTGATATGTAATATAATGATGAACCATAAGGGGAGAGTGGGATTTTCATATCATAAACAAGTAAAAGATAAACTTTCTCATAAAAGATAAACTTTCCCTAAAAAACTAACAAATATTTTCATCCCGTAGCAAAGCACGAACATTGAACTAGTAGGAAAAAGTATCCGAGACGATAGATCGGTAGAGTCGTGATCCGGCTCAACTTGCTTCTTATGACACGGCTTGACGCCCCAACGCCGGCGAACACCAAGGGACATGCCTATGCGAGCAAGTGCAAGTCACCAATGGTGCTTTTTGGAAAAGCAATTTTCTATATTTATTATGCTACCGAAAATCTCGTAGAGGTTTAGATTGGATAGCCCCTCTCTCTCTTCCTCCAAATCCTAGGGCAACAATGTGTCACTGGCCGGAATACTAGTAGTTAGTAGAGGGTGGGACTTGTATATTAGCGACGCATGGAAAGTGTGAAGAACCGTAGGTTTCGACCGCAAATACGACGATTTGTTGAGGAGATGTGACAGGTGGATGAAGTTTAACTGAGGAAGATCAAGATGGATTGATCACTGCTTCTTGTAGCCTATTAATTGACTATTTAAATTTTAATGTGAAATTAGCACATTAATTCTAAGTATGTTAATTGTTACTTTTGTTGTTTTGGAATTATGATTGAAAAAACTACTATGTTTATCCAACAATGAAGCCAAAGATGTAGTTAAAATAACAGCATGAATAGTGATCCACTCGTAAAGACTAAAATGTAATTTAGGGGATGCTCTAGTAAAGACTAAAATCTAATTTAGGGGAGAGAACTATACGAGCAAGATCAACAAACAACTACTCCTAGGATTCCTATGCCTTAAACACGATCATGATGTCCCGATGCTGTGGACAAATATCTAGACCAACAACATGTTTCAAATTCAGCAGAACCGCCACTAGGACCAGTCAGAATCAAAGCATGGCTGTAGCGCGATCGTATCGTTTTGTCTCGCAGGTAAAAGAATACTCCCTACATTTCAAAGTATTTGAGTATGAAGTCTGATAATTCGTTTTATTCAAAAAATAAAAATATTTAATTTATTATAAATTATTTTTATTAGCTATATTTTAAATATGATTTATTTATGTGTATTATAATTTTTTGATAAGATATATGGTTAAACTGAAAAATTAACAAATACTTATGTTTTGAGACGGGAGAGTATTTGAAGCAGGGTGAATGGTCGATAATTTTGGAGTTAAAGAAAGAAATTAAGAAAAAAGGATCCAGTGATCATATTCGAATGAACTAAAGCTAATAAACAAAGTCAATCACATGAGGAATCCTGTAATTAAAAAAAATCACATGATGAATCATTTCGCGAAAACCAACAACCAGCCACGCGCCCGAACAAACACAAACATCCCTCCCACTCGTCAGCAGCATCCGACGCCCCACCAGCACCGAAATTCCAAAAATGCCCCTGGACCCAGACCCCTCGTCGCCGCCGCCGCCGGCGATGCACCGTGACTGGTTCTTCCCGCCGGCGCCGCCGTTCCTCTCCTCCTCCAGAGCTCGAACCCCGAGAACACCCTTCCCCTCCACCTCCCGCTCATACAAGCCTTACCCCCTAGCCGACCGCCGTCCGCCTCCCACCCCTCGCTCCCGCTCACGCTCTCCGCACCCGACTCCAGAGCAGCAACAGCAACCGCCACCACCGCCTCCGTCAGCGCCGCGCCGCCGCGACCCCCGGTATGCTGGCGTCCGCCGCGGTGACGTGCTAACGGCTGCCCCCGAGAAAGCAGCGCCTCCGAAGGCTGCACCGGTGCACGGAAGGAAGCCAGGGGATTCGGCAATCAACCCGCGATGGTCTGGGATGCTTTCCGCCGCGGTATGAAACGGGTGAACTAGTTGGGTTTCGTGTTTGACTTTTTTTGACTTGGGTTATATGATAGCGAAATATTTTGCTTCAGGTCATTTTGCTGTGCTTAGCCTCCCTTCTCCGTAGGAACTTCTCGCTGCACGATCAGGTTTACCATTTGCAGGTACAAGTCCGTGCCTAATTTCATCGTGTTAACTGCGAAATGCATTTCAGCCGCCAGCTTTATTCTATTTTGTTCTGTTTGCTGCAGGAACAGCTTGCTTCAGCTACTGCAAAACTGCAGTCGTGTACTGCAGGCTCCTCATTGGATATGAGCAACATGAATTTCTTGCATCTGGATGGTATCAGTGCCACACAGAACAGAAGTTTGAAAACGTTGTCTTTGCTGATCTCGCTTTCCATACTATATGTGCCGCTAGTCATTCTTAAGTACATAGACATTGTGTCCAAAAGAAGGAGTTCACACGAATCTGAAGAAGTTCCCATAAACAAACAATTGGCATACAAAGTTGATATATTTTTATCACTTCATCCATATGCTAAACCATTTGTTCTACTTGTTGCTACATTACTGCTTATTGCTCTTGGCGGGTTGGCTCTGTATGGTGTAACTGATGATAGCTTATCTGATTGCCTTTGGCTGTCCTGGACCTTCGTCGCTGACTCTGGCAACCATGCCAATGCTGTGGGTTTTGGACCCAAGCTGGTTTCAGTTTCAATTAGTATTGGTGGGATGTTGGTTTTTGCCATGATGCTTGGCCTCATAACTGATTCAATTTCAGAGAAGTTTGATTCTTTGAGGAAAGGAAGAAGTGAGGTCATAGAGCAAAGGCACACTCTGATCCTTGGATGGAGTGACAAGTTGGTAATATTGAAATGAACCTTGGCTATTTTTTTTCCTTCTAAACTTCCTATCTACAATTAAATGTATTTGCTAGGTTTCTTGTTGTTTGGGTATGAATATTGTGGACACACGAGTAGCCTATAAGAGCATCTCCAGCGGGGCATGTATTTTTGAGCCCTCAAAATCGATTTTGCAGGTTGGCCTGGAAAAATAGGGGCTAAAAAGTTGCTTCCAACTCCAGCAGAACAAGCATTAGAGACCCTACTTTTCGTTTGGAGCGCTTCAGCCAGTGACACATGGCCCCGTGACTTGGGACGGCCAACGGCGGGCGCCGAGCTTGTGCAGACGAAGTGATAAGCGGATGCAGGGAGTGACGGAGATGGTGCAAAGGAGCTCGTGTGGGGATGGCGTCCGCGTGGTCGGAGGTGGGCAACGATGGTGGGGAGCGATGCACGCGCGCTTGCAGCGGATCTCATCCTTGCCGGATTGGATAGAGCTCGCCGCCGGATTGGAGCAGGGATTCGCCAGAGGGAGGCAGGCAGCTTGGGGAAGGACCGCTCCAGGTGCGCAGCCGGCGAGGAGAAACCGCAGCCCGCTTGCCGCCGCTCCGTGAAGCGGATCCGCCAGTCCACCCGATTGCTCCTCGCCGGCCACCACCGCGAAGCCTGCGAGCGGGCTCGTGCCTGGCCAGCGACCTGTTGCCGCCTGGCGCGGATCTAGTAGTAGCGGGCGCGGGCGGCCGGCCTGGCGCGGCGTGGATCTGGGGCGGCAGCCTGCCGGAGTCGAGGCGGCGGGCACGACCGGGCTGTGCGGAGGAGGCGGCGGCGCGGTCCTGCCGGCCAGAGGAGGAGGCGGCGGCACGGCGGGTGTCCAGGAGAAGCGGAGAGAAAGAGAGAGGAGAAAAAGAGAGAGAGAAAAATGAAAAAAAAAATCGTGGGACCCATAGATGAGAGCCTGGTTGCAAGACCCCAGGAATGGGGGTTTGTGCATGGAGTTTGAGTGGGCATGGAAAAGTAGGGGCCAAGTAGGGTCCCTGCTGGAGTAGATTTTTTGATCAAAGACCCTAAATATTAGAGTAGGGGCCCAAATAGGGGCCTTGCTGGAGATGCTCTAAGTATGTTTAAAGATATTGGCTCTGCACACTCTGCCAGGTTGCTTCAAAGTTGTTCCTAAAAGAAGACATAAATGCTAGATGCTAATAGTATTCTGTTACCATATCATTAACATTCTGATAGAATGTTATGGACATTCTTGGCAGCATTTTGTCAGTTTATACCTGCTTTGGTACATACTTACATCTTATATATATGTCAGTCTTTTGTAAGAACGAAAGCTGTGTTTCTCTGTATTTTGTACTTTTAATATGTTTCCTTTGGTGGCAATAGGGATCTCTACTGAACCAAATTGCTATTGCTAATGAAAGTTTGGGAGGTGGGACCATCGTAGTGATGGCTGAGAAAGACAAAGAAGAAATGGAAGCTGACATTGCTAAAATGGAGTTTGACTTGAAAGGAACTGCGGTAATATGTAGGAGCGGAAGCCCTCTGATTGTTGCTGACTTGAAAAAGGTAAAACACACTATTGATTTTTTAGGCTTTTTTTACCTCAGTTTTGATGACCTTATATCTATGATTATTAATATGCATATGTGGTCCATTAAAGTTAATTGGATGATTGAGATATACTCCCTGTGTTCTTAAATTGTTGACCCTGTTGACTTTTTTTCCTTACGTTTGATCGTTTGTCTTATTAAAAAAGTTTATGGATTATTAAATATTTTATTATGATTTGTTTTATCACCAAAAAAGTTGAAACATGACTTATAATTTTACATATTTGAAAAAATATTTTGAACGTGACGAACGGTCAGATGTAACAAAAAAGTCAACGGCGTCAACATTTTAAGAACGGAAGGAGTACTGATGTTAGTTAATTTTGGCTAGTACTTCCCCTAATGCACATTTTAACTCAACAACCTTAATGCACAAGGTCTCAGTGTCTAAGGCGCGTGCAATTGTGGTTTTAGCTGAAGAAGGAAATGCTGATCAGGTAAGTTTTGCTGATCAAGCTATATTCTGTGGAGTGGAAGCTCTTTCTTACGTCATGCCACCCTTATTTCAGAGTGATGCCCGTGCACTGCGAACAGTCTTGAGTTTATCTGGAGTTAAAGAGGGACTAAGAGGTCACATAGTAGTTGAGCTTAGTGATCTTGACAATGAAGTCCTAGTCAAACTTGTTGGTGGAGATCTTGTGGAAACCGTTGTTGCACATGATGTGATTGGTCGGTTGATGATACAATGCGCACGCCAGCCAGGCCTTGCTCAGGTTCCTTCTTATCAACACAAATTCTAAATGCTATTACTTTGTTGAGAGAAGAATCGTTTTTGGCTGGCGCATCCTGCTTAAGTAATGTCTGTTCACACATACACACGTTTGCATGGGCCAGCACATAATGTGGCGTGCTGGCACCATGGTAGAAAGGAATTCAAAACTAAAACCCTTATTTTGACTACCTAGTACCTACAGCTCTTGAAACTGGCAATAAAAATATATTAATAATAATAATAATATATGCTTCAAAATTAGGGATGCACACCATGATCAAATCAATTTTAGTTTCTCCACTTCATTGCACTAAACAAGGGAGCTGAAAGTACCCATATCCTCCGGATTCATTCAAATCATCTGGTTGTATATGTGAGATTAATATCATCAAAGTAAAGTTCTCTCCGGCACTGTATTTGATCGTTGTTGTTATTCCACTGTAAGATACTGTACCATGAACATCTTACCAATTTAAAATGATCACTTTCCATTAGAAGCATCTGCTCGCTAAATTTATAATCTTCAATTAACTCCAGACATACATGATTACATGAGCTACTGCATTGTCTATCTTATTCCTTTTACAGTCATGTATCCTTTGAGCTATTTAAAACCAGTTCTACACTAGCCTGGGAGGAACCAGACTATCAGGTGCCTTTTTTCTATGAGGAAAAATAGGCTCCCAAATTTGCGTTGAAGAGGACTTGAACTTGGGTGGTCTACATCCATCCACCCTCAAGAAATTATGATAGACTCACATTGTTTTATTTATATGCTTCTTTTGTTTAGCTTGATACCAAGCTTTTGTGAAACTAAACTACTTGTTGTACTTGTACTACAATATGTGCCTGCTTTTAAGTTTAATTCTTACAAATTTATATCCAATTTACAGTCACTATAGTTCATAATTTCTAAGATGTCGCAAAAATAATTCCTGTTGCATATACAGATATGGGAAGATATTCTTGGCTTCGAGAACTGTGAATTCTACATTAAACGGTGGCCCAAGCTGGATGGAATGCGGTTTGAAGATGTGTTGATCAACTTTCCTGATGCTGTCCCATGTGGCATCAAAGTGTCATCTTGCGGAGGCAAAATTGTTTTAAACCCTGATGATTGTTATGTTTTACAAGAGGGTGATGAGGTGATAGTAATTGCAGAAGATGATGATACATATGCCCCAGCACCATTGCCTAAGGTAATTCTTAGTCTCTTAGAATAAAAGAAATAATTTTTCTTATCGAATGAAATCTGCAAGCATACATTTTTTGTTTTAATATCTTTCACCCTTGCGATTTCGTAATTTCAACATTGATGTTAAATTATGTAGTATTTATAATATGATGAAATATTGATGATCTGGCAGTGTCAGTACATCTTAAGTCTGCTGATTTCATTCCACAAACTTACTTTGCTAACCCTGTGTAACTTGGTCTGCTTCCAGGCTGCTAAATGATCTATGCATCTGTATACCATTTAAGCTCTTTCGTTGATGTATTCTTATCCTTAGAATTAATGGAATGAAATGTCGAGCCCCAGCATCTGCACATTGCACAGTGTGCGGGTAAGGCTGTTTGCTAACACCCTTCCCCAGACCCCGCGCAGTGCGGGAGCCTACGGCACTGGGTATGCGCTTTAATAGAATGAAATGATTTTCGAGAGTACAGACTCAGCTTCAAAGTTTTTTATTTGCATTTACGAGCTATTGAAAGCTATCCATAATGTCTACTATTTTACATTTTGTTTTAACTTTTAAAATTGGCATCTAGCAGTTATTGCACATATTATGTTTTCAAAACCTTTTGGATTACCTTTGCAGTGGGACTTTTGACTATATATGACCTGTAGACTTATGCTACATAAATTCCTGTACTATTAGTGTAACTGTCACTTGATTTCTTCCAGGATTGCTTCCTCATAAAAGCTTGCTCATCAAGACCATATGCTTGATAACAGCAGTAAACGCGCAGCAACAAATAGAATTTCTACTTCTTCTCAAATGAAGCTTTATTGCCTTAGTGCTACGATTTGATATCTATGCATTCCCTTCCCATTCGTTCATTGAGCCCTAATAATGAGCGCATATAATTCTATTGTTCTGCTCTACAGAGGACAGTCTGATGCCTGGTATCGCTTCTGAAACCATAGGAATTAGTTATCTTACAGAAGTTGATATAGACACTGCACATTTGTGGAACATCCTGTAAGCAAAGTCAATTTTATTATTCAGGTTAAAGAGGCTCTTTACATAGACATTGTTCACCCTGAAAGAAAGCCTCAGAAGATTCTTCTTTGTGGATGGCGACGGGATATAGATGATATGATTGTGGTAAGCTCTTTCTTGGAAGCTCCTAATATGTTTTCCCTGTTAAATTGTGCAGGTTAAGAGAGGCTATCTGCCTAAAGATTTTTGTGTTCCAAAGTCTCCAGAAAGAATATTGTTTTGTGGTTGGCGCCGTGATATTGAAGATATGATAATGGTAACTTTGACGACGAATCCAAATTGGCATTCTTAAATGTTCACATGCCTATAGTGGAGGCATAAATAGTTAGGATTTTGAGGCGGAATTTACCGGTGCCAATACTTTTGAATATAGAGTACCTGGAACAGTTCCAAATTTTATCATGTATCATTAATGTGACAGTGGCATAGTTGATTGAATGGGTTATTGGGGCCTTATTTTTTGGTTGAGAAAATATTTTGTGACTCGGTTGGTTTGATATCCAGGTACTTGATGCATTCCTTGCGCCAGGATCAGAGCTGTGGATGTTTAATGATGTCCCTGAGATTGACAGAGAAAGAAAGCTGATTGATGGAGGCCTGGACTTTGGTCGTCTAGAAAATATTACTTTGGTGCATCGTGAAGGAAATGCTGTTATTCGACGTCACCTTGAGAGCCTCCCTTTAGAATCATTTGATTCCGTAAGTTTAGAGTTATTATATGTACTCTGCTAGTACAGTTGTCTTGCAGAATAACAAATGCTAAAGTTCTTCATGTGAGTATAGTTGCTCATATTTTATCTGGCTGACGCTTGAAAGCAAAATGCAGATCTTGATTTTGGCAGACGAATCCGTTGAAGATTCAGCAATCCAAGCTGACTCAAGGTCACTTGCAACGTTACTGCTGATCAGAGACATTCAGGTTTTTATTTTCTAAAATGGAGTTAACTTGTTATAAATGTTGTCTTCGAATCACTTGCAATGATCTTTGTCACATGTTGCTTTTATTTCCCATTTCCTTTTTACTGTTACAATAAATTCTTTATTAGAACTGAAAATTGTTCTCATATTCTTACCACAGGCAAAACGACTTCCATACAGGGATTCTGAAGGTTCTTGGATAGGGGAGATGCAAGAAGCATCTTGTAAATCTGTCATAATCAGCGAGATTTTGGACCCTAGGACAAAAAATTTATTGTCCATGTCAAAAATTAGTGACTACGTTCTCTCAAATGAACTTGTGAGCATGGCATTGGCAATGGTTGCTGAAGATCGACAAATAAATGATGTCTTGGAGGAACTCTTTGCCGAACAGGTATGACTCTTGAACTTCATGGTTGCATAGCCAATCACTTTTCACGGGCCTAGTAACTTACTACCTCAAAAGGATATGTTTTTGCATTAGATCAGATATTTAAATTACATTTGGATTCTGAAATGTATATTTGATATGTGCAGTAGATGTATCTATTCAAGTACACAAACTAACGTATGTAGCTCTGTATCTGACATGAATATTATCCAGTAGGTTACTTCACCTACCAGCTTGTTTGAATAGCTTCAACTATATATTTGGGCAATTTTTTTGTTCAATTGCATGTATTGCAGTGATATGCCTGTTCAGTTTCTGTTTGTTATTTAGAAATATAATCCACATTTGTTTTCCAATTTTCCCTGTCATTTAGAAATATGATTCTTCTCACGTATCTGTTCGCTGCAGTAATTCCTTTGGCAGTGCTGGACTTCTTTTAGATCATCCTGTTCTCAGGTTCCTTTCTTGACATAACATGATTAGCATCTGAAATCTTTTGCAGGGAAATGAAATTCAAATACACCAATCCGATCTGTACCTTAGAGAAGATGAAGAGTTAAATTTCTTTGAGGTCATCCTACGTGCTAGACAGAGGAAAGAAATTGTCATTGGATACCGTCTTGAGGGTGCTGAACGTGCCATAATCAACCCCACAGACAAAGTTTCAAGGCGAAGGTGGTCCCCCAAGGATGTATTTGTTGTTATAGCTGAGAAAGAATGATTTCAGTAAATCATAGATGATACAAAAACAAGATCTCCTTACTGACCACGCAAGGAAAAACAAACAGTAGGTGCTAAGACATCAACAAGAGCAGACAAGTGTGTTACGTTACACGTCACGCTTATGGAAGAACGCAAGCACTAAACGCATAGGAAAAAGCGAGATCAAATCTTGGATCAGTCTATGGAATGTTACCTTGACTTGCCATGCACAACTTGAGCTGTGGAAGTTTGCATCAGTCTAGTTCATTGTGGCTTAGAAAGGATGAAACATAATACGGATGCGCAACTCAAGCTGTGGAAGTTTGGATCGATCTAGTTCATTGTGGCTTACAAAGGGTGGAACATAATATACAATTAAAGGCTTAGTAAGGCTCTGAAGAAACGATAGTGCGGAAATCAGTTTTCCGGTGAGGCTGCTTGTTTATCTCTTGTTCCCTGCTATATGCTGTTTATTAAGCATAACAGTGCTCTTTCTGAGAGCGTTCAACATTTCCTACATTTTAAATCGAGGAAATGAGGAGTCCATTTGTACTTACGTCAAAGGCATTTTTTGGGGGTATTTCTGGATACATAGGCATGAGGTACCGTTCTGCTGTCCATCCATGTATGTAAATAAATAAATATGTTCAAGGTGTTTCTGCACAGTGCGTACATAGGAGTTTTGACTTTTGAGGCTGAATCAGCTATTAGTTTAGATGTTTTTTAGACTGAAGTTGTATGGTCTTTTGAGATGAGTTATTAACAACATTGTGCATTGGAGCATGTCAGGCCTCAAATCATAATGACTCAAGATTAAGCTACCTGTCAATCCATAGTCGAACATATTGAAGTCGTTTTCTTTCCTCCCGCGTATTCTTGCTTGCGAAAACACTCTCCCGAAAATAGCAAAAGTACTGCGCCGCCGCTCTCCGACCTAGTCCCCTCTCCTCTCCCCCTACTCTTCCCCTTCGCAGCGGCGCTTCCGCCCGGGTCGGTTTCTCGACACGCCTGTGTGAGCCGCTCAGAGGCTCCCACGCATCCGTGCTCCGGTCTTCGTCCTCCCCCGGTCTTCCCCTCTGGAGTTGGTCTGGTAAGCAACCCTAGTTTGTTTTGGGTGGATTCCGTGTTGAGTTTGGTGTTAGTTTTTCGCAGATGGGTTCCCATTGCTGAGATGAATTATTTCGCTGCGCTAACTCTTCCTCTAGCGACGTAGATTGCAGAGCGAAGGATGATGGAGATGAGCCCGAATCCGGGGAGGAATTGACCTTCCCCGGCAACCCGGACGACGACGACGACGCGGAGGACATCTCGCCGGGAAGCAAGGAGTTCGCCGCCTTAGTGGAGGCCGCGGCGGAGACCGTCGAGCTGGATGCTTCTGCTGCGGCCTCCGTGTCCGCGCCGTACGGGGACGACCGGACGCCGAGGGACGGCATGGTCTTCAAGTCATACGAGGAGGTGCTCAACTTCTACAAGCGATACGCCCTGCGCACAGGCTTCGGCGTCTGCGTCAAGAAATCCTCCTTCACCAAGGCCGGTCTCTGCCGCCGCCTGGTGCTCGTCTGCAACAAGTGGGGGAATGGCAAAGAGGACGCCTGCTACCAGGCCAGGCCGACCGCCAAGACCAACTGCCAGGCCACTGTAGTCGCCAGGCTGTGGGGGGATGGCCTGCTGCACCTGACGGACGTCAACCTTGAACACAATCATGTGCTGAACCCATCGGCGGCTCGATTCCTGAGATGTTACAAGACGCTGCCCAGTGGTATGAGCAAAGATCTTGTGGTGAGGGCTGCCAGAGGGGAAAGCTCGGCTTCGGGAGATATTGATGTCCCAATATTTGATGACTGGGGCCGGCTTAAGATTGGAGAAGCTGATGTCGCGGCCATCAACAGTTTCTTCGCAGACATGCAGGCAAGGCAGCCAAACTCCTTCTACGTCATGGATTTTTATGTGGAAGGCCATCTAAGGAGTGTTCTGTGGGCTGATTCAAGATCCAGGGCCGCATATCAATATTTTAATGATGCTATTTTGGTTGATACAACATGCTTAAGAAGCAAGTTTGCTGTCCCCCTTGTTTCGTTTCTGGGTGTGAATCATCACGGCCATCTTGTATTGTTAGGTTGTGGCTTGCTGTCAGATGAGAGCACAGAGAGTTTCTTATGGCTGTTCAAGTCATGGTTAACATGTATGAAAGGACGACCTCCAACTGCAATAGTCACTGATGAAAGTGTGGCGATAAAAGCTGCAGTTCGAGAAGTGTTTCCAAAGACACGCCATAGAATAAACGATTGGCATGTACTACAAAGTATTTCAGAAAAGTTAGAAGAGTCAGGAGAATATGTAGCATTTAGAAGTGAAGTGCAAACTGTGATATATGATTCCTTGAAGAATGATGAGTTTGAGGCAAGGTGGAAGAACTTAGTTGATAGATTTGGTCTCCAGGATAATGAATGGATCATCTTCCTGTTTGAGAACCGACACTTGTGGGCACCTGCCTTCCTGAAAGATGCGTTCTGGGCAGGGTTGTGTACTGGTAATCTGCATGGAAATCCGAACGCATTTTTCGAGGATTCAATAAGCCCAGAGACCACCTTGGTGGAGTTCCTAGGAAGCTACATGCCTCTTTTGCAGAACAAATATAAAATGGAGCAAGAATATGATTTTGAGTCATTACATGGCAGTAAGGTTCTGATATCTAAGTTTCCAATGGAAGAACAGCTATCCAAACTGTACACCTTGAACATGTTTATAAAATTCCAGGATGAGCTAAAGGCAACCCTGCAGTGCCAAGCCCAGTTGGATGAATCGGGATCTTCTTATATAGTTATTGATTTGGCTGAACCTGGCAATGAAACGCTTAATAAGAAGTATGAGATTGTTCATTGTATGGCGACCAATAGAATGGAATGCAATTGTGGTCTATTCCACTTTACTGGCATCGTTTGCCGGCATACATTATCTGTGCTTAAATGGCAGCAAGTATATGATATCCTTCCTTGTTATGTACTTAGTAGATGGCGGAGTGAATATAAGCAGTTGCACCCCTGGAGAATCCATCAAATAATTTGGCAGTAAGTAATCACGTTGAGCGTTATGATTATATTTCTTTGCAGTGCCTCCGTCTTGTTGAGATGGGAATGGCATCGGATGAGAAGTATCAGCTTGCAGCAAGGCTCCTACTTGACATACAGAAGACCCTTCTTGATGATAATTTGTGCCGTGAACTGGAGCAGAAACTTACACCATCTGAACGTGCAATTGTGAATGGTGACAACCATGTAAATCCAGGTTCATCTGAGGGTGGTCCAGCAAAAAGGCGTCGAGGCCGTCCTCCTAAAAAGGGTAAAGAGATAAGCTTGGATTCCATGGTAAATGGCAACAAGGTGTCTCCTGTTTCTACTATATGCATTTCTCACATCATTGTCTTATTGATGCTAACCTAGTTTTATGTCAGGAATCCTTACTGGTATCAGATGTAAGTCAGAAGGGCACTTTTCATTCTTCTTCGACTGCTTCAAATCTTGGTACTCATATGAGAACACATGGCGTCGTTGATCTCATGGTAGTCTCTTTTATCAATATAAGATTGTTGTTAATCCTTTATTATATATGGTATTTGTGAGTATATAGTGACTTTTAACTGTATAACTTCTAGGAAGAAGTTAATCCAAATGAGCTATCGTTCGATAGCCGTTATGGGGTGCAATCTGGCCATCCGCATCACTTTGGTAACCAAATGCATGCAGGAAACACTTTGCAGGTTTATTCTTTTGCGATGCCCACCTTGAATTTCCATTTTTAGTTTCGTTTGAAATACTTAATTACTTTTTACAAATTGGACAGTTCGGCCAACCTTCATCAGCAGCAGAGCAATCCAGGGTCCAGTGGATGTATCCTAATATATTTCCGGTAACGTCCTTTGCATGCTCTAGACCTTTTAAATAGAAAACTGAGAGAGAAGTCATTAAATTCAGTGACAAGCATATTAACGATGCATTGTGATAAATGTAGGACGATCAAGTGCCTTATGGCAGACGGACATCATAGGAATTGAATGCAGGATCCAGAGGTTGACATTTCAGGTTTTTTTCCCCCTCTTAGAAACTTGTTCCTGCATAGTAGCAGATAGTATACGCCATGTTAAGTGGCAAATCATGTTTATCTTGCAAGTTATATGTTAGCCTTTTTGCAAGGTTGTCGAGGAATGCCTTGATACTTTGCTGAGTACTTTGGGAATTTACACGTGAATCCTGTAGAACAGCCTTGGCATTTTCCCTCTGTTCTACTTTATTGTGGGACGATCATTGGGCAAATACAATCAGCCTAGAACATAAAAATCTGCTGGACAGTTCCTTGACATATCATATTCGGTACAATGAAGCTTGTGTGTTCAATTAGAATTTATTATTCATCTTGGTTAATGTAAACAACATTCCATTTTGGCTATGTTTGCAAATTCTTCTCTCTTTTCTTATGGTTTGTTCCATGTTGTCTTGCATCAAATGTGCAGGAAGCGGACTCAGCAAATGCCTCGAACGAGTGGCAGACCAAATGAAGTTTCCGCTCGGGAAGTCGTGATGCAGTAGCTTCATCTAACACAAGAGCCTTGGATTTGATTTCCTTTGTAGGAACGAAGTATCGCGCACCTCACCGTAGCTAACATCTGTGTGTATGATTTTTTGGAAAGATATCATTCCGTTCTCTTTTTTTTAGCTTCAAGTGTGCTAATCAAGAGTGTAGGGTAGGGTTTAAACCCTCAATTTCTGTTCCACTAATCAAAAGTGTTGATGAAAATCGTGGGTTTGTTGCTCATTGTACGTTGGTTCAGGTTCCAGGAAGCATAAAAAATATGGCTGTTCTATTTTATGTTTTTTAAATATGTTCTAAGCGATTTTCGTCCCTTGCCCTCAACTGTCATAGTAATTTGGTTTTCATCTCTAAACTATGAAGTTTGGCAACTTATGTTCTTTTACTATATAAACCGTTTGGCTTTTGTCCTTGAGTTACGCAATCCATTTTTTGAACCCACACCTGTCATGTAAAATCCACATGTTAGCAACTCAAAGCAAAAGCAGACATATGGAATGGAATTCGCTCATTAGTGACTTAAAATATAATACGTGAGACCAACTTGTTACTGACATCACTGAAGAGGTATAAAATATTGATGTAACATATTTAAAATGTTGGCATAGTATATAAAAATTTGTGAAAATTTTAATTTTAAAAATAAAAAATATTTATATTGAATCATATTTTGTAGAATTAAATATAAAAATATTGTGGTTCAAACGGATTTGTAAACAAACTTATAGTTGAGAAGAAAGTTTGAAAATTTCATCCATTTTCCCTATCCATCATTACCCATGGCAACGTGTTATCACTGTGTACTACACCTGAGTTCGGCTCACATATTAGGCGTAGAGCGAACAACAGAACGTCACCTGCCATATGTAGGGTTGAATAAAAATCAATAATTTAGAAACTTAATTTGGTATACGCTGGAAGGAATGTTGACGTCATCGTCGAGATGGTTAATGGTGGCGGCTTTCATTCCTACGCATGCTCACGAGTAGAGGCTTGAGTAGAATAATATAATTGAAGTTGTCCTGACTCACGCGTAGAGGCTTCAAATCAACTTTGCTTGGGGTTCCAAAAATGAATAAATGAAAATTAAGTCAATTTTTTCCTTTGTCGGGAGGGGGAGGGCGTGGAATGGTTTTCTTCTCCTACAATGAGTTAAAATATAAGAAGGAATAGGCGACAACCATTTGCTCTTAAAAGAGGATTAAATCCTATTGAAAAAGAAATAATCTGAAATAGAAAGGACTTTTTTCAATGTGTTTAGATGATCTAGCTCTTAATATTATTACTTTACTTAAGTGAGAGATTTCACAATAAATCTCTTGATTTGGTATTAGGGACTCATGTCTCATCTGATGAATCAATTTTCTTTTGTATCTCGCTCTATCTTGTGTTTTTAGTATTATCTAAAATAACCGTTGAATTATGAATTTTTCATAACTTAGGTAAGTGCATTACCAACATATGTAGTGTAGTAGAAAGATGGAATTTAACCCCTTCATGTTTATTATAACTAGTTATTTTAGTTCTCTACTGACTGCTTTAAGCCTAGCTCTATTTATTAGCTTGAACAAGATACGAAATGAATTGAATGAATAAGTAAAAAAAGAATATATCTTTTGGATTCCTAATATTATAGGACCTTTTTTCACGCTAATTACCAATTCTTTTTTTTTTGTTATTGAGATTTGTGGATGGTGGTGGCTTTCATTCCCACGCGTGAACGCGCGTAGAGGCTTGAGTATTTGGTGGGACAGTTGTGTATACACCCTGTATACTCAAATTAATTTCCAGATCATTGATTTGTTTTAGACCCCACGTAGGACATATTACACTATTCGCTCTACACCTAATATGTGCAGCGCCTTGTACGGCAGCCAAACTCGCGCACACGAGTCATCAGTTTGGTTCGTCCGATGACAGTGAATCAGTGATATAACTAAATTTCGGATGCCACATATGAATCATGAAAGAAGCAATTAAATTATATAGGGTTATTATTCAGGTTCGGCCAAGCATAATGACTCTGCCTAATAGCCTCTACGGCAGAAGCTCGTGCTTACGCTTAGGCCAGACATTCATCATGTTACGGGAGTTGGCGAGATCATGTTAACAATATATGATGAATATGAGGTGCTACTTGAGGGTGTACGTCATGTGTTAGAACTTAGAAAGAATCTTATCTTGCTCATGGAGAAGGTTGGTTATATCAGTCGGTCCGAGAGATAGAAGTATCTTGAGAGTGATATGGGATGGCAAAAAACTGTGATGATAGATGAGATATCATATCCACATCACTACAGGTTGAAGGTTGGGTCATGAAGGATATGGAGCTACACATGTTGCGGTGTTCAGGTCTTGCGGCGAGTTAACCTCATTGTGCTGTTAGGTGGAGGCGACTCAAATCTACGTACACAGAGGTTTGAGCAAGGACAAGCTCTAGGATAATGTGCATATTCGTCAAGGTGGAGTTTGGTGTATTGTGTCAAATATATGTATACAAGTCGGTTACGAATTAGACTTAAACCATATTAGGTGGATAAAGATAAAATTTATGTCAGATTTGTACTCCCTGACTCATATATAAGTAGGGGCACCGTCGTTGTAGTCGAGAGACGCAAATATAGTAGATAAGGAGTGATAATGGCCAGAAACGATGTGCCCTAGGGGTTGTTAGACCATGTGTTATACTTCTAGATGTGTATATTGCACATCGTTGTTATATAGGGAGGAATGCCTTGAGGATTTAAGCACATCCTGAAACTCGTTAAAAAACATCATATTTCGATATTGTTCTCTTTTTATGTGATCTTGTGTTCTTAGACTGATGATCACAAAGAATTACTTCTGCAGCCGGTTTTCTAACACACACATCTCCGCGCCACCGAGCCATGTACCGTTGGGCTGCCACTCGACGTCGGCGGCAGGCTCTGGAGTCTGGACCTGCTCCAACATCGAATGCCTCGCAAGAACGTCCTCGCCTAGACCTCGGCCATCTCCGGGTGCATGCGTAACGGGCGCCCCGAAGCGGCCATGGCGATGTTGTTCGACATGCTGGAGTCCGGCGTAGCGCCGAACGACTTCGCTTGCAACGCGGCTCTAGTGGCTGCTCGGACGCAGGAGCCCGTGCACGAATCTCCAACACCACTATCCGATGACTGCATGTAGGGCTCAAGCCAATTTTACTTTCCGTGGATACATGCTCAAGATGATGGGTCTGCAAAGCGTCTACACTTCGAGTGCCCTTATTCAAGAAACAGTGACGTGGACCTCCCGAAGATGGTTTTTAACCTCGACTGCAAGAACACAAGGGGTGTTCGTTTTATGGGGCTAAAGAGGCTAAAGGAGCTAAAGGTCTAAAGTTTAGCCTCAAGTAAACAAACATGTGGGCTAAAAGGGGCTAAAGTTTAGTCCTTGAGGCTAAAAGGTGGGGCAAAAGAGGGGCTAAACTTTAGCCCCAAAAGAGACACTAAACTTTTAACTCAAAACTTTAGCATGCTAAAGAAAACGAACAGCCCCATAGTATCCTTATGTTCTATGATGCAGCTGTACATCAGAGATGGAAGGTTAGAAGACGCACTGCGATTGAAGCTCTCTGATAGCAGTGAGTTTTGCATTCTCCATTTCTCTAGGGGCTTGTGGATCCACCGGTCTGGGGCGTCAACATCACTGCTCAGCCATCAAGCGGAACTTGATGACAGATATCTGGGTATCAAATGCTTTACTCTCTATACGTATGGTAGAATTGATATTGTAGAAGAACTTGAGGCTTTGCAATTTCAGCCAACTTCCAAAATAAGACTGAAAATCCTGATCTCGTTAACTGGGCAGCTGCTATTTCAGCTAACTTCCAAAATGGTTTCAGTGAGAACTGAGAAGACCGTAGAATTGCTTACCATATGCATTCAGAAGACCCACACTGAATAATTACGCTTTTTCTGGTGGTTTGAGTTCTTGTGCTAACCTGCCATTTGTGGATCATGGAAGGTCTTCATTGCCTAGCACTGAAATTGGGGGAGTGACGCCACAATTTGTACCGGGAATCCACTGACCAACATGTATTCCAGGTGTGGTAAAATTGTATCCGCAAGGTTTGAATTTGATGTTATGCATCTCCATGATGTACTAGCATTAGAGGCATTCAACGAGATGTGCTCCTGTAATTATGCAATAATTGTGTCTCTTCACAATTCAAACACAAACACAAGTAGACATAGCCACCAGGGCTAACCCATTTCACAAAATCTCACAGCAACGGCTGTTTTTGGGAAGTAGCCAATTAAAAAACCCACATGCGTCTCTCCTCTCAGCCTCTGAGATGAATAATCCAAGAGCATGTGCCACAGCTCGCTGACCGTCCATCCATGACGTAATACCCATTGAATCACCTGTCACAAAAATCACAATGCAGTAATGACAAAAGTTCAATTGAACAAAATAGAAACTAAGCTAAGGGAAGAACATGACTCCACAAAACACAAATTCATGTCCATTTTTTTCAATCAAAAGCGCTGGCTCTGTTGAGCAAAATATGAAAATCAGACCCATCATCGATTTGTCCAGGAGAGATTCCATTAGACAGCACTGGATGAGGATAATTCACACTACACCACGTAGACACTAAAAAACAGGACAATGAATATCAGACTTGAAAATTCATGCAGGCTTTAAAAGTGGTACGACTAAACTTCACTTTCTAATATTAGTATAAGTGGAGACTGTATGACGGGATGCATGGTACCTCCTGTAGTCTTTCCAGAGAAACATCTTCAAAAGTGTAATAATTAACAAAAGGTCGGAGGGCCTGCAGAACAAAAACATACATATCCATTTCATTACTCCAATACCGCCTTAAATTCGTCACATACATAGCTGACATATAATATTACCCTAAAAGTATTGTCACAAAATAACAAGAACCATATTTTCACAAACCTGCGATGCAGCAATCCACTGAACCATGCTTTTAATTTCAGGGTTTCCACCAAAAGCACCGCAACCCCAGTTTCCAGTTGAAACCCCTATATATTCACTGGAACTGGTACTTGAACAATTATCTGTGTCATCAGAGTCCTGGACATTGTTTCGGAGGTAAAAATATAATCAGCACAAAGATCCATCATATTTATGATGATATATAGTAAATTCTATATTAATAATACTAAAATTTATGGGAAGAACTTTTGGAGGGTCATCTTTGGAATCATATACACAAGAAGCAGAGTGTCATTTGGCTTGAACTGTCCTTCTAATCTAATAAATGACTGAAGTATCAACTAAGGATGCGGAAGTTGGAAGAATAAGTGATTGACAAGCAAGGGGCTGTTGTGGTAAGAGAAACTCAACGGGAGTGATAAGTAACTACCTGGAAAAGCTTCAGATAAAGCTGATGTTTTGATGGATCCATAAATCCACAAAAAGCCTTGTTCACTTCCCTGAGCAAAGGTGAATTATATATAAAAAATAGATATGCTAAAACAAAAAAAGTTCTTCCGAGAAGGACATAAATAGCGATAAGATGAAAAGAAAATAAGTAAAAGAGTATAAAACTAGAAATACCTTAAAAGACCACGAGATTCATACTGCAACATAGTTGGACGATCCAAAGCATCAATTGCCAGTATCCTAGTTCTCCGTCTACACATTGAATCAAAGGGCCTTGTGTCTACATAGTCACCAACAAAGTGGAATGTAGAACCATACCTGTAGCAGTAAGCACGTGTTGGGCTCATTACTTGTCATTTTGTGACATGAATTCTAAGTGAGATCATCCATAATTCATATATAACAGAAGTACTGAAGAAGTTCCATCTTATTCAACCTATGAGCCAAAAATCAAGCAAAGTAAAGGTTAAGGTGTGAACTAACCCCATGTACTGTGAAAACCTTTCAGACCCTATAATTTCTATAGCCTCATTATCTTCCATGGAAGCCATGAATAGCATTCCTACAATCAGTTCGGGGTTAATCATGAAGCGGATCTCTTCCTGCAACAGATAAAAGATACAAAGGTTACGCTTGAACAGTCATAACAGCTTTAACATTTATATAATCTCTTGAAAATAGATTCAAGGCGTTTCAACTTTCAAGTCACATCAGAGTGCAATATGAATGGTCTATTATACAAGCAAAAGAGCAGAGATGTAGAGATAGAAATTGAAATCGGCTATAAGCGAACGGCCTCACAAGAATAAGGCAACCACAAATGGCATCTGATATAATGTTGAAATCTATCATTGGAAAGAATGTGACCTGCACACAGCCCCTCAAAAGTGCACCACCTCCCAGATATTTATTTGCAAAGTCAACTTCAAGAGCTTCTTGCTCCTCATCTTCAATCAAACCTGATGAAAATACCTACTAATGAAAACAAAACAAACAATCAGAAGATAACAACTTGTGACAAGATGATATTCATTACAGCAAAATAGAGCTACTAGATCACTAGATGTAACTTCGTCTGTTCAAGTGATACTAATGCCACGAGAGTTTAGTGCGTGTGTTATATAGCATATTTGCCATTTCTATAGCATTATATACAGGTATGTGCTGACTTTCAATACCATAAAATGCTCTATGTATCATGTGCACACCTCAGACCAACATGTAGCTAAGTCAATCGATATTTTTCTTTTTACGTATAGCAGAGGGCAGTGAGATCAATAGCATAAACAAATTTTTTTTCTTCTACATGGAAGTAACCATTCATTCTAATGTTTAGTACTTTTTAAGACAAGACTGCAGTGGTTGATCTTGTGGAACTGAATAGACAGTGTCTGATTAACGTAGCTCTGGGCACAAAATTTACTTGGAATGAGCAAATTTTCAAGGAAAATACAGGATAATCCACCTAAAACATTTTTTGTTCTTTTCACATAAACCAATTTTACATGCTTGTAAAATCGAGATGTAGCGTGTAAGTGGAAGTAGAAACAACAGAATGATCCTAAAAGGCATTTGTATGAATATTGCCTCTTACCCGGAATTGGCAGAGTGGTGCACGAGATTTCATCCACATATCACTGTCAGGATATATAACACCACCGGAGACAGGGTCGTGAGGAAGAACCTTGCGCTCAAATGAAACAAAACCAGTAGGTGCAGAATCAGTCACCCTCTCGAAATAGTGAAGGAGACACCTCACTTTCTGCTCCTGGCTTTGCATCGAATTGTGAATCAGGGCCCTGGAGGTCGATCAGTGAACAACATAACACAGTTGTTATCATGCAGTGCTTCAAACAGGCTTATTTAGCAAAACAAAACCAAACGTGAGTGGACATACGAGAACAGGCCGTCGAAATTGATCATCGGAAGGGACACCTCGCCCCTACCGTCCATGGGGAAGAGGCAGAATAGCGCACAAGCGAGCAGCGCGGCGACGAGCTCCTGGCTGAGGAGCACAACGCCCGCGTCCTGCGACCAGAAGATCCGGAGCCCGGAATCGCCGTCGGCAGCCTTGGCGTAGTGGTCCTCGAGCAGCGCGGGGAGGCGGAGGAGGAGGCGGGCGAGGGAGGGGAGGACCTCGGCGAACCAGCCCTGCGCGTGGACCCGCGAGAGGAGGTCGTCGAAGAAGAGGGCGAAGCCGTCGGCAGCGCGGGCGGGCAGCGGGGGCAGGGCGAGAGCTTGGCGGAGGTCGGTGAGCGCGTCGGCGAAGACGTCCCCCGAGACGACGCGGCTGACGTCGGGGCCGAGCGCGAGCGCCCTGAGCGACTCCTGCGCCGCCGCCGGCCAGACGAGGGCGCCGCCGCGGAGGACGACGGGGAGGAAGGGCAGCACCGAGCGGAGGTCGACGCGCGACGCCAGGCCCGAACCCGGCGGCGACTCCATCGTCGCAGTTGCAGCGGCGCGAACGAAGGCTGGCTTGTTTGTTGAGGCGCGAGCCTGCGCGGTCTGGGCTTTTGGACGCGCGTCCCCGTCGCCCTTCGCCTGTGTCGAGTCCACGCGGTATGACTAGTTCGACGCCTGACTGCTCTTGGAAGCGGAGAGCGTCAATAGCGGAGAGGTAGGACGATGCCACCGCCGGCAGCGGTAGGCGCCGGTTTGCGGCCTCGGCCGCAGGTGGCTGGTGGGCGGTGGGCAGGCTCGCGGGGGAGAAAGGGAGAGGTCTGCCGGCAGCGGGGACAGCCGATCGTGGATTAGCAAGGCCCGCCTAGTAGAGGCAAGTTTCAAAGGCGGGGGTTTACGAAATCTTTCAAGCCATCAAAAACCATCCAGGAACGGTTCATACGTTTTTCGATATTCGTAGAAACAATTTTAAGGTTTGGTAAACCATCTCACGCCTATCTATTTGTTTCTTATGATGTGTAATACTGATCCTTGCAGTAATATGGAAACAACAGTATCTGAGTCTAGCTACTGGAATCGCATTATTAGCAGATGTGTAATACTGACCCTCAAAACCGAAAGACGATTACTGCTCTATACAACACGGACTCAGTCCAGCAAAACAACATAATTACGCAAACCATGAGCACAACTACGGTAATGCAGATACATGCAGCTTCTACAATTCACACAACCACAGAACGCACTTGTTGCTGCACACGCCCGTCACATCATCAAAATAAATAACGGATTCAATACAACAAAACAAAGAAACTAAATAAATATATAGACAAAGGCTGCTATTATAGACTTCAGAAATTGTGGCGATGGGAGATATATAAACATAATATAAAAAGGCCAGGCTAAAAAACTTTAGCAACAACATAGCATATCCCACACTGAATTCGATCAGAAAAATAGATCTCCAGGAGCCCAACAAAAAAAATCCTTTGACGCAACAAGATCACTTCTCTGTTTAGATAACTCGATAGAAACATACCACAATAACCCGCATACAAACACAAAATACCAGTAACGATTCTAGGAGTCAAGACTCGTAGGTTATAAATGGGCTCACAATGAACACCCTGAATCTACATACTAGTGGATCTAACAGAGCAACAGGATCAATAGAACTCAGGAGACATTTGAGCAAACATCATGTTGTATCAATCACTTGACACAGCAATCATAGAGACACCCAAGTAATTTGCCATGCTATTTTGATTTCAGCAATGAAAGTGGATCCAACGCTCAGTCTACTAACATTATAAAGGGGCTAATAATTAACATTTGCTCTGGTGGACATACGTATTTAACATGAACTCATGGGATATTTGAACACATGAGATGCTGAATTAATCCAGTGAAGCAGGAGAAAACTAAAGCGTAAAGAAGAACACTATGAACCAGAAACACAGTAATTTAGCAAGACATTTTAAGTACTAATGGAAAGTGCATTCACTTAACCAATAAAATCTATCCAACCGGAAAACTTATCCTATTAAGCACATAACACAACAGAAGGCGAGCCTCTGATTAATCCTAGGCATCACATCAAAACAACAAAAAAGTTGGTCACACCTTTCAAACGATCACTAATTAATTTCATAATCGAATTCGTGGACCTAGTTGAGAGCAGAATGTAATGTAAAACTTACAAAACACGTGATCATCTAAAACATCATCTGCTGCATCAAAGAATCCATGCAAGATATGGCAATTGGCATTGAACAAAGGACCAATTAAATAGGCAAGCACGGTGAACACTAGATAGAAGATGTTTATCAAATCATTTAGATTTCACTGGTAGGAGAGGATAAATCTCATGTTCATACGCATACCGAAACAGAGAATATAAAGCATCACAGCTAAGTTCAAAACTTCCACCGAAACAACCACAGATCTAAAACAACTTAACATAGTATTATGGAGCGGTGCGGTGATAAGACAACCACGGCGATGAGCGGGGAACTTAGTTGCGGTCGCGGCGGGGACCACCGTACTGCGGGCGGCCGTAGGTTGGGGCAGTGGAGACCTCCTGGCGCTCGACGCCGGGGAGATCAGCCATGCCGAGGGAGGCAAGCATCTCCATGGTCTCCTTGTCGACGCGGATCTCGTCGACCTCGAGAGCGGACTTCTCCGGAACGAAGTCCATGCGGCGCTCACGTTCCTCCTCCTGCAGCTTGAGGGAGATGCCGCGGACGGGGCCGCGCTGGATGCGGCGCATCAGGTGGGTGGTGAAGCCAGCCACCTTGTTGCGGAGGCGCTTCGACGGGAGGATCGACACCTCCTCCAGCACCTTCTTGTTGGTGTGGAAGTCCAGGGTCATGCGAGAGTAGTACTTCTCGATGACCTGCCTGGAGGTCTTCTTCACGGTCTTGGTGCGGACGCGACCCATGGCTGCTGGCGGACGGCGGTGGCTCCCTCCTCTTCTCCTCCGGCGGCGGCGGCTGGGCGCTGGGTGGTGGCGGTGGCGGCGGCGGCTCGAGGATTAGGGCAAGGATTTCGCGGAAGTGAGAGAAGGGAGCTACTTATAAGGAAGCGGCTGCGTGGGAAGGTAGGGTTTTTGTGGTGAGAGGAGATCTGCAGCCGTTGGCTCGATGGGTTGACAGATAGGGACCCTAGGCTAGAAGTGGGCCTCAAATCCCATCCCATGACCTACTAAATCGGCCCTTGGATACTGCTCTTAGTGGAGATGTTGGGCAGTAGGCCCACTGGATTGGTTTGTTAGACGGCCCGCTGGAAATGTTGGACCTGGCCAGCTGCCGGATACCACCCACGGCCACCTATACTGAATTCGGCCTGGTCCTTTTTCTTTTGGGAAGAAAATTCAGCCTGGTCCATGTCTAATGTAACTTTCTGCTCATAATATATCGGAAGAAGCCTTATTTCCCCTCAAACTCTTCTCAAAGTCTGATTTTCCTCCCACTGATTCACTGCTAATCAGAAAACGAGATTTTTGCTATTTGTCGCTACGAAACCGGCAGGGTTTCGCTACAAGACTCGGAGTCGATGTGCTTCGATAAAATACCCATGAAACTAGTGTATACACCGATAAAATGTTTGTATACACTTTTCTAGATAAGATTGCTCATTGCTTTCTTCTTCCTTCGTCTGTGTGTGCCTCCTCTCCGCAGGTCGAGCCACACAACCAACCACCCACGCCGAGGCTCGTCGTGGTCAAGCAGAGGTCGTCGCCGCACCGGCCTCGTTGTCGGTCGGCCGCGCCATCGCCACGCTCGTCGATCCATGCGAGCAAAAACATGTTGGCCGACCAAGTCCAACGATCGTGCATGTTTGGTCACGAGCGTGAGAGCTCGCGGCCAACGATAGTGGCGGGCGGAGGGTCGACGCGCCCAAGTCCGAGCACACGAGCTCGTGGCCGACGGCGGGTGGACCGAGGCGGTTGTGAGGCGAGCCGGGGCGGATGGGTTGTGGCCGGTCGTCGGCGACGAGCCGCGACGAGCTCGCGCGGGTGATGACATGGTCGTCCTTGCTAGGTGAGAGATGGAGGAGGTGGGTTGCGAGAGGAAGGAGAAGAAGCAGGGGCAATCTTGTCTAAAAATATTACATGAACATTTTATCGTTGTAAGCATCGTTTTCGTGGGTCTTTTATCGTTGCCCAACGACACGCAGACATTGGGTGCATTCGTTTCCTTTAGATGTTGAAATTTAGAGGGTTAGAGCCTCTCCACGTCTATGGTTTAGAGGGTCTAAAAGTCCCATAGAAACTACATTGTAGAGGTCCGTTCGGGATACTGTGACTCTAAAGTTTAGCTCTATTATCCTTTTTAGAGGGAAAATGAACGCACCCATTATAACGAATGCATCGGTTTTATGGACTAAGGCTTTGTTCGTTATCTGCCTCTAAAATTTAGCATCTGTCACATCAAAGAGAATCTTACTATTTATGAATATTTTGATCACTTTAATGACAAAACTCCTTTTGACATGATTGGTACTAATTTTCGAGATGAATCTAATGCTGCTGAATTAATCTATGTTTTGTTAAAATGGTGCTACAATGAATCTGTCTTCTAATCACAACTTAATTAATCTCATTAGATTCGTCTCGTAAATTAATCTAGAGACATGTAATTTATTTTATAATTAAACTTTATTTAATACTATAAATATTAAGATTCTTTTTTATATGACAGCTATAAAGTTTTAGATCCAGAAACGAACACACGTTTAATAGCAAACATCTTTTATAAAACAAAGCTGCTACCGGTGTTGTTAAACACGTGAGATCACGGTGGCTGATGCGACCATGACGACGCCGCATTCAAAATCGCGCAGCTGTAAGTGTCACCATGATTGGACGGCCCGCTGGTTATGCTAACTAATCACGCGGCATAGCATATATACAGCCTGTCATGGCAAAGCAAAACCCAACTGCCCCTCCCATCCTACGGAGGAATTAATTATTTTAAGCTAAAAGGCACCCAAAAAAGGGAGCAATGCATAATGCCCAATCGATCACCGCCAACAAACTTTTTCCTTTTATTTATTACCAAAAAAAAAAAATTGTCAGCTCGATCGAGAGGAAGGGTACATGTAAATGTCAATCCCCTTGTACTAAGCATTATTAAGCAGTCACCTATCAGGTGGTGGCTCCTTCTACCACCGAGCGCTGCGCCGACGTCTCCATCTACCAAGTTGTTGCCGTTCTCTACCGGCGCGGTATGCTACTACTCTTCTATGTCACCTGAATGTTAGCTAAACTTTTCTTCTTAATAAATAATAAAATAAAAAATGAAACAACAACCGAACTTGCCTCCGACACTACACCTACAATCAAATAAATCGTGTAGGTGTGAAAGTATGAGTAGGGTGCTTAAAGTAAAACTACAATTGATGCTCTGCTTGTTTTTCAGAACACAAGTTTGGCCTACCTACGATACAAACCTGCTAACTAACTTACACGTTCTATTGACTATATATTGAAATGTATTGTGTTGAATCTAACTTTGTATTCAATACAGACACAGTTGTATATAATTATCATGACAAGCTATCTAACCTTTCAACTAAAGATCATCAATATTCCGAGAGTTGAACAATGAGGAAAAAGATTTGAGGACTTAGGTCAATGCGAGTGCACCATGCTACCAGCCACATCCCTTACACAAACCTCCGTCGATACATCTAATATTTAGATATTTGTGTTCCTTTACTCGTGTCGTGCCTCTTTAAATTTGTTCAAACAAAGAATTTCGGCCCAACACTTCGCCATTCTTTGGCTATTCCTAAATTCAAATACAAACCGACGATGATTTGGTTTGCTTCCGGTCCATGCGACTGGATCGGTTCAAACCGGCTGAATCGGACAGTTTGCAAAGAGAAATGGCCAAATGTGTGGGGTTCTTTTTTCTAGAACCAAAACCACCAATTGATTTTTTAAAAAAAACAAAACCACCAATTGCACCGTTATCCGGCCGTAGCTCCAGGGGTAAAATGGGAAACCGGCAAAGGTGAGGGAACTTTCCTCTCCTCTCTCTGCTCTGCCTCCAGCTCTCTCTCTCTCTTCTTCCACCGCCGCATTTGCTGTGATTCTCTCACCGGCGACCTCACGGCGGGTGACGAGACGCAACAATCCGAGCGTGCGTCCGTCCAGCCCGGTCGGTCGGTCTTTCAGGAAGTCTTCCCACGCCAAGAGGCGTCGCCCTCCACCGCCTCCACTCCCGGTACTCAGATCCCAGCTCCCTGGCCAGGCAGCACCACATCGGCGCTGCAGCACCGCCAGAGCCAGGAAGCTAGCTGCAAGAGTACGTCAGGGCACAAGCTCGCCTCTCCCTCTCGTCCGCCAGGTGAGAGCTGAGTTTTGCTCCACAATCCTCCTCCGTTTTCGTAGTTGACATTTGGGTGGGCGTAGCGGGGATGGGTCGATCCCTGCCTGGGGGACGCGGGCGGGGGCGGATGATAAGGGGATTTCATCCCAGTCGGTGATTGGGATGGCCGATGGGCACGGGCATCCCGGTTCTTCCTAGAACGGTAGTCCCTAGAAACAGCTCAATCAGCTTGCAGCCACCTATGATGGATGCGATCTTCGTGTTTTTATTAATCTGACCCGTCATTTTGATTAAAGCAGGTTTGAGCGGCTGGATTTGCTGTGCGAATTAACCAGAAAATTCCGATTCCGGAGTGAAGCTTGCCTTCACACGGCTGATTTAGGGTTTACTGCTGATTTAGAAGCTTGCAGTTTTTACTCAGAAGGCACAGCTACCATTTGTCTCTAAATCTCTTTGAAGTTGGTGCTGGGTGACAGTATGATAAAGCAATTCCTTGGGCGGCTCCCAAAGAAGCCGTCCAAATCCGGGGATAAGGATCATGTTGGCAGGTCCAGTCCCTCAGTGTTGCACCCACCTTCAGCTCCGAGAGGTGCAGATAGGGCCTCCAACTTGAATAGCCAGCCACCGATCATCTCCAGCTCTGGGCTCAGTTATGGAAGTGGCATGCATGTTGGGAATGCAAACTCGAGACCAAATGTAAATGGTAATTCGGCCTCATCAGCCTTTGTGCAGTTACCGAGCTTTAAGGATGTACCTAACTCGGAGAAGCAGAGCCTGTTCATCAAGAAGTTGAACTTGTGCTGCATCCAGTTTGACTTCACTGATCCAACTAAGAACATAAAGGAGAAGGAAATAAAGAGGCAAACTTTGGTGGAGCTTGTTGACTATATTGCCTCAGCCAGTGGGAAATTTTCTGAGGTAAGCATGCAAGAGATCACAAAAATGGTCTCGGCAAACCTGTTCAGGACACTGACTACACCTCCCAGGGAGAACAAAGTGGAAGCCTTTGATTTGGATGAGGAGGAGCCTGTTATGGATCCTGCCTGGTCGCACTTGCAGATTGTTTATGAGTTATTCTTGAGGTTCATTCAGTCCCCAGAGACTGATGCCAAGCTAGCTAAAAGATACATAGACCATTCTTTTGTTTTGAGGCTACTTGACTTATTTGATTCAGAAGACCCTAGGGAGAGGGAGTACCTCAAGATGATACTTCACCGTGTCTATGGAAAGTTCATGGTCCATCGGCCATATATTAGGAAAGCTATAAACAACATCTTCTATCAGTTCATCTATGAAACTGAAAAACATAATGGGATTGCAGAGCTATTGGAGATTTTGGGAAGTATCATCAATGGTTTTGCGTTGCCACTTAAGGAAGAGCATAAATTGTTCCTTATTCGAGCTTTGATTCCGCTTCACAAGCCAAAGTGCATTTCGATGTATCATCAGCAGCTGTCTTACTGCATCACCCAGTTTGTTGAAAAGGATTGCAAACTCGCAGATACAGTTATCAGAGGCCTATTGAAGTACTGGCCCATCACAAACAGCTCCAAGGAGGTGATGTTTTTGGGAGAGTTGGAAGAGATATTGGAAGCTACACAACCTGCGGAGTTCCAGAAATGTATGGTTCCTCTTTTCCGTCAGATCGCACGGTGCCTCAATAGCTCGCACTTCCAGGTATCAGCCATAGAATTGCACTTATCATAGAAAGAATACCTGTTTTTCTTATGTTATTCTCCAATTCTTTCCTTTAGTAATTTGTTTCTGTTCATATCTTCTTAAGTGGTAAGATACATGGGCTGCAGATATTTTGTTCACGTTTATTGTGCTTCTATTGCCTACCCCAACTTGCTTGGGACAAAAGGCTATGTTGTTGTTTATTATGCTTCTATTCAAGGCATGTTTGTGTAGTATGTTGATTATGCCATTTCTGCCTTGGTGTAGAACAAGTCAGATTCATATAATTCATGATTGTTTAATGCTCACTATCATTACTGTTTTATTTACATTTTTTGTTAGTATACTTCTGACAAACTTTTTTTAACAAATTTCCTTGTTTGTTAATTCCATGCTTATTAGTTATTTGTTTGCTAATTTCCTTTTCCTTCTTCTTGCTTACGCTTAACTCTGCCTTTTATCTTGTGTTCCTTTTGGATCTATCCTTTTCGTGTTTCATATGGGTTTCATCTGTAGCCTACCCCAACTTGCTTGGGATAAAAGGCTTTGTTGTTGTTGTTGTATTAGTTATTTGTTCAAGCAGGTTCTTGCTACTGGCATGCATCATATTGTTAAAATAAATTGTATGACTTACAACTCCTAATAAGGATTTATGTGTTGTTTGTAGCTCTTTAGAAATACTTTTTTTGTTGAGCTCTGATCAGTACTGAGTTTGAATCCCTTCTAAGATTTAGTTTCGTTAGTGTCTCAATTGAAACATGTGACTAAAAAAGATCCTTGATAACCATGTCAAAGAGAAAGGATCAAAGGAACGCAAAAACGTCTCCTTTTTTTTTATTGCAGCTTAGAGTAGGCAAGCAATAATTACTTGGTAATCATGACCGGCTTTAGGACATCAGTGAATTTCTACGGCCAACTTTGGATGCATTATCTCTTGTTCATTAGTAACCAAATTACCTGACCATAGCATAAACATGAAGGTTCATCCATGAAGTTTCATGTAGTGTATGGTTTCTTTTTTCCCTTGAATTTCTTTAAATGAATGTTTGTTGATTCCTACTGCTAAGTTCATATGTTCAGATGACCTTGTAAGTTGTAACTATCTGTCAGCTTATTTCCTTATAAAATAAACAGTGAGCTTCCCTTTGAATAGATTTCAACTTCTGGGGAGTAGGGACAGCTTCGGAGCTCACCATTATTCACAAGTCTTGGGTTTCAGTTTTAGTCCATATATTCCTAAAATTTTAGAATGTCTGAATGAATGTTTAAGACAGAAATTTATTATTGTAGTTATAAGTGAAAAATGGAGAATTAATATTATCCTCCCGTTATCTTAAACTGTGCACACATTATATGGAGTTTGTGAACAAAATATTGTGAGGGTGACCTTTACTCACATCTTAAATCTGTTATTGCACTACGGAGCATGAGACATGAAACCACTTTGCTTTTACATGACTGTAGAGGCATTCTACTGAAACTGTGGCAAATATGGGTGTCTAATAGTTAACTAAGAGAGGTTAATTCTGTTTCAGGTTGCTGAGCGAGCATTGTTTTTGTGGAACAATGACCATATTGAGAGTTTGATCAAACAAAATAGTAAGGTTATATTACCTATCATCTTTCCTGCACTGGAGAGGAATACCAGCGGGCACTGGAACCAAGCTGTGCAAAGCCTCACTCTTAATGTCCGAAAACTGTTCTCTGATTATGACCCGGGACTGTTCACTGAGTGTCTGCGGAAATATGAGGAAGAGAAGGCTAAAGAGAAGGAGATCAAATCGAAGCAAGAAGCCACATGGAAACGCCTCGAAGAGATTGCATCAGCTAAAGCAACAAGTGGAGCGGCAGTGCTAGTTTCCCGACCCTTATCTCGGCAATCTTCAACCGTGTAGCCGACCATGCATTCAGGTGGTAGAAGAGCTACTTTCTTTGGTAGTGTTTTCTAATGTATGAATTTCGGGAATTGTCAGGTTTTCATGAAACATTGTACAGGATTGAGTTGTATATACGAGGTATATTAAGGTGGGCAATTTGACAAAAGATCCGAGAAGCCAATTAGGTTAGGCAGAGCAGCGTCATTTCTCATTTCCGGTGGCTTGGCTTCTCTTGGAATGCTATGATCTGTAGTTGATTGCTGTATCCTTTAGCCTTGTCAGATAAGAAGTTGGTAACGATTTGTTTCTTTTACCAGGTACTGCAATCTTCTGATGTGTATTCGTTGGGAAACAAAATTAGTGGTGGTAAGGTGGGTAGGGGGCCTAGTTAGTCTTAAACATGAGTCGTCATGGGCATTTATGTTTGTAAATGGAAGATTTTTTTTCCCTTCTTGATTGAGTACAATGTGAGAGCTCACAAAGTTTGTGAAGCTCGTTATATTGTGGCTTTCTCGGTGTTCATGCAATGTGTTATTGTTTGGTGCTCGGAAGCTTTCGAGCTCGGAAGCTAAAAAGCTTACTTGAAAAGCTCTGGCTGGGATATTACAAATCCTCCCGTCACGATCATAGAGTTACAGGTGACTTAAAAAATAAGATGGCAATTAATGCATTTCACCAATAAATCGTTGACCCTAGCTAGCAAACATCAACATTGGATCAAACCATTTAGTATGAGCTTCAAGCGTGACGATCACTTGCCCTGGGCTTTCCTGCGGAGGACGGCACTGAATGACCGGCAGCGGTGGCCGGTGGGTGTCTCCGTCCTGGAAGAACACGCCGGAGACGACCTTGGACATGGCCTCCGTCATGTGGACGCCGTCTCAGTTCACGTACTTGCCAGGCTGTGCGCATGCCATGGTGCAGTGACCTCCGGCTAGCCTGCAGGTGGCGAACAGGTCGAACGTCCAAGTTGCATGTGCATCATGCTTTTGAAGTTTTGATTCCTTTCAAATGGAGCTGATGGAATGCTTCTCTCCTCCCATCTTCCTCCCGTCAATCGTTCGAAAAATCTTCTCCCGTCGTTACGAATATATGAAAAAAAATCGGATACGGCAACCGCATTCGGCCCGTTCCCACGATGCAAGTCTTGTACTGCACTACGTACTTGGGTTGCAGCCCACGGGCCTAATCCATCACAGCTTATTACTGGAAGCGTGTTTTCTTGAGCTTTCGCCGTGCTACCAACTGATTGGAGCAATCGTTTCTGCTGTGCTGCCTTTTTGTTTCCTCTCATTGGGAGATTGCTCGTTCAGCGTTTGGTTTATCGCAACCGGAAAGGTCATTATTTCGTCCCTCCAGCGACGACGAGCTGACGAGCCCTTCGAGCCGACGCCGCGTGCCGGCCTGCCCTCAGCCGGCTCGGCCAGGTGTCGAGAGAGGTGACCCTGCGTCCCTGCCAAACAATGGCGAAGTCCTCCTGCCAGTGCCCTGCTCTGTGCACTCTGCTCTGCAGATTAATCGTCCCGGCCTCCCGGGCACGCCACGGATGTTTGTTCCGTTTCACAGCGTTCCTCGTGTGAGATTATTTATTTACCGCGTCATGGGTGCATGAATCCAGCTATCTCCGTGGCGATACCAGGGCACACCCCGTTCGGCGTTTTCTCTTTCTCCCCTTCGCCCGCCATGCATTTGGCAGATCGGCTCTCGGCCTGCCTATGAATGCTGCTCTGCTGCAGTGTGACAGAACAATCATCGTCAATCAAAGCTGTTTTGGCAAGGAGTACGACCATTTTCGACCATGTACAGATGCTCTGCATAAAGTTTGACGCAATGTGTGGTCAGTTATATATCGTCGGTAGTAACAAAAATAAAACCTAGTGCGCATCCGGGGAATCGAACCCCGGTCAGTACCGTGGGAGGGTACTATGATACCACTACACCAGATGCGCTCATCTGTTTGTCTTTAAATTTAAACCAAATTATAAATAAATAAACGATGTCAAAAGAAACGTCTTCCAACCTTTTTTTTTTCGTCCAAAGCTCCTTCAAACAAATGGTTTATGGGAGGATGCTTCTTGTAACAGTTCTCTGACATTGTTTTTAGATGACCGGTGGCTTTTGAGTTGAATGAGGATCACGCGTTATCTATATCTCGTAAGTGTTTTTCATTCTCCATCTATCAAAGAAAAAATTGCATTACAACAATAAAAATCAAATCCTCATTTTGTTGCATAAATCGGTCATAAAGCTATCGCTACTATTTTAGCTTTCCTACACCAAAAGATATGGTAGGAGCTATACCGTCCCTACACTAGAATCCACATCGATACATATGCATATGATTTCGGTGCATATAAAGTATAGAACTATCAATTGCCTCTTTACAATAGGAAGCCAATTCACTACTAAAGAAGCTCACATGAAGTTTTTTTAGACTAAATTTCACAAAACCTCAGGTTTTATGGTCATTGTACCATAAAACACCAGGTATTATGGTCCGTATCACATAACCCCAGGTTTTTTTGTCATACTTGTTTTACATAACCCCACCTCCATCAAAGTAGTATGAATATTACATGTGGATTTAACTTTCATATCAGAAAATAACTTGTCATATATTCAACTTGATGGTTTTATTGATTAAATCGGCTGGAATACATGTCTAATGCAAGCATAAATTTAGAATTCAGAAATTATATTCATTGTTAATTCTTGATAGAGGTGGGGTTTTGTGAAACGATATGACCATAAAACCTGTGGTTATGTGACACGAGCCATAATACCTGGTGTTTTGTGACACAAGAACCACAAAACATGGGGTTTTATGAAATTTACTCTTTTTTATGTGTAACAATTCAAAACAACCACGCGGTTAGACCGTGAAGGGCGACACAAGATTCTTTGACTCAATGACAACTTTTAGCTACTCTAAGAACTTCAACATTGCAGCAATGCTTCCTCATATCCGAGGGGTGCATGCCCCTTCATCAAGCTATGAAGTATTTTTAGCAAAATATAATTTCCATTGGCCACATTGTATTCCTTTTTTTTTCTAATTGATGACAAGACTTCATTTTAAAATAGAAATGTTATTCCCATGATATTTATTGAACAATAGAGGGGAAGGAGAATGTATAGTTAGATGTATCCTCCCAAAATTCTGCTTCTTCAAGTACAAGCACCATTCATATATGATGAAGGGTTGATCCTCTCTTTTAACGACAGCCTCAAGCAAAGTTTAATGAACCGAGAAAAGCTTTCTGTTCACAATGCAAGCCTCGAATCGTTTACATTACATATACGACGAAGGTTAAACCTCTCTTTTACCTGCTACAACTTTGTGAAGCGATCTCTCGTAGCATCCTGGCCACTTCATTAAAGATAGATATGCACACATCCTAGCTCACAGTCACCGTATCTCCAAAGCGGAACGGTACAGCCGGGACAGCGCCAAGCTCGTGGCAGTCATTCGTCCAACCTAACTAGCCAGCTAGCCGCGTAAATTCATTCTTAATTTAGAAGACGACGATCCTGTGGCTGCCACACTCTCATCTCGCCGCTGTTGCCACAAATTCCCAGCCCATCCAACTGCTCCCAGCACACGCGCGCCATGAATCATGCCGCGGCAGGAAACGAACAAGAGACACATCTGCCGGCGCGTGTCATGCCGCGGCCTCCGATCCGATCCAGTCTCACTAGCTCCGGCAGCGGCTTGTGCCAGGCACACGCAAATCCCCACTCCCTTGGCTCTTAGCTGCCGTGATTTGACGGCTTCAATTTGCGCTCGAATGTTGCTGTCTCGGTGAACAAATTGAGTTGTGCCAGCTTCGATGGGTTGAACTGAAAACCGGCGCCGCCCAATCAAGAAAGAAGCTGCTCGTGGGAGAAGATAAATAACTTCAGTTTTGACGATGGCCATTCTCCAGAATATTTCCATTCATACGACAGATGATGGATACGTGTGATACCTTATTAGCCGTGAAAATCCACCACGCTTGTGAAACTTAAGAACGGCTCATTCGAGTGGGGTGCTAAAGGGGTAAAGATTTCATCACGATAAAAAGAAAATATTCCTTTGGACCACAGTTCATGACAGTGTTCACCATGATAGGCACACAATAAAGTATATTATGGTCCACACGAGTTTAAAACACAATAATAAGTTGATGCGATCTTGAGCTGTGGTTAAAACTTATTCCCTATAAGCAGCCGGAAAAAGTGAGAAATTGAAACGCAAATCTCAGAGATCAGAATAAATCTGCTCGCCGGACTGCCGGAGAGACAGCGGGTAGTGGGCGTCAATGTTCGTGCGAGCTAGCTAACGAAAACTGAAAAAAGCTACTTTAAGTTGAACAAGGTAGCACGTCGACGTGATCTCGTCCATGTCCCAGGTCAGCCTCGCTTGTCTGCTTGCTCTGGCCTTCTTGCTCTTTACCTAAAGCTTGGTCCGGTCACCTCACCAATTTGGTCAGCAAAAGGTGCAAGACAAGGAGATGAGGCGTGTGGCCGCCACGCTCCCCTACCGGCTTAGCTTGGCCGTGTGGCGGTCCACCGCCTACCAAAACTAATAATGCACTTGATCTTGATCTCTTCTCTTTTTCCTGCCTTTTTCTGCACCTTGATTTGGATTTCTCCTTTTGTTATATATATTTTGCTGTGGCTCGTTCGATTGTGAATTTTAGATAATTGAGTAGCAATTCTTTATTCGTGGCTCCTCTACACACAAGGCGTAGATGCAGCCAAGCTTGATCAATCGAGATATGTATCCGTTGAATTTTTTAAGGTATATTTTGTAACGATAAGTGATGGCTATTTTTCTCTTCCTTTCCTTTTACGATAATGTGGTGGCTTTAGACATGGAGAGTGAATGTTAGGCATTTCTTTTCCTGGCCAGATAATAGAGGCAACATTTATGTCAAAATGATTGTCATCCCAGGTATGAATTTGGACAAGTGTTTGTCTAGATATATAGCCTGAATACCAGAGTTTCATCTTGGTCACTTTGACGCTCATGGTAAAAGTGCTATGTCAGCTGCTGGCACAACTAGCACGTACTCTCTCTGGTAGTTTTAAATTTGTCGTTTTGGACAATAATAACACAATTTATGAAACACAAATTGGATCATGATTTCATTCTAATAAATTTGTTTACAAACTCAAACGAATAAGTATATGATACTATTAAAGTGTTATTGAAGGAAAATTATGCATACAATTTACATGTTCCCAATCTTAATAAGGTTAAATATGATTTAAAAGTTAGAGATTTAAATGTCTGATATTGGAACCTTTGTCCAAATAACAAGTTTTTGGAGATTGATGGGAGTACGTAAAGGCATGATCTATATATGCTTTGAAACTAAACGTGCTTTATGAAGGACCAACATATATTGTATAACAAAGAGATTCCCGGAATCATGTATAATCATCTCTATATCTAATATTTCTAGTATAGGTACACATCTAGCTAGTCTGGCCATGTTAGATCTTACCCGCAATAGCATATATTGAAATTGCAGGATTAGATATCCCAGTTCAGATCTTAAATATGCAGAATAGGACGAATGACCCTCCATGCCAATCAAAGGTAGCCACCCATTCAAATACTCACGACGCTTGATCACCTAAACTTTTTGTCTCTAGCCCCAAGACCTGCACACGCATCCGCAGTGTGCTAGTTAATTAAACTATATAGTTTTTTTAATAATCCCAGTGGCAGCTAAACTAAATAACTTAGGGTGGCTCGTGGCCGGCACACGCAAAGGCGTCGTGGAAAGTTCAGTTTGTAAAGATATAGTAGTACAATCTATTTTGATGAGATCACAGGAAAGGTTCGATCTTTTCTACAGTATGTTTGGTTTGACACTTGTCTGCTTCGATTGTCTTTGGATGCGTGGTTTACTACTTTTCCAGATACCAGGAGAAACTCGCTCACTGATTGCCTATGTATATAGCCCACTTTACTTGCCTCATGGGCAAGGCAGCATCATGCCTTGAGAGAATCGGATGGTTTTGATGTGATTTGAAGAACCCTTTTGTAATGGCGACTATATATATGCAGAATCAAATTAAGAAGCGTGTTTACTCTCGCCCCCAGAATTTGTAGGAAACCAGGATTAAACATGAATCAGACAAACTGAAATTATATTATACGCTTACTAGCCAACATAAAGGATTAAGCATGTGCCTGAAGCTTATTGATTCCACGACAATTTGTAGGAGGATAATCTCTCATTTTTTGAACTGGCAACAAAATAAAGCATGAAAACGTGATTTCCAAGTTCTCAGTATGATTTTTAGTACACGATAGGTGGCGCCGTTACGTGATTTTTTCTGTCGCCGCTACAGAGGCGATTTGTAGTAGTGTTTCTCACGAAGCTGAAGCAGGGAACAACTAAAATGCTACTTACAAACAAGGTATATGAACTGCTTTTGTTTAGCGCCGGAGCGTACGTAGTGTGCGTTTGGCAGGCCTTATGCATAAAGTGTTTACAATGGTTATTATATCAAAACTGCTTATAGTGTTTATTATACATAAAAGCTGCTTATTCTGTTTGGCAAAACTGCTTATGCTTATCCATCAAAGCTGCTTATTCACACCCATAAGCACTATAAGCTACGTTTTGCTGCTTCACTCAAAGTGTTTATGCTAGTACAAAATTACAAACTGCTTATAGGTGCTTATACTATTTGTTGTTTGGCACTTTAAAGTGCTTATTGAGCATAAGTAGTTCCAAGTAAACACTTTAATAAACCGTTATAAACGCGCCCTTACTAGAAACTTGAATTAAGCTTGGATCGGACACTTTCAAAGTGATGATGCAGTAGTACTGTAGACTGAAGATTCAACGAACCACAGGAATACTAAAATTTTAGCGCGAGAAGCATGCGCTGGTAGGTTATTGGTTGAACGAGACGAGAGAAGCTACTCTAGCATCATCACGCCGAGATTGAAAACGTACGGGGTTGGTATGAGCGACAGCTTAAGCCGGCCCTCCACGGGTTCCAAGGGCTGGGATCGACGGCTTATTTGTTCCCGATATGAGCCACATGACTTTTGTACGAGTACAGGTGTCCACCATGCATATGCGTACTCCTGTATCTCGCTGCCGTGTCAGAGGCACGTTGCCGTTTTTTGTCCGTTGCTCCTTCTCTAGGACTGCACGTACTAGAGAACTCCCGATCGATTCTCTCGGCCTTGGTGATGTCGATCGATGCCGAGGTGATTCTCTACCCAGCATGACTGACTTGGTGCATGATATGATATGTGCAACCTACTACCGATTCTGTTATTCCGAGAGCACCGGAGATAAAGAACAGCTACTGCAGTAATTGTGCGCTTACCTTGGATCACTGTAATTTCTTTTCACCTGGCTGTGGCCATCTGCGCCCTGGAGTCCTGGACCACATCCCCATAGCGCTGTGTTGTGTAGCAGCGCGTCTTTTCCCAAACCGAAAGCCCCGTCCGCTTTCCGCAAGTTGGTGCAGCCCGTGCGCGCGTACTAGGGGCACCCAGAGCTAGTAGTGCAGTAGCGCGTCACACCCGGCCGCACCCGCGCGCACAGAAGACGGCGACACACACGGCGCCCGAGGCCGCGACCTTTTCCCCCGCCGTCGCGGCTCGTGCGGGCCACGCGACCCCGGTGGCCGCCGGCGCGTGGCGACCGCGCCCCACGTGTCGTCTCCCGGCCAGCCTCCGCCGCCCCCGGCCGCCCGCCCGGCGCGCGAGAACCGATACGGCGCGGAGCGATCGCGACCTGCGCCTGCCTGCGGTCGCGACCACCGTTACCCCTGCCCCTGCTCTGCTGATGCATGCGTTGTTCGTCGCCGGCAGCGGCAGGCAGGCGGACGTGTCGTCGCTCGCTGCCGCTCCTCCCTCTCGTCAACAGGTTTACCACACGGAGAGATGACGATTTGACCCGATGATACCGAGGCGCGGAGCCGTGCAGCATCGTTGCCGCCTCTGGGATCCAAGCCACGCGCGCCGCGGAAGGGTGTGCGTTTCCGTATCGGATACCGGTACCAAATTTCATCAGCTGATGGATGATAACTCAGGCAAGGGAGGCGTGTGGCGAGCACGCTTCTGGTCTCGTCACCCGTGGACGCATGGAAATTCGTAACGATGAGCGCCGCCGCTTCTGGATTCCCGGTCCTTTCAACAGCCACGTCTTCTGGCTTCACACACGAAAGCTTTTAATTCCAGCTTGGCGCGGAAGCGAGAGACACCGTACTAGTAGTACTAGTTTGCTTCTACGGGCCAGTCGTTCGTTTTCTCCCAGCACCGCGTGTACTAGGTACCATTACCGACCAATCAACCCCTATAAACGGCTACCTTTACGCTATACGAGTACTACGAACGCTGCAACAGCGAGAGGCTGGGCACGACGACACACTTTCGTCGCACGGTGCGATATTTCCTGCGTGCTGATCTGGAAAGGGAAAATTAGCTGTACCGAAGCAGTAAACCCCACGTGATCCGAGGAAACCAGCCCAGCTAACAGGGATCGCAGGCGCTAATCGGGCATTCACACACCGCACTGATCGCAGGAGTAGTACTGTTGGGGAGGCAAATGACGAAGGCACGGCGGCGATGGACTAGCACATCATCAGCAACTACCACCACCGCGCCCCATGCCCAACTTGGACATTTCACCCGGCCGGCCTCTCGATCTCTCGACCCCTATAAATCCCGCTTCCAAGCTCTGCCCCTCCTCATCGCCTAGTGTGCACGCACTAAACCTTATAAGCAGCACAGGCAGCGAGATCGGCGCGAGACCAAACCACCCGGAACGTGTAGTAGGTCGCTCAGTTCGCTAGTACTAGTAATAACCGAGCTCGCTTGTTTATTCTTTTCCTCGAGAGCTAGTGTGTGTAAAAGAGGAGAGAGAAGATGGTGCTGAACGGCGGCAAGCAGCACGTGCAGGACGAGGAGAAGCAGAGGCTGCTCCTGGACGACCACAAGGAGAAGCACTTCACCGCCGGCGAGGTGGTCCGGGACATCATCATCGGCGTCTCCGACGGACTCACCGTGCCGTTCGCGCTCGCCGCGGGGCTGTCCGGCGCCAACGCCTCCTCCGCGCTCGTGCTCACCGCCGGCCTCGCCGAGGTCGCCGCCGGCGCCATCTCCATGGGCCTCGGAGGGTAAGTCCATGGACCGTATATATGCAACATGTCCTGCCCTTCTCTTTTGCGTTCTTCTCTTCATTTCTTTGATTTCCTCAGCGCTCAGCGGATCGACATGCGTAATGGGTCCCGAGCTCCATATTGGCTCCTCTTGCCTTTTTTTGTTGTTGCCCAAATGGTCCATGCATGCATGTGTTCAGAGATTGCAGCTTTCGTTTCTCTTTCCGAAAAGAAGATTTTTCGATTGGTGTTATATGGGACAAGGGAAGGGGGAAAACTCGTAATAAAAATTTTATTTCAAAAAATGAGGGTTCATGCATGCAAATATTTTTCTGAAGGATATTCATGCATGGATGCCGAGTTTTTTTTTTTGATAACCATGGATACCGAGTTGTTTGTTTGTGTTGCCACACATTTCTTGCCGGTACAACTTTGCTCGATGGCCATTCCGGCAGTGTTGCAAGTTCCTCACCAGAGCAAGCTCCCTGTTCTAGCTGCGAGAGTTATCTTCATTGAATTTTCCATGTAGTCTACCAACATGCAAGTAAAATAATGCTGCGGCACAACCACTCTGAGGCCCAGTGATACATTAAGTTTTGTCTTCCTCGAGATGTTATGCTACCACTCTCCTTAAAATACCTCCACGGATTTAAATTGTACAAAATAAGTTGTTTCCCGTACCATCGATATATGATGTTATTCTATGTTTTTTCAGCTGTAAATAATCTCTTTTACTCACCATGCATGTTCTTCATGACGACAACTGTACCTTTTTTGAGATTAATTCATTGCTAAACCGCCAATGACAGAAGAGCGTAGCAGCAAAGTCATTTCAGTTGGTAGTAGTAGTAGTTTGCAGTACAACAGATGCAACCGCTAATAAGCTGCCTGTCAAGTACTCCAATAACAGTTTTTCTGACCATGTTCTTCATGTTGCCTATTGGTGTTTCCAACGGCTGGGAATGGGAAAGTCCACTAAGAAAATTGAGAAACGGACTACTTAAACATATGCCCTCACACGCATAATGATCTCTGCTAGCTGACCCGTACTGAACGGAGCACGAATATGCGACAGTGAACTGCTGAACAACTAAACTGAAGCTGCTGATGTTGGTGTCTCAGGTACCTGGCTGCGAAGAGCGAGGCCGACCACTACTACCGCGAGCTGCAGCGCGAGCAGGACGAGATCGACACCGTCCCCGACGTCGGTAAGCAACCCCGACGAGCACCGCCGGCGTAGTAACCTTGTTCTGTGAGTTCTGACCATGTTCGATTTGTTGCTGCAGAGGCCGCCGAGATCGCTGACATCCTGTCTCAGTACGGCCTGGGCCCCGAGGAGTACAGCCCCGTGGTGAACTCCCTCCGCAACAACCCCAAGAACTGGCTCGAGTTCATGATGAAGTTCGAGCTCGGGCTGGAGAAGCCGGACCCGCGGCGCGCGCTGACGAGCGCGGCGACCATCGCGCTGTCCTACGTGGCCGGCGGGCTGGTGCCGCTGCTTCCGTACGTGTTCGTGCCGGCGGCGGAGCGCGCCATGGCCGTCTCCGTGGCCGTCACGCTCGCCGCGCTGCTCTTCTTCGGATTCGTCAAGGGCAGGTTCACCGGGGACCGGCCCTTCCTCAGCGCCGTGCAGACGACCATCGTCGGCGCGCTCGCGTCCGCCGCCGCATACGCCATGGCCAGGGCCGTGCAGTCCATCTGATTCTGATGATCAGCAAGCTGGCCTGGTCCTTGTGGGTGGCGATTATTGCTACTTATCTATGCAGCAGCAAGAAGAAGATTTTAATAAGCGCGTGCGTGCAGCGGCTATGTATAAGTTGCCGGGCAGCTGGTAGCAGCGTGCAAAATGCGCTCGATCAACGTGTAGTGGGCTTGTAGCGTGAGCTTGTTTTGTTGGGTGGAGTCAGCGTGCCAGTAGTGTTAACTGTTAAGTGAAGTGGTGGTGTTTCTGTTTTGTTTGTAAGGAGATGTTGTGGATGAAGGTGGGATTAATGGCGGCATGTTGGGCCTTGGATCAGTGGTGTTGATCTGGTTACAATTTACCCAAATGGGCTGGCAACAATAAGCGGCCCCGAGTCTTTGGTTTCTGTTGGAAAAGTGCTTGCTTCGCTACGGACGTGTCTTAAACTCTCTTCTCGAATAAGGATTCTAAGCTTAAAGTGGAGGCAGGAGTTACGTATTATGTCTGCTGTTTTTTAAACAAAATATTAGCATCTGCTTACGTTGTGGTCAGTGTCATTTAAAAGTACCAACTGTTTTTCAGTGTTATTCTCTTTCTTCCTCATTTCGCCACATTTGTATTGAATTAACCTTGGCCAGTCCTAATGGATTTGACATCTTTTTGACCAAGTTGGATTTGGAAGTAATTTAGACTCATTGTAAGAGAATTTTACTTTTTCCTCCCAATCCAGTGAGAATGTTATTGAACGGCAGAGATAGTTTTCCCATTTATCATCCTTACCTGTGCTGGAGCCGCTGCCGAGCTCGCATATGCCTTCCCACGGCGGTGAGGCCTTCCCTGGTGTTTCCTTCACCATTCCCTTAACAGATTTGTTCCTTCATCATTCCCACAACAGATTTGTTCCCATGACGACACTCCCTGGTGTTTTCCTCACCCGAGCTCGCTCTCGATTATCGGCTGACTGATTAATTCGATCGCGGTCCATTATGGTAGTAGGAGTCGTTGTATCAGATCGGTAACTTACGTGGAGGGAGACATCGGTGGCTGATGAGATCACAAATCAGATGAGGACATCGGCTGACTGATTATAGATCAGATCGGATTACATATTGTATCGGACATCAGTAATTTACGTGGAGGCGACACCAAAACAGAAGGTAGAAGACAAGAAAATAATAATAATAATAATAAAGAAAGAAAGAAAACACATGAGTTTTATGTATTTGAAACGTGTGAGTTTTCACAAAAAGAGTGCCACATCATTTCTTAATCGTAGACCGTCGGATCCCTCTTTTGAGACGCACACAACTTTGGGGCAAAATATGTAGTGCAAACTCATCTCTAGGTGTAATCATGTAAACCTTTTTTTAAAAAACATATGTATAGGTTTTAAAAAATTATAAATGCTTGCATGAGTGTAGATGGGATAGAGAGAGACCTCCATACAGGAATTTAAGTTCAAATTCGACTTCATGTAAAAGATACAAAAATACCAAAACATGAACAAAAGGACAAAAAATACAACATTATACACTGTTTTGTCTTTTACCTCTTATACATCCAGATTTTCTCATTTTTGTATCTTTTAAACAAAGACGAATTTGAACTTAAATTCTTTTATGAAGGTCTCTCTCTAACTCATCTACACACATGCAAGCATTTGTAATTTTTTGAAACATCTAAATATGTTTTTTGAAAGAGTTTGCATGATTGCAACTAGAGATGAGTTTGCACTACATATTTGAACCAACTTTGGATACCGATGTGGCGCTCTTATTTCTAGCCTCTTCAAAAAAAAAAGAGAAGATTTCCTCGTCCTTTCACAGTGCTTCAACATCTTTGCATTTAGACCCCATTTAACAGTGATTTAGTTTTCTTCCACCATCCTTCAACAGCTTTGCATCAAGATACCTCTTCAACAATGATATAGTTTTCAGTCCTTCCACCATACATCTTGCACCAAAAGTCATTGAGAAAATATAAAAGTGTTCCCAATCCTACCATAATTACCCAGTTTAGTATCTAAAAGAAGTTCTTCCTCTGATTTTATTAAAATAGAATACTTGGAATATAACTCTGTCAATCAACTTCGTCTAAAACAAAAATTCATTTGTGTTATATTAAACCGTCGATTATGACATTGAAAGAAATTAATTCAATTGTAGGTATACTACATTGTTTGATTTATATTATTAGCTATTGTATCATTGTACATCAGGATCAATGGGAGTAAACATATTCTATTTTAAACAGAGGTAATCACCATTCATCAAGAAATTATTAATTGTTTAAGACGTTCACTGAAATATTCTTTATACTACATGCTAAATAACAGGAATAAGAAAAAGGTTACATGCCAATTCTTTATTACTTAATAGTGTTTAATTTATTATAGTAGATTATGTGCCTAAATAGTGAATTTGACTACATTCATTGAATCACACTGCATTTTGACTTTTTTTCTTATTAAAAGTACTTTGCATTGACCCAGGTTCTAAAGCCAACAAATAATTAAGTCAAACTTAACTCTATTTTCTTACACTGTTACTTATCTCCATAGAGTACTCTTATAAATTAATAATATAGCTTAATCGTCTCGACACCATTGATTTTCTTACACTGTTACCCGTCTCGGCACCATTGACTTTATTGGACCAGACTTATTGTAGCCGTATGGGCTGACCAATCCGAAAATAAGCAAAAAAATTCTTGTATGGACTGACTGTGCCATATCACCTGGGCCCTTCGTATGTTTTTTTTTACAAATGCCCTTCGTATGTTGGATACGCACAATCGGATCAAGCAATAATTCTTCTCCTCGGTGTTTCGTTCTCGTGTAGAACGGAGTTGCGGGGGCAATAAAATTTGCGAATTTCGAAGCCCTCTCCCCATCATCAAAATGCAAACAACTTTTCAAGCATTTTGCTCTATGTGACCTATGGATAGACATAAACCAATAATATTGAATTTTGCTTTTCGAAGCAGAGTGACAAAGAGCCCACGGCCACAATGGCCACGGGCAGAGCTGCATCGTCTTCTTCCCATCCTATCGCTAAGAAGAAGGCCGCAAATTGGCTGATCGTGGAGGAGGCCACCACCGATGACAATAGCATGTGTCACCTCCTCTCGGCACCATGAAGAAGTAATTCAATTGTTCATATACTATATTGTTTGAATTATATTGCTAGCTGCTATATCATTGTACATTTGAATCTCTTAATTAATCATTAGACAAAACTAATAAACTAGAAATGGTTGATATCCAGATAAAACTTGCACATTTGTCCATTCCGAAATGTTCCCTAAATAAAATTTATAGTAGGTGAATCAATTTACTACTAAAAAAATTAGTATACTTCCTCCTCGGAATAGAAATTGGCTATTTCTACATAGGGAAAGTCGTGTGCAATGAAAAACGCAAGAACGATTTGGGGAGGGATGTTTTCCTACTGTAATAAAGAGGAATTATCTACTTCATCCGACTAGTTCCGGGTTCGAGTTCCTGGCAACAGTCTATTTTAAATTGTAGCTAAGTGAGTTGAGCTAATCACCATTCTTTACCACCAAGATAATTGTTGAAGAAGTTCACTGAAATATTTTTTGTACACATGCTAAATAACAGAAATAACAACAAATTTGCATGATAATTAATTATTACCTAATAATTTTTAATTGATCATATGCCTAAACATTGAAATTTGACTATTCTCATTGAGTCACACTATATATTGCATTGTTTCTCGTTAAAAGTATTTTGCATTGACCCAGATTCTACAACCAGCAAACAATTAAGTTAACTTTCACGTTACTTTCTTACAATACTACTTATCATCATAGAGATCTCTTAAATTAATAATATACTAGCTTAATCAATCCTTTCTCAATAAGTTGAACTACTGTTTAGCAGCGTTACCAAAAGAACATATAGCTGAATTATTCCAACCAAATTTTAATATAACACAAGTGAAATAAAATACTTCACTATTTTGTTCGACATCCAAATATAATACAATATTTTATCATATTCTTTGTATGATAATGGAACATCTTCTGGTTGGACTCACAAATTTTCTAGCTAAGTAATACTCGAGAAGAGAGTTTCTACGATATTTATACTTGGATGATCTTTTTGCTTTATGTGTTTCAGGGTAGATTTTTTTGCTTCGTATTATATTTATTAGATTATTTTGAAAACATGATATGAAGCCTCAATATACGATGCTACTATAAGCTAGAAGAAAGGACGTCGTCGCTGCTCCTTTGAACAGTTCAATGATCATCCAAAGTGGGCAATCATTTTGCAAAGAGAGGGAAACCGGGGTAGCTTGTCATGAGGACTTCATTTTGTCAAATGTTTTGAACTGATTCATCCATGAAATGGAACTGCATAAAATTGATACATGATACATGTGAAAACTTAAATTCTTAAGATTTTTTTGAATAAAGACAAATTCAAAATCTTTTCATTATCATAAAAATAATTTACCAAAATTATGGGCATCATCTTGTTACCAACTGGAATCAAAATGCGAGTCGGATTAGGCTAACCGTCTGGCCACCAATGACTTTATTGGGCCGGGCTAACTGTAGCCCACATAGACGTATGGGCTGGCTAATCCTCAAGAAAGAAAATCCCGTATGGGCTGACCGTTCCATATGGGCTGGGCCCTTCGTATGTTTGGATACACATACAACGTGTTTTCACACTCAGGCTCGAACGCCAAGAAGAAGGCCACATCACATACCGGCTGGTTATGGAGGAGGCCACCACCTGAGGACAACAACATGTGCCGCCTCCACCCGGGCACCATGGAGAAGCTGTGGACATCTTGCTGCTCAAGGGCAAGCGGCGCCACGACACCGTCTGCACCGCTATTCCGGACGAGGACTGCCCGGAACACGCGTTTGACGATCAACAAGACGGTTCGCTCCAATCTCCGAGGTGGTGGCAAGCGAACACGTCCACATCCTCCCCATCGACGACACCATCGAGGGTCTCACCTTCGATGCCTACCTGAAACCAGACTTCGTCGACGCGTTCCGTTCGGTCCGCAAGGGCGATCTCTTTCTCGTGCGTGGAGGCATGCGCAGCGTCGAGTTCAAGGTGATAGACATAGAGCCTGCCGATGCCGAGTATTGCATTGCGAACGCGAGCCGGTGAAGCGTGAGGACGTCGGCGGTATGCGTAAGCAGCTGGCATACATCACGGGGCACGGAGCTGGTCGAGCTGCCGCTGAGGACCGTGATCTACCAAAAATAATTACGACTATCAAAGTATTTTTGGTCAATAAAGGTGACGTGGTGATCAGAGAGCTGACATAATTACGACTACCGAAAATACTTTGATAGTCGTAATTATGTTAAGAAAATCAGGCTCCAAATTAGAAGAAATATTCTGTCGAAGGAGATCCAGTGATTCTACATCTCCATTAGCTACAACAGATTGGGCGAAACTTGCAGCAACCGTTGAGCAGATGCAAGCCGAGCCACATCCCAGCTCAAGCACCCTTTTGCCAGCAGCAATAGAAGGATTCTCTGCTAAAATGCTGCACATAAATTGAGATGATTCCCAGAGCATTAGGCCAGTTAATTTGCAAGTGTGCTGGAATTCTTTTGTGAGCATTTTAATTTTGAAGTCGTGACGTTTTGCTTTTACCCAATGGTTTGTAGCTGCCAACCTAAAGATAAGCGAATTAAGATAGCACTGTCTAAAGTTCCTAGGAGACATGAACAGAAAGAATATGTCAAATTTTATGACCACAAACGAGAACATTCAGAACGCTCATGATGTCACACTTCATCAGGAACAACTTGAAAAGCAGAGTGATTGAAGATGAACAAAGGACATAAGAAGGCAGCAAGCAGTTGCAGTTAACAAATGCAGCTTACATATCCTTCTAATTTCTTGAACTGCCTTTTTAGGCCCCAACTGCCAAACTTACTAAACAACCAGGCCTGTATTATTAGAGTATATTCTTGGTGCCCTCAAGTTCATCAAGGGACAACGTGTTGGACTGTATTTTATTTTTCTCTTGCAAATTGCGGAAAGTAAGATTTGATTGATACTGGTAGACTGAATACTAGCAGCATTTCGTTGGTCAAATCCACGCCACTGCTTCTATTAGTGGCTTTGCATAACAAAAATGCACCAATCGAGAGGAAGAATCTACTTGAACCATAAAAGAAGATTTCTACACTAGCCCAATTGGCACGGCCTTTTCAGGCTGTTTATGCTGGTATAAAGTTGGCTCACCGGAACTTTACACTATATGTACTGCCAAATTCACCTTTCCTCTGCGGCCTAACCGAAATCCAAGATGTTGCTCTCAAGATCACCACTTTCTCACCAATCAATCATCCTGGCCCAGTTAGAAACGTTCCTCCGTGAATAAACAGTTACTTCTTTCTGATTTACCTTTTCCCATGCTGTAGATTTGAGAGCTGCTGTAGCTTCAATATGTGATAATAAAAAAATAAGTAAGCCTTTAGTAGGGTAGGAAGACGCACAAAAAGGACACGACGAGTTTGAAGAAGTACCATCCAGGTAGACCTCCATTAGAATTGCAGAGTATGCAAGAACTGTGGCATATGCTGGCGCTGGGGTTACGGCCTTGTGGGTGGTGAATCATAAAAAAACTCGACCTGCGGGGGTATGACGGCCCCGGACATTTTGTTAAGAAGAAGACCTTCCACGCAGGTCGAGAAAATCTCGAACCCCTCCCAACCATACACGAGGACTCAGCTGGCCGTGTGAGTATGCATGCGAGTCTTTACCTAATGCTTTGGCTGGGAAAGGCGAGAAAATTTTTTTACAACCGGTGCGAGATTGGGGATCGAACCCCCAACCGGTGGGCAGCCCACGGGCGCCTTCACCACCGAGCCTCGTCCGCTGGGTGGTGAATCATCACAAGCTTTTTTGATCTCAAGTTGCTGGATTTTGGCAATCATGGGTACGATCCTCCTGCACTCCATTGGTATTATTCCGTTAAGATGCGGCATATTTTTTTCACAACATCGACTGCTTTATCTGCTTCAAGTGAAAGTTTAGATAACATGGCTCCATCGTCAGGCAACATCGATTAATCATGGATGCATGCTTCACGAAGCAAATTCGAGCCGTGGTAAAGGCGAAGGCTAGAAATAAAGTCTACGGCAACGAAGAAAACACCCGATCACCCAACCCTATCCAGCTGAGCTGCACATGTGGCCGGTCCAGGATCTCTCCTAGAGTCAAAGTTCACCGAATCCGAACGGTTTCCTCGGTGGATTCATTGGATCTGTTTCCAAGTTATGTAAAAGGATCAGTGGAGAAGACCACAATACCTGCTTGGAGTTGATTTATCTACGAACAAACGCCAAAGCGGGAGCGGCCGGGTGGCCAGCAGCTGCGCGCCGTAGGGCGCTGCACGCTCGCCCCGGGTTCGACTCCCTGCTGAGGCACCCCTAGGCACTGTAGTAAATGGGTACCATTTGCTGCAGTGTCTGAGGAAAAAATCCCTCGCTCTCCCAGGCCAAAGCATAGGTAAAGCTACGTCTGCACATTCACATGGCCAGTGAGTCACTGTGTATGGATGGGGAGGGGTTCGAGGGTTTTCGGCGTGCGTGAGAAGGCTCTTCTCGCTTAATGAATGCCGTCAGGGTGCCTTCTATCCCGGCAGGTCGAGTTTTTTATCTACGAACAAACCCAACTTTTAATCTTGTCACGTAATGTGGAAGTAGTGGCTACTGACGCAAAAGTAGGAAGAATGTTCGAAAAATAAGAGAAAAAAGCCCTGCCAGAAGCCCATAAAATATTCTAGCAGATACACCACGCTCGACCGATCGTGCGACACCTTCCATCGCGCGCTACATGTCATTCTTCCTCCCGCAGCTCTCCTCCGCGTCCTCCTCCTACGACAGCTCTCGCTCGCCACGAGCCCCGCCCACCGCCAGCAAGCCGCCCGCGGCTCTGGCGGCGCCCGGCACCACCTCGCCGCACCACTGCGTCGCCTCCCACACCGCTGTGCCGGCCACCTCCCTGAACCTTAACCATGGCTGACGAGAGAGCTCCACCTCCAGTAACCCAGACCCCTAACAATCCTCGCCGACGAGCTCTACCGTGGATGCTAATCCGCCTCCGGTGACGCGGGCGGCGGGGCACCACCCGCAGCCATCTGGCTCCGCCACTCGCCATCGATAGGCCGAGCGCGGACCGGTCGCGCGCTAGCGTGGGCGGAACGTTTTCGATACACAAAGTACTCTCCTGCTGTTTTCATCTTCTAGAGATATTCCAGCAGCGTATATGCGTTAATGGAAGTCGCTTTCTTTCTACAGTCAGGCTTGATGATTGGTCGTGCATGATTGTCTCATCCCACCAAGCGGCAACTGAAGCATGTCCTGCAACATCAATCTGAATTCTTGTCGATGAGACCGGCGGCTTGCTAAGGTTGCGTTTGGATTCTAGGGACTAAAGTAAATTGACTAAAATGTAGTGACTAAATTTTAGCCACCTATGTTTGGTTCTTTGGACTAAAAAGTAACTACAGTAGCAGAGTATGTTCCAAAAAGACGAAAATGCCCTCAAGATGCATCTCTTTGCCGGTCCATGGTGCTTGCGGACAATGGGGGGCCGGCGAGGTGTCAAGCTGCCACCAGGTGGAGGGAGTTGGCGGCGCGTGAGGAGGCCCGAGCGTGCTTGCAGGCAAACGTGGGAGGGCCGCCAGGCCACTGACGAGCGGCGGTGCGGCGAGTGACTGGAGGCGGCGCGGTGGCTAGTGGCGATGGGGAACTGCGGCGGTGGCTGCGCGCGGCAGGGAACTCGGCGGCGGTGGCTGTGCGCGGCGGGGAACTCGGCGGACATGGATTGGCGACGGCGCGCGGGAGGCACTGGGACCGCAACGGCGGAGGATTTCGGGGCCGTGGCGGCTGCGCGCGGCAGCGAACCGGGCAGGGGTCCTTGGTCGGCGGCGGCTGCGCGCGGGACCGTCGGGTAGCGGCTGCACGCGGGGGTCGTCGGGCGGCGGCTGCGCGCGGGGCCGTCGGCACCGGTCGTTGGTGGCGGCGCACGGGAGGAGGGAGGCGGATGCGGGACCGAGAGCGAGCTGGTCGCGAAGAGGAGGGGAGGGGCATGCGGGGAAACTTTTCATTTTAGTCCCTTTTAGCTCCCCTTGGCTGCCTAAACCGACTAAACATATTTTAGTCACTTTTAGTCACTTCGTTTGGTTGTTTAGTTAGCAAACTGACTAAATTTTAGTCAGTTTCTTTTAGTCTCCCGGATCCAAACGGACCCTAAGTGTTCCAACTTCCAATACCTCTTACAAAGACACATGCAGCCCGAGCTCACAGGTGATGAACCGCACTTTCTTGTGCTTCATCCACGAATGCATGGGCCACATGAAGGCCCTGTGCGGCCAATTATTTGTTGCAAGATTATCAGCAGCTTATGTTGCATCAGGAGCCAAGCAAAATCAATCAGATTGTCTATTTCCGTGTTCCATACATCGGTTGGCCACTTTGAGAATGGCCATCTGGCACGGCGGTAAGACCTCACAGGCTCCCTGCACCTCTTGCTGCGGTTGTGATAAACTAACTCAGGTCAGGTGATATAGTGTGTGTTTCCTATATGTTGATATTGAGGAGTTTTTTTCGATGGTTAATGCTGAATTATCCCATTAGTTCATCTATGTTTCAGGCCCATGCCCTACAAGAGAAGAGAGAAGCCGGCTTGCCCTCCAATGAGAAGTAGTACTCTGCTACCTCGCTCGATTGTCCACCGGACCTTACTTTTTGGGTGAATGTTGATCTACGCGGCCTTGTTGTGCCTTGATTAGCTAGAGTACAGAGATTAGGCCACACGTACCTAATTATATGGCCGATTCCTTCTGTTCTGAATCTTCTTTTTTCTGGTGATTCGCTAAAAAAAAACGTTGGCTGGTCCCAAAGTACATTAGCCAAATTCTCTGCATCCGCCGCGTCCTTTTTCTGAGCCAGCACCGAAAATTTCGGGAACGCATTACGCATATACGGGCCAACCTAAGGGACCATATAGTTATGTTATGCACTGTATGGACTGGAAAACGAGATATTCAACAATGCGGCTACTGCGATAAAAGTCGCTGGCAAGTGGAGCCATAATCATGCTGGCAAAGAAATTTATGCATGTCCATCTCCACCACCTTTTATTCTTCTTCTCTTTTTTTTTCCGGCGGCTTGATTTCACAAGGTGAAGAAGGTACCTTCGTGAATGATTGTTCGAATGATAGAGATCACTCCTGTTCATTAACAGTCCCACCCAAACTAACAGTGACCCAGGAATGTTATGGAGCGTGGATGAATGTCGCAATGGATAACAAGTTCACATAAACATAACAATTTCTATAAGCATAGATGAAACTAAAACGAAATATATGGCCATGCACATATAGGACAAAGAGATGCATCTATTTTGAATAAATTTCAGTGTCACATGTTGCCAAAACAAGTTAAGTATTACTCATGTTCGTTTAACATGTTCGTTTTAACGTGGTGAACATACACGTATCTTGAGGGTCACCGGGCATATTAGACAGAAGAGAGTTGTTCATATATAAAAGGTTATAGGTTATATTTCAAATTTCTTTAGTGACAAAAACATGTAACTTTAGTGGCAAAAGTTATAACCTATAACCTTTTATTATATTTGAACAAATATATATTTTGAATAAGATGAAATATCAAATGTAAGAAAAAAGTCAATGGTAACAATAATTTTAAAATAGAAGGAGTATTTCAAAAGACAACAACAGAACCTAAATTCCATGACTAGAGCTTCACCCTTTGCCCTTTCCTCTCTACCATACCACCAGTCCACCACGCGAGAAAGTGAAACCAAATTAGCAAGGGGACGCAAGAGCTGCTGGCGCCACAAGGTCACGTCTGCATGGCGACATCCAAACGCACGCGGCCACGCGTCGTCGGTCAAGGTCGGCTTGTATCTTTCTTCGTCGCTTTCTTTCCTTTTCCCCTCACCTTGTCCGAAAGTTACTCCCTGCACGAAACACCGAACCCTAAAAGATGCCCATCCATGCAAAATATATTTATACGTACCTACTGTGATTCTTTTCCAAAAGTGAGTTTCTATAAGCATTAGGCCGGTCATTTGCCGGCTACATTTTAATTTGCAGATAATGGGACAAGCAGTTCTCTAATCTAAAAACGACAGGAAATACCGAACAACTTTTCATTCGGTGCGTTATTTGTTTAACCCGGTTAAGTTCACTGGCAGTGCTAGCTCGATCTTCCATCTCATCGTGGCTTTTGATTGAGCCAGCATGCATCGATCCGATGGAGTGAGTGCTTATCTTTCCACTGAGCCTAATCTGGTGATTTAGTTCCTTTTCTGAAAAAAAAACTTAGCTAAAAGGCTCCCATTCACCTAAAGGTATCTCGTTGCAAGTAATTTTTTTATTACCTGCTACAAATAACTGGACCAAAAGTCTTTTTATGTGAAATCGTTTCGTTTCCTTGGTCTACAAATAAAATCAACTTTAGCTTCAACTAGAAGTATGTTAGGGTACATTTGAGAGTCCCTTTCATGGCCATGAAAAACAACACAAGTAATTAATTGTTAAGATGAAGCAGGTGTTGGTGGTTTTGTTAGGTCCGTTCAGTTTTTTTCTTTGACGTGTTGAGGATAAAGACTAGGAACTAGCTAGTACTATCCAATCTGAGTCCTAATCATCCCAAGGCACTTATAGAAGAATATACTAAATTCCACAAGTTGGTCAAGGCTCTTTATAGCTTTGGCTATCGAGAATCCAACCAAATCCATAGATATGCCCACGTTTTAATTTTTCATTTGTTTTTTAGTCTTCTTCACATCAATTGTTTACCGCAAGTTTTGGATCATATTGCAAACATATGATGCAAATTGAAAATAATAGCCTTTTTTATTCGATTCACATTTAAATTTTAGCAACTGACATGTTTAATATGATCTATCTTTTTAAAATTACGCGTTAAATATATGAGATGGAACAATTTCAATAGATTGAGATTGGACTATATACCAATACAATGTGTATAGCTATTGTCTAGTCCAAATGTATGGGTATATTGTTTTGGGGGTACTGGATGGTCTCTAGTCCTTCTCTTGGTTCATACGATGAGTTTCTTTAAACTTGTCACTAGTTTCCTGAAGATTCACGGGCGACAACAAAATATCTTGTTCTTGGCGGCGAATGCTTATCCATGTGATGATCATCTTATAGTTATGATTAGTTATTCTAATTTAAAAGTTATTATTATTTTTCTTGATCTAGGACGAGATGTTTTGGAAGATTCAGAACACATCAGCAGCAGAGAAAGGACAAATTTACAGTTCAAGGGTTATCGTTCTCAATTACAACCAAAAACAACACGTCAGCCCTGCTTTTGATCAACAACTAGAAAAGCTGATCTACAAGTAACTACAGTACTAAGGAACTAGACGCCGATCCACAGCTGTAGACTAGCTCATGCCAACACCGAGGCTAGCTGTACCAATCCCAGCATAACATGACAAAACTTTTATAGTTGGATGGATAGTCCTTTATTAAACATAATAATGTTGCTGTCGTACAAAATATATTGTAATAATGAATAAAAGACTCATCGAAACAAGAATCTGTGTCGTCAAAACTGAGATGAATGATGCTCGATTATTCCACCGATGAAAAATCCAGCAACTAAAATCCAAAAACTTAGGATTACATACACAAACAATGCATGATTACAATTAGAGAGATAGTCTACATTGTATCTGGGTCCACATAATACAAGTACTTATTAGTATGATCATTGTCATTTGACTATACTAATCATCTATCACGAAATGGTCACTTCATAGTGATAAATTTTATATCGAGAAAGCTTGTTAGTAAAGAAGAGTGTACAACATCTAATATTGTGCAATATATCCACATAGAATAATTACCAGTATCATCCAAGCAGCTCTCACCCTTTTATATACTTCCTTCATTCCTAAATTGTTGTCATCATTGACTTTTTTCGTTGTGTTTAACCATTCATATTATTCAAAATATTTGTTTAAATATAAAAAATATCGGTTATATTTCAAGTTTTTTATTGATAAAACACATACTAACAAAAAAATATGATATATTTTATTTTTTTAATAAGACGAATGATCAAACGTAAACACAGTCTTCTTAACCCATGCAAATTGTAGTATTTCTTGGCATGTGTCGATTTTATCTTGTAGTTAAACCATTGATCTTTTTCTAGTTAATCACGGGGCTCTTATTCAATAGAAAGGCCGAAAAGCAAAAATAAATAAAAATCTTGAGGCAAAATAGACATGAGGCATGACAAAATCTTTACATAATAATAAAAAAAATCAGAACTTTGACAAGGAGTGCAAATTACTCGAGCTCGTTGAGAAAATGTAACATATTTTTTTGTGAATCATGCCAATGAGAAAAAGGGGGAAATCAAGAAAATGACATAGATAAAAGTATGATTCATGGGATAAAAAAAATCAGAACTTTTGACAAGGAGTAAAAAGTACTCGAGCTCGTTGAGAAAATGTAACATATTTGTTTTGATTCCAGCCACCTAATTTGTTGAGTATATGACATAATAGTATTTGTAAGAAAACCAGAAGAACTAATTATATCGAGCAAGATGTGTGGTTGCTGGCTTCATTCCCATTATGTGACAGCTATAAATTTTAGAGCCCAGAAAACAAACACACCCTAAAATATAATACATAATGATGAGTATACAGTCACCTTTCTTATCATATACAGTAAAACGCTGTCAAGTCCAGATTTCGCAGATACAGTTTCAGGAACCTTTGATGGAACGTGTGATGTTGCTTTCAGAAACACTATTTCGGATGATGTTTTTCAGTATTATTTTTATCCTGCTGGTGTCCAAACGTGTAACCATTTTTTTGGCATTTTCCCTTCCCCACAGAGCGTTGGAGAGAAAACCGATTACCTGAGGTCGTGTTGGTACTTGGTACGATTTATAGAGCACGGGATAGGTTTGTCATCGTTTGTGTGGAGCCAGAATTATGTATGGATCGTTTTACATGGCAGACAGGGTTGCCTTTGTCGGCATGTGATGGATTGGCTGAAGAAACGAGAAAAATGCACATGACATGGGGCCCTGTTGTATCTGGATTTTCGGCATAAAATTGCCATAAGGAATCATCTATTATGAAGTATTTTCGTGATTGAGTACTTTTGAATTTGACCAGTCTTGTTGATTGAATAGGATTATTCCTATGATGGACAGACACTGAGCTCAACAAACTCATGTGTGCAAACACCAAAGTGGGATCGACCGCATTTTTTATTATCACTATTATTACCAAAAAAAGGGGGAAAGCAAGGATCAACAACCCAATTCTAAAGTGGCCTATATTTATACGGGCAACAACAACTTTAGCATCAAGAAAGTTACACCCGCTCTAATCACATAATTTGGAAAACATAATAATCGTGGTGAATCTATACTTAGTCTTAAAAAATCCATATTTAGTACGAGAAAACTGACTCCCTAATCCTTATCTACTGCTGATTGACCAGGCTGGCAAACCAAACACTCAAAACCATGGGCTTCCCCTGTACCACCGCCAAATACACAACATGGTGCAAATTAACCTCCAGCTGAGTTTGTCTAAATTTGGACAATTAGTTCACCCTTAGTAGTTTTTTTCTCTGAGAAGAAAAGAAAAGGTTAGTGTGAGTTCTCTTTCGGAAGTAATAGTGCATAGGAGTACGTACTTCGAAGATATTATAAGTTGCTCACGTAAGATAATGGAATTCAGATCCTCTGAATTAGAGACTACCGTGTATATACTGTATAGATTGAATTAGCTCTATCTTTGATCATCATGGCAGGAATGAGCGAACCAGATCTCTCCCAACAGAAACTGCAAAAGAGTATAACTTGATGCTACAATATATTGAGTTAGTATTTACGCTAGTTTGCTAATCCATTCGTGTCGTTCTCGCTTTTCCGAGGAGTCAGCTACATTTAACTTTTACTAAATATTTACAAAAATATTAATGTTTATAATATATAATTAGTATTATCATATAGATCATCAAATATTTTTCATAATAAACTTATTTAGAGATATAAATGGTACTAATATTTTATATAAATTTAGTTAAAGTTAAGAAAATTTGACTGTCACAAATACCATATTGGTACATATTTTAGGATGGATGGAGTACAATATAACATCATAAACGTGTTCGCCTTCTCTTGCTTTATCGCACTGTCGTTTGCATTGATTGAATAATAAATGTAGATGATATGCATATAAGGTCATTCTCATTGCAAAGTTTCATTATGTGGTTTTCAAGAATACCATGTCATCCCGTAATATTTAAATAGATACATAAAAATAGCGCTCTCGATTTTAATTTTCATTTCACGGTTTCATATGCTTGTGCATCACTTAAATGTCTCTTCCAAGTGACCAATAGGAATTGATTATTGTGTAGAGATGAAACTCAAACCCTCTCGATAGAATTTTATTTTGGTTTAAAAATTTAGGTAATCGTGTATATCAAGTTTCATCCATATAAAATCCAATCCTTTTCTTTTGGCGTAATAGTCAACTTCGTCCATGAACTATCGTCCAAAACTCAATTTCATCACTCAACTTTCAAAAGATCCTATTTAGTCCCTAAACTTTGATTGGCAGGTTCAATCTCATCTCTTGTCCTACGTAGATGTCCATGTGGCATGCCACGTTAACTCCACGTCGACTTTGAGTTGAATTCCAAATTTCAAACTGATTTTTCCTCTCAAATCATAACTTTGTTTTTTAAATCCATTTGAACCATTGTGCTACAATTAATTTAATGAAAAAGATCTGACTTGGATATATATTTATGTGCCTTTTCATTTTTTAATTCAATAATTTGAATTATTATATCAAAACAATGTTTGAACAAATTTTATAATTGTAACTTATTTTATAGGCACAACCCCTCGCATTTTATTAAAATGTTGAAGTGGTATATAAAATGTTAAAGTAACAAATACATCCAAGTATTACATTAAAACAAATACAATGGTTCAAACAGATTTTAAAAGAGTTACAATCGAGGGAAAATCTCATTTGAAATTTGAAATTCAACTCAAAGCTGATGTGGCATGCCACGTGGCCATCCACATAGGACGGGGGATGAGATTGAACCCGCCAACCAAAGTTCAGAGACTAAATTGGACCTTTTTAAAGTTGAAGGATGAAATTGGACTTTAGATGATAGTTCAGGGACGAAGTTGACTATTACACCTTTTCTTTTCTATTAAATTTTATGTCACATCGTCATTTTTGTCTACGTGACATACTATTTAATGCAAATAAAACTTACATTAAAAATGACATTGAGGATCCTTGGTATTATTGTTATTGAATTGAAAATGGATAGATCTGATTAATTTTGTGATATTATCTAGCATTGCTCCAATCCATATTTGATCTGGCTAATCGGTTGGAGTCAAACTAATATAGTTTAGGGATAGACAATAATTTGTTCGGCTTCAATAAATAAAATAATATAAGATAGAAAAAATTAAACTTTTATAGGATCAAAATACCTACCAAATATGACTTTAGTGAAATTGTCTCGTATTTAAAAAATAAACTGTCCCAAACTAAATCTTCAGGATCTACACGTTTTTGTCACGCCATATGGCATGACAAGGAATCACATCATATGTAACGGCATGATTGTGTCCATATCAACGTCGACCGTCACGTTGGAACCGAGCGTAGATCGAGGTTCAACCCAACCACGCCAATCTGTATGACATGATTCATCTGTCCTCGATTCTCGTCTGCGTCGGCGTGAAAAGTACTTAAGCAATGTTATGTGGCGTGATAAAAATGTCTAGATCCTGAAAATTTAATTTGAAACAGTTCATTTTATAAATTTAGATAAAAAATAATTATTTTAACCCCCACATCCACCCCCCCTCCCAGGCACAAACCACGTTCTAAGCTTAGAGCTCACCAAAAGACCCGAAAAAATCCCTAATTGTAAAGGTCCGATGGTGTGAACATGGACTTGAATCTTTCATAATTTCAATTGATTGAATTTTTTATAAGTAAATGTTGTGAGTTTCATGGCAATTACAGACTTTATACAATGATACGGTGTACTAACTTGATGTATACCTAAGTTCCAGGGTGCGCTTGGATGGTGGAATCACTTCAAATTCTAAAATGAATCAGTTCCAAACGGTCAAAATGCAAAATATCTCTTGCTTGAATCACTCGAACTAGGAATGTGAATTATAAATAGGCGTTTTCAAGTGATTCTAAATTATTTTGGATGAAATTTGTCTGTAGGGCATCGCGACTTTGTAAAATTAGCTAAGGAACACTGAACAAAGTCATCTTACATGGTGGACACCGTTAAAATGTGATAATTAGCTGTTAGACACTATAACATAGGAATAGAGTTTTTCTAAATTTTTTATCTCGATGCAAATGGTATATGGCAATTTGAAATTTGCTTGTATTGTTGCATTCTTTAACTAATGTGTTTTTTTCCATATTTTTTTGACAGTTTACATAGCTTAATCTGAAAAATAAATTTTCTCACGGTATTCAAGGCCTTAAACAAAAATTTGACATTGCTTATAGAGAAGAAAAAAGGGACATTTCCATACTCTCTATGATCGTTAAGCCACGAGCTCGCTCCTCCCCGGCCAAAATACTTCCAACGGGCCCTGCGTCGAAAACGTTGTCTTCCTGCCGTGGCCAGCGACAAGCGGTGCGCGCGGCACGTGCCGAGCCCCCGCTCCAGGGACGACACGTCGGCTATCGCACGTGCGCGGGAGGACGGCGCGGGGGCGGCGGGCCCCAGAGCGATCTCATCCGACGCGGATATTTCCACGCGCCCTCGACGGATCCTCTGCGGGGGCGCCCCTCGCGCCGAGGCCTCCTCAGCCGTCGGACGCGATCGGACGGCGGTGGAAGCGCGGCAAGTGGATAGAGTCCAGGCCGGCGTGGTCCCGCTTCGCCTTCGCAGATAAGATCGTGGGAACTCACGCTTCCAGCTAGCGCTGTACTGTGCGAGGTGATGTTTTGCGAGCAGCCCCTGTACCTTCTCACTAATTGCCCCCAGACTCGTTGCCTGCAGGCCCGAGACTTTTTAAGGGTGCGATTCACGGTTAATCTAGCGGCAGATAGGATCAACGGATAAGCTTAGAAGTTGCAGACGAAACGTACGCACACGAGCACGTCATTATCGGGACCCATTTTTTTTTTCGAGCTGGATTGCATAATATCTCGGCCAATGCTTGCCGAGAAAAAAGGCGTCGGGTCCTTCCAAAGTCAAAAAGATGTGGGGGTAGGAGTCTGAAACGGATGCACTGCACGAGCCCGACCAAGGAGAGTTCATGTTTTGCAAGGAACTCGCCGAACAAGGTACGATGGAATCTCTTCATCTAAAATTCTCCTCCGAAGTTTAGCGTACGAGCTTCTCGTCGCGATACATACATCCTCCGAATATTATCTGAAACATTAAGATGGATGGAGGAACAAGTTTGCCGCCCGTTACGACTAATAATAATGTGAAGATGGATAATATTCGTCCCACTCCCGGATCATGCCATAATCCGGCATTTGCATACTTTAATCGTGATCTCATGAGATCGAAAGAGCTGTAAGTTCAGGGATCTATCTGCAAAAGAACCGGCGATTATTTTAGCTCGACCCGCCGTCCGTGGCGTTGCGATTGCGAGCTCGGTAGCTCACGCTGCTGCCCAGCTCTCTGCAGCTCACTCTGCTCAGCTGAAGGAAGAAAAAATAAATAAAGAAGAAGAAGAAGCTCATCTCTATCTTTCTCTCTCTCTCCTACTTAAACTAAACAGATCGGCATCCGGGGAAGGCAGCTCTTGGCGTTCTCAAGAGCCAGCCACTCCCCGCACGCGACCCAAAGCCAAGAATCGCTTCCTTCCCATTCCCATCCCACCCAGCCCAGTCGCGAGCCGTGTTCCCTCGCTGTCGGCAATCCTGCGTTTCTCGAATCCTCATCCGCGGAAAGGGATTTGCTCCGGCCTGTCCGTGTCCGATCCTTTTCTACTCCACGGCTGGCGCGGTGTGTGTGACTCGGAAGGGGAGAGGAGGAGGAGGCAAATGCTGCTGGTCCAAGAGCCGGTCGTCGTCGGCGAGCGCGCGGGGTGCCCTTGTCTCGTGGCGAGTTGTCGAGATAGTGCCCGTCCGAGCTGGAGCACCTGAGATGTCGCTGCTGCTGCTCGGTCGTCGCTGCGTGGATTGATTTTGGCCGAAAGCTCTTGTTCTGATTTTTTTTCCTACAAAGGGAGGGCCTTTTGGGTTTTGATTAGTTTCTTCGTGCGGTGATTCGATTCCTTGCCTTGCTAAATCTTTGCCGCCGAGATTTCTGTCCGCCGCCTCAGACTGGCAGATCCTTTTCCTTGCTGCCCGGACATTCCTGCTCTGCCCTCCTTCCCGGCCCTGCAAATTGTTCCGAGTCGCCGGAGGTTTTGGTGGGGATTTGTGTACGGGGGCTGGTGAAGGTCAAATCTTGGAGGAAGCCGGTTTGATTCGGAGTTCGGCATGGTGTCGAGATCCTACTCCAACCTCCTGGAGCTCGCCTCCGGCGGCGCCGGTGGCGAGCCGCTGCCGTCGCTCGGGCGCCGCCGGATACCGCGCGTGGTGACGGCGTCCGGCATTGTGCCCGACCTCGACTGCTCCGACGACGACGCCGCCTCGGCGGCCTCCGACCACTCCTCCCACGCGCCGCGGGAGCGCGCCATCCTCGTCGCCAACCAGCTCCCCATCCGCGCCTCCCGCCGCGCCGGCGGGTGGGAGTTCTCGTGGGACGAGGACAGCCTCCTGCTGCAGGTCAAGGACAGCCTCCGCGCGCACCACGGCCGCGCGGACATGGAGTTCGTCTACGTCGGCGGCCTGCGCGACGAGGTCCCGCCGGCCGAGCACGACGAGGTCGCGCAACAGCTCCTCGAGGGCTTCCGCTGCGTCCCCACCTTCCTGCCACCGGACCTCCGCTCCCGCTTCTACCACGGCTTCTGCAAGCAGCAGCTCTGGCCACTGTTCCATTACATGCTGCCACTGTCGCCGGAGCTCGGGGGACGCTTCGACCGCATCCTCTGGCAGGCCTACGTGTCCGTCAACAAGATCTTCGCGGACAAGATCCTGGAGGTGATCAGCCCCGATGAAGACTTTGTTTGGGTGCACGATTACCATCTGATGGTGCTGCCAACCTTCCTGCGCAAGCGGTTCAACCGGGTGAAGCTCGGGTTCTTCCTCCACAGCCCGTTCCCATCTTCAGAGATTTACAAGACGCTGCCTGTGCGCGAGGAGCTGCTCCGATCCCTGCTGAATGCCGATCTGATTGGGTTCCACACCTTTGACTATGCCAGGCACTTCTTATCGTGCTGTAGCAGGATGCTCGGTTTGAAGTATGAGTCGCAGAGAGGCTACATTGCACTGGAGTATTATGGACGAACAGTTACTATCAAGATACTGCCGGTGGGAGTTCACTTGGAGCAGTTGCAGTCGGTCCTCAACCTTCCTGAGACTGGAGTCAAGGTTGCCGAGCTTCTCAAGCAGTTCTGTCATCGCAACCGGTTGCTGTTGCTTGGAGTTGATGATATGGACATCTTTAAAGGCATCAGCCTGAAGCTTCTGGCATTTGAGCAGCTCTTGATGCAGCATCCAGAGTGGCGAGGAAGGGTGGTGCTAGTACAGATTGCTAATCCGGCTAGAGGGCGTGGCAAGGATGTGAAGGAGGTACAGGAGGAGAGTGATGCGATGGTGAGGCGTATCAATAGCGCATTTGGGCAGCAAGATTACCAGCCAGTTATATTGATCGACAGACCACTTCAGTTCTATGAGAGAATGGCTTACTATGTTGTTGCTGAGTGCTGTTTGGTTACTGCAGTGAGAGATGGTATGAACCTTATCCCGTACGAGTACATAATTGCTAGACAAGGTAACGAGAAGATAGACAGAATCCTTGGTCTCGACCCATCATCTAGAAAGAAGAGCATGCTTGTTGTGTCTGAGTTCATTGGCTGCTCCCCATCCCTAAGCGGCGCTATTCGGGTGAACCCGTGGAACATTGATGCAGTGGCTGATGCGATGGACTCTGCACTGGAGATGCCTGAAGGGGAGAAGGTGTTGCGACATGAGAAGCACCAGAGATATGTGAGCACGCATGATGTCGGGTACTGGGCGAATAGCTTCTTGCAAGATCTTGAGAGGACCTGCCTTGAACATAACAGGAGGCGCTGCTGGGGCATAGGATTTGGGCTCAAGTTCAGGGTTGTGGCCCTTGATCCTAACTTCAAGAAGCTTGCAGTTGAGAACCTGGTCTCAGCCTACCGGAGGACTACCACACGCATCATTCTCCTGGATTATGATGGAACATTGATGCCTCAGACATCGTTTGGTAAGGGTCCAAGCTCTAAGACGATAGATATGCTGAGCAGCCTTTGTCGTGACAAAAACAACATGGTCTTTCTTGTGAGCACAAAGACTCGGGCCACCCTAGATGAGTGGTTCTCACCATGCGAGAATGTGGGACTAGCTGCTGAACATGGCTACTTCCTCAGGTAATTCCAATAATGATTCCTGCAAACCATTAGAAATGTCTTAAATTCTGTTGTTGTATTGAGAATTTGACTTTGTACTACATGTTATCTTGTGAGTTTACTTAAAATGCCAATGTGGTAATGCTGCAGACTGAGAAGGGATGCTGAGTGGGAGACCTGCGTCCAAGTGGCAGAATGCAGCTGGAAGCAAATTGCCGAACCTGTGATGAAGACCTATACCGAGACCACGGATGGATCAACAATCGAAGACAAGGAGACTGCGATAGTTTGGAACTATGAGGATGCTGATCCTGATTTCGGTTCTTGCCAAGCAAAGGAGCTCCATGATCATCTCGAGAGTGTTCTTGCAAATGAGCCGGTTTCAGTGAAAGCTGGCATGAACCATGTAGAGGTGAAGCCGCAGGTAGGTTCCGCTGATGCTCACATTTGCTCCAGTTATTGTCTCTGCACAATTGTCGGTGTAACTAAACACAAATTGTGAACTTCCTTTGCAGGGTGTTAGCAAAGGCCTCGTCGCGAAGCGGCTCCTTTCGACATTTCAGGAGAGAGGCGACCTGCCAGACTTCATCCTCTGCATCGGTGACGACCACTCCGACGAGGACATGTTTGAGGTGATCACCACGGCGGTGAACGGCCCCTCCCTGAGCCCAGAGGCCGAGGTCTTTGCCTGCACCGTCGGGCGCAAGCCAAGCAAAGCCAAGTACTACCTGGACGATCCGGCGGACATCGTGCGGCTCATCCAGGGCCTCGCCAACGTCTCCGACCAGATGCATGGCGTTCCCCCTGCCACGGACACGGTGCCAAGTTGAATGAACCACGCTGATCTGCATTCCATTCCATTAGCTCTAGGCGGTCCTGCGAAACCTTTTGGTAAGGGATCATCGCTCGCTGCTCCCAGGTGTGTGTAAATGCTCTAGGAACAAATGAAAGCGTCCAAGTCAGCGTGCTTTTGGGTGTGTTACTTCGTCGAATTATCAGCCGATGTGTACATAAACTCTCTCATCAGATCATCAATCCCGTTGATTCCTCTCAGAATTCCTGTCACTGTTGTGGTGCGTCGCAATGTGCAACCTTGGGCGCCGCTGCTTTTGCTGTTCCGTTGTGCTTTGCCGCCGTCTCACGGCTATGTCTCTGGTGCGCGCCCCCTTTCCGCTGTTTGTTGTGATCAGGTAGTGGGGGCGCCAATAATTCTCCTTTTTTGCCAGAGGAGGAAGGATTAGGCGCTGCTACTGTCTCGTAGCCTCGCGGCTAATGATGGTCAGCAACAGTGGTGGAGCTGGTGGTTGCCCGCACTTTGCACACACTTGTAGGATTGCCTTATCCTGTCTATCTCTTTTACCAAATTGGGGGTAAAGGCTCCAGTCCAATCGTGCCGGCAGGATAAGGCTGCTTGTGCCTCGTTTAGCACAGGATAAATAGATTCTTCCCAAGTCTTGAGTAGACTATTTGTGCGCCTCGTTTTCCATTGGTTTTGTCTTTGTGATCCGCTCACTTCCACTCTGGAATGGGATAGGCTAACTGAGCCTAAAAGCCATCTTCAGGCAGAGGACTGGGCAGCTAGCTGAATGCTTCGGTTGAGCATTTAGGTTTCGCTAACTGCATGTTTGAGTCCCGCACGGCAGTGATTATCCTTATGGAGGATACGCTCCGCGACGTGTGATTTGTGAACCACACGGCTGCTCTCAGACAAGTCATGTTGCCGTGGTTTTGCCACTCTGGACAAGCCACGGATGTGCTGCCTCGTCCAGTCATCTTGTCCACCGTTCGCACGGCCGTGGCACGGGCAGGCCGACCGTCTCAGTCCGCAACGGAACGGAGGCCGGCAGATGACGTGCGCGGTGACGTCAGCACGCACGCCATCCGCGCCCGGGGTCGTGTAGCCGACGTCGCGCTTCAGAATAATCGCCAGGATAAGGTCCGGCCGAGCAGGTCGCCGCGTGGGCCGGCGGCGTCGCGTCGCGGTTATCCATCCGTCCGGAGACGACGAGATCAATCAGCGGCTCGGTACTGGAGTGGGGGCATTAGTTTAGGCGCCACTTTGTCTCGGGAAGTACGGTGTCAGCGGGGACTGACCAATCTTTATCCGTTTATTATCATCAAGGGTGAGAGACGACGAGGGGGACGCGACAAGATGGCGCAGCTGCTTGCTCTGCTCGCTCGGTCAAAGCCAACTTGGGACATAAAAATGTACTTTACTACGCTAAACACCAATGAGCAATAGAAAAACAATGCGCAAGATAGATGCCACATGGACGGTGGGATCCACATGAATGAATACAATTGTTCAAAAGTAGGGTTTGGATATAGAGCTGGAAAATGACCAGGTCCCCGAATAGTATCTTCAGTAACTAATTTCCCACTTGGAATACATTAACAAAAGATCTGATAGAATCATAGAAAATAGTAACTTGGAGTACATGAGCACATCATTGTGCATGACTAGTTTGGATGCACGGCTGCAGAAATGGAGAAAGATTTCCAAAGGGTACCTTTGATGTATAAGTATGTTTTAATATATTGATATGCTGACGGAGCTATGGGCATATGAAAATACGCAATACAATTGAAGAAAATATTTACACATTTCATTTCCACATGCTTAACACCACGCCTCCATAGAGATATCACATCCTTAACTGCAAGAAATATAAGAGAGCAATCTTGTAACTATATCTAGTGCTATCAGATTTAGCTCGTCAACCTCCAAAGTTATTTGTCTGTCATTGTTCAAAAAAAGTGGATAACTGCATCTTCAGTGCCTACATCGAGTTGACTCATCACCTGACAAGTTAGGTAGTTGATCCTTTCTTTTCAGAACAGGCGGTGTTGCGTTCATAATTGGGGCCGGGGCTTTGGGACAATAATTGCCTACTAAAATACATCGCACCTCATTCAAACATGTTCTACAGGAAAACAGCCATGCCTTTCCTTCCCGCCATCACATCTCAATGGTGGCGATGGTTCCCCTTCCTTCGTAATGCTTGTATGATCCTTATCATTGAATTCCTAATAATCTAATTTTCAGGAAAGAAGCTATGTACCTAGTACAACTATATGCTGGCATATCTGAATAAAAAAAGCTTAAGCATCTAGTTTTATTCATTTCTTATGGAAACGAAACTTATTCCCTCCATTTGTTTTTGTGAGTGAGTCAAACCTAGTAATTTTGAGCAGCAATCTAACTGTAGGTTTTGTAATATACTTTCATATGCTTGTATTTTGCACTATAGTTCATTTTTTACCGAAGTCAATAGGGAAGGCCCCTACCTATATTTTTTATGTATAAGAAAAAGAGAACAAAAGTTTATGTACAGGAGTTACAAAGGAGCATCAAGCTCCAAAAGAAGACCCTATTCACAAAGCCTTCAATTAGAAGCTTAGATTAAAGATAAAAGAATCAACTAAGATTTTCAGCTGTAGTTTAGCCCTTAGGGTAACCAACTCCATTTCCCTCTTGAAGGAGATTTTCCATTGCTGTAAAGAGACCACTGCATTGTCAAATATGACTTTATTTCTCTGACACAAAATTGTCCAGCAAGGCAGCAACCTACTATTAAAACTTCTCTGAAAAGTTTTTAGTTAAAGGCTCTTCTTGCTTCAAGTAACATGCTATCTGGCGTTAGATTCAGATTCCAGTGAATGTTGAGAATGGTCCAACACTGTGTGCTGAATATGACTATGTTTCATATTATGAAGACATAATGAGCACCAAGTCAATAGAGCTGTAAAATTGGAAGGGATATGTGATACAAGGTACATCAAGTCAAACAGTATCATCTTTCTATATGTCACACATTCAAGAAGTTTATGCATCTGAGGTTACAAGTATATGGACACTTCCAGTTATGAATGTTAACTACACGAGTGAATCTCATTTTGTATCAACACGTATGACTAGCATATGCTGCACATGACAATACTCTGGTATCATTGTACAGTAAGAGAATAAAAGACAAAATTCGACGTGCCTCAGGAGCACTCAGTAGTTAGAAGGGCTCTGCGGTAGCTGACTCCACGTTCTGGGAGGAGTTGGAAAACCTGAACCAAACTGCACTTGTAGCAGACAAAGCTATGGTAGAACACAGTTGGTCCCCCGTTGCTATGGCATGAACAGACGAGACTCTGGGGTCTCTGAAAGAACTCCCCTGACTATGGTACAATACTAGATCTGTGCAAAGAGGAGCTCATTCCACATATCCGGTATACCAGGGAGACACCAATGCAAGCAATCATGAATACCTGTTGATGCTTTCGCTTTGAAAGTTGAGTTCGAGATATGCCCCTCATCCCTAACTTGTGAGATTGCAGTGATATCCAAAAGCTTAACCCGAGTTCCATTCACAGCACTTTCTGCAGGCAAATCACTTGAATGATCCTGCAATACCTCACTTCCATGAGACATGGGAATGGTATTACCGCAAGTTCCACCAGTGTTCCAGTCGCCATTTACAAAGTGTCTCGGTGACATTGTCCTAAGGAAAACTTTCATCTCAGGACGCTGCATGATTTGTGAATCCATCCATCTGGCAATACTGTGCAGTGTAAGATTTTTGCACGGTTGAGGTCTGCAAGTCTACTTTTGCCTACAGGTTTCCCATCAGCATACAATTCCCAATGATTTCCATTGAATTTCCCTCTGTTCCAGTGGTGACCTGTGTTAAGCACTAGGACATCAAAACTGTTAACATACTTCTTCAAGAATGTAACTGGCCGATCAAGATGCAATGCATAGCTGGTCACTGGACTTCCAGTGTTCAAAGGTTCCAGCTCAGACAGACTGGCAGACCAGTAGAAAAGAATAGTTGTGTTAGTGGCTGGAAATCGATAAGCCCATCCATCCGGTCTTAATGCTCCTGGGGCTTTCACAAGACCATATTTCCATCCAACATCTTCAACCTCTGGAGTATATTTACCACCTGTTGCTATACACATTATTGACTGAAATTGCTGTCTTCCAAGTGAATCACCAACAAAAGCAAGAGTTTTATGTTTCATCCTGTAAGCATCATAATATGTTAAGGAAAATCCAGCCTTGAAGAATTACATTAAAATGAGTGTAAACTACCTGTCCAGAAAGTTGGCCCCTGTGAACTCAGGCATCTCACAACCATGTGGTTGCCAACGAAAACCCTCATAGGAGAAATCCCCGCGTTTCATCATTCGACATGCCCACATTTTCGACAGCCATTGCTTGCACTCATTACCAGAATATAGTGGTCGTTTTTCATCTGCTACCCACTTCCCCTTTGCAAAGTTGCAATCTATGTAAGAAATGCAAAGAAAAAAATGAGGCAAATGAAAATAATCGCCAGATCACATATAAACTATGCTCATACAAAAACTGGCAATTTCGTGTTTGCAAAAATAACACGATTAATGGGAGCATTATAATTTCCAATGTTTGAGGTGAATAAACAAGAACCAAGTGACCGCTTTCCTCTTCATTCTTCCTCTAAGTTGCTTAAAACAATCTAGTTCTTTGGGCAAGAGTGAAATAACATCTTATTATGCAAAGGCAAGTAACCTTCAATCATTAATGCATAAAATGCAGACAGACAGGAATGCTTCTGGTGAACCAATCAGCATGAAGTGCTAGCGGGGAAAATGACAAAAAAAAATAAGGTACCAACTATCAAGTAACGTTTGATTACCTTACCTTTGTTCAGTTTGGTCCTACTTCTTTGGCTCCTTGAAGATGGACCTGAAGTCCCAAGCAGGGATGAGATATCATGTCCAAGATGTTCCTGCTCCTGCTTCAGTTGGAAACCTGATGCCAAAAGGGGAATCAACAAATCGTCGATACACAGAACTGACAGTATATTCTTCTGTAATAAAAGTAACAAACCACTTAAGTAGAATGCTATTTCAGATTACCTTGGGAAAAAACTTTTAGTTGCTCTGGTGTTGAGCTGAAGATAGTGAGAACTGGGGCTCCTTCCAGTAATAAAACAAGAATTGGTACAGCAAGGAGAACTAGGAGGCCAAAGCATAGCTTGTTGGCAAGGAGCCTATTAAGACAACCACCTTTCATCCCGGGAAGACAGCATAGGACCTATCTGAATCCTTCAACTTAATCTAACAATGCTGTAAATCGAAGTCCCTGAAGATGAGAAAAGTCAATCAACCTGCACAGTGAAGGTTTTGATTCAGAAAAGTTAAACACTGTTGGAGACGAAAACAGGAACACTATAATCAATTTAAAAGTAAACGACAAAACCAAAGAGTTTGTTTAATGTTCCAAAACAGATAGCAAATAGCGCCTGGTTGTCTGTACATCAGATACAAGAAAGAGCACGGGAACACCAAGGCGGCCAGCAAGCACTGAGCTTAAAATGTCAATCTCCTTTCCCCATCCCAGGCAATTGTAAACCACACCAACAGCTGGTGAATTAAAAACAGATAGCACGACCTTTGCACTGACCGATTCACAAAATGCATGTGACCAATGACGAGAATGAAAATTTCAAGAATCACTGTAACCGCAATTCTAATTGCAGGAGCTCAAATCCGGAGGAACAGGCCGAAGCCATTGCTCTTCAGATTTATTTTTTATTTTTATTTTTTGGATATAATTGCTCTTCAGAATTCAGGAACTCTATCTAGCAAATGAACATTATACACTTCAATGCTCAAGCACTAATATCAAACAACGAAAGGTAGTCTGTAAATGATACACATGAAAGAACACAAGAACATCACCTTTCCCAATTCTCAGAAGCGATAACTACACTACACCAACAAACAGTGTACTGAACAAAGATAACACGACCTTTGTCCTGACCAATTCACGAAGAATGTGTGAAGGGCGATGAAATTAACAATTCAAGGATCACTCCGATTCCCAAATCAGTCGCGAGACTCGGTTACTAAATCCACCACGATATTATGATTTACAGATGAAATTCGCGCAGGGACACGCGTGGCCAGTTCATCGGATCCGAACTAAGGTGCTCAGTCGAATCGCATTTAGCGTCGAACAAGGGGGCACGGGAGTGTACGATAGCCATGGACAAGGAGATCCATCGCTACCCTCGGAGGATCTCCACCTCCATGGGCAAGCAGCAGAGCCGAGCGTGCAAGTCGGAGGCCAGAGAGTTGGGCGGATGGGACTAACCTGTTCGTGGGGTGGCGCGCGGGGCGTAGGCGATGCCGGTGATCGCCGCCTGCCGGTGCGGGCGCAGATGGACAGGAGAGGCGGGACGCCGGCGAGCGCGAGGGAGAGAGCCGCTCAAAAGCGATGGAGGCGGGGCACGAGGACGAGGGGCAGCCGGGCAGGTGACACGGGGCCCACTTGCCATTGGCACGCGCGTCAGTTGTGTGATGTGAACGCCAGCGAAACGGGCCGATGCGATCAGCGAGTGTCGGCTCATATTCTACGTGTGCGGCTTTGGTTGGAGAGCCATTTTGGTACACGGTGTTCAGTAGTAGATTGCACGAGATCGTTGCTAGGGCATCCAGTCGAACCGAAACGTGAAAGGCACGTGGTGGGCGGTGGATTGGAGGATTGGCTAAGGAATGTTCTATCTTCAGCGGCTACCAAAATGTTCGTACAAGAGGATTTGACAAAAGGGTTTACGGATTATTACTCTTACTCCCCTGTCTCAGAATTATAATGATTTATTGACTTTCATACTACGTGATCACTTGTCATATTGAATTTTTTAAAAAAATAAGTAAATTATACTTAAAATGTATCTAGTGATAAAATAAATTATAGTAAATAAATAAAATTTATACATATTGTGAATAAAACTAATGGTCAAACGTTACATATAAAAGTCAACAACTTATATTTCTAGACGAAGTATATGAGACCAACAAGGTTTGGGTTGATTTGTGGGGACCAAGCTAATTTACATTCAGCTGATCGGGGTCAAGCTAATTTGCACTCAGCCTTTAACTTGGTAAGTTATGATTTTTTAATTTTAAGAAAAAATCATTCCTATAAATATTTATTTTGGATTCTTTTTATCATAATTTACATACATGGGTTATCAAGGTTTCGCCGTAATTTACACACATAATTTTTTATCGTAACTTATAGATATAACTTTATATCACAATTTATATCTTTATATTATAATGGGTTGCACCCATATGGACAACAAGTAAAAGCAGTTACATCGCAACTTTACAATGGTGGGGTCGAACGTATAGTAGAAGTTCTGGTTTGTCAAGAAGGCTCATCGATTGTTACGTTTATGTTAGCGGACTGAGAGAAAATAAAGAGGGTAAGATGAAAGTCTGTCAAACGAAAGGTACGTTTAGCAATGCTTATGCTTATATGTTAAAAATGTTTTATTCAACTTATATGTTTGGGGTGTGTTTGACACTACTTATATGAAAGTATGAAAGTGTTTATTGCTCAATAAGCATTTTTGGAGTGCGAAATAGCAATATAGTAAAACTGTTTATAGGTTATAAGCGTCTATAAACACTTTACAACTTTGTACTAGCATACTTCCTCCATTCCACAATGTAAGCATTTGAAGCATTTAAATATTTTTCCATAATGTAAGTATTTCTAGGGATAAGACAAAATCTGATGGGTTGGTGGGTGGGTAAGGAATTGATGAAGTAGTGTAAAATGAGGGGCATATATGACTTTTCTCGCCTTGACTATTTTTATCTCGAGATTTTAAGAATGCTTATATTATGGAATGGAGGTAGTAAGTACTTTGGGCAAGCCAACAAACATAGTTTATAGTGCTTAGTGACTATAAGTAGTCAACCCCATGAGTAGTTTTACTCCAAAATACTTATCAAGCAATAAGCACTTTCAGAACACTGACATAAACAGTGCTAAACACACCCTTATGAAGAAACATGGATGCAAATGAAGAGACAAGGGAAGCTAGGAACGTAGTGTAAGCTTGTGGATATTAAACTTTTTATTTGAAAAACCGTTATAAGAGAGTGCCAATTTCATTAATTAAAGAAGGTTGTGGATAGAAAATTTGAATCTGGTTACAAATATTTCCTAATGAATGTTTGTGATTTTTTTTCAAATAATGTAGAGACAAATTACATTCCGAAACATGTTAATTTTACCATGATAAATAGATATCTTGATGAAATTCATGAGGCATAATTGTCTAGAACGCATTGATAAATGGTGGTTTTGTCTCCAATATATTCACAATTGTGTTTTTAGCGGGGACACACTACGATTTAGGGGCTCCCAACTATGGCACAATATGAACACTTAAAAAATATTTTTAACATTTTCATCGCAAGACATAAACCACATTAGATTTTCAAAATTCACAGAAATATACATTGAGCCATTGTCTATCACTAAAAAATAGAGCTATATTTTTTCTACTAGTTGCATGGTCTGCTTGACAAATTAAGTACTAAAAAAAGAGCAAAATATACAAACAATAAAAAATCAAACTTTTTTTCATAATAGTGAATGCATCAATTAATATTTGTATGAAATTTCAAATTGTAAAGTGTTTTATGTAGTGAGATAAAAATGTTAAAAATGATTGTTAATGGTCATGTTGTAACACGTACAATAGCCCTAAAAGTGTAGTGTGTTCCAGATAGCACAGCTTCCCCATGGTTCAAGTGGATGTGGCATTCTTGTTGCAGAAGCAGAGCTAAAGTTTTTCTTCCGGCTGCTTCGAGAGACAGATTAAACACGAGAAACCTATTAAGAAGAAAGAACCAACAATTGGATAGCTACAATTGTGTGCTCTGTCAAAGTAACACTGAAGAAACAATTCTTCACCTATTCTTCCACTGCAATTTTAGCAGAAGATGCTGGCAATCACTCAATGTTTCTTGGAACACACAGCTCAACCCGGATGACATGCTTCCGACAGCAAGGCAGTGTTTTAACTCGAGGATTTTCAAAAAGATATTAATCGTTGGCTGCTGGACTATTTGGTGTCACCACAATGATATTATATTTGACAACAAAGCTTTGTCTTTTGCCTCTTGGAAGAATTCCTTTAAAATAGAGCTGCAACAGGTTGCTTTTAGAGCTAAACCTGCTATTAAACTGCTGATTGATGCCTTTATCTGTAATATGTAACTCAAGACTGTGATAGTTTAGGGTCTTCTTTGGGCCTACGGCCTCCTTCTTGTACATAAACTTTTCAAGTTAATACAAAAAAAATAGGTAGGGGACTCCCCTGCTGACTTTGGTAAAAAAAAAAAATGCAATTGTAAGTGTGTTGAAGATGAAGCCACTATTTCTGACAATTTTACCCAATCCATGATGAACTTGACTTCGACGATAATGATGTGGTTAATCAAAACATAAATTCGGTAGTCTGAAACTTTCTTTCTTTTTCATTAGTTGGAATGAAAAAAATTAATGAAATTATTATTCCGTAATAATTTTTCCTGTTGTGAAGCACGTCTTTTGAAATACTTTATTATACACCTTAATTACCAATACTAACCAAAGTATTCTTTTCCTTATATATAAGCTCTCCTATAAACATCTCCAATGTAACTCTCATATGGTGGTAACTGGTAAACCGTGCTTCATCACGTTCAGAAATCCTCATGAACCTCAGTAAACCTCATTTCGAGGCGCTGAATTATGGGTGCGAAACATTCAGCTATCAAATTTTACCTCCAACCGTTTTCATCTCTTTTCCTAGGGTACCGTCCCGGTGTACTACTACCTGGTCATGTTGCGAAGCGTTGGATAAACTTGCACGCAAACAAGTTCAACGGCTGCCAGTTTTCAGTTTACCAGCAGCAATGCACGCACAAAGTTTCGACATAATGACTCACTGCCACAACATAAAGCTGATGATGTTCTTTACCTTCTTCTGAAAATCCTTCTCGAAAGTCAGTAGTCTGACCTGGCACTTTATCAAGGCACACAACTTTTGGTTTTAACACACATGCATGGTTCAGTTGCAGAGTCCAAATCCTCTCGAGTCTGGACCTCAATGGAGGCCTGTGCTGCATATCTTGATCACCATGCCTGTTAACCAAAGATCAAATCTCTGCAGGTAAACACCATAAACCTTTGGGAATTAGTTGCAGGATATTCAGTAATAACTAGCAAGATCGGTTTGTCGCATTCATCGATCTTGGCCAATCATTGGTGGCGGGTTCCAGAAAAGTTTCGCCTGCATTATTATTTTGACCTTCCAGGAGGATTCCTGGCACTACATATGAGTTGTTGCAATGTTCTTAGTTTAGGAATACACTATGCAAAGCCACTTTGTCTGAGTGGCAAGTTTGCTTTTTTGATAGATTGTGCTTCTTTTGTTTCGGTATCGAACAACAGCTTTCATCGGAAAATGTCGCAGAAAACACGTGCTTACTGCAAATGAGGGTGAAATCTACTACACGCATATGCTAAGTTACTTGTAGATTATGTGCACTTACAAAAATTATACGATGTGTTTCAGTAGTTGGGTGCAGCTGAATAGCAGTACAGGGCTACAGGCCTTGAATCATCAAGTCCTATTTTCTCCTTGTTTGAAGATACGCAGATCGGTTTCTTTTCCTCAACCACCAACAAGTTCTCTGCATTATGTGACATATCAAGAAAGCTTTGCACCAGATTCCCATTTGCTAGTGAAGCATAAAGAAAACCATGAAAGTGGTAAAAGGTTTTCAATAAGTTCGTGCTCGAGGAATATGCTACAGAGATCCCTCCAAGTGCGAGCCTACAAAAAGCCTAATGCTCTCTCGCATATCCATTACGTCTTGAGGCAACACCACCATCCAGGGCAGCCTCACAAGGAAACCTTGGAGCCGATGGATTCATCTCCCATGGCATTCGTCGGCTGTTCTAAGATGCATCCTGTGGCCACCGCCATCTGGAGAAGCCGTGGGTAAAAATGGAGGTTTGTTGTGCCTGATGAGAGTCTACAGCGCATAGGGCAACCTAGCATCTTTGGCAATCTTGTATTGTACAGTATATATGTCTCCTTGAATTCATTATGAAAATTGGAGCTTCTCTCGAGTTTATCTGTTGTTGCCAGCTTCTATATTGGAAAGTCGTGATCGTTTCGAATACTTGTTATGTTACATCTTGCTAATTCTTTCTTATTATGAGTACCTTATTTCGAGCCAAGTGACTGCTCTGCTTCACAATTTTACTCTGATTAGAAGAGAAAAGTAGAGTAGATTTTGGACATTTCTCTTTATTACGTGTGCGAGAGTTGGATAATCTCTTACAAATTTTAATCTCTAAGGTTCAATCTCATGCCATGGATCGATCAGCACAAGTACGGATAAGGCTCACCAGTTGATTATTTCCATATTTTCATTCTGATTTTACCCAACTCGGACATCTTACAGATCTCCTGGAACATCGTAGAACAGTTATCGATTTATTTTAAAATTCCCGGGTGCAACACGTTCATCAGTCTGCCGCCGCCGCCAGAAATAAGTAGCGGTTGCTCTTTTCTCTCTACTTTTTTTTGGGGAATATATTGCGATTTCTCATTTATTCTTACATCAGAACTTTGGAATTCACAAACAAGCGAGCGCACGAGTTTATTCATATATCCAGCAACACCACCGAAACTGAATTGAACAGTGGACACTCTATACTACTCCGCCGCCGCGGGCCGCGGCCTGCTCGTCACTCGTCACTCATCCTGTTTCTGCTGGCTGGCGAACCACGCCTCCCAGTCCTTGCCGTCGGCGTGCTTGTACTCGACGTGCTGTAGGGTGCCGGGGTCGACGCAGGCCACCGTGATGGACACGCCGTCCGGGTTGGACCTCGAGATGTAGAAGGAGCTGATGCCGCACACCTTGCAGAAGGTGTGCTTGGCCGTGTGCGTGCCGAAGGTGTAGGTGGTGATGAACTCCTCGGCGCCCGGGTCCAGCCGGAACTTGTCCCTGGGCACGCCGAAGTGGTTGTTCCCGCGCATCGAGCAGTTGGAGCAATTGCAGATCCACGCCACCACGCTCGCCGGGGCCTCCACCCGCCACCGCACGCGCCGGCAGTGGCAGCCGCCGGTGTGCACCACATCGGATTCGGAGGCCATTGCGTGATCCCTGAGACCAGAGAGTTCTTGGCTGCTTCGTGCGCGCTTGGTCCTATGCGCTTTCGCTGAGCACTGATAATAATGCGCGCTGGTTCCTTCTCTTAATTAGCGCCGGGAGGAAGGTTTAGCACGGCTCGTCGAAGAGGGGAAGCGGCGCTCGGACGACGCGTGCCAATCTTTGCTGCCTTGAGTGGGATGTTAGACTAGAAGTTGAGCTGTGACGATGCCACGAGGACGAGCTGGCCTCGTGCCGGCAGCCGGGAGGCAGCAGTGCGACCAGTCCACCATCATCACGGGAAGTGAAGAATGGGCCGGGATCTGATGGAGGGGTTAGCTCGGCCTGTTTTCATTGGGCTGTAATGTTGGGTTTCATTCACTTGGTAAATTCGGGCAGGTTTGGTCCACGAGACAAAACTTACAAAGGGGCTGCCACACCGGCCCATAGTGATTTATTATATCTAGAATAGAGAAAGTATATAAGAAAAATCATTTCAACAATGAACAATTTAACATGGATCATTGTTGGATGTTACTAATTTTAAAGCAGATCCAACGAGGTATAGTTTCATATATTTTGATAATATGATTATATGCATAGTTATGAACCTAAACTAGTGAGCTAATACTTAGGACAAAGCTTAAGCAAAAAATCAGAGCTAACCACACTTATTGAGCATAACTCCTATGATCATGAATAATAGTAATTTACTATTCATTCAATGTTTTTTTTTGTTGGGGGAGGGGGGGGGGGGGGCATGTACCCCCTTTTGGAGAAGTTGGTGGTCAACATGAAAGAGTAAAGAACTATAGAATTTTGTAGCTACACAATCTAAATGTATATTTCATTAGCATTAAATAAGGTATCACATAAGCAAAAGAAATATATGACATAATAATTAAGATGAAACTGGACAAATGAGTTTTATAGGGATGAAAACTCAATTGAAACTCCCATTGAGAACATAGAGTTTCATCGTAACATGTTTTGATCAATCTCGATGCAATAAATATATAGAAACTTAATGTTATAACTTACCTATAAAATCGTGAGATGAAACTATGTATTGAGAGAGACCGTTTCATATCCAATAAAATCTTCATATCTCGATGTAACGCTCTTAGAAACTGAGAGATAAAATAATGCATTGAGACCGGCCTCAGTGCTCACCAACACGAGAAATTTTATTTCGTAAAGAAAAAAGATAGAGAAATTTTATTCATCAACTGAGACACGAACCGTGTCCACGTACTCCTCTCTACTCTGCTGCCGCGGCCTGAGAGAACCCGGCGATACCGCTTTGCGCGACCCAGTCCTCCCAGTTCCTCCCGTCGGCGCGCCTGTACTCGACGTGCTCCATGGTCCCCGGATCGATGCAGGCCACCGTGACGGCCACGCCGTCCGGGTTCGACCTCGGCGTGTAGAAGGAGGTGATGCCGCAGACCTTGCAGAAGGTGTGCTTGGCCGTGTGCGTTCCGAAGGTGTAGGTGGTGAGGAACTCATCGGCGCCCGGGTCCAGCCGGAACTTGGCCGCGGGGACGACGAAGTGGGTGTTGCCGCGCATGGAGCAGTCGGAGCAGTTGCAGATCCACGCCACCACGCTCGCCGGGGCCTCCACTTGCCACCGCACGCGCCGGCAGTGGCACCCGCCTCTGTGCACCACCTGGGAGCCCATAGCGCGTGACCTGTTTCAGTTTTTGACACCCTTGCTTGCTGCCGCGAGCGTAGCAATCGCTCAGTGCACCAGAGTTTCTTCTCTTAAACAACGGTGGTAAGGTTTGGCACGGCGGCTCGTGGAAGCGGCAGAAGCGTAGTAGAATTTCCCTGTTCGGGTGCGTGGCTAGAATCCGGGCTGCGCTGATGTCACGCGCAGCCCTCGTTCCAGGTCCCCCCAGTCAGCAGTGACGACTGATCACTGATGACGACCACAGCCAGCGGGGGACACGAGACAGGGAACAACTGGGGACGTCTCCTGGTGAGCTAGCGCCGAACGACGGATGGCATCCCGTTATTACGGATTCAAGGATTAAGCTGGCAGGCCTCCAAAATATCTCAGAGCTTGGAGAGATAAACTGGTAGTAAATGTTAGTTCTTCAATTTCTTATATTTGTTTTCATTCTTCGCCTCAATTCACACATCCTGGACGCACGACACACACAATTGAATGGCTAATGTTCAGTCGGCCACTGAGCAGTGAAAACCTGTAGTGTTCCTTGAGAAGGAAAGAAAAAGCATCTGGTTGTTCGTTTAATCCCAACATTGCTTTCACTACACAAGTTCACTGACACAAGAAGGGAAATCCACCCAACAAAGAGCTGACCTGACCTGGTCCTTCACGGAAACAGAAACTGAAGTGGACTGGCCACTACTCCGCCGCCGCTGGCTTGGAGAAATTGGAGATGTCGCTGCGCTGGAACATGTACTCCCAGTTCTTCCCGTCGAAGTGCCTGTACTCCACATGCGCGACTGTGCCGGGATCGACGCAGGCCACCGTGACGGCCACGCCGTCCGGGTTGGACCTGGGGATGTAGAAGGAGGTGATGCCGCAGGCCTTGCAGAAGGTGTGCTTGGCCGTGTGCGTGCCGAAGGTGTAGGTGGTGATGAACTCCTCGGCGCCCGGGTCCAGCCGGAACTTGGCCGCGGGGACGACGAAGTGGACGTTCCCGCGCATGGAGCAGTCGGAGCAGTTGCAGATCCATGCCACCAAACTCGCCGGAGCCTCCACCTGCCACCGCACGCGCCGGCAGTGGCAACCGCCGCTGTGGACGACGTCCGAGCTGCTGCCCATCCCGTGATTTGGGAGCGGAAGCTGTGAACTGGGTGCGGCGGTTCTAGTGTGTGAGCGTTGACGAGAGTGATGAGTGAACCGGCTGCTGGGTAAGAGGGCTATGGGCTGGAAGCCAAACAAGCTCAGCGGCCCATATACGAACTGTGGCAATCGGGCTGGGCTTCATTCGATCAGCCGCGGCCCATATACGAAATTGCGTAGGCGGCCGCACCGCCCCCAGCAGACCCGCCGCGCGGCGCTCAGTCGCCGCCACAGCCTCCCGTCCCCTCGCCGGCCGCCGCAAACCCGCGCGCTCGGGTCTCCTCTGCCGCGACCCTGCCGGCTTCCAGCTTCAGACCCGCACGTACTCTACTGGGAACCCAAATCCCTTACGCGACGGCGGCGAGTCATGGACATGGAGTGCCTCGTGCTAGGTACGAACGGCGGCGCCCTCCTCCTCCTCCTCCTCTTCCTGCGTGCCCGCGTCTCGATTGGGGCCTCACTGACGCTGCGCACGCGAGTGCAGGGGCGGGGCAGGAAGTCGGGAAGAGCTGCGTGGTGGTGACCATCGGCGGGAAGCGCATAATGTTCGACTGCGGCATGCACATGGCGCACAAGGACCACCGCCGATACCCGGACTTCTCGCGGGTGCTCGCCGCTACGGGGGCTCCGGATTACACCACCGCCATCTCATGCGTTGTCATCACGCACTTGTGCGTACGCCGGAAGACTCGCTTTTACTCCTATAATTTCTTTAGGTGGTCGCGCGATTGGTCGAGGTCTGAATCTTTCCGTTTTGCAGCCATCAGGATCATATCGGGGCGTTACCTTACTTCACCGAGGTCTGTGGGTACCACGGCCCCATCTACATGACGGTGAGCTCTGACTAACTTCTGAGTTGGTAACTGCTTTGGTTGGGTCAATATGTTTCAGATATATACGATGTAGTTTCTGTTTGGTGCATTCTGGCTTAGGCTGCTGAATTTTGGATTTTACTCCTTCCGAACTAGGTAGTGCCATTACTGCTTGCTATACTTGGTGATACTCTAGTCAGGTGCCAGGTCCATGTGCAAAATGTATTGGTTGGCTTAGGCAGCATGAGCTGGAGAGTCACAGAACATTGCCATTTGTTCTTGTGCTGTGTCAGTTAGGACTTGGTTGGTCTTTCCTGTTCTTATACGAAACATATGTATATCTTGATGGTTGATGTTGATCATCTCATAACTTCTCTTGTGGTTCCTCAAACAGTACCCAACAAAAGCTTTAGCTCCATTTATGCTGGAGGATAATCGGAAAGTAATGGTAGATCAGAGAGGGGAGGAAGAGCAATATACCTATGAAGATATTCTCAGTTGTATGAAGAAAGGTAGCTTTAATTTACTTTTGGATTGTACTATCAGTTTACTTCAAAAACTGACATGGGCACTGAAGTATGCAACACATTTTAATCATCTTTTGCTTGTAATTGTTGGCATTTCAGTCACATCGATTGACTTGAAGCAGACTATTCAAGTAGATGAAGAACTCATAATCCGTGCCTATTATGCTGGACATGTATCCTTCTTATACCCTTTTGGTCTGGTGTCTTTACATTCTTTGAAGAGAAGTGTTGATTTGGTTCTCTGTATTTTAATCTAGGTTCTAGGGGCTGCCATGATTTATGCTAAAGTCAGAGATGCTGCTATGGTCTACACTGGAGATTACAATATGACACCAGATAGACATCTTGGAGCAGCGCAAATTGATCGTCTGAAGTTGGATCTTTTGATAACAGAGTATTCTCTGATCTCTCCAGTTGTAAACATGTTTTCCTATTTGATTGTTGCCTTCACTTGGACTTTTATGCTATTGCTGTGAGTGTGCCGTGTTAGATACATTTCTTGCTTATTATGTCTTAGCATCACTTGGTGACTATGCTTTCTCTTTCACATACCAAATTTGTTGTGGGGACTAGCTCAACAACTAGTACCTGGATCCTTTTGTCAGCTAGTGTCACCTCAAAATCAATTGGGATATTTGTCCTGTAAACTGCCAGTATAGTTGTATATTGCTTCCGAGTTTGGTTTGAGATTTGTTTTTAAATACAGCATGATGATTCTGTGTTTATTTTTAGGATGTAACTTGTGGTGGCATCGTAATGTTTTACCACAATTTTATTAGAGTGAGTATCTTTTTCTTGATCTATATAATATGGAGTGTCAAAAATATGTTATCTTTCTACAGGTCCACATATGCTAAAACTATACGGGACTCGAGGCATGCCCGTGAGAGGGAGTTCTTAAAAGCGGTATGAAAACCCATATTTCTGCTGCCAATATGTTTGGTTTTTGTAGTATTTTCGTTTCATTTGTAATAGCAATGCTATTCCAGTGATGGTTGCCTTTGATGTGCTTAGTATTTTCTTCTAGCACAGTACCATTCAGAAAGCAAATTCACAAAATATTAAGTCCATTTTGGGACTGTCCAGAATGTAGCTCTTTTTTGAAATCCGGACATCTCAGTTTAGAGAACGATCTTTTACTGTATTAAATAGAGAATCCTATGATACTTGTACTGCTTAACTGGGTATCTGTTTTCTAGGTTCACAAATGTGTTTCTGGTGGAGGCAAAGTTCTGATTCCAACATTTGCTTTGGGAAGAGCTCAGGTGCCATATTCTCTCTCGATCAGACTCTCTGATACATATAAATGAAAACAATTCATATTTTTTTAAAAAAATTGAATCAGTAAGTCCCTTCAGAAAATACTGTCCATGGGGCCACACTTTTTGAAACATAAGTACTCTTTTGATCATACTCTCTGAGACATGAAAGAATGTCCTTCTGTTATGTATGCTAGGAGCTTTGTATATTACTGGATGATTATTGGGAGAGGATGAACTTGAAGGTTCCTATTTACTTGTCAGCTGGTATGTTCTTTTTGTGGAACTTTTTGACTCTTCTGTTAGTATTTTCCTGCTTTATCTGAGGTTATACTGCTCTAGGTTTAACCATTCAATCTAACATGTACTACAAGATGCTTATTGGATGGACTAGCCAAAAGATCAAGGATAGTTACACAGTGCATAATCCATTTGACTTTAAGCACGGTAAGTGGCTCAGTTCTTCAATGAGAACCTCAGTTCAGTTAAGTGCACAACATATCATATATTGTTGAGTGAAGAAAAATAAAATGTTCCATCGGCCAGTAAACAAAGCTATATTTTGTATTTATGCCCCTATTTTGTGACTAATCATATGATCGAGGCCAAAAAATGGAAATGTTCTGGCCATTAAAAATAATCTGCAACTCATATTTTGTGTTTTATGCACCTAATTTGTGACTGATGCAATACAAAATGGGTACTGTGTTCTGTTATGGTTCTGTTACTCATTTTGTTAATTATCAAAAGGTATCTTAGTTAATTTACTTTGATCAGAATATATGATATTTTGTTTCATGTTTAGTTCGATGTCTGAATGTCATTTGTAATTTACAGATATCTGAATGACGTTGAATGTTTTTCCATATTGCAGTTTGTCACTTTGAGCGGTCTTATATTAACAATCCTGGTCCCTGTGTACTTTTTGCAACGCCTGGTATGATTTTTGGTGGATTTTCTCTTGAGGTATTCAAGAAATGGGCACCATCAGAAAAGAATCTTGTTGCACTTCCAGGGTACCCTGTAACTCTGAATATTTCCTGTTATTTCCATGTTTATTGTTGTTCCAAATTGTAAACAACCTTTTGTTCCCTGAAAGTAATTTCTGGTGCTAACCTTCGATGCAGTTATTGTGCTGTTGGAAGCATTGGTCAGCGAATTCTGTCCAAAGACAAGGAAACCCATATTGATGTAAAATGTCAGGTCGTGTTTCACTTCACTCTATACTTTCCTTTCCAAAAACAATGTGTTTATAGACAATGCCAGGTCTTGTTAAAGGTGTCGAAGGAACATCTAAAACAAAAAAAGTACAAAGGGTTTCATATTCACTGGTTACTTATTGTATTCCCTAGAAAACTATAGAACTTGGGATTTCGTCTCGACACTTGTTTGATACTATTATTTTTTAACATTCCGTGTCATCTTTAAACATATTTAAATATATGTTAGAGATATTTAATGTGTTATTGTTGATTAGGCCTGATTTAGCTAGAAATGTGCTCAATCAGATGGTGAGACTTAGCAGCCTACATGGTGATTTGGCAGAAGGACAGAACGAATAGATAGGAATGAGTTTCGTTTACTTTCCTTCTTTTATCAACATGCCTTCTTATACAGAGGACTTCTAACCAAACTAGCTAACAAAGTGAGAAAATGAAGTTTCTAGCCTAACAACACTGTCTCATGGAACTGAACCTGTTGGCAAACAACTCACTTTGTGTTGTGCTGGCCTTTCTTAGAAGTCCCTATGAACTAAGTCTGTTTTTTTTCTCCTGCTTTCTGCATGAATGAAGTACTATTATTGGTAACTAAGTCATTCATTAATGTTCAACATAGTAAGTATGGAGAGGAAAGGCAATCCTATGATTGGACGTGTATGTGGTTCATTTACATGTTTTTGTTAGGAATTAAAGATATAGCTTAACCTTTCATAATCTGTTTACTTCTCACGTGCTATACCCTCACACTAAGCTGTTTTTCTTTTGAGCACCAGATCCATCAGCTAGCATTCAGTCCTCACACAGACGCCAAAGGGATAATGGATCTGATAGAATTCCTTTCACCTAAACATGTAATTCTTGTTCATGGTGAAAAGCCTAGTATGGCTTTCCTGAAGGAGAGAGTCGAGTCTGAGTTGGGGACGCCATGCTACTACCCAGCTAACCATGAAACTGTCTCCATTCCAACAACCAAGAATATCAAAATGAGCGCCACAGAAAGGTTCATCACAAGCTGTGCTGCAGAGCAAACGAAAGACAGTCTGCAAAAGGGCAGCCTGGTTTGTGGTAACAATATGTCAGAAGTCAATAGAAGTGAGAAATTAGCGGATGGCATTCTTCTTATGGATAAGAATAATAAGAAACCAAAAATTTTGTGTGAAGATGAGCTTCTTCAGACACTGGGCGTGGAGCGTCATTCTGTCCAGTTTGAACCAAGGTCCTCGACCAGAATTGGAGTGGCTGATGAACTGGAGGAGCTGCAGGCCGATGCAGACCATGTGAAACGTGAAGGAAAACAGATAAAATTGTAAATGTAAATTTAGACCATTATTCATCATGTTTTTTTCTAAAAACGACAAGCCTGTTGTACAAGTTTTTACTTCAGTATTCTGTAGGAACGAGGGTGCATATTATCCTGATAATTTCATTGTTGGATAAATTTGTGTCTTGTACTGGATGATGAGGTGATTGGTATTAAAATAATTCCGAGCAACGAAGTCTCAAGAGCGGTCCTAGTAAGCCAGCCTCAGCACAAGTCGTTTTTAGAGTACAGGTTAGAACGGCTCCAGGTTCTTTGCCGTGCAACATCGTATTTGAAATTTGAACGGATCCACGTAAAATGCGTCAGCGTTTCATTCTTCCTCCATTCTGAACACGTCTTACTCCGGTCATGTATGCATCCAGCTCAGAGAATTCTAAACTGTTTTTGCACTACCTTTATGCATAGAGTCAACAGTCTTCAGTCCACTCTTGAAATCTTGAACTTGGACCTTTACATTGATAAACGTGTTACTACAGTACATGCACGTATACTAACATATATCTCTACGCATGCATGCTTGCATATGCCACATTTGCATCAGCAGATGATCAGCGTATTCCGTCAAAAACGTTTTCTGAATCCGCGTAGTTCGCAGAAACTACCATCAGCTTGCTAATCTATCGTCGTCAATCGTCGTCTGGGTTCTCTCTGACCGATAGATGTGAGCTGCTTTTGCTACAAATAGACACCACCTCCTTCAGCTTTGGATGCACAACAACCATATAACCATCCACAAGCCACAAACCTCTCTCTGCATCTATCGAGCTAAGTAGCTGAAGTACGTCACGAACCAATCAAGATGAAGGGAGGACTGGGTCTTGCGCTGCTGCTCGTCGCGGTCATTTCGTTGCACGCAGACGCCGCGGTGCCGCGCCGTCTGCTAGAAGCTGGTCATGAAGCCACCCAACACCAACAGGAGTCGCCGCCGCCTCCGCTGTTGTCCTCCAGCCAGGCGTCGGCAGGGCCTTCTTGCGGCACGAACGACGTACACATTTCTTGCCCACCACCTCCCAACGCGCCTTAGTAAGCCAGCAGCCAGCAGTTACGCAAGCTAGATACATGCATGCCTGCAAATGGCATCATGCAACGATAATTGATTAGCTTCTAGTAAGTCCTCCAAATACTACTGCGTCATAGAACATACATAATTACGAACAGTTTGTAACTACAATATTGTTGGGAGTTTGTAACTACAGTGTTAAAGAATATAATTTGTTCATTTAAATTACCATCTTATTGATGGCTTTGCGTATGAGCTTTTTATTGTGAATCGTTGGTGTACTTTATATCTGTACACTAGTTTCGTGCACCTGCATCTATATTACACCTCATGTGATATTTGTGTGCCGATGATTGGGTGTTGAAATTTTTTTCTCGAAACGCAGGAGAGCTGCGCTTCATTATATTAAGGAAAAAAGCGGGACAAGAACCCGTACGGTCGCACATTAACACAACACACACTACACCCGAACACAACACATCCAACGCACACAACTCACCCAACATGAACACAGAACAACCCGACGCAACATGGGAACCGCCGAGAGCAGGAGATGTTTTAGATGGCGCCTTCAAGAAGGTTGTGACGCTTAGACGCCACCGCCACCTGATCCGGTATGCCGGATCCAAGCTTTCGCCCACAAAGCCTCGAATGTGGCTAGAATCTCAGCAACGCCTTCAAAAAGGGAGACCAAGTCCATTGCCGGCATGGTCGACACCATACAGGATTTCTCCCGATTCAAACTCGCCATCTCCGAATACGCTCCCAACACCGGCCCACGGCTCCACGTCGGTCATCCTCACACCGCGCCAACCTCCCCTCCAACAATGGCTGCGACAGCAATGCGTGCGCCACCATCTATGACAACCAAACACAACACCCTCGCGCGCACAATAACACGCGCCACGGGCACACCCACCACCCGAACATGGCCGGCCAACTCCGTGCAACCACCTCCGTCGTCCAATCCGCGGCACACCCTGTCGCCACGTGTGCCACCCTACGGCGCACCACCGCATCAACAACAAGGCCGCAGATCGCAGCCGGAGGGGACCGGAAAGGCGCCAGCAGCCACACCGTCGCCGCATCCACATTCCACGCCTTGTTACCGGAGCACCTAAGCCGCCGGAACCGCCACGGGCGCGCCGGATCCGGGCGCGAGCCTAATCGGAGTCGGGCCGCCGACGCTGCCATCCAGGTCGCAGCCTCCTAAACAATGGCGCGGCCATCTCGGACCCGGGCCGCCTACACCACCAACAGGGCCGCCGCCCGACACGCGAGATCCGGGCGTGGCCCGCCCGGATCCGGTTGCCGATGTCGCCGTCCACGGCGGCCCAAAGCCGCCGCCGGCGCCGGTTCGAAGCCGCCATAGCACCGCCGCGGGCCATGCGGGATCCGGTCACGTCACGCCCGGATCCGGGCCGCCGACCAAGCCGCCGCATCTTCGCCGCGGACCAAGCGGGATCCGGCTGCGTCCCGGGCGGATCCGGGCAGCGGGGCACCGGATCCGGCGGGATGGAGCTCGCCGCAGTTCGCTTGCGGAGGGTGGAGGGGGAGGGGAGGGGGGGGGCTGCAGTGGAGCGGGGGGAGCGCCGCCGTCCTCACGGCGGAGCAGCTGTGGCTCGCAGCTTGCTCGGGCGGCGGCGGGCCAAGGTGGGCGCAGAGGGGAAGGCCGGGCGGCGGCGGGGATGGGCTAGGGTTCCGCCCGTCGCCCGGGAGGCGGACGCGGGCTTCCCCCACGAGAGGGTCTATGGAGTTTCGGGATGCTGTTTGTAGGATGAATTTTTTGGGTGTTGAAAATGGCACGAAAGTTATCTTGTTCAAAATAAGCTACTACTATATAATGCATGTATATGACGTTTTTGTCAGGTGACCGAATATGATTTTGGAGCCTGTGGGTGGCGAACGTAGTTGCATCTCCAAAAAAGAAAAAAAAGAGATTCAGAACTTTCGGTCCACAACTTATTTTTTGGGGGGAATATGTATATATACCACCAAAAAACTTCTAGGTAGTGCTTGATATGCAATTAGTGTGTCTATCAAATGTGGTATATTCGAATTTCGAGGTTTAGATTTAAGTCCGTGACATACAAAGAATTTTTTCTCTATTATTCCCATTCCCAAGGTCACGTTTTAGCTAAACCAATGTACATTATTGTCTCTGTAAAGAAAAATAATTATCAACAACTAGTATTTTATAGATGAATATAATCATTTTGTCATAAATTTGTGGTCAATATATAAGGGGCCTATTTGACATCTTCTCTAGTTCCGAGATCCATGTTGGATCTAAAGTTTGCAAAATAGATTATAATATTTAATGTTTTATTTTAAATTTGAATAAAAATAAAACAAAATGACAAAAGACTTGATTTAGGGCGTGTTTAGCATAGCTCTACTCCTCGGAAGAGCAGCTCGACTCCAAAACTTTACTTAGAGTCCTCTCGTTGTGGAGCTGGAGCTGTCTATGAGAATGTGCTTGGCTAGAACGTTGTCCCTAGCTCCAAGAAAGGGAGTTTTGATGGTGAATTTACGTTCTTATCCTTGGTTAGTATGACTGTACATAATGAAAAGAATGAACTAGTGTTGTAGTATACATTAGCAGATGAACTAGATCTTTTCAAAGAAATTTTAATTTTTGTACAACCATGTAATAATGATAAAGTGCTACCATATGACATAGCCAAAGTCTACATACAAAAGTATTATAAGAATGAATAGTGACAAATGATTTCTTCTCACTTGTTGTCCCGGGAGAATAAACAATAATAAATCATAATTGTGTCAAAACAATAATAAATCATAATTGTGTCAGATCAAAAACTTTCATGACTCACTTGTAGAAGAAAAATAATTGATACACACTAACATAAACCCTTCAATAGTTTTAGTACAGCTATAGCTCCAAGAATTCCTTGAACTTCCTAAAGTTGGGAGCCATGTCAAACATGCCCATAGCCATAGGTGTTTTTAGCGTAACACGTGCTTTATCTCTTCTTCTTTGGATTTCGTTTCAACCTGTTTGGTGCTCAGTGCGCCAATTTTGGGTTGGCATTCTGCGGATCACAAAACTTACTCAACCAAATATAGCTTTGATCACTCAAAGGGCTCTTTGTTTATGTCAAGGTAGTTGAGTTCTTTCTTTTGTAAAAAGAAAATGTGTACGAGATATATCTCTAATGACTAATAAGCCTAAGAAGAGAATGTGTAATATCCTTAGATTGCTTAATAATGTACTTTTAGTTGGTCTGTGCTTCTGTACTCCCAACTATGTAGTTGTAAGTTTTAATTTCAGACTCAGGCGGGGGCGGAGCTACATACATCGCCGATGATTTTCAGTAAAATCAGTGGAAAACGCGATTTAGTGCCTTGATAATCCTAGTTACAACGTCTTGCTGACCCTGATGAGCTCGTGCAGACCCCGACAAGCTCATATCCTAGCTTCGCCCCTGGACTCAGGTCGCCATATTTATAGAGGGGTTTTCAGGTCCAAAATAATGACCATTATTTTTCCTCAACTAATGGCCATTAGTTTAAGGGTAGTTTAGTAATTGCACTAAGAAATTAATACTTTTTATCATACAAACTTGTGTTAAATACACTAAAACTTGACTATAAGAATAATGATGATGATTAATCAAATTTAAAATAAATATTTTATAACATATTCATGTAAAAATTGACTAACTTGCTAGTTATGATGATTTTTTGTATTATAATCATATTATTTTGACAATATTACCCTTACTAATGGCCATTAGTTATTAACTTGTAAAATTTAATCTACACCGTTAGATCCAACTAATGGCCATTAGTTGAGGGAAAATAATGACCATTATTTTGGACCTGAAAACACCCCTATTTATATACCCATGAATATGTAAATGGACTGTAGCGAATCAGAATCTCAAATTGGCTCGAACGACATAAGGAAAACAGAATGGACAAATGGACTGTAACTGTAAGGAAAACAGAATGTTCCAAGTCAATCCATGGGATTTTATTTTTTATCTCTGGAAGGTAACTGCGGCGAAGCGTCAAGAGGACAGACCGAATGAATTTGAAAACAACCAGACCCATTTGCTACCTGATGTTTGAATGTTCAACAGATGTTGTTCTTATGTCACTACCGCTGGTCCTGGTCTTGGCTAGCTAGTTTGTCGTGGTTCAGTGGCGAAGCCAGGATCAAAATCTACCTATGGCGAGCATATACTGTAACTAATTTGTATAAAATTCAAGAAATAATCAATTATGACCTTTAAATCGTTTTCTAATCTAGGTGCCATCTGAATTTGATAGCTCGTGAGAAGATCACGATCATCATGATCTTGAGGAAGATGTCACTGCTGAGGCAGCTATGTTTCCAAGTCAATGGCTCGCTGGACCTGTTTCCCCTTGTCGTCGCCACCCGGCGGCCATCTTAAGCACTGCTAGTGTTGATCTCGCGTCGATCGTTGTGGGAGGAAGAGGTAGTGAGACGCGGCAGCGCGTCATGTGTGCGTGATGTCAATTATTTCTGATTTCCACAAACGAGATGTCCTCCTAATAACCTGATCGAGTGATCGATAGCTAAAAGAAAAAGCCCAACGAGAAATAGGCCTAATTCCCATCAGATGGCCCATAACGGTTGGTTCCTATAATCCTATTTATCTTCTTCCTCAGCACTTGTGCTGGGTTCGACTCCCACTGGTGGCTGGATAAAGTGAGAATCTGATATGCAATGGAGGTTGTTCTGTCTGGCGTGAGGTATGGCGGGCGCCAGTCCTCGCCATACTAGTGGCTTCGCCACTGTCGTGGTTACGCGTTAATAGTTTCCAACGAATTGGCCGTCAAATGGGTTATGCATACCAGCTTCATCTTAGTGTCCTGAGTGATTCAGCTAATCAGCTTATTGTGTTTCGATTCAGTCTGCGCTTTGAAAGTTTGAATCCAAACGCGAAATTACAGAGAACTAGCACAGTTCCACTTTCACCGGCTTGATCCGTCAAAAACGTTCACTGACACTGCACTCTCTTTTGGCGACGACAACGACGGTGAAAACACCGTGCTTTTTCCGTTGGTGCGCCCCGTGCCAATGCCGTGCATCAGGCATGCGAACCATCAGCTGCGCGCCTATAAGTAGCCACCAGCTTCTTCATTGTTCCATGCAACACAGAGTAACAGACCATAGCTCCAGCTGATCACGCATCACAACGTCATCAAGCTAGCTTTTTTAGATAATGGAACAACTGTCCCCGCCTCTACACCATTGGTGTACACAGCGTAAGTTTACAACCACGACTCGGGTTCACAAAAGGAGTGCTAAGACTCAACATCTCACGCAGGAGATACAAAAGGACTCACCAAACTAAGACCAAGGCGCTAAGGCACTTAACCAAAGTATAATCAAACAGACTTAAGATATAGAAGAAGACCAACACCCTCAAGGGAAATGAAACACAAGACCCAACCGAGATGGACAGACCACCTCCCAAAACTACACCAGCTTTAGGCTTCAATTCGGTTGGAGAATCTCCATCCGAACTTTGTGAAAATCTCCATGACTGTTGTCTCCAACATTCGGCACCCGGTTTTGAGGTTTTTTTGACCTTCCTCATCCTTATGCAGTGGCAACCAAGTGCGAATCCAATAGGTTGTCCTGAAAATAACCTGCAGAAAGTTGATTGAATTTCCATTGTTAAAAACCATATCATTCCTATTCAACCACATAGCCCACAAAAGAGCCGCCGCTCCAACTAAAATTTGGTTCTTGAGGTTAGTTGGGTATGCACTAATCCAAGACCCCAACAAGTTCGGAATGGATGTAGGTGGTTGAGCACCAAAGGTTATGAAAATGATATTCCAGATAAAGCGTGCAAAATGACACTCAAAAAAGAGGTGTTTGATAGTTTCAAGAGCATTACAGCAACAACATTTTTGTGATCCTTTCCAATTTCTCTTGGCTAAGTTGTCCTTTGTAAGGGTAACCCCTTTATTTAAATACCAAAGGAATATTTTGATCTTGAGTGGAATCTTCAATTTCCAAATTGGACTTTTATGAGATACCACCCCACTTTGAATGATCATTTTGTACATAGACTTCACCGAAAACAGCCCATTGGCATTCAAGTTCCAAACAAATATATCTTTTTCCCCATTAAGAGAGACATCCATTACAGTGGATACTAATTTATACCAATCTTGGAAATTCCGGCCTACTAGAGTTCTCCTGAACGATATGTTGAAAGGTGTAGAACTAATAACCGAAGCCACCGTGTCTTCCCTTCTTCTAACAATGTTATAAAGGTTAGGGTAAACGGTTTTGAAAGGTTTATCACCAAGCCACGTATCTTCCCAAAATCTGATTTCCATGCCATTGCTTATTTTAAAGTGGCCACATTCAAAGAATTGGTCTTTAATTTTCAACAAACCGGCCCAAAAATGAGAGTCACCGGGTTTCCTCTTGACTTGGCTTAATGTTTTCTGTGACAAGTATTTTCTTCTCAGGAGGTCCTGCCACATTCCATCTTCATTGATGAGTTTGAAAAGCCACTTGCTAAGGAGGCAAGTATTTTGAATTTCCAAATTTTGTATGCCTAAGCCACCAAATTCTTTGGGCCGGCATACAACACTCCATTTAGCAAGTCGATACTTCTTCTTGTGCTCATCACATTGCCAAAAAATCTCGACCTATAATAGTCTAATTTTTTTAACACTCCCTTAGGGACTTCGAAGAAGGATAACATATACATAGCTAAGCTAGTTAAAACCGAATTGATTAGGACTAAGCGACCTCCCACCGAGAGAAGCTTGCCTTTCCAACTAGCTAGCTTTTTTTGAAATTTTTCCTCTATAATGATCCAATCATTGTTAGATAATCTTTTATGGTGCATAGGAATGCCTAAATATTTGAACGGTGTAGAACCGTTGGCGCAACCAAAAAGTTGAGCATAATCTTTCTCATGATCTTTGGCCTTGCCATAGCAATAAAGTTCGCTTTTATGGAAGTTGATTTTTAGGCCGGATAGTTGCTCAAAAGTACTTAACACTAGTTTAAGATTTTTGGCATCCTCCAAATCATGATCCATAAAGAGAATCGTGTCATCCGCATATTGTAGAATGGATAGCCCTTCATCCACCAAATGTGGGACTACCCCTCTAAAGTCGCCATTGGCCTTGGCCCTCTCAATGAGAGAAGCCAACATATCGGCTACTAGATTGAAAAGAATAGGGGATAAAGGATCACCTTGTCTAAGACCTTTCTTAGTTTGAAAGTAGTTACCAAGATCATCATTAACCTTGATGCCTACACTCCCCCCTTGACTATTTGGTCAATCCATTTACACCAAATTGGTGGGAAGCCTTTCATTCTCAAAGTTTGTTGTAGAAAGGTCCAATTAACCTTGTCATACGCCTTTTCGAAGTCTAGTTTGAGGATGACACCATCTAATTTTTTTCCTATGCATCTCATGAATAGTCTCATGCAAAATCACTACCCCTTCCATTATGTTCCGACCTTTCATGAAAGCAGATTGAGAAGGTTTTATGACCTTATTTGCCACTAGTGACACCCTATTGGTCAGGACCTTGGTGAAAATTTTGAAACTTACATTCAGTAAGCAAATCGGCGGTATTGTTGTATTCGTTTAGCTTCTTTTTGTTTTGGTAATAACGTAATTATTCCAAAATTAAGGCTAAAAAGCGGTAACTCCCCTTCATGGAATTCATGGAAGAGTGCCATAAGGTCACCCTTGATGACCTCCCAAAAGGTTTGGTAGAACTCAGCTGGAAATCCATCCGGCCCGGGTGCTTTGTTATGATCCATTTGGAAAATTGCTTTCTTTACTTCTTCCTTTGTAAAAATAGAGGAAAGAGTAGCATTCTCCTCATTAGTTACTTGGGGTATGCCCTCTCGTTGCGTCTCTACTAGAGAGAAACTATTGTTATCCGGTGAGCAGAAGAGGCCTTTGTAGAAGTTAGTAATGTACCGTTTGAGGTTATCATCCCCTTCTATGACCCCCTCTTCTTGGTCAAGTCTGAAAATTCTAGTTCTCCTATGTTTTCCATTTGCCACCAAATGAAAATATTTTGTGTTACAATCACCATACAAAATTTGGGAGGATTTGGCTCTTTGGTACCATTTAAGTTCCTCTTCACGAAGCATCTGGACCAATCTTTGTTTTAAACAATTTTTGAGGTCCAGTTCCGCGGGACTTAGACAAAGTTTTTCAGCTTTTTTGTCCAGCTCGTCCGCTTTTTTAATAATGGCATCTTTTTCTTTTTTGTACGACCCACTTACATTCTTAGCCCAACCCCGTAGGAATTGTCTAGTTTTTTGGATCTTAAATTGCCATTTTTGGAGCAGAGATCTACCCCTCTTCTCTTCTTCCCATACTTTCGTTACCATCTCCCGGAACCCCTCCCTAAGCAACCATCCAAGTTCGAACCTGAATAGAGGTTGCTTTTGTGAGTGTGTTCCGGTGGCTGTGTCCAGCAGTAGAGGGGTATGGTCCGACATATCCCTATTCAACGCTTGAACCGTTGCTAGGGGATATTTGGTCTCCCACTCCGTGCTCACTAGGATCCGGTCTAGCGTTTCATAGGTTGGTGTGGGTAGGGAGTTTGCCCAAGTGAAAGTCCTATTTGATAGCTCCAATTCTCTAAGATCCGGACTATCAATGACAGCATTGAAAAGGAATGGCCATCTATCATTGTATTTATCATTATTCTTCTCTTGTGGGTTCCGTATGATGTTAAAATCACCCCCACAATCATAGGTAGATCCTCCTTGGAACAACTTTGAACAAGTTTTGCTAAAAAAGCTTCCTTGAATTCTGGTTGGGCAGCCCCATACACCGCCACTAGAATCCATTTAAAACCGTCCACTTTATTCCGGAGGCGAAACTTCACATAGAAGTCACCCTCGTCAATACTCCCTGTGTCAAGCATTTCTAGGTTAATGCCAAGTAAAATGCCACCGGATCGACCATAAGGTTGTGTCCAATGCCAAAACAACTCTCGACCACCGCTCAAATTGTTTAGAACTGTTTTTGCGTAGTCCTTCTTTCCCGTTTCAAGGAGCGCTATGAAGTCTAGCTTCTGCTCCTTACTAGTGTCCGCTAGAAACCTATGTTTAGCCAAGTCCGAAAGACCTCTGCTATTCCAAAAAATTCCTTTCATATCCAACTATTATATTGTTTTTTTACTACTCTAATTTTAGCTTTCTTTTTCGATTTTTTTGATTTATTCTTTTTGAAGACGGTTTCAAAATCACTACTAAGGTGATCACCGTCTTCATCCAAGACCTCCTCCATGAGGTCACCACATAAGTGTCCTAGAGCGAGGTTTTCAAAATCAAAGTCATCCTCTCTTTCCCTATCTAGTTCATCATTCCCATCATCCATTTCCTCTACCTCACTAGTAGGCAATAAGGAAAGACGATCAAGCTCGCATTGTTTAATGACATGGACTGCCTGAACAATTTCTAAAGAGCTATTCCCCAAATTAACTCCTAGATTAGAGATTTTGTTGACTATGGCAGAATCTGAAAAAGAGAGGATCGACGAAGGATTACCTTCTCCATCTAGGTTTTTCCAAGCGGCCCTCTTCTTGGCCTTGTCCGGAACGTTGGCATCCGCCGCACCGGCCAACCGAGGGCTGGACCTTTGCGGGATCGCCTTTGCTTCACGGATCCCGGCCGCTGCCAAGATTGCTTCCTCCCGCGTGCTGGTACCAACCGAGCTCACAGCCAGGTTAGGCGCCCCCAACCCTGCCGTCTTAGCCGCTTGCCGGCCCGAGCTAGTCTGCACTTTTGAATGTTGCCCGCCAGGCAGCACAACCGGAGTCAGGACCGGCTGCCTGTCCACCTCTTTCTCCGACAGCTGCAGGCCGAGCCCCACGTCGGGTATGAGATCGCCCACTAGCACAGTGTGCAGCGCCCCTGCCGGAGTTGTTGCCTGCACCGTTTGCTCCGGAAGAGAGACAACCGTCTCGGCAGGTGGCTGCCCCGAGTCCGTGAGCCTTGACGTCACTAAAAAGTCTTGATTTTTCATCACCACATCCTCACCAAAATGGTACGGTTCTGAGTCTGAAACCTCATCCGAAGTAACGTCTGCCATCCAACCGTCCTTTTCCAAATCATCATCCTCTGCCATGACTCTATCAGCACACTCGTTAATCAGCTTGTCACAAGTTATATCCAGAATTTCCTGCGCCAACGCCCTTAGTTTTTCCTCATTAGCCGCATGAACAGTTGAAGAGTTGGTCGGAACATCGACATTGGTTTCAGCACTCCCATCCGAATTCTTTTCATAAATCTTATTCCTCTTAGGGCTACTCGGACCATTGTTATCAACCCCGTCATGATCCATATCCTCATTTCCTCTATCATCACTATTCCCAAAGTTGAATTCCACCTCCTCACCATGCTCATCGACACCCTTCCTCTCAAACTCAAAAGAAAGCTCAAAGTAACGGTCACCAATTACCACATCCAAAGTAGGAGGAAGAAGATAGGGGTCCAACACTGCCACTTGAATTCTCCCGAAGTCATTCTTACGAGTCGTCTTCATATCAACCATTTGGGTTGATCCCATGATGGAACCCACTGCCCAAAGGACCAAATATTCTCTCATTTGCTTGCCTAAACCGGAGACTTTCATCCACACCTTAGGGAGAAGATAACCTTCTTCCTTGTCATGCCAGGGTCCAAAATCAAGTCTCACTCCCGTCGGGACCCCATTTTCTTTAACATTCAGGCCTCCGTAGTTGATGGCACGTTGAAGCTCCGCTTTTGACGGGAACGTGACAACATAGGTCCCATCTTTCTCGTAACACTCGGATCCCATTTGTAGTAACCCGGAGCCACCTTTTGAAGCTGCTCTAACATTTGGTCAGCCGAGATTGTGCCTCCCACCATTTTCACAAGTGCACAGCGTGAATCCTTCTTCTTTGTGGCCGCAGCATAGGGGATGTGGTAGAAGCCCAACCCCGCAACCGAGTATCCCACTGCATAGGCCACTGGTTTGGGCATCTTGATTATAGGACACTTGTAGTTGGGATGTTCGACCCCATCGCAAATGTCGCAATAGAACTCAGTCTTGCAATCGGCCAAAATGCCAGCTACAGTTACCTATGCTACAGTAAAATGTGAGGTGATCTACGGTGCTCTCTGCATTTCTCCTGTATCAAGTACTGATGTGATATTTTTACTGTGCACTCGCGTTACTGTAGCAATAAATCTGGTTGGTTCGCTTTGTATCCAACGATGCATATTGAATAATGCATGTGCTACAATCCTTCTCTGCATTAGTACATGATAATGCAGAGGATCTCAATCCGTAGCATGCCCCTTCTGGAAACATCTGCCACAATGCTGATTCTTACCGGGTTGCCGATGAGGGTCCGACAAATCCCTAGCTGCACTGCCTTTCTTGTTCTGACCCAACTGATTTTTTGTCGTCTTCTCTGCCGCACGGTCTGACCGATTGATTCAGCACATACCTTGGTTGAAGCTATCATTGAACAGAAGCTTGTACCGACTGTGATCCAACACATACTGACCGGCAAGAATTCCAAACCGTGCGGCTGTGCGGGGACAGACACATAAAACGTGCCGTGCAGCAAGAAATGGACGGCGCTAGAACCAAGCACCTCACCTAATGACCTGATAATGTACTTCATGCTCAGAAATGGATGATGCCAAATCTAAACGTCACATATTCAGTCAAGGTTTATCCGTCGTCGTTCATTTTGAAGTTTTCAGATGGTCACTGAAACATTCAAAAGGATGAATAGACAATTATATACTTCCACGGAGCAAATGTTTTCTTTTGGATAACTCACGGAGCAATGTTTGAATTGACTTCCGGCCATGCTTCCAACTTTGTACCTGTAATTTCAAAGTTAGGTTGACATACCCATAAATTAATGTGTATAGGGAGGGGGAATCTTGTAGTCAAACAGAACGTCAAGTCAGCTCAAATGAGAGAGGTCTATCAAGTAAACAGAATGTTCGAAGTTTTTTTTTAAAAAAAAAACTCGAAGCCAATCCGTGTGGGTTTTTTTGGTCTGCAGTGTAATTACTGGATAGCTTCAATCCAAGGACTGATCCGTACTCTACGCTAAAATAAACCAGCTCGAGACGGCATTGAACGAGTTCTGCTACAAATGAAAACAACACCACCGTTTGCTACCTGATGGTTGGAATGTTCTACAGATCTAATTCATTGGTCACTGCGCAAAGAGGACAAATGAATTAGAATTCTTTTGTCATTTGAGTGGTAAAATTAAGCAGCCGGCCTTTAGCAAAATATTTGAAGTCAGGGGGACCACGACCACACCTTTGGCTATAAGGAAGCTCCGTCCTTGCTGTATCATCTGCCGCAGGTTCGGGTTATACACGTCCTGATTCGGTCCACGCTTGAATCAAAACACGGTAATTGCAGAACTAGCAGCAGTTTCCACCGGTTCGATCCGTCATGAACGTTCACCGGAACCTTACCCTTAGCGTGGCGATGATGACGACGGAAGCTGCGGTGAAAACACCTTGTTTTTTCTCTCGAGTTCACACACGCGAACCATCGGCTGCGCACCCCTATAAATAGCCACACCACACCTGCACACGAAGCACATCTCGAGAGCCGAGATCGCTCGCCAGCAACGAGCCGAAGGTTAGCTAAATACAGTTGTCTGAACACGACGATGAAGGCAGGAGGCAAATGCGCGGTCGCCGGAGTGCTGGTACTGCTCGTCGCGGCAACGCTGTGCGCGGACGTCAGCGAGGCGCGGCCGGCGCCGAATCCCTGCACCAATGGCCCAAACATTCCGGGGCAGACGTGCCACAGCCCCAGCCAGCAAGAAGCGGCGGCGAAGGAGCAGGGCCACTCGTCATCACCTCCGGCGGTGTCCGCCAGCAAGGTGGAACCTGGGACTGATCCCTGCACCTTCGACCATAACAATGATTCTCCTCCGGGCAAGAAGTGCAACCACCCTCCGCCCACAGCTCCATGATTTCGACGTCATGCCATTAATTGTGAGCAGCGGAGCCGTTAATTATGATCTCTTGATCGGTTGATACAAATAGTCTAGCTAGGCAGATCATTCGTTCGTTAGTTGCTAAAACAATCCTCGTATTTGTGTTTGTATTTGTCAGCTGCAACACTACACTACACTACACAGATGATAGTACGTAGATTATTACTAGTATGTCAATAATAACTATTCCTTGTATCAATAACTATACTCACGAGTCAGGAGACAGCAGTGGTTTAACGGAACTGAACAGCAGGAAACAGTCTGTATATGCTGTAAGATTGTAAGATTTTCAGAAAATAAATAAAGCTTCAATTGTTTGTTTACATATGTTGTGCAATTGTCTCCTTTTTTTTCTTGAGAATTATGGTGCAATACTGATGTTGGATACCCTCTTTCATGCACAAGCCAACAGCTCTAGAGTGGTTCGAGAAACCCTTTCATTCGTTTTACGCCTCCGACAGGTCATGTACAGATGTAGCATGCAGAGAAATTAATAGTACATATATATATTCCATAAAAATAAAGCTTGGCCCGCGGTAAAGGTGCATTATTGAAACTACTTGAACATTGAATATTGAAAAGAAATCAAATGTTAATAAATTCAAGTTTGAAGAAGAGTCCTGTGTAAGGTACATACCGTGTCAGGTGGGCAGCTAGGCTTCATATTATCTGATATGGCTACTTCGATTATCCAAAGAGCTTTACACAACCACAAACATGATCCAAAGCAATAAACAAAAACTATACATGCCATTGTGCTTCCTTCTCACATGTTTTATACATTGCTAATATTGTAATACGCACACTCCTAACAGGAACATAGAGGATGAATGAACATTTTTTTTGAAAGAAAACAATTTCAGACTTCATTTATTTATAAAGGAAATAAAAAAGGCAAAGAGAATGTCGAGTCAGCTCAAACGAGACACAGGTCAAAGTTCAATGCTTTTTGAATTAAAAAAGAAAATGCTCGAAGTCAGTCGGTGGTATCTGCAATCCAATAGCTGGGAAACTTTCAATTTCAAGGATGAATTTTGGACAGGTAAGTCCATACTCTGCACTGTACCAAGCTTCGACAATGATCGAGTGTAGTAAAGCTGCAAATGAAAACAATGGTAGCATTTTGCTGATTCCTTGGTCTCTACCGATGATCCATGAGTCTCTAGTTTTGCTGGTGACAAGCTTTCTACTTTCCAACGAATTGTCCGTTGACATTATGAATAGCACCTTCATCATTTTCTAGAGTTTCATGTATAGTTCATTCATGCCTGAATTGAAACACGCAAATTACAGAATGAGTTTGTTTTAAGTTCGACTTGGACTGTCAATTTTGTTTTTAAGTTTTATTTATTATATGCACACAAAATGTCAGACTTCAGATGCTTGAATTGGTTCGGGTTTTCATATTCCAACTCTGAACTTGTAATTCCAGACTTCAAATTTAAAAACGGAGGTCAAATAGAATGTCGAGAGGAGTTTTTCAGTCCAAAATACTGGTTAGTAGTTTTGATCTAACGGTGCATATCTGATATCAAAAATACGCAACTAGTGGCCAATATTTTATCTTATTGAGGGTAGTATTGTTAAAGACGATAGATTTATCATGATTAATTTTTATTTTGTGACAATATAAATGAAAGTTAGTAATATAATTAATCTTTGATGTTCATAATGTGTCCATTATTATTCTTACAATAAAATTATGGTTCATATCTCAAAATTGCATTTTATGAAAAAAATATAAATCCATTAATCATTGGTGAAATTATAAAATACTCTTAAACTACTCGCCAGTAGTTTTTTTAAAACTATTGAATTTTGGATCGAAAAACTCAGCTCAAACCAGACATGTCAAAGTTTAATGCTTATTTTTGAACTGAAAAAGCTCGGAGTCAGTTGGTGGGGTCTGCAACGCAATAGCTAGGAAGTTGCAAGGATAGACTATCAATTGTTGACAGGTCGTTCATGTCAACAAAATATTTTCACAGGTCAAATCCGTACCCTTCACTGTGCCAAGTTAACCTCAAGTCGACATTGATCAAGTACAGCTGCAAATGGAAACAACACCGGAGCATTCGTTTCGCCTTTCTCAATGTTCCAAAAATCTTATTAGTTGGTCTCTACCGACGATCCATGACTTGCTAGAATTGGCTGTGACAAGCTTTGTAGTTTCCAACAAATTGTCCGTCCAACGGGTTATGGATACAACTTCATCATTTTTCCGGTATAGTTCGTTCAAGCTTGAATTGAAAAGTGTGAATTACAGAGCCAGCTGTTTTACTAGTTCGATCGGTCTGTCAAGAAATTTCACAGAACCTGCGAAACAATGACATGATAGACTGAGAACACCCTGCTTTTCTTACTCGAGCGCCAAGCGCGCGAGCCATCAACTGCATGTCTATAAGTAGCAACCACACCCGTCCCCATACAACACAACCGTGTAACAAACCATAGCTCCAGCTGATCGCCCGCCAACGAGTCGCAAGCTAGCTACGAATTTCTCTGAACTTCCCTGAAGATGATGAAGGCAGGAGGAAAAGGAATGGGCGCCGGAGCAGTGGCTGCTGCCGCGATGCTGTTGCTGCTCGTCGCGGCGGCGCAGCTCGCGGAGGCTGCGGCGGCGCGCCGGCTCGGAACTGATGACATGCCTCCTGCCAGCGAAGCACTGTCAGGTCCCAAGCCGAATCCGTGCACCCACGACCCGAACAATCCGGGCCAGAAGTGCCACGGCCACGGCCAGCAAGAAGTGGCGGCGGTAGAAAAGCAGGAGCACTCGGCGCCGACGGTGTCCCTCAGCAAGGCAAGGTCGTCAGGATCTAACCCCTGCACCAACGACCCGAATTCTCCTCCTGGCAAGAAGTGCAACCACCCTCCTTCCACAGCTCCATGATTTAGACGTCGTGCCTTGTTGAGCAGCTGAGCCATTATAGATGAAATTCACGCATGGAATCGATCGATAGGTATATATATACATAATCTAGCTACAGGGAGATCATCTTGGTTTGTGTCATAAATAATCTGCGTGTTCATATTTGTTGTACATAGAGAACGGTTGTATAGATGATCAATAACTATACTCAGGAGAAGAGGCAGGGATCCTCCAACAATTAGTAGTTTGAGTACGCTGTGTAACCATAAGATTTCAAATATTTAATAACGCTTCAATTCAGATGTGTATATATCTGTGGTCTTTTTCTCCATCTTTCTATCTTTTTGTGCGTGTATATATCTGTGGACATGCATGTGCCCAAGGCGGAGCTCCAAATTGGTTGCGCATGCAGCACCTCTTTTGCCTTCCATTATTTCGTTTTCACTATTAATCAACATTAGTGATTACTGGTTGAACAACAACCGTACAACCAGTAATTTCTCGTGTACCGTTAATGTACTCAAGATTTACTGGTCTAGGTCGGGGAATAAAATAAAACTTGATTTTCAGTTGAAGAACGTTCAACTTGGGTGTGGGGTGTATTGTAGGGTATCTGATGCGAAAATGCAGGATAGATGCCGATCTTAAGACTAATATGAAAACTCGGCCATCCTGCCCAATTTTTCAGCTCATCTTGTATGAGATCATTCTCAAACCAACCATCCCAGGTCTCCTGCAAAAGCACCGGGCAGCTTCTCGCCACATTCTCAAAGCCATCACTGGTTGCCACCACCATTTCCAGCACGGCGACGTCGTCACTCGTCAGGGCCTAACCACTGCACATCCGACCCGAATCATACGGGCGGGAAGTGCCACCGCCCTCCGCTCACAGCTCCATTTCTTTTTTCCTCCTTTTTTTTTTGATAATCAGCTCCATGACTTGAGTTTTCGACGTTACGCCTTCCTGAGCAGATGAGCCGGTTTGATCAAATCCACGCGCGGATATGTAACAATCTAGCTAGGCAGATCATTCGTTTGTCACTATAAATAATTAGTTTGCATGCACCTTCGTATTTTGTTGTACACATAGTTACACTTACAATAAACATAACTAGATTCAAGAGAAGTGATCCTGCCTGATCAGCAGTTAACAATATGCCAAATGCTATTTTATAAAGGAAAAAGTCCATTTTACTCCTCTGAACAATTCATTTTGTTCAAATTACACTCCGAACAAAATCTTGACTCGTCTTTACTTCCTCAAACTATTTAAGTTGGTACAATTTACTCCCTTATGTAATTCTCTTTTATATTTCTCTTTGTACGAGCTAAGTTTAGTGCTCAAATTTTACGTAACGATAATTTTCATTGAACTTTACGTTAAAAAATATAATACATTTTAAACATATATTTTATAGTTTAATAGCATAAAATATCATACTCCCTCCTTTACTAAATTGTTGTCGTCATTGACTTTTTTCATGGCGTTTGACCATTCGTCTTATTCAAAAAATTTCTTCAAATACAAAAAGTAATATGCTACATTTCAAGTTTCTTTAGTGATAAAACATATTCCAACAAAGTATAACATTTGTTAAACTTTATTTGAATAAGACAAATGGTCAAACTTAACAAAAAAGTCAACGGCGACAACAATTTAGTAAGGGAGTAGTATTAATTATACATGTCTAGAATTGTATACAAAATATTTAAGAAAAATATAGAATATTTTCATTTATATAGAGAATGGTACCATCTATCATCATGCAAAATTTGAGCTTCAAATTCAAAGCGTACAAAGAGAAAGAAAAAAGAAAAATTGCATAAGGGAGTAAATTGAGCCAACTTAAATTATTGGAGGTAGTAAAGTGAGCTAAAATTTTGTTCAGGGTGTAATTTGGACAAAGTGAATTATTCGGGTGAGTAAAATAGACTTTTTCCTTTTATAAATAATAGACAAAGCTTCGATGATCGTTTACCAAATGCTATTTTAGATTTTTCTGTCTTTTTTTAATCAAAGAATTTTCTGTCTTTTGAGTGCACATATGGCGTGTCACCCTCTTTTTTCAAGTATAAGGCAGAAGCTCCAAAGTGTTTAATATGCATTCACCTTTGTTTGGTGCCAGCTTGTACTCAATACATGCACGAATATATGGTGCCTGGCTGATCATCTATGTGCGATAGAGCTTCCAAAATTGTGAAAAGGCTTTCACTTCAAAAAGATAGGGAAAACACTTATCGACTTGCATTAGACATTTTGGCCTAGCAGGCTAAAGCCAAAAGCTCGTAAAACCTGGTTATCATATAAGGGAAACATTCATTCAAGCATTTAACCCTGCTTGTCCATCAAACCACCATCCTTTTAACATTACTTGCAGAAACTAGAGTTTATTACTTGGCAAACATGATTATGAGCAGATCCAGCCAAACAGATAAAGGGCAAACTGTAAAGCGGCTCTCCATGGGGAGCCACACCGGAACTGTACATTTGAAAATTATGACACATAGACACAACCATGATCCTAATTCACATGTGTATATAACCAACTTTAAGCTTGTTTGGTTCTAGATCTGGTACTTCACTTCAGCTGCTGTTGGCAATTGCTTGCACTTTCTTCTCGAGCTCAGGTTTGTTCGCACCAACCAGCTTGTCAATTTGCTGACCGTTCTTTAGGAAGAAGAAAGTTGGGGTTGCCCGGATATCCCATGATGAGCTGAAATCCTGGACATGGATCACAAATACTGTTAAATAAGCACCAGGGAAACATGGGAGTCCCTCACAGGTTTCAACTTGTATAACAAGTGACATTCCAGATGAATATAACTTGAGTGCAAAAGGCATGTTCATATATCTATTTTACTTGTTTTTGAAAAATAACAAATGATAAGACACTTTAGTTCATCAATACCCTTCAATTACAACGTTTTAGACCTATTTTATTTTAGTTCATCAATACATGTGCATCACTCAATTGCAAGGTTTTAAACCTACTTTAGTCCATCAATACATTTGCATAAAAAAATGAAATGATTGTTAAAGACTAGAATTTTCACTGAAACTTTCATGTTGGTTGAGTAGGAAGTCAAATGGAACAATTATGCTACATAAAAGTCATCTAATGAATAATTCACAAAGCAAAGCTATACTGCCTGTAGATATGCAATGCAACAACACTGTCTTGTTAATTACCAATGACATCTAAACTGTATGCAAACAACATTACTGACAAATTATCAGCATAAGATGCACAATTTGCATGCTAGGTTCACAAAGAAGCTGAAGAGAACACATTTTTCAAGAACTGATTTGACACAAATAAGATAGACTTACCATTAGGTCATCAACATCTATTGTCAAGAACATGATCTGAGGATATGTCTTTGACATCTCAGCAAAGATAGGTGCAATGACGCGGCATGGGCCACACCAGGAAGCGCTGAAATTTGCCACAACCTATAAGAGAAATTGATTAGCCTGTGTAACTGACAATGCTAGAAGTTCCACCACAAATTCTCAATTATTAGCTCATATAATTAGGTGAGCCTGAAAAAGAATAAAGAGTTCAGCACCATGGCATATAACTGGTGATGATATTATCCAGTTGATCGAATAACTTTGGATGCCAAAGTTCTAGGGTAAACAGTAGTAAAAAACCTTCAGTGGTCTAAAATAGGACTGGATTTCGTCCTCAACACATCATTTTACCTTTTATAAGAGCTTCTCAGCCATAAATTTTCCTTATGAGATGAATCAACAAATTGTATCAAGACAATGAAACTAGCAGAAAATAACTTTGTTGTTGGCATTAGCCCGTAAATTATGTACTTCACAGTTTCATCAACATTTCAATATGCTTCTCACAGCATTACAGCATAAGTGTTTTCACTAAAAGAATTGGACAAAGGTAGTAATAAGTTTATGTTGATTCACTAAAGAATTGGGCAAGGTGTTGATTTATAGGATCAATTAGCTTTACAGAATTCCACTCACGGTGCCACTGATGAGCCAAACACCACATATTCTGCTGCATTGAGTTTTACTTACTATTTTCCCATCTCTGTTTGCCTCTGCAATCTTCTGGTCCCAGGTCTCTTTGCTGGCTATAATGTGCACATTCCCACCTTTGAAGTCAAGCTTTTGTTCCTCATCACGATGGTGATGTCCCTGGCCAAAGAGTGAAAAATTCCTTTAAAAGTAGGAAGGATTTGCATAAGATTAGCCTCCGTGCAATAACAGAATGGGATGTTATTTCAGAAGAATCGATCACCTTTCCCACACAGCCTCCCATTATGAACTTCAATTGACAAAGCTAGTCCGCCAACGAACAAAAATTCTACAACCTGAACAATAGCAGTCCAGTCAATATTATTGACCCAAACAAAGTGCAGGTGTGAAGCTAGAAGGAAATGGACACAATCCAAGAACATAAATTTCAAGGGCAGGCACTTCGCATCCATGATTAATTCCAACTATAGATGCTGATAGATAAGTGGCATCGCAAAGAGAAAAAAAATTGAGCATTCATCCCAGTCAAAGGCTCCCACCATAGCTATGGCTCTATTTCCTATCTTGCCCATCAGCCCATGAGACTCACGCAGAGACTGTCTACAGAGGTGGACGAGCAATAGGGTGAGATAGGGCAGCCACCCTAACTAATGCCAGCAGAGAGACCCCTCTCCTCCGAGACATGAATATTCCCCTCCAAATGCTCAAATCATCCACGATTCGGACGAAATCTTTCTGCCCCCGCACCGGGATCGATCCATCACCGCTACGTCCAGCCTAAATGTCAACGACAAAAGGAAGGAGGGGAATTTTCGAGAGGATGGGGGAGGAGAGCTTGCCTCTCACCTGGAGGAGGCGGCGCTGGCCGCACGAGACCGAGGCGCTGTTGCGCCTGTCCTCAACCGTCCTCGCTGGTGCTACCCTTCCCGCTTCCTGGGATCGGAGAGTTGCTACCCTCCCAGAGAAGAGGAAAGCAGACGGGCACTGACGGAACGGAAGTGCGCTGCCAGCCACAACGGAACGGAGGGGGCCAACGTTGGTGATCTTTTTTGCGATTACCTACCCGGCAGCTAGCCTAATTGCGCAACATCCCAACCAGGAAAAACAAAGCCGGCCAAAGAGCATCGGCTGGAAAACCTGCAGCGCATCAGCATCGATCGAGTTCTCGCGCCGCCGCCTTCGCAGCATCATTCTTTGCCGCGGCCAAAATCGTGCATTGCCGAAGCGGGATCAGCGGAACATCGTGCATCGCCTCGCCGAGACGACGAACAAAATCAACGCGCGATGGCTGTGGCCACTTCTCACACGCCGGGTAGTAAATCATGCATGCACGCAAAACCTTATATTATTCTTTCGCTAATCACATTGTAATTTTTCTTAATTGATGAAACAAATATGATATTTAGTTCAGCATAGGGTGATAATCTATGCACAAATCGTGGCCTAGTCAGTAATATGACGAGAATAATAAAAACCATAGCGCAAAATAACAAATTCTTGACGTTGATTGTTTTTGTCACGTCTCAATAATTTGTTTGAATTTAATTGTAATTTATATATATTTCAGTTTCTCAACAGATGAGTTCAGTTCATTGTAAAGCTTAAAGATTTTTTGTTAATTATACTTACTCCACTCGGGTATTCATGTCTTGTTGTTTGCACTCATGGCAACTTAATGGTGGAGTGTAGTAGATGATGAAATTAATTATGAAATTATATTTTTATTATCAAGGTACTGTTGGAGTTAGCTAAATTATGTAATTTATTAAAAGATACAATATAATTTAAAAGCATAAGAATGAATATCTATATAAAAAGGTAAAGATTTCTTATGTACATAAATAGATAAAACAGATTATTTAGGTAGTAAAATATACTTTTCTCTTGTTTCTTTTCTATTATTTCAATCTTAATTCCGTGGAGTTCAGGATCGTGTAGGTCCAATTTCCCTAGACCATCAAGTCCATGTCGTTATATTTGCTATTGGGTTGTTACATTGTTGAGGTTAAATGGAATGTTACATATTCAAAAAAATTTGTTGCTTATCAAAACAATTATGAATATAAAATCAACTGATCTATATTAGTTCATACTCTTTTTTTGTTATATTGGTATTATTTTTCATGTGTGATTATTTTTAATTCTATTTCACATATGCACTCTACCTCTTTTTAGGATAATGTGCTACCTACCTCTAGATGACATGTAGATTTATCACTGGAAAGGACTCTTTATCAATTGTTATCTTCTTTACCATTAGCAAAAAAGACTAGAATAATGATAGCCTAAAGTAGTATATACTTTTTAAAAGTACCACAGATATTTCTAGAGATAACATATTTATTTTAAAGTTTTTTATATATTTTATTGTAACTATATATAGCCTTGGCATGTATCGGTCCTTATTTTTCTTAGTTGTTACCATTAGGCTAGTATCAATGCTCTATTTTATTTATTTTTGTTGTTTCCAAGATGTCACGTAACCAATAAGGATGATTGAAATAGGTTACACAATGCAAGGTTTCATTTTTGTTGTTTCATAGGTAACACATGCAAGAGACAAGATTGTTGTAAACCCTGTAGACATGACTTCATATATATGAAATCCCTTTCATCTCTCTCCTAATCAATATCTTACCACACTAAGAAAAATGGTGACACGGCTCATTCTCATTAAATAGGATTCCATATCACAATTCATTCTCATTAAATCGGATCCAACTAGCTCTACCAACTCCTCATGATGTATAAAAATAAAAAATAAGACATACTTGTTACTATACATATTCAAATTTATCACGACTTTTCCACTAATAGTAGTAGTAATAGATTGATACTTTGAAGTTTATAACAAATAATTACTTCTCTGTTCAGGAAATGATGTCGTTCCTTACAACATTTTTTTACTGGTGGTAGCTCAAAACTCTTGGTCGGAACATCATCATTTATAGGATGGAGCGAGTATATGTTTCATTTTAGTTAGTTTTCTATGTTAACTCTAAAGTTCTTTAAACATTAAACTACATATTAAATAGAATATCATTCTACCTCGGTTTGGAGTATGGACTCAACAAGTGGACGCAGAGGCAACTCAACCATGTCAGCGCTAGGAAAAGTTATAGTTATGTTAGACTATTTTGAGGTAAAGCTTTCGATAAGGGCTTAATTTTTCTTGCTCATTGTATGAGTGTATAAGTGAATTCTCGTCATAAATTTGAAAGGATTATGAGATGTACATATTCAAATGAAAGGTTTGCATTACATCAGATTTCTCACTCGAAAATTTCAAAAATAAAATGTCCATGGCAGACAAAAGGTGGTGTTATGGTGTATCCGGCATAAAGGTTGTACCAACACGCCGTGAGTTTTGCAAGTGTTTGGTTCTTCAGTCCATTTCACACGACCAAAACTAAGGAAATTTCACTCGATGTGTTCAAATTCATTGTAAAAAATATGAAAAATCTTGCAAACATCACAATCTTGTTTAGCTCTAGCAGCTCATGTTCAGGTTTTAAGGAAATGTACACCGTTAATTGTTATAATCAAGTACCAGGAGAAGTACATGCTTGCAACCCGTTTTCTGCTTCGGTCCGTTGGAGCCCGTATGTTCCGATGCGATGCTCCGGTGAGTACGTAGTTCTGCAAAACTGCACGAGTAATGTAAGTCAGTCAATGTCGACATAGAAGTCCAGACTCTGGACTGAATTTCTTAGGAAAATTCTGAGGTCAGCTCTTAAAACACTTATCTATGAAGTCTCCTCCGCGAGAGAAAGCTTTGGCGTTGGCGGACTTTGATTTCAATACCCGTGCATTGATATTGCAAGTTTAGTTGTAGCCGTCAAAAGTGGGTTATGTGTACCAGCCTGCAAGCTTCGCGCGGTCATCACAGGAACAGAAAAGCTTGCTTCAGGATTCAACAACGAACAAAGAACGAGCGTCTTCGGCCCACGCTTGAAGCCTGCACAGAAAGTTCGTCACGCGCACCGCTAGCGTAGACCGGTTTATTCCAACCGGTAACAGTCAAATTTGTCCGTCAAGAACGGCGTGCAAAGATCAGCTACTTACGATCAGATGGTGGTCTATATAAATAGCCGTCGAGGCCATCAGCTTTGTATATCACTATTGCAGCCTGATCACTCTTGTGCAACTCACGCGAGGAGCTAGCTGCAGGTTGCACACATATATAAACCAGAAATCAGTAGCCACGTATTTGCACTCTTTCGACGTCGCCAGTATGACGAAGTCTGGTGCCGTGATGCTTGTGCTGCTGATCGTCGCAGCGTCGCTGCACTTCGACGTAGCGGCGGCACGCCGCCTGGGAGCTGACGACAAGGAGCCGACGCCGGCGGTGGCAGAGGCGCAGCCACCGCCTCTAGAGGTGCCAGGAATGAAGGCATCATCAGGGCCTTCTGGCTGCACATGGGACCCTAACAATCCCTCCACTGCTCATTGTCCACATCCTCCTTCCAAGCCATGAATCGTCCGTCATAACTAGAGGTTACGGCTGGGCTACACGAGCACGACTCTCCTACTACAGGCGATAGATGCTTTTTTCTCTGGTATTGTATTTTTTTTAAAATAAAACACACGTTTAATAAGTTGCATCATTGGGAGATGCACGTAGCCTGTCGAGGGTTTATAGGTTGATTATTTCTGTTTGTCATAGAGAGCTTATTGTTGGACTGTGTTGATCCGATGATATGTGTTTCATCCTGCTTCTGAATAAAGATTGATCAGCTGTTTATTTATTCAACCTTTGGATGTTCCGTGTACAGAATTTTTACGACAAAAAGCTGATGTAATGCATAATAATTACCCGTCGCAAGTAAGCCATTTCACACGTACGTGGATCGCTACGTGCCTAGGTATATATGAAACCAGACTATACGCCCATCCTGGACCCTTGTTAAGCAGCGGTGGTCAGGCTCATGCTGCTGCCGGCGACGTCGACGATGAAAAGCGGTGCCTCATGTCGTCCCTCTTGAGCCGTGTGCGGTGCTCCGCTCACAGGCACGACTCAGTGATTCCAAATGTCACGCCTTCGTGAGCACCTGAACCGTTTAGATCAAATTCACCCGTGGAATCCATCAATATATCTATGACATAATCTAGCAGAGGCAGATGATGTTTTGGTTGTTAGGCTATATCCAAAGAATTGAGAACATGGCATCGGCTAGCGGTCAAGATTATTATGACCAACATTATGGTGCAACGTGGATTGAAAGAGATAAGTCTGTTTGGGATTGGCATAGTAGCGTCATTTATATACGCGTTACAGCGGACTCAATGATATCTATCCTTAATCAATTAGAAGTTCGATACCAACATAGTGCCCATCTTTGGAACATCAATACTGTATCCACTGATTGAAATTAATTATCATTATGGTGGTATAACGTTTATACAGGAGTAGACCTTAAGACGTCTAAGAATGATGTCTTTTATATAGAAGTAGATTGGCATGGTAGTCTCAAGTAGTGTTGTTGTTGTAGTTCAGTTGAAACAATACAACATCTTTTTTCAATTGCCATTTCGATAGTTTTCTTTGGAGTACCGTTTTTTATCACATTTGAAATTCAACCTCCCTTGAGCATTTCACATATGTTTGGATCTTGGATACATGGTGTTCATCCTAAGATTAGAAACCAAATTTTATTAGGTGCTACGGCTCTATGTTGGACATCTAATACTTTTTTGCGGGTTATTTTCAGGACAACCTATTGGATCTGAACATGGTCGTTGTTGTATAAGGTGGAGGGAGCTCAAGACAAGCTCAAATACGGTTGCAAACTTCTTGAAACGGTGATCATGGAAGTAGTTGTGAAGATTGGATGGAATTTCAGAAATAGAATTGAGGCATAGTCTTCATTTATTCTGTTGTTTGCTCATTTGGAACTATTGTGTCTTTGTGGAACTTTCTCATTAGGAGAAGTTGAGTCTGAGTGCTCCTCTTATAATTTTATTTTTGAATCTGAAAGAGCTCCTATCGTTGTATCAAACGGCTGTGTACACTCTCACAAGGGTGTAGAGGCTGGGATTTTACTCCATTATCTTATTTATTCTTTTTGTGTAATTGTTGTTGATTTTTTATAACTTACTTTATCAATAGTGATACTTTGAATAAGACGAATGATCAAAACTGATTTCTACAAGTTACAAAACAACATATTTTCAATGCAACAGAGGAAATACGGCTCATAAGCTCACAATTTATAACCCCCACCCTGAGCCCCCAAATTTAGGACTAGCCTTATAAATAATTTGCATGTTCACATTTTTTGGTGTACATATACAACTCAATAATTAAGTATACGACAGTGATCTTACCTGATCATTTGTTAAGTATATGCTTCAATTTCAAGTAATAGATAAAACGTTGGACATTTGCATTTAACTATTACCTTGTGTTTCGTTGCATATATACTGTTGTGTAACTGGAATCTTACGTAGCTAGACAAGTTCCATGCATGTGGGGTACAAGGCCGTACATTTCCCCATTTGCGCGTGGATATGAAGTTCTTACCATTTAATCAAAAAAATGAAGTTCTTACCATGCTATATCAAGGACATGAAGTTCAATCGGCAGCAGATGATTATGGTCGTCGTCATCGCGCCATGCTTGCCAACTATTTTCTGCATGGACCCGGCGGTGTACACATTTCATTGTGATGTGGATGCTCCGGCGAGTACATAGGTCTGCCAAACTGAACGAGAGTCAACGGATAATGTAAGTCAAGTAGTCAACGATTAACTGGAAGTTCAGACTACGGATCTGTTTCTCTCACGAACATTCTTCGGTCAGCTCTTTAACAAATTCCAAGTCTGAAATCTGAAGTCTCTCTTCCTCCAGCTATCGAGATCGACATAGCTTGGTGGGCTTTCAAGCATTGATATTCCAAGTTCCAGTTTAGCCGTCAAGTGGGTTATGCATACCATCTGCGAGAAACTAAGGTTCACACGCGGTTATCACAAGAAAACAAGAAAGGAGTAAAACTGCTGTTGCTTCGGGTTAGACGAATGAAAAACAACGAAAAATTCAACTAACGCCTGAAACCTAGCTAGACCGGATAGATGCACGTCACGCGCAGCACGGGACCAATTTATTCCGACCAGTTCGAGTTGCCCGTCAAAAACGTCGTGCAAAGATCGATCAGCGCTACCAGCGATCAGATATGGCCTATATAAGCCGTTGAGGCCATCAGTTTTGTATACCACGCCACGGTAACTCCTGGATCACGAGCTAGTTGCAGGCTGCACATATAGCTCAGAGATCAGTAGCTAATCACGTACCTGCACTTGCACTACTCTTTCCATATATATCTATCGCCAGCTGAGCTGGAATGACGAGGAACATGGAAACAAAGGTGCGGTGCTGGTGGTGCTGCTGATCATCGCAGCAGCGCTGCTGCAGGCCGACGACGTAGCAGCGGCGCGCCGCCTTGGAGCTGACGACAAGGAGCTGCCGGCGGCGGTGGCAAAGGTGGCGCCGCCGCCTCCGGAGTTGTCCGCCATGAAGGCATCATCAGTGCCTTCAGACTGCACATCGGACCCTAACAATCCCACGACTGGTCCTTGTCCGCCGCATCCTTTCAATCCCTGATCGTCGTATTTGGTCTCGTTACCGGCTATACGAGCGAGCATGCCGTTTAGTTATACATCTTTTTGGAAAAGAGTTACTAGTTAAATTGAAAACGTTTAATAAGTTGCATGGTTGACAGATGCACGTGCGCGTATATAGCGAGTCGGGCGGGTGCCTATAATTGATTATTTCAATTTGTCAGAGTTTCTTGGACTGAGTTGTTGCGGTTATGTGTCCATCCATACTTCTGAATAAATTAGCTATTTATTTGCTCACTATTTGGATGTTCCAAGCATGTACACGACTTTACAACCAAAAACATGGATCCTACAGCACAAGCGCGCTAATTCTCCAGCATATATATTACCATATTTCACACATTTCATATATGGTGGCTACAATATATGAGAACCCAGACAAATAAACGTGTATATATCCTGCATCCTTAATTAAGCAGCGGCTCCCAGGCTGCCGGCGACGTCGACGACGAATCGGTACCTGACGTCGTTCCTCTCGAGCCGTTCGATCGCCGTGTTGACGTAGTCCATCCCGACGACCTCGACGTCGGCGGCGATGCCGTGCTCCCCGGCGAAGTCCAGCATCGCCTGGCAAGTCGCGATGCTGCCCACGCCGTTCCCGGCCACGCGCTTCCCGCCCGCGATGACGGCGTAGGCCGGCAGCTCCAGCGGCTTGCTCGGCGCGCCGACGACCACCATCTGGCCCATGGGCTTGAGCTGCTCCAGCAGCGGCACGATCGGGTGCCCCGCCGACACCGTGTCGATGATGCCGTCCATCGTGCCCGCCGCGGCCTGCGTCAAAAGCATCGTGGATCATGCAATGCGCCATTTTTTATAATTTATTTGCCCGTTGGGGTGTCATCAGTATAGTAGGCGGTGGAACGGGTCAATTAATTACCTTCATCTCCTCCGCGTCGCGGCTCAACAAGAACGCGTCCGCGCCGAGCCGGTCGAGCGCCTCCTCACGCTTGCCCGGCGACGAGCTGATGACGGTGACCTTCATCCCGAACGCCTTGCCAAACTTGACAGCCATGTGGCCCAGCCCACCGAGGCCCACCACGCCGAGGTGCTTGCCTGGCGCGTTCAGGCCGTACTGCACCATGGGGCTGTACATGGTGACGCCGGCGCAGAGCAGCGGCGCGGCGCCGTCGAGGGGCAGGCTCTCCGGGACCCGGACCACGTAGTCCTGGTTGACCACGACGGCGTCGGAGAAGCCGCCGTGGGTGGTGGCGCCGTCGCGGTCCACGCCGTTGGAGGCCAGCACGAGCTGGGGGCAGTAGTTCTCGTGCCCGTTGCTGCAGGTCTCGCAGGCGCCGCACGAGTCCACGAAGTAGCCCACGCCCGCCGTGTCGCCGACCTTGAACTTGGTAACGCCTGGGCCGACGTCCGTGACGACGCCGACCACCTCATGCCTGCGCGATGCAAGATTATGTGTGCACCGTACCATTAGAAAACGAGCAGAGGAAAAAAAGTCTGAGTATTCATGTTAAGGAACTTTTGTCCACCGTAATGGTCATTATTTTTCCTTATATGTAGTTTATTATAATCATCATTAGGTTATGAAAAAATAATGATTATTATTTGACCAGATTTTGGTGAAGGTATAATTACCCAGGAACGACGGGATACATGGCGTTGCCCCACTCGTTCTTGATGACGTGTAGGTCCGTGTGGCAGATGCCGCAGAAGAGCACCTTGATCGTCACGTCACTGTCTCCCGGAGCCCTGATGGAATGACACCACACCAACACATGACACCCAATTATATACAGAGTGGCTCTCAAGTTAATCAGTCACCGCAAGAGGGTTATACTATATACCTTCTTGAGAAGCTGTAAGGCGAGAGAAGGCCCGAGTCGTCCCTTGCCGCCCACCCGAGCGCCATCTTGCTGCCTGCTTGCTCCATGGAAGTTAGCTGCTTGATCTGATCAGTTGATGTAGATGACCTTTTCTCGCCTTCTCCGGTCAGGAAGAAGCCGCTAATTAAGGTGGTACGCCAGTAGTCCTAACTACGGCGCCTATAAATAGGCAAGCTTCCCCGGCGCCCAAGCATCACGCGCCACAGCGATGTCAGATACTACGTATGCCTGTGCTCATTGCTCACGCAGCCCCAGCAGGCCAGTTTACTCCGTCACCGGAGGCAGCTTGGCTCATTCTCCCGGTGCCTTCTGCGCGCCGGAAAATATTCTATACGTACTAGCTATAGTGTACTCTGCTTGTCATGAACTCTGACTTCACTGGTTCGTGACTTCCGCTTTGGTACTTACTAGAATGCACGGTCAACGTCCCTATCATATTGTTATAAAAAAACGTCCCTATCATACATTTATACTTTTAGTTCTACTAGATTTAAAATAACATGATTTAACGACGAATGGAGTGCAGTTTCAAAACGGTTCGAGTTCCAGTAGAAATGCAGAGTGATGAAGACGTCGACGAAAGAATAATAAGATTAACGGTTGGACATTCAGTTCTGATCAGTATATATGGTAAATATTTTGACCACGTGCTGCATTTCATATAGTAAACTGCATGATACAGTCGACCATACTTGACCGGTAACATATGCAATGACGCATGCACTCCTATGTTTGGTAAACCACGTTGCTCATGTGCTTTACCAACACAAAGGGTCTGCTGAAAATACCTCAAACTACCAAGATACCGTATACCCTTTAATTTCGAAAAAGATCCGTGGAGTGTGGGGCTCAATAGGGGTGACAAGGTAGATTTTGACAAAATATAGTTAGTATTTTGATTTAATTTATCCACAAGTTTTTGTTTCCATAGATTTTTTAATTCAAGATTTAATGATTTGAGATTTCTCCCTTTCATACAGATTTATGATTGGTCAGCTGAGTTGGAACCTAAGAATTCAACATTAGTAGGACTTTCTCATGCCACTTTGCTGAATGCTCATGAACAATAATATGATGTTTTTCCTTTTCTTGAAGTCATATTGATTTTTTTCCCTAGAGGACAAAAGGTAACAAGTGAAGTTTGAATTCTTTAGCCGCATTATTGGCCCAACTTTTCCGGAGTGGACGACCGCATGATATATGTGCCTAGTCCTGGCCTTGGATCACTTTTGGTAAGATAGTGGGGAAAGTACATTTTACCCACGGGTGATATGTCCCTCCACCGGTGGAATAATGAAGAAAGATATATTTAGAAAAAAATAAAAAATTGTGAATTTTGATATGTATACAGTTGATATATAGGGTAGAAAATATGTACATAAAATTTCAACCTTAAATTCAGATTGATGTAAAAGATATAAAATTAACAAATCACAGAGGAAAATGATAAGTTAATTGTTTTGTCCTTTTCTTTTAACTTTATTCTAAATTTGTTAATGTTATATCTTTTAGGTAAAGTTTAAACGTTATGTACATGTTTTGTATCATATCAACTAAATGTATACCAAATTTTATAACGTTATGTACATGTTTTGTATCATCAACTAAATGTATACCAAATTTTATAAAAAAACATTCAAATAATATTTTACAAACACATTAGATTTTCTCTCTCCTATTGGATGTTTCCATGGTTGGGAAAATTTCCATGTCTAGGGTGGGAAACGATCTAACAAGTTGCAACATGACAATTGTTGTCACCGAGATCAACATTCGACCCTTGGAGAAAGGACGACATCTTGGGAATATATATATGCAGTTTTTGCACCATCGTGCTTGAACATACGGCACAATTTTTTCTTGTTGAATTAGCTTTTGATGCATGCATACAAGCATATGTTATAGTATGGTCGTCGTCGTTGGTCGTTCTATATACTTGCCAACTGTTTTCTGCTCCCGATGTAATGCTCCGGTGAGTACAGATAATGCGAAACTCAACGAGTCAACTAAATACTGTCCAATCAATTAGTCATTTAGTCTCAACGCACACCTAGAAGTCCAGACCTCCGGACCAATTTCTTACCAACATTCTGCGGTCTAACAAACTCCAAGTCTGAAGTCTCTTCTCATCCAGCGACCGTGATTTCAGTGGGTTATGCATACCAGCACGCTGCAGGAAGCTTCACATGCATGGTCACAACAAGATTTCTTTTTTAAAAAAAGAATGACGAATAATTCAGCCCACGCTTGAAACCTGGACTGGATGCAGTGTACGTCACGTGTTTCAAGAATGAGCTTCCAATGCCAACGATTAGATGCTTTATATAAGTTCTGTTGAGGCCATCAGCTATGAACACCACGCCACCAGCCTAATCACCCTCAGCATGCTTTGTACTGTTGTAACGTTCGAGCTAGCTGCAGGGCTGCACGCACATAGAACAGAGATCGAGATCAGCAGAGAGCTGCGTACTTGCACTGTTTCTACGGTCGCCAGCATGACCGAAAGGGAGGAGGAAAAGGTGTGGTGATGCTAGTGTTGCTGATGATCGTCGCAGCATCACTGCATGCTGACGTAGCAGCGGCGCGCCGCCTTGGAACTGACGACAAGGGGGAACTGCCGGTGGCAGCACCGCCGCCTCTAGAACTATCGGGGATGAAGGAGTCATCAGGGCATTCTAATTGCACTTCTGACCCAAATGCTCCACCCGGTGGTCGCTGTCCGTCTCCTCCCCCAAGCCGTGAATCGCCGATTGGTCGTTTCCACTTCCAGCTACGATGAGTATATGACGCTAAAGGAGACACATTTTTTCGGTTTCTTAAATAAACACGTTTAATAAAGTTGCAATTGCATCATTGCCAGATGCATGCGCAAGTAAAGCCAATAGAGCGTTTATAGTCGATTTGTCAGAGAGAGTTTTATGTTGGGCTGTGTTCATACTATTTGTTTAAAAGATTAATCATATGTTTCTTTGTTAGATACGACGTTTGGATTTTCGTATTCGTCCGTGGAATGGGGAGAAAGTTCATGTTCAATGGTTTTATATGGTAGCTATCTAGTTACTTCAAATGTGATTGCAATTGTGCTCTGGGTCTAGTAGTATCATGAAATGAATTGCATGACATATCTGTTTTATCTGGATCACTGTACAGAATAAGAGTGCACAGGCCATTGAGCTGAGCAAGTACAAAGTATTCAAATAGAAGTCGACCGGTCTTTTTTTTTTTGTTTTTTTTGATAAATAAACACAATACAGATGTAGACAAGCACTCATTCCTATGAACACATACATGCACTTTATCTATTCATGAAGTAATCATGGACATCTCTTATCAGGGATGTCGTCTCCTATTGAAAAATAAATAGCGTAAATTTTTTTGCGACTGAAATAGCGTAAATTTAACACCATACCTATGTCAAATATGGGATTTAAACCGGAAAAAAATTTGGTGCGGCACTGCCGCAAACAGGCTAAATACGACCCCTCTCCAGATCTTTGCCACGTGGATATCCTACGGGAGGAAATAAGCGGGCTCACAAAACAATTGTCGCTGTTTAATCAGCTCGGTTTAATGGGCTTGGCTGAAACAATACACCATGTGAAAGGAAAAAAATAGACTAAGCAGCCGACTAGGACATGCCCTACTGGAAGCTGGTGGCGGCGCTGCCATAGACGGCACCATGATTGACTCTCCCAATAGGATGTTTCAATCGAATCTCGTCGGCCATGAAGATGCGGCCACCGAAATCGTGCATCCTCAGCAACCAGTGGCAAACGTAGCGGCCTTCCATCAAGATACGGCCACCGAGATCATCCGGCCTAAGAGTCTAAGACATCATCGCACGCCAAGCGAGAAGATGGGTTAGCCAGCCATTGAGAGCCTTCGGAGTTGAGCCGATACACATGTGGGAGCCACGATGACTAGCCTCTGTGTTTTCTTTCAATCTCCGTAGAATTTCCACGTGGCAAAGATCCGAAGTGGGGTCGCATTTAGCCTGTTTGCGGTAGTGCCGCACCAAATTTTTTCCTTTAAACCCGCGTGGGTTGGTTCCCCCAATATGAACCTAACCAATTTAGCTATGCACAGTTTGCAAAAGTTTGGTGTTCAGAATCGAATAAGGTTACACAACAAAAAAAAAGTCTACTCCTTTTCTTCGATTGAAACTGAATCTTAATGGAGTGTCTAATCTATCTACTTATATATAAAAGATGCAACCCACTAGCACGTTTTAATGGCTATTTCTCTCAATCCACGTTGCGCCACGTCATCATAATTAATTTTAACCATTTAGATAAAGAATGAATGTTAGAGATTAACACAATTAGTTCAAGATTATAATTTTAAAGTTAATATCTTTTAGTTCCGCTGCAACGCGCAGGGTTATCAACTAGTTTGTTTACATGGTTGTGCTACCAGCCCCTTAAGTGTTATTGCTGACATAGAAAAATTTGTACATTGAATTGGAAACAAGAAATCAACATTTGAATATTAATTGTTTCAATCTTATATATGCAACCTTCTCCAGTAAAAAAAATATCTTAAATCCACAACCAAGTATTGTATATTCATTTGTTGTACTTCTGACTAGGCTGCTCCTTGCAGCATTTCATTTCAATCAGTTCTTTCAACTTCTTGAAAAATATTACTCTGTTCCAATATTGTTGTCATTGTTGACTTTTTTTGTTACATTTGATCGTTTGTCATATTTAATTTTTAAAAAAATATATCATATATTTTGTTGAAATATGTTTTATCACTAATGAAATTTGAAATATTATCTATATTTTGTATATTTAAATAACTATTTTGAATAGAACGAATGATCAAATGTAAAAAATCAATGACGACAATAATTTTGGAAACGAAGGGAGTACGTTACGGCAACGATGACCAAACAAAATGGAAAGTGGAGAGTCACAGATACAGCATGCTTAAGCCCGTTGTTACAGTTACAGGTTCCATTATGTTTTTTGTGTTCCATTACGTGGAAATGAAAAAAAGCTTCTAGAATTATGTTCTGACTTTGCAGTTATAAATACATATACATAGGACAGAAGCCTCTTGGGCTGAAAGTTCATGGGCCTGACTACTACATAACCCAACATATTATGATGCACAGTGCCATTTCAGGAGCAACTCCTCACGTGTCTCATTTATAACAAATTGAGTTAGCTTTATGTGGCTATATATTGTTAGTTTCAGAGAGAAACGTGCTTAACAAATGCTTTGGAGGCGAGAGGCTGAGAGCAAACAAGATAGGAAACAGAGAAGAATTTCTGTGTTGATTCTTTCTTGCAGCTGCCGATTCGCAAGTATTCCGGCTCACCTTTTTGGCAAGCGTATAGAATTTTATGGTTTCTACTTCATAACGGTATAAGCACCTGATCGAGAATCAGTGATCTCACCTTTTGTTATGTCACAGTAGATGTGCAAAAAATTACAACAAAAATATGAATATGTAGTACATGTCATTTAGTAAAAGTTGAGATGCAATGAGCATTTGTGTAATGAGAAATAAAAATGTGAAATCAGCTTGTGAATAATGCGGATTTGAAGTATTCATCTCAGACTCGCAAACTGTTACTATTCATATGCTGATTTCTCTTTTTTGTTTTTCTTTGCATAATAGTTCGTTGCATCTCAACTTTTACGAGATGGTAGATGATGGTATGAACTATACATTTATGTTTTTGTTGCAATTTTTTTGTGCATTAGTTGTGGTGCTAATGATGTCGGGAACATGATAGCACCATAACCCGTTGTAGCACTAGAATTGTTCTCGAGCTACAGCGCTGCATCCATGTGTAGCCATGGTTCAAAGAACTGATGAAAATCGGTCGGTTATCTCGGTTAAATGGGAAACCGATCCCGGCGGGTCGGGCAGTTCGACCGGTTGGAAAAACCTAAGTTACATACTGTAGCAAATCAGTTAATCGATAAATTTCCTGGCTAACTAGCTGGTTTTTCTGTTCGAAATTGGACGGATCAATCTGATATTTTTAACCCTAGGTGCAGCACTAATTATTCTCCAGCTCAAGCATGCACCCATCACAATCAAAGTCATTCTACACGCTGATAGCAGCATCTACGAAATGATCCCAATTAGGCCTCGTTCGATACAGGATTTCTTCTAGGCTTGTTTGTCTTCTTGGGCCGGGCCTAGTGAATCCTAGTGGTTCACTTGGTTACGAAATTTCATTATGTTTTTTTGTTCCATTATGTGGAAATGAAAGAAAGCTTCTAGAATTTTATTATGAGTTTTCAGATATAGATTAGGACAGAAGCCTCTTGGGATGAAAGTTCATGGGTCTGACTACTACGTAACCTTAACATATTATGATGCACTCAGGAGCACCGCCTCAGGTGCCTCATTTATAATAAACTAGTTGATAACCCCGCGTGTTACAGCGGGACTAAAAGATATTATTAACTTTAAAATTATAATCTTGAAATAATTATGTTAATCTCTAATATTTATTCTTTATCCAATAGTTAAAATTAATTATGATGATGTGGCGCAACGTGGATTGAGAAAAATAGTCATTAAGATGTGCTAGTGGGTTGTATCTTTTATATATAAGTAGATTGAGCCTTCCTCATAAAAAAACAAATTGAGTATAGAGCTTCATGTGGTTATAGCTAGTTTTAGAGAGAAACATGCTTAACTAATGCTTTGGACGTGCTCAACATAGTACTTGCGAACAAATGATTCTGGAACATAGCACAAGTCACCATCAATACTATATAGTGATCATCATACAACTCAACACAAACTCTGACAATCGCGTAACAGGTCGAGATATGGACACAAAGATAAAGTATCTATGAAAATCACGCAAGCTCAGATAGATACCCTCAGAATGAAGGAGAATATACCAATCACACGTTCACACGTGGCTCTTTATGGCGGAGCTGTATCCCGTGCGGTCGTCGTAATACTTGGACCAGAGCATAACGCCGCCGTACTTGGAGGATCCCGTGATGAGTGGCAGGACCTGGGACGTGAGCTCGTCGGCTGGCACGAACCCAGTGCCCGCCGCGTCCTTGGAGGCCGGCAGGCCAAGGAAGATCTTCCCGGCCGGAACTGACTCCCACCGCTTCCACGCATCCATGAACGCGCCGTTCCCCGCGCTGACCTGGCACGGCGGGTTGTTGTAGAACTGCACCCACACGAAGTCGAAAAGGCCCGTGTTGATCGCGCCGCCATCCCATTCATCCGGGAACGGGCACTGCGGTGCCGCGCTCAGCAGCACTGCCTTGCCGCCACCATTCTTGCCCATGCTCTTCAGATCCCTGGCGAGCCTGTCCCAATATTTTGCGCCGCCGAGCTCAATATCGAAGTCGATGCCATCAAGGACGGCGTCGCCGAGAGGCCGGGACGACGAGGTGTCGCCGAGGTAGTTGTTCCAGAGGTACGCGGCCACGTTGCGCGCGTCGCCCTCCGAGGAGAGGCCGTAACTCCCGTCACCGCCGCCGATGGAGAGCAGCACCTTGACGCCCTGGCTCTGGCACGACTGGATGTCCTTGCTCAGGCCCGTGCACCCGCCTGAGGAGGGGTCGCAGTGGCTGGCCAGGTCCAGCTGCGGCGTCTGGCCCTTGCCGAACTTGTACACGAACGCGAGGATGACGTACTGGTAGTTGCCTGACGCGCACGTCGCGGACAGGGACGCCTCGCCGTCGTTCTGGCCCCAGTACACGGCGATGCCGCCGGCGTGGCTTGTGGCGAGAAGCGCCGCGAGGAGGGCGGCAACGAGCTGGAAGAGACTGAGACCTCGGCTTGCCATGGCTTAATAAACCGTACGTGCACAGGCAGCAACTACTACTAATACTAATGTCCTTCGAGTTATCGCTAGTGAGTAGTGATGAATGGCGAAGAGTGCTTAGCCTGGACTCCTTTTTATAGCGGTTTCACAGCGTGTTGTATTTAGTTACAACATGTGAACGTACGTTGCCGAGAATTTTCGTGCCGTGGCTCGTCCGCACTTTCATTCACTGTGAATTTTTACAGTCGCACTGTTGTTACGGTTAAGCAAAGTCGAGATGCAAAAAAATTCGTTGTGTCCATATGCTTCCATCCTTATTCTACTTTCTCCTGATGGTCATTCAAGCTATTAGTTCCAATCTCAAACGCTCCACCGTACGGTACACGCGACAAAAGTTTTGCATCTTTTCCAGGCTGCCTTTGCGTCCACTCCAACGTGCAGAACCGATCGAACGCGCCAGGTCACGCATACGTACATTTCTTTAATCTAAAAGCAAGAAACTGCTAAATTATCTTAATTTGGTATATGTGCATTATAAGTTTCATTCAATCCTTGAGGCTTGAGCGGATTTCCAAATTTCAGAGATGGTTACACCGACATATTTCACTCATAAATATTAAAAACTAAGCAGGTAGGTGCGCTCTGCCCGCTAAAACTTACCATTGGTTATTCATGCTAACGGTTTGGGTTATTCATGCAACGGTTTGACATCTAATGAGAGCAAATAGAAGAAAGTAGTAAAGGTGGTAAATACTTTTTTGAGCACGTGAGCACCTGCCCAATAGTGATGTGGAAAGTCTCACGAGATATGGCCGCTCAGATTCGAGAAGATGTTATTATTATATGATAAAAACGTTTAAGTCTAACAAATTTTGTATGCCAAATTATGATTCTGATATATCGATGAGACCTGTGGATGTTGGATTTGATTTGTTTAATTAATTGATCATGAATTTAATAAGTAAAATTAATCCTAATCAATAATTATAGGACATATGCCTCTATACTCATAAAAACAACATTCACACAAAAGTCACATTCAGTAAAAAAAAAAGCATGGATGTTGTAGGGGAAAACATGGTCCGCTTGTTAGACATGCTTTCTCTTTCTTTCATCTCTCTCTCCTTGGCACACAAGCAAATCACAAGTCACACAATCACTTCGGTGGGTTATATAGTTGTCTTCACCTAAGTCTAGGGAAAAGAAACTAAACTCTCTTTTATTTCTCACTAAAGGATAACACCTTCATCTCCTTGCGCCCTCCATGCTTTATTCTCTTGCCTCGCCCAAGGCCGCACCTCCGGAAGCTGGTGTATGTGTCCACTGCTCGTTTGATGGGTGTTCCGAGCTTAATCTCTCTAGTCTAATCCATGAAATCAATCCATGATCTCGAGTGAGCAATTGCGCGTCGGATAACACCACTAAGGTTGTACAATGCACGTTCTTGTTGAACAACAAAGCCATTACAACTTCAATTGATCATCTCTGGTGCCACTCACATTAGATTCTCTAAACTGGTGCGTCAGTACCCAAGCTCCCCCCCCTCCTCACCCGCCCCCTTTTTCGGTGATATGCTCATTTTGTCTCTGGTTCCTTGATTTGACATTTTTTCAAGCCACCGACATGCACTGATATTGAGAGACGGCGTCAGATGCTTAAAATTAGTTACTGGTAGAAAGTCACACAAGATCGTGGAGTGAAACCGTATGGTTGACTCACCAAATTAAAGGCGGTCACTTTCAAGTCCAATTGTTTAATATTTGACCCGGCCGATTGGTATTTGCAAGGATCGGTGCCCATTCAGCCCCCGCCCGCCCTTCCTACGCTACCCCCTCTTGTCCGCGCAACCGCCACCGCCACCGCCACCTACCGCTGCCATCTAGGCTTAGGTTGCCAGCAACGCAGCAGCACTCGGGCCTCGGTCGAGCGCTCCCGTAGTCCTGTGAGCAGAACTGAGGTAGGGGCACATGGGTCTTTCCCCTTCGAAAATGGCTTCTTATATTTTTTTGGTTTTATTTCGTAAACTGTTGATGGTAGCAAAAGGGAGGGCTAAACGAAACTTTTAATCTCACGAAACAAGGCAACCATGTAAAGTTGAAAAAGAGGGGTAAATTCATAGTTGGGTTGAAAATAGGACAACCATGCAATTGTCCCAATTACCATTAGTAGTAGAGTGGCATACCTTGGAGTGAAACTATGTGGTTGACTCACGAAATTAAAGGTGATGATTTTTAAGTTGAAATGTTTAATATAGCAGAAGCGGTGCATCACAGTAGATATGAAAAAAAAATTACAATAAAAATATAAATATGTAGTACATGTCATCATCGAGTACTATCTTGCAAAAGTTGAGATGCAATGAGTATTTGTACAAAGAGAAACAAAAATGTGAATCGTGTGAATTTGAACTATTCATCTCAGACCCGCAAATGTTACCCTTCATATGTCGATTTCTCTTTTTGTTTCTGTTTGCATAATAGTTTGTTGCATCTCAACTTTTATGAGATGGTAGATGATGATATGAACTATACATTCATGTTTTTGTTGCAATTTTTTGTGCATCAGTTACGGTGCTATTGAAGTCCGGAGTATAGTACCACAACTCGTGGTAGCACTAGAATTGTTCTCGAGCAGAAGCGTTGCATACATGTGCAGCCATGATTCAAAGAATCGGTTAACCGATGATTTTCTCGGTTAACTGGCCGGTTTCTCCGTTAGGAAACCGGATGGGTCAATCCGATTTTTTAACCCTGGTGCAACACTAATTACTCTCCAGCTCCAGCATGCACCCGTCACAATCAAAGCCATTCTACACACTGATAGCCGCATGTATCAAATGAGCCCAATTAGACCTTGTTCGACACAGGATTATTTCTAGGCTTGTTTGTCTTCCTGGGCGAGGTCTAGTGAATCCTGGTGGTTCACTAAGATCCCGTTTCAGGCCTAGGAACCAAAATTCCTCATAAAAAACAAATTGAGTATAGAGCTTTATGTGGCTATAGCTAGTTTTAGAGAGAAACCTGCTTACCAAATGCTTTGGACGTGCTTAACAAATGATTCTGAAACATAGCATAAGTCGCCATCAATACTATATAGATAATCATACAACTCAATACAGATTCTGAGAACTGCGTAACAGGTCGAGACATGGATACAAAGATGAAGTATCTGCAAACACCATGCAAGCTCAGAAAGGAATACACGCCCCCGTATGAAGGAGAATATATCAATCACACATTCACACATGGCTCTTGATGGCGGAGCTGTACCCCGTGCGGTCGTCGTAGTACTTGGACCAGAGCATGACGCCGCCGTACTTAGGGGATCCCGTGATGAGTGGCAGGACCTGGGACGTGAGCTCGTCTGCAGGCACAAACCCGGTGCCGGCCGCGTCCTTGGAGGCCGGCAGGCCCATGAAGATCTTCCCAACCGGCACCGACTCCCAGCGCTTCCACGCGTCCATGAACGCGCCGTTCCCTGCGCTGACCTGGCACGGCGGGTTGTTGTAGAACTGCACCCACACGAAGTCGAACAGCCCCGTGTTGATCGCGCCGCCGTCCCACTCGTCCGGGAACGGGCACTGTGGTGCTGCGCTCAGCAGCACCGTCTTGCCGCCACCATTCTTGCCCATGTTCTTCAGGTCCCTGCAAATTGTGTAATCGCGCACTCAAGACGTGCGTGCGTGTATATATCATTTCTTCAAACGGTGAAATTGATGTACCTGGCGAGCCTGTCCCAGTACTTTGCGCCGCCGAGCTCGATGTCGAAGTCGATGCCATCAAGGACGGCGTCGCCGAGTGGCCGGGACGACGACGTGCCGCCGAGGTAGTTGTTCCAGAGGTACGCGGCCACGTTGCGCGCGTCGCCCTCTGAGGAGAGGCCGTAGCTGCCGTCGCCGCCGCCGATGGAGAGCAGCACCTTGACGCCCTGGCTCTGGCACGACTGGATGTCCTTGCTCAGGCCCGTGCACCCGCCCGAGGACGGGTCGCAGTGGCTGGCCAGGTCCAGCTGCGGCGTCTGGCCCTTGCCGAACTTGTACACGAACGCGAGGATGACGTACTGGTAGTTGCCCGACGCGCACGTCGCAGACAGGGACGCCTCGCCGTCGTTCTGGCCCCAGTACACGGCGATGCCGCCAGCATGGCTTGTGGCGAGGAGCCCCGCGAGGAGGGCGGCAACGAGCTGGAAGAGAGTCAGAGCTCGGCTTGCCATGGCTTAAAGCGTACGTGCCCAGAGATATATAGCAACTTCTACTGGTAGCAATGTTCTTCGATTTACCTTATCGCTAGTGAGTAGCCTGGACTCCTTTTTATAGCGATTTGACAGCGTGTTGTTGTAGCCTATATAATATTACAATATATCTGAACGTACGTTGAGGAGAGAATTTTACGTTCGTTTCGTGCCGTGAGCCCGTGACTCATCCGCACTTTCATTCAGTGTGAATTTACCGTGGCTAGTTACGGTTAAGCAAAGTCGAGATGCAAAGAAAATTTGTTGCGTCGATACGCTTCCATCCTTACTGTCTCCTGGATGATCAATTAAGCTATTAGTTCCAATCTCAAACGCTCCACCGTACTGAGCCGAACTACAACGGCACACACGCCACATAAGTTTTGCATTTTTTTTTTCAAGCTACCTTTGTGTCCCCTTCAATATGCAGAACCCAACAAACGCGCCAAGTGATGCGTACGTACATTTCTTGAACCCAAAAGCAAGAAACTGCTAATTTATTTTAATCTGGTATATTTGCACTATAAACTTCATTCAAACCTTGAGGCTTGAGCCGATTTCCAAAGTTCAGAGACAGTTACACCGAGATATTTCACTCACAAGTATAAAAACTAGACAGGCAGGTAAGCCTAGGGCTGGCTATCACGCCGACTCGGCTCGTGATCAGCTCGCTCTACTTAGTATAACGAGCTAGCTCATCTCAGTTCATTATACTAATGAGCTAATAATGTAGCTCTGCTTGACTCATTATGTTCATGATCTAGTTCATTATAGCTCATGAAGCTTTATAAAAATATTTTTAATTATATATAAGTAAAAATAAAGGGAAAAATAACATATATACATATAAAATGCTATATATTTTAGATCAAAAAACATATTTATGATCCAAACTAAACATTTTCATCTCTACAGTTATCGAAATAACTCTAATATATGTTCTTAGAAGAACATAACATATTCGCATAAATAAAATAACTAAGTATTCATTGCAAATTTTGTATGAGAAAAATACTACTGCTTCAACTTCAACTTTACTGATATCTGTTATCAATCAACACTACATTTTAGAAATTCTCCCCTCCCTACATCATCCCATGGTACACAGGTAGTTTCTTAGTTTTAAAGAGTGGGCGGCTCGTTTGGCTTGTGAGCTAGCTCAGGAGCTAGTTCGAGTTGGTTCGTTAACTTAACGAGCTAAAAAACTAGCTCAGCTCATTTGAAATTGAAACAAGCCGAGTCGAGTTGATCTGAGTTAACCTTCGTGTAGAGCAAGCTAGTGAGTCACAAGCTTTATTGTCACCCCTGTCAGATTCGAGAACAGGTTATTATGTGACCAGAAATACTCAAATCTCACAAATTATGTATGTTAAATTATGATTATGACATATTGATGAGACATGTGGATGTTGGATTTGATGTGTTTAATAGTATGATCATGAACTTAATAAATATATTTAACCCTAATCAATAATCATATTGGGATGGGCACATGCCCCTATACTCACAAAAGCCAGATTCATTAAAGAAAACATGGATGTTGTAGGGAGAACATGCGGCCATCTTGATGGTCCACATATAGATTATCTTCTTCGTTGAGCGTCAATCCAAGTAAAAAGGATGAGCTCTCTTTCCGTTTTTCATGTTGATGTGCAACTCCTTCATCCTTGCACCTTCCACACATTGTTCTCTCCTCGTCCAAGGACGCAAATCACCGCCTACATGAGCTATAAAGTTAGGACGAAATTTCCATGTTCCAAGACGGAAGTTCCGATCCTACCAGACAGTTTTCGACGAAAGTTCTGACATTTAGTAAGTTCCGTCAGTTCTGACCTAAAACACTATTAACGGCTCTTTTTGGACCCACTCCTATGTATACCCCATTCTATCCCGTGAGAGAAGGTGTTGGTGCTATTTGAACTCTCCCATCTTCCTCAAGCTCTTGCTCTCATTCCTCTCCCATTCATCTTGAGATTCAAGACCATTTGTGAGAACCCATCTACAATCCAAGCTTGAGCACTTCATTCCCTTGCAAGCAATATTTATTTCACTTGTTACTCTTGGAGACTTGTTCTCCTAGATTGGTTAGGTGTCACCTTAGAGCTCTCAAGATTGTGGTGAGCCTTGGGAAGTTTGTGCAGGTTGTGATTCGCCTCTAGAAGGAAAGGAATCAAGAAGAACAAAACGAAGCTTGATCTTTGTGATTGCTTGGAGAGGATTAGGGTTGAGAGAGACCCGACTCTTTGTGAGCTCCTCAACGGAGACGTGGGAGCCTCTTTATGAGGGGTCCGGGCTTTGGTGAAAAATTCCCGTGTCTCTCTTGCTTTTGTTCTGGTCTTTGTTCTTGTTCTTGTCTTTTGCATATTGTGCCTGATCTGCGTGTGTGTGGCTTTCTCAGCTAAGAACCTTCCTAGACCTTGGAGCTATACTTCTATTCAAGCGGTTTCGTGCGATCTCCTCCTCTCCTGTTGTCCCTTAGAATTTGCACTTTGTCCCTGACTTTCACATCTCGAAACAGGTTTAAGGACCGCTAACGTATTTTACTCTTAAAAATACATTCAATCATGTCTAGTGTGGCAACGATGACCAAATAAAATGGAATGTAGTGAGTGACTAATTCAGGTGTTGATTAACAATTTTGTTTATGTTTTTAGTTTAAACATTATACAACATGCTTCCCAGTCTGGCGTAGCGGCTGCTTTTCTACTTTTTGGAGAAGCATCGTTTGCTGGTCCAGAAAGCGACATTGTGGAGAAGCGAAGCAGGCTGTTTAGTGGCCTTGCTTTTGAACGAGGCTGTCGGTCAATAGCTCATCCGCCATATCGATCTCCGACGAGGAGCCATCTCTGTCGTCTAGGTGAGGATCTCCAGAACCACATACACCTTCCCAACCCATTCTCTAGCCTTCTTGCTCTTCTTCCATCAGAAGCAGTCCAACATGGAGCTTCATCCACCATTGCTCTTCTTCCCTTAGCGGTTGTTGCTCACCATATCCACAAACATAAGTTGCCAGCTCAAATCGACACACAATGCGTAAAGGAATCAATTCCACCACTCCCTGGGTGCCCTCCCCTTGTTCCCATACCTGAATCGAGCTTCGCAAGCTCCATGTTCTATTGAGGAAGAAGTTGGTGGTCGCGCAGGAGGGAGTCAGATGGTGGCGCAAAGTAGGGGGAAGAGAGAAGACGGCGGCAGGACACAGGGGGAGATAACTAGATAGCAACACGACACAGAAGGATGCTCGGGAACGAAGATGGGGATGTGAACGGGAGACGACGTGAGGAGAAAAGGCTGGAGAAGCGACGGAAGACCAGCTTCTCCGCTTTTAGTTCAAATGGTGCTTTTTTGGCTTTTACCAGTTTGGAGAAGCGAACCCGTTTGGGGTAGCTTTTCGCTTCTCTAGCTGCTTGGAGAAGCAAAAGCCAGAAAAAGCTCCCCAAACACGGGGTTAAGTCTGTTGTTACAGGTTCCATTATGATGAAGAGTGCCATTTCAGGGGCACCGCCTCAGCTGTCTCATTTTAACGAACTGAGTATAGAGCTTTAAGTGGCTAAAGCTAGCTTTAGAGAGAAACGTTTAACAAATGTTCTGGAGGTGAGAGACCGAGAGCAAAGAAGATATGGTTTAGGAAACATAGCAGAATTTTTGTGTTAATTCTTTCTTGCAGCAGCCGGTTCGGTAGTATTTCGGCTCATTCTTTTGGCAAACGTATAGATTTTCATGTCTTCTACTTCAGAACAGTGGTATCACTTTTTATTACTTTGTTTTTAGCACACGCGAACAAATGATTCTAAAATACAGCACAAGTCGACATCAATACTATGCAGTAAATCATCATACAACTCAATACAAACTCATAACAGGTCGACACAAGGACACGGAGATGAAGTATTATCTACGAACACCACGCAAGCTCAGGAAGGAACAGATGCCCCCAAATGGAAGGACAATATATGAATCACACGTGGCTCTTGATGGCGGAACTGTACCCCGTGCGGTCATCGTAGTACTTGGACCAGAGCATAACGCCGCCGTACTTGGGGGATCCCGTGATAAGCGGCAGGACCTGGGACGTGAGCTCGTCGACGGGCACGAACCCGGTGCCTGCCGCGTCCTTGGAGGCCGGCAGGCCCAGGAAGATCTTCCCGGCCGGCACCGACTCCCACCGCTTCCATGCATCCATGAACGCACCGTTCCCCGCGCTGACCTGGCACGGCGGGTTGTTGTAGAACTGCACCCACACGAAGTCGAACAGCCCCGTGTTGATCGCGCCGCCGTCCCACTCGTCCGGGAACGGGCACTGTGGCGCTGCGCTCAGCAGCACCGCCTTGCCGCCACCATTGTTCCCCATGTTCTTCAGGTCCCTGCAAATGGTGTAGTCGCACACTCAAAACGTGTGTGCCTGTATATATCATTTCTTCAAAAGGTGAGATTGCTATACCTGGCGAGCCTGTCCCAGTACTTTGCGCCGCCGAGCTCGATGTCGAAGTCGATGCCATCAAGGACGGCGTCGCCGAGAGGCCGAGACGACGACGCGCCGCCGAGATAGTTGTTCCAGAGGTACGCGGCCACGTTGCGCGCGTCGCCCTCCGAGGAGAGGCCGTAACTCCCGTCACCGCCGCCGATGGAGAGCAGCACCTTGACGCCCTGGCTCTGGCACGACTGGATGTCCTTGCTCAGACCCGTGCACCCGCCCGAGGACGGGTCGCAGTGGCTGGCCAGGTCCAGCTGCGGCGTCTGGCCCTTGCCGAACTTGTACACGAACGCGAGGATGACGTACTCGGTAGTTGCCCGACGCGCACGTCGTGGACAGGGACGCCTCGCCGTCGTTCTGGCCCCAGTACACGGCGATGCCGCCGGCGTGGCTTGTTGCGAGGAGCGCCGCGAGGAGGGCGGCAGTGAGCTGGAAGAGACTCAGAGCTCGGCCTGCCATGGCTTAAACCGTACGTGCCCAGATATATAGCAACTTCTACTGGTAGCAATGTTCTTCGATTTACCTTACTGACTAGTGATGGATGGTGAAGAGTGCTTAGCCTGGACTCCTTTTTATAGCGATTTGACATCGCGTTGTATATAATAATTACATTATGTGAACGTACGTTGCCGAGAATTTCCTGCCGTGGCTCGGCCGTACTTTCATTCAGTGTGAATTTACCGTGGCTAGTTACGGTTAAGCAAAGTTGAGATGCAAAAAATAATCGTTGCGTCGATGTGCCTCCATCCTTATTCTACTTTCTCCCGATGATCATTCAAGCTATTAGTTCGAATGTCAAACGATCCATCGTACTGAACCGAACTACAACGGCACACACGATTTTTTTTTTTTTTTTGCATCTTTTCCAAGCTGCCTTTGTGTTTACTCCAACCTGCAGAACCGAACAAACGCGCCAAGTGATGGGTACGTACATTTCTTGAACCCAGAAGCAAGAAACTGCGAATTTATTTTAATTTGGTATATGGGCATTATAAGCTTCATTCAAACTTTGAGGCTTGAGCCGATTTCCAAAGTTCAGAGATGGTTACACCTGGATATTTCACTCACAAGTATAAATACTAGGCAGATAGGTGTGTGCTGTGCCCGCTAAAGCTTAACGTAGCATTATTATTATCTAAATTTTGGTTATTAATGGAACGGTTTATGACATCTAATGAGAGCAAACAGAAGAAAGTAGTAAATAAGGTAAATATTTTTTATTTGAGCACGTGGGCACCTGCCCAATAGTGTCGTGGACAATCTTACCTTCGGATCCAGACATGAGTACTTAGATTCAAGAAAAAGTTCATGTGTGACGAAAATGTTTAAATCTAATAAATATAGTATGCCAAATTATGAATGTTGGATTTTATGTGTTTAATTGATCATGAATTTAATAAGTAAAATTAATCATAATTAATAATTATAGGGCATATGTCCCTATACTCACAAAAACCACATTCACACAAAAGCACATTCGGTTGCCTCGTCCAAGCCAGAGCCTCCAAAAGCTCATGAGTGTGTCAACTGCTAGTTTGATGGGTACCCCGAGCTTAATCTCTCTAGTCTAATCCATGAAATCAGTTCATAAGCTTAGGTGAGCAATTGCACACGGGATGAAACCACTAAGGTTGTAATGTGCATGTTCTTGTACAAGAACAAAGCCATTAGAGCTTCAATCGACCGTCTCTGGCGGTTACCTCTCATATTGGATTCTCTAAATTGGTGCAGTAGACCCAAGCTTCATAATGCTTCCCCATTCCCCCTTCTTTTTGATAGGTCATCTTGGAATTTCTTTTCAGATTTAACTTTTTTTCTAAATCCAGCAATCCACCGGCGACAATGCATGCCATCGATGTTGAGAGACGGTGGCAGACGCTTAAAATTAGTTAGTAGTAGAATGGCACACGAGATCGTCAAGTGGAACAGCGTGGTTGACTCAAGAAATTAAAGGTGATCATTTTTAAGTCCAATTGTTCAATATTTGACCCGGCCGGTTGGTGTTCAAAAGGATCGGTGTTCCATGTACAGATCGTTATAACAATATGTAAACGTGGATTCTATCTACTATAGCAAAAGCGCTGCATGCACCAGTGCAGCACTAGTTATTCTCCAGCATAAACCCGTCGCAGTCAAAGCCATTTCACACGCTGATATAGGTTACATGTACGAAGACTATGAGCCCAATTAAGCAGCGACGCGCAGGCTGCCGGCGACGTCCGCCACGAAGCGGTACCTGACGTCGTTCCTCTCGAGCCGTTCGATCGCCGTGTTGACGTAGTCCATCCTGATGACCTCGACGTCCGCGACGATGCCGTGCTCCCCGGCGAAGTCGAGCATCGCCTGGCACTCGGCGACGCCGCCGCCGCCGCTCCCGGCCACGCGCTTCCCGCCAGCGACGATGGCCAAGGCCGGCACCTCGAGCGGCTTGCTCGGGATGCCGACCACCACCATCTGCCCCCTCGGCTTGAGCAGGTCCAGCAGCGGCGCGACGGGGTGGCCCGCCGACACCGTGTCGATCACGCCGTCCATGGTGCTGGCCGCCGCCTTCATCTGGTCCGGGTCGCGACTGACCAGGAACGCGTCGGCGCCGAGGCGGTCGAGCGCCTCCTCGCGCTTCGCCGGCGACGTGCTGATCACGGTGACCTTCATCCCGAACGCCTTGCCGAACTTGACGGCCAGGTGGCCCAGCCCGCCGAGGCCCACGACGCCCAGGTGCTTCCCTGGCCCGTTCAGTCCATATTGCATCAAGGGGCGTACACGGTGACGCCGGCGCAGAGCAGCGGCGCGGCGCCGTGGAGGGGCAGGCTGTCCGGGACGCGGACCACGTAGTGGTGGCTGACGACGAGCACGTCGGAGAGGCCGCCCTGGGTGGTGGCGCCGTCGAAGCCGGCGCCGTTGGACGTTTCCACGAGGTCGGGGCAGTAGGTCTCCTCCCCCGTCCGGCAGCTCTCGCAGGCGCGGCACGAGTCCACGAAGTAGCCCACGCCCACCGTGTCGCCCACCTTGAACTTGGAGACGCCGCTGCCGACGCCCGTGACGGTGCCGACGACCTCGTGCCTGCGCAAGCTTGTGCGCCGTTAGACGGTCGAGCGGGAATGGAGGAAGAAGAGTCTGGGCGTTCGTGATTGGTGAAGCTAATTACCCTGGAACGAGGGGTACTTGGCATTGCCCCACTCGTTCTTGATGACGTGGAGGTCGGTGTGGCAGATCCCGCAGAAGAGCACCTTGATAGTCACATCGCCGTCTCTCTGATCCCTGAATTGGTATCAACGGCCAAAGCACGAATTTCAGAATTCATAACGAAAAACATGTCTGTGATTCAATTGAACAGTATCGTTACTATGAAAGATCAGAACACTGAACAGCAACAGAGTGAGCTTGTCATGGAGAGAGAGACAGAGAGAGGGACCTTCTTGAGAAGCTGTAAGGGGATAGGTGGCCGGAGGCATCCCTCGCAGCCCACCCGAGCGCCGTCTTGCCTCCTTGCTCCATGAACTTTCCTCGATCAGTTTGGAAGCTCACTTGCTATGCTTCCGAGGCTTCTTCAGCCTTCCTCTGCTTCTGCGATCAGCAAAGCTGCCGGGTGCTGTGCCAGTCATAACCACGGAGCTCGGAATAAATAGGCAGGCTAGCAGGAGGCACTATGAGTAACATGAAACACTGATGCATCATCTCAGCGCTGATCGTTGTTGCACTGCTCGCACTTCACACTCATGCATGCGTAAAAGTCGCTGGCGGCTAATACTCTCAATATCTAGGGCCGCCAAATGTGAAGTCACCAGACACAATTATACAGTTGAATATCATTTGTAGATAACGCTCCTATTGATTAATTGAAATATCTTGTGGGATCTGGACTGCCACATCTGTGCAGCTCTTTGACGTGTGTGCACTTTTTGACCAGCTTTCTCTTTATAGAAAAATAAACAGTCAGGTCACCATGATTTGGTACAACCACTAAGACAACCATATCCCCGTCCTACTAACACAAGCTAAAGCATCTTTTCGGTTATATGGCATGTGATTGTGATCCAGATCTTGGGATACATTATTGTATCACAATAATCATTCATAATTCTAATACAAGTAGGTGTGCCCTGTCTCAAATTACCTTTTCTTTGGTAAAATACGAGATGTGGGACCTTTTTATGCACCTTCGTAGGAAAGGAAAAACTAAACCCTTGAAAGTATAGTACGCGCTGGGGTAAAAATTTGCAAGTGAAGAGTAGAAAGCTTTACCAGGGTCAAATGGTCACAGAAGGAATTTTCGGTGGAGCCGTGAAATGCATTAAGACTAAGAGCGAAAGCACTCAACACTGACACTAAGAGCCGAAAGCTAGGGGAGCAAAGGTGATTGGCTACACAATTTCAATTTTGATCATGAAAATGTACTACCTTTGTTCAGGACGGACGATATAGTTTACCTCAAACTATATTCATAGTCATTCATATATTTAGGAATAATAAAGTAATTGTTGATGTTGTTACATTGTGTAGATATAGATGTTCTTACATAGAGTCTAAAACTATTTCCCCTACTGACTTGGTCCAAAAAAAAAGAAACTATTCATTGGAGTTGGAGGCTTGTTTTATTCATGGTTTCAAACCACAATGGATGATACAACATTCTTGAAACAACAGAGGAAAACACCACATTTGGATCAGCTTTAAGGTTACCCCCAAAAAAAGTTTATGTTTCAATAAATGATTAAATGACATGGCAAACCTATGAAACATCAAAATGAAACTATTATTCAGAAAAAATATATTTTATACTCTATATAATGTGGCAGTCTTGGAAATAGCTAAATGAAATACTCTACTGATAATAGCCATACTAAATATGTCATGGTAGTGTAGGAAACACCAATATAAAAGCATGCACTGGAAATAGCCACTTTTGTTATTGTGTGCTGAAAAAGTTGATGTGATTGCCAAAGGGCCTATAGCCTAGTGGTTACAAGAGATTTAACGGCGTTGTGCTTTTAGTGGTAGGTGACGCGTCAGTGGTGACTTTGTCAATTTTGAGAATTTGCCACCTCGGTCTTTGAAGATGCTCATAGGGGTAGAGTTTGCTATGTGGTGTCTAATATTATGTAACTGCCAAAAAAAAAGTTATGATACAATTGAAAATTTTCAAAGTGAGTCCATGATTATTCAGGACGAATCGGAATCTTGTCGATCGGCTGTCGGTTTGCAGATTAACCAAATGCAATTGGACGGATAAGCCATATCTCCGATATAATCGTATCTCGCACTTTGTAGTATAATAATCCATTAATTGACCCACCATCTCCAACTAACCTATATGATATGGTGATTCTGACGACGTGATTACTAGCTGTTCCTATCGTTAACCGATGCAAAACCTTTTGTTTCGCCATCCCGCGTCGTAGGAAGAGAAAAATAACAGCATATTTTGATGAAGCCGCCGGCGGCTTATATTATGCACATCAGCACATGGACCCTGCGTGTGAAGTAAAGAACGAGAAAAATGTGAGCAATGAGCTCCGAAAGACGGTCTGTTACGTAGCATCTGACGTCGCCAGATGTGTGCGCGGTTGTTGGGGATTACGTGCCTATTTATTCCGAGATCTGGCCACCGCAGCGTGTATCACGCTCCTGACTTTTCTTGCTTATTCCAGCTTCACCGGCGGAAGCAGAGCAAGGAGGCTTTTCCATGGAGCAAGCAGGCGGCGACAAGGCGGCGCTCGGGTGGGCTGCGAGGGACGCCTCCGGCCATCTCTCCCCTTACAGCTTCTCGAGAAGGTATGTCCTGTGACCGGTTCCTGCTCTGCGGTGCTCGATGGTTACGCCATGGCGGGCGACGAGATGTGATTTTTCATTTCATTTCAGAGCTCTGGGAGACGATGACGTCACGATCAAGGTGCTGTTCTGCGGCATCTGCCATACCGACCTCCACATCATCAAGAACGAGTGGGGCAACGCCATGTACCCCGTCGTCCCCGGGTAAGAGCAATGCCGAGAGTCTTTCTTCGTTTCTGCTCGCGAACTCGCCTACTAATTAATGGTGGACAAGCTGGTGCAGGCACGAGGTGGTCGGCACGGTCACGGACGTTGGCTCAGGCGTGACCAAGTTCAAGGCCGGCGACACGGTGGGCGTGGGCTACTTCGTGGATTCCTGCCGCACCTGCGAGAGCTGCAGCACGGGGCACGAGAACTACTGCCCGCAGGTCGTGCACGCCTCCAACGGCGTCGACTTCGACGGCGCCACCACCCGGGGAGGCTTCTCCGACGTCGTCGTCGTCCGCCAGGACTACGTGGTCCGGGTCCCGGAGAGCCTGCCTCTCGACGGCGCCGCGCCGCTGCTCTGCGCCGGCGTCACGGTGTACAGCCCGATGATGCACTACGGCCTGAACGCGCCCGGTAAGCACCTCGGCGTCGTCGGCCTCGGCGGACTCGGCCACGTGGCTGTCAAGTTCGGCAAGGCGTTCGGGATGAAGGTCACCGTCATCAGCACGTCGCCGGGAAAGCGTGAGGAGGCGATCGACCACCTCGGCGCCGACGAGTTCCTGGTCAGCCGCGACCCTGAGCAGATGAAGGTAACAAAACTCGGTACACACAGAATTAAACAGAGTGCGTTGAAATTAATTATCGATGGCGGCGTGGCACCTACTGATCCGGTAACGTTCCTGAACGCGTAGGCCGCGATGGGCACGATGGACGGCATCATCGACACGGTCTCGGCGGGGCACCAGATCGTGCCGCTGCTGGACCTGCTCAAGCCGATGGGGCAGATGGTGATCGTCGGCGCGCCGAGCAAGCCGCTGGAGCTGCCGGCCTACGCCATCATCCCGGGTGGGAAGCGCGTGGCCGGGAACGTCGTCGGCTGCATCGCCGACTGCCAGGCGATGCTCGATTTCGCGGCCGATCACAGCATCACCGCCGACGTCGAGGTCATCGCGATGGACTACGTCAACACGGCGATCGAGCGGCTCGAGAGGAACGACGTCAGGTACCGCTTCGTCGTTGATGTCGCCGGCAGCCTGCAGGCCGCCGTTGCTTGATTAGGCTTCGCACCGTGTCGCCTGCTCGTGCAAAAGACCTCCGGCCAGCCATGTACCCATAGTTGAGGAACCTTTAAGATTGCTTCGTGGTGGTGTCCAACAGTGCAGTTGTTTGCTGCTGATGAAAATTAATCCGCTACCGCTTGCTTCGGGCTTGATTCATGCTTTGATGTGAACGAACTACTGTCTGCGCTGATGTAAGCTATGTACCATTTTTTTTGTGAAAATCTATGTACCCTATAGGTATTGCTATAAAACGATCTCTTTTTTTTTTTTTGATGCGAAGAGGAGGGGAAGCTCCCTGTATATTCATTTATGGTAAAGATTTCATGGACACATACTCCTATATTCTCTGAAGTATTTTCCCACATGTTAAATGGTGGTATATTTTTGGTTAAAAAAGGTGACCTCACATGATCATTTTGTGGTGCAAATTGTGATTGTTTTGTGATGTCTGACTACATTTAAGTCTTCTTTTCGGTTCTAGGCCTTACTGGTTATTGTAATTAGGGAATCTTCCTATGCAATTCTGCAAAATACTAGGCTTTCTTTCTTATTTTTTTTGTTTGCATTAACTGTGTCATAATCAATTGTGCATGTTCCAACTCCGTCCGATTATTCCATCCATGCGTGGGACCCAGTTCTCATAAGCACGACGAAAACTGTTCATGAGAACGTGTGCGACGTGACTATCAAGGTGCTCTTCTGCGGGATCTGCCCTTTGATTTATGATGCTTGCTTCTTCTTCCATTCATCCTTATCACTTATGTTTTTTGTTAATTAAAAGATGAATAAAGATGAGATGGAACAGAAGGTGGATCTAAATATGGGCCATGATTTCTTACATAGGTACATTTGTTTTGCTAACCTGTTCAGTTTCTAGGGTACCCTATGTTTCTTTTTAATTTTGAGGGGACCTAATACCATTTCTTTTGACGTTAGTAGTATTTTACCGCCTATAATCATCTATGAGTTTTGAAACAGAAATTTTGTTTGTGTTGTAATGGTAGTAACTTTTTGGTTAAAAAAGATGACCTTGCATGATCATTTTGTGGTGCAGATTGTGATTGTTTTATTATGTCTGACTACATTTAAGTCTTCTTTTCGGTTCTAGGCCTTACTGGTTATTGTAATTAGGGATCTTCCGATGCAATTCTGCAAAATACTAGGCTTTCTTCTTTCTTATTTTTTTGTTTGCATTAACTGTGTCATAATCAATGGTGCGTATACTCTTAAAATATGTAGTGAGAAAAAGAGTATTGGTGTGATTTGTCTTTGATGGTTCAGAAAGAATTAGGAATAGATTTTTTATTAATTTCTAAACTTTGGTGTCCAATAACAAGAAAAATAGAGTAGTTAGCATGTTACTTCTGCAACCTTGTGGTGTCCAATAATAAGTGTTAGAGGGTGTTGGCCTTGCTGCCGGAGTGAGCAACTTAAATATAATTGTCTTGATTGCTGGATAGGGCATATGCGAAGCCACATTGCTGCTGGTGGGTGCAGATGCACCCACAACAAAATGACAGATCAATTATAACTCTGTTATTTTGATTATATTTGAACCCCCACAAGCAAAAGCTATGCACCCACAAGGGAGAAAATCAAGGAAAGAGAATGATCAGCTAGTCAACAGTCCCCTTATTAAACAAGGAAAAAGTTATGCACCTGAGCCCCTTGTTTTCTCTCTAGCTTCGCCACTAGGGATATCCCCTTAAATTCGACAAAGTATCAGGGTGACAAAGTGACGATAGAATGTGTCCATTGTCCCTTTACTGATTAGAGAATGAAATTAAATTTAGCTGGTCTAGATACTCTTATTACCAAACCTACAGACTCAATAATACATCTAACAGAGCCCAGGACCGAAGAAAGTCTTTCCGCCTATGCAATCACCGTTTACTTACTCTGCCAGACTTAACAAGCGGCGCAGTGTAAGCATGCCGGGTTATAGTAGTTTCTGACAAGTACCATCTAGTCCTCCCTTACCACTACCTAGGACCTAGGATGAGGATTAAGTAGGCAAGCTCCTTTTCACATCCAAACATCCCCGTCGGGTTATACTAGTTTCTAACAAGTGAACCTTGAAATGTTTTCAGCCAGACCCGTAAGCCATTTCAGGCAATCAACATGAATACATGACCAGCTGCACCAATTAGACTCAGCTGGTCACTGTGGAAAGGGAGAAATCAAAGACGACATGGCAACGAAGGTTGGAGTCCGTATGCAACAACCAAATTTGTTGCCAAGATGGTAGAAGATGTGATGTAGATCAATCAAAAGGAGGAAAAATTATGTAAAAGGGAGAAGTCCAAATGGAAGCAACCTGTAGATAGATGGATTATTGAAACTTACCATTGATGGTGCTTTCAATGCGACTACTTTTAAAGGAGGAAGGGGAGCACTGCTCAGAGACTCGAATGGCACATTGATTAGAGCCATGTCGTGCTGGTACGAGGATCTTGAAGATGCTCTGATCACATAAGCATTGACGGTCAAGGATGGGTTGAGGATGGCGAAGGATGCTGGTGCAAGAAGAATTGTCGTGGAGCTAGACAACATCTCGGTGGTGATTTTGCTAAAGACATCGGATGGAGCACGGTTATAGCAAGTATTTGGCATGATGTCAACGATTTTAGTAGGTATTTTGACGTTTTTTTCTTTTAGTCATGAAAACCGAGAAGCAAATGGTGCAGCTCACTGTTGTGCTAAATTTGCTACACCGGATAATATGGTTTGTATTTGGGGGAGTAGCATTCCAAATTTCCTGTCGGAAACACTCCAATATGATTGTAATCCTGCCTCTATAATATAAGCTCGAGTTACTTGCCCTCAAAAAAAAAGACCAGGCACAGGGGAGTGCATGTGTACGCGTGCGCTCTGTCTAGAAGATGATGATATCATCAAGAACGAGTGGGCCAACACCATGTACCACCCTTTCCTCGGTTACAAATGTAGCAAACAAGCCCTTACACACTTCAATGATTGTGTGCCGAAAAATATGAGGACGATGCTATTGAAAAATTTGGAAGGATAGTCTTTTGTTCAGGACAAATCGGGAAGCTTGGGTCGGCCGTCGGTTTCGAGACTAAGAAGATGCCCTTGTCCGAATATGTGACGTATTTACTGACGTCTCTTGCACTCTACATAATCCCCAGAAATAGAGACACCATTTCCAACTAACCTAGCTACTATATGGCTATATGTCATGGACATGGTGATTCTGATGATGTTGATTACCAAACTCATCATCGTTAACCAATCTCATCCTTGTGGCAGGTCTGGCTCATAACTGGTACGACGCGCGCGGGTGGATATGAAGTAATTTGAATGGCACCTGCATCATCACATCTTTTGATTAGACCATCCACACTGTATGAAGACAAAAATTACATCTTTTGATTAGACCATGGTTTTTGGCTTTAGCCTGCGGCGGCTCATACATGCATGGACCCTGTGTATAAAGTAAAGAAGGAGTAAAATGATACTAGTATTGAGGAAACTGAGCTTTCAACTGGTTAGATCCTTTATGGTGAAATTTCATTCAGTGAAATACAGAACTTGATATGGGTATTATTTATGATTAGTTTTTTTTCTCATTAGTAGGTGATGTCTCTATTGACAATAATAAAATGTCAGTAGTTGATTACATGAATCTCACGGTTAATCAATATAATCTTTCAGAGGCATCTAGTATAGATGGTAAGGTGTATGCACCTAACGTTCATATAGGTGTGTGTATTTAATTACTCATTTGTGAGTATTTGTTCATGATAGTGTTGTATATATCTATGTTGATGTCGTCTTGCCTATTTTCTTAGTATCTGACGTCCACCGTATGTACCCATGGTGGTGTCGGCTTGCCTATTTATTCCGATCTCCATGGTTACCACAACGTATCACACAGCGAGCGATCCTTGCTTTCCTGCTTACTGACTGGTGAAACAGAACAAGCCGTTTCCATGGAGCAAGGTGGCCAGGCGGCGCTCGGGTGGGCTGCAAGGGACGCCTCCGGCCTTCTCTCCCCTTACAGATTCGCAAGAAGGTAACTCTCGCGCGCGGTAACTATAGTACCGCTAGCTAGGCTACGCTGCTGCGGTGCTTGATAGTTACGCCATGCGGCGATCTGGCCATGTCCGGTGATCATGTGATTTCAGGGAGCAGAGAGATGGCGACGTGACGATCAAGGTGCTCTTCTGCGGGATCTGCCACACCGATCTCCACGTTATCAAGAACGATTGGGGCAACGCCATGTACCCCGTCGTTCCCGGGTAATTCAATTTGCCAATCACGATTCACAACTGACATTTCTGCTCCTCTGATGATGCACAAGCTTGCTGTTGCACACAGGCATGAGGTGGTCGGCACCGTCACGGACGTTGGCCGCGGCGTGACAAAGTTCAAGGTCGGCGACACGGTGGGTGTCGGTTACTTCGTCGACTCCTGCCGCACCTGCGACAGCTGTAAGACGGGAGAGGAGACCTACTGCTCCCGCCTCGTGGAAACGTCCAACGGCGTCGACCTCGACGGCGCGACCACCAGGGGCGGCTTCTCCGACGCCCTCGTCGTCAGCGAGGACTACGTCCTCCGCGTACCAGACAGCCTGCCTCTCGACGGCGTCGCGCCGCTGCTCTGCGCCGGCGTCACGGTGTACAGCCCCATGGTGCAGTACGGCCTGAACGCACCGGGTAAGCACCTCGGCGTGGTGGGCCTCGGCGGCCTGGGCCACCTGGCAGTCAAGTTCGGCAAGGCGCTGGGGATGAAGGTGACAGTGATCAGCACGTCGCCGGGGAAGCGCGAGGAGGCGCTCGACCGCCTCGGCGCCGACGCGTTCCTGGTCAGCCGCGACCCCGAGCAGATGAAGGCGGCGGCGAGCACCATGGACGGCGTCATCGACACGGTGTCTGCGGGCCACCCCGTCGCGCCGCTGCTGGACCTGCTCAAGCCGAGGGGGCAGATGGTGGTCGTCGGCGCGCCCAGCAAGCCGCTCGAGGTGCCGGCCATGGCCATCATCGCGGGAGGAAAGCGCGTGGCCGGGAGCGCCGGCGGCGGGGTCGCCGAGTGCCAGGCGATGCTCGACTTCGCCGGGAAGCACGGGATCACCGCCGACGTCGAGGTCGTCGGGATGGATTACATCAACAAGGCGATGGAGAGGCTCGAGAGGAACGACGTGAGGTACCGATTCATCGTTGATGTCGCCGGCAGCCTGACCACGGTTGCATAATTAGGCTCCAAAACGCTGCGAAAGTCCTCCAACCGAATTTGAGTGTACCACTACATCAACCCGTGCAACACACGAATTTTAGAAGCACTAATGTTTTGAATTTACGAAGGAGTCCAGTTATGTGTAATATTCCAGAAAATAAAGTAGTGTGTAAGCCTTATTTAAGAATCACAAGTGTTTACAAAATGTAATGCAATTGTTTTATGTCTATATAAATTTCAACATTCCCTACAATAATCTTGTACAAGCTTAATCGAGTCATCGTCATGTGGCAAGGTATGGTATTGCAGGTAACCTTTGTTTTAATTATTTACTCCTACTCAATGAATGCATGTTAACTTAGAAAAAGTATAGCAATTGTTGTCACATATATAGTAGCAACTAAGTTATATTTGTTGGAACAATTTATTGAGTTGATCATGAAATAACTTTGTATGGATAGTTAGACAATGGTAGTATGTGCAGCTTGGCTAGGATTTTGTAAGGTATGAAAATAGATGGAGGTTCATTTGGTTATTTGAAATATTCAGTAGAGTTATGATAGACATAAAACAATTTATCAAAAGTGACAAAGTGATCAATGGTAACAACGACAAAGGAGATATTACTAAAATAATCCATAGAACTATATGTGGCTCATTATATGGAAAATGTGATGGCTTCGATGATTGTACTACTACATCAATCCATAGGAGCATTCTTGCAAGAAAAGTAAGATTTATGTGATGATTTCAATGATTGTATGAGTAAGAGCTTCAATCATGAGGAATTTGATATCAAGTGACAAGCTATAGTCTTGAAGCATAAACTATAGAATAATTAAATATTTGACAATCCGTACAAAATTAAGAAGATCCGATAATTGTATCGTTTCTTCCTACATTTGCATGTTTAATAAAGATGCTGAAAGATTTAACATTGTACCGAATCGCTATGTATGCCCACAAAACTCACTTCTCAAATGTACATATTAGTACATAAGATCCAACAAACTACTCTAACTAAGGAGCATGAGATTTTATTTTATATTTATTAGTTATACATAAACATTTCTTCAATATTTACTCATATATTTTACTTGTGATTTATCTGTCTTTGTTTTTTATAGGTTATGTTATAAGTTAATTACATTTTATCATCTAATTTATTTTCAATTGAATCCTATTTGCTGCTAAATTTGTATTCCTCCGCATAATCGAGCTTTTCTTATTTTTCAAAGGGGTCAGTATTATCCCAAATGCATGAATGATACTTGTAGCTACTTGATATGGATGGATGTCTCTTAATTTGTTTTATCCCACAACAATGAAGTTCCTTTGACTCACTGAACTTATACTGGCATTGTATTTTTAATCTACTAACGCAGAAATAATGGGATGTATGGCTTTCGACTAATCAAACTAAGAGAAATATTGCAATGGATCACTTTGTTAATATAGTGCTTCTTATGATGTTCTGGGGTAAGTCGTTGCAATATTTCCACATAAGCAAATCTCAATTGTATCTGGTGCATAACGATATATGGAAGTTCAAAGTCAAGATATTTATTGCATAAAACCTATGAGGATGCTCTAAATTAAGTATACCTTGCTTTTAAAAAAATCAAATCTTGAATATGCTTAAAATATGTGCAATGATGTAACGGAAAATACCGCCCTCACTGTTTTGTTTTTGGAATGAAAGTGACCTTTTGGTGTTCGATGCTGAGAAATGAATTGATAAGTTTGGTGGTGTCACGATACTGAGAAATTCAGGTTAGGGAATGAGAAAGGAAAGCATCAATTACTAATGATTAAAACCCACCAGGGAAGTCTGTTCCTTGCTTTTAAACTAGTGTTCTTTTCTCCCTCCTTCGTGCGCATTTTAAATTCCATTATTCATTTTTACTCCTCGTCACTCTGTGATGACGTATCATCTGCATGTATGTGGTGTCGGCAGGAAGATTAGCACAAAAGATTTTGATTTTCTCCTCCAGCCGTACACTTCTTCCCACTCAGCGCAATACACAAGAGGCAATAAGATGCGCAGTACAATACCAGAACATCATAATATAGGGATATGTGTCCTCTTATTTGTTCCTCAAAGGGAAAACAATAAATAATACCCTCATTTTTTGTTGGATCTTTAAATCTCACCCTCATTTAAAGATCTGTCAAAATAACATCCTAAGGGCATGTACAACCCACAGACAGGGATCGTCCCTTCATAAATGCTAAAGACAGGTGAGGAGACAGGTTATACAACCGAGACGGATCATTGTCTTGAGCAATTTAATATTGCGCATATATCTAGAGATTATTTGTGGATACCATTGTGTGGCTAAATTATTCATATCTACAAAATAATTGAACACTTGTTCATATAGCATCTCATCAACATGTTCACTACAGAGATGCCGCACATTCACATCTCAGTTTTTTTGCCACCAGCATGACGGATACCAACACATGAGTTTTTTTGTCATCAACAAATAATTTAAGATGTGAAGAACCCCGTTCTGCAACCTCTTCGATGATGTTGTTCTGCCAAAGAAAGGAAGAAAATAATCTCGGCAAATATCTTGATGCTAGGAAGGCCTCCACCTCCCAATGAACATGACAAGACAAATAGCTTGCCGTCAGAAGGCCGAGCAAGTTTACTGTGCTCCATGATACCGATTAGTACGAAGTATCATGCACATCATCTAACCCTTCATTATCAAAGGGTATTAAGGTAATTAGTTCCTTAACAAAAATTCCTAACTCCCGATCGATTCCAACCCCAACCGCGCGTCATTGTTGCCGCCGTTCTCATGCGCAGCTTGCCGCCGTTCTCCTACGCAGCTTGCCGCCGTATGTCCTAATCCCAGTTCCCTGCAGACGACGTCCATCACCAGTTCACCACGGGATCATCACCGCCGGCTAGCATTCCCCCGTAGAAGTCGCATCTTTTGACACACCAGCGGGTGTAGAGTCTAGACGGATGGAGCCACCAAAGAAGGCTGCTGCGCGGCCTCCGTTCAGTGCGGCCGTCCGACGCCGGCACCACCACTGCCGGCAGGCCCGGCACAGCCGCATGACGAAGCCGCCGAGCTTCCTCGAGTAGATGAAACAGAAAATAAGAAATTTTCATTTACCCCCTTAGGAAATATGATATTTATTAAATGATAAAGATTACTAAAATACCCTATGATACTTATGATACCACTTAATGATACTTATGATACAAGTGGGAATTGAAAGTATCATGATAATGATCTAATCCGTTGGATCTGAAAAATATAACGGTGGACACTCAATTGGGAGTACCGTAAAAGTCCTCTAGAAGGCCTCCACGCCGCCGTTGCTGCTTCCGGAATCGAGGATTCTTCAGGTCTGCACCATCGGACGAGCGCAAGAGGCCGAACAAGCGGGACTACGTGCACGCCATCACCAGCGTTGCCGTATTCATGGCCCTCGCCTTCTGCGACGACGTCGACTTCCTCTTCATGGTCTTTCCGTCCACCAGGAACGGCATCGGCGACGACGGCCCACCCGAGCGGACGACGATGCGAAGACGAAAGGTGCCACCGTCGGCACCAATCACTGCGATAGTTCGCACACGGATTTGGGGGCGACATCAGGATTTGGGGGCACCAAGAGCAGCCGCTGCCGAGTTGGGGCCGCGACAACATCAGGATTTGGACGCAGAAGACGCGCGACAGGAGGGCGGACACTTCGCACGGCAAACTGCTGAGCGCTTGCGCCCCACGCCGGATCCGGATGGGCCGTCGCCTGCCGAAGACGCGAAGTACAGCTTGCCGGTTCATCCACGCCGGATCCGGATGGGCCGTCGCTTGGTTGGTGCGGGGGTTTTTGTAAAATTGCAGACCAGGAGACGGCTTGAGGACGCGGGTTGTACATGCCCTAACCTTTGCTGAACCGGATTGTCCGTGTTAGGGTGTGTGTCTACGTAGAACAGATGCAGTCATCATTAACATAGAATTTGTACCGACTTCGATGTTGTCCTCCATGCGAAATGTCGCGGGGAAATTCGTCCAAGAAAAACCAAAACTTGTTGACTACTTTTAGTCTAAAATCAGTGCGCAAGTGGAGGGCAAACTCACCTGTAGTGTACAGAGCAATAGGTTGCCTTTCTATGTATCCGATCACATCGATGTCGCCACCACCATCGTGTTTCCAGCGAGAGATATGAACCTAAAAAGTAAGGAGGCGATCTGATCGATGAGGACCGTTGCCAGCAATTTCGCCTGCCTATCGGGGCCACCTGCCAGTAAATAGGTGTTAATATGCAAACGTGGATGCTAAAGGTTCAAAACCATCTTTTGCTACATGCCACGTTGCCAAAACCATAATCTAGTCCTATTTTTGGTGAAAAATATTCGGTTTTGGTAAAGACTCATGTGTTATTTTGACAGTTCATTAGATGAGGATGAGATTTGAAGATCTAATTATGAAAGTTCAGGACGTTATTTATAGTTTTCTCTTCATCGAACCATCAGACTATCAGAGGCTCAAAGCAAGAAAATCACAAAGCTAAACTTAAAATCAAGCATCGACAATCATTTAGCGCTAAGCAATCCAAAGCTTTGATATTGAGAATCTATGCGCGCGCATTCAGAGAAACTAGGCGGCGGAGCCGAGACTACTGCCGGCGATGTCAATGACGAAGCGGTAGCGGACGTCGTTCTTCTCGAGCCGCTCTAGCGCCGTGTTAACGTAATCCATCTTGACCACCTCCACCTCCGCGCCGATGCCGTGCTTCCCGGCGAACTCCAGCATGGCCTGGCAGTCTCCGACGCTGCCGACGCTGTTCCCGGCGACGCCCTTCCCGCCGGGCACGATGGCGTACACGGGAAGCTCCAGCGGCTTGTTCGGCACGCCCACCACCACCATCTGGCCCATCGGCTTCATCAGCGCCAGCAGCGGCGTGATGGGGTGCCACGCCGACACCGTGTCGATGATGCCGTCCATCGTGCCCGTCGCCGCCTGTGCATATCAGCAGCAGTTAGTTGCAGTCTTCGCCAAACGTTAGTTGAGTGAGTGTCATGTGTCGATGGAGAGTGACGTGGCGTGATGTTAATGCTTAATAATAAAAAAAGTGTCAGTGCTTCACCTTCATCTGCTCGGGGTCGCGGCTGACCAAGAACTCGTCGGCGCCAAGGTGCTCGACCGCCTCCTGCCGCTTGCTCGGCGACGTGCTGATGACGGTGACCTTCATCCCGAACGCCTTGCCGAACTTGACGGCGACGTGGCCGAGGCCGCCGAGCCCGACGACGCCGATGTGCTTGCCGGCCTGGTTCAGGCCGTGGCGCATCATGGGGCTGTACACGGTGACGCCGGCGCAGAGCAGCGGCGCGGTCCGCTCCGGCGCCAGCCCGTCCGGGACACGGACCACGTAGTGCTCCCTGCACCACGATGACGTCGGAGAAGCCGCCCAGCGTGGCGGCGCCGCCGCGCGCGTGGTCCACGCCGTTGGAGGTGAGCACGACGCCGGGGCAGTAGTTCTCGTGGCCCTTCCCGCAGCACTCGCAGGAGCCGCACGAGTCGACGAAGTAGCCCACGCCCACCGTGTCGCCGGCCTTGAACTTGGTCACGCCGCTGCCCACGCCGGTCACGACGCCGACGATCTCGTGCCTGCACGCGCCACCAGGGTACAATTGCTAGGCTGATGAATCAGCCATTGTGTGTTCTTGCCTCAGCTATATGGCTCTGGCAGCTCTCATGTACCCGGTGGACGAATTGAGTTAACAGTGTTGGCAAATTGAATTACCCGGGAACGACGGGGTACATGGCGTTTCCCCAGTCGTTCTTGATGATGTGGAGGTCCGTGTGGCAGATCCCGCAGTAGAGCACCTTGATCGTCACGTCATCGTCGCTCTGGACCCTGAAGTTGTAATCCATGAACAGCAGAACAGGGTGAGTGCGGAGTTTTTTTGAAAGCGTGAGTGCGGAGTTGGACGCAAGATGGCAAATGGACAGCCGCTTTCACGCCGTGGAAAAGTCCACATAATCCTTTTCCCCGTTTCGCATCTAAGCTGCAACCTGCAGGGCAGGGCACGGCAGTGGCGGTGGCGCAGTGCCACTGTGTATGGCACTGGACACACAGCGGCTCGCGGCGGCGGTGCGCATCCAGCACCGCGTGGTGGAGCCCCAGCTGCTCCCGGCCGGCAGCGGCGGGCGGCGGCACGGTAAATTCCCCAGTAGCGGCGCACCAGCAACCTCTCAAGGCCGGGAAGCCAGAAAGCGCGCCGTGCAGTAGGATCAAAGCTCCGAGCTATAGCAGCGGCAAAGGAACCTCTTGGACATACGCATACTGATCAAAGTACAATAAGATCACAAATACGTGCATGAATCCGGAACGAAGCACAAGCAACTGATATTTCTATGAATTAGGTTCTTTGGGGAAAACAAGGCAATAAGTAGTACTAGAGAATCTTAGGTAAGCCGTAAGTCTCAGACTATTTCAGTGGTGACAAAACATTACTATATGCCTATATAGGGCCAGTATGTGAAACTCTTGTTCAGTACTAGACAGTTAGAGTAAATTTAGCTTCTATAGGAGACACAGCCACATACTGAAAGACAGTACAGATACGGACAAAGCAACCTCTTCTACGAAAATCCCACTTCCCAGCGCCGAATCACCGGGAATGATTAAAGACGGGGACATGGCAGAAAGAAACACGAGAACAGAGAAGCAGAGTGCGCAACGGCGCAACTTTGCAAGGGACGCCGGCGACGAGAAGACAAATACACACGCACTCGCCGGCCTCACGTACCTTCTCGAGAAGCTGTAGGGGAGAGCACGCCGGTGCTGTCCCTCGCCGCCCAGCCGAGCGCCGGCTTGCCGCCTTGCTCCATCTCTTGCCCCGCCGCCGCCGCCGCTGCTCGCGGCCTACGATTCTTGTGCGGTCTCAGAGCTCTGGAGTGCGAGGCTGCAGCAGCTGTTGCGAGATGGCTTCGCTCCCTGACTATGAACGAGCGAGCACCTACTAGTGCGACGGGGAAGGGGACGGGAAGACTCGAGCTCTGGATGCCGATGCGAAATTGACGTGACATATCTGCTCCTCTACGAGTCTACGAGAGATCAAATCCCTGAGCTATCTTTGGCAAAAGAAAAGGGACAATGATTTGTTCGCGTTCCAAACGGGAACAAAGCTCCAATTCGAAGTAAAAAAGAAGGGACCAAAGCTCCTGTTTAAAGGTTGTGTTGTGGCATCCACATTCCAGGATCCCCAGCAGAGTTTTTTTGGCAAGATCCCAACAAAGGTATGTCTTGATTTGGGAAATGACAAATACTTCATCCGTTCTTGAATTGTTGACATTGTTGGTTTTTTCATTATATTTAGACCATCTAAGTTATTTAAAAAGTTAAAAATTATCAAATATTTTATTACGATTTATTTTATCATCAAAGAAAGTTAAAACACGACTTATAATTTTACATATTTTAAAAATATTTTTAATAAAATGAATAGTAAAATACAATGAAGAAAAAGATATCCATGATGTTAATAATTTAAGAGTGGAGTGAGTAAACCGGATATTTGCCTAGTGTTGTGCTCAATGGCCGGTCAGTACTAGTACTAGATTGGGTGAAGGGGACCATGACTATCAAAGCATCACAGCAAGGACGTGTGGGGGACCTAAACATGTCAACAAAGCCAAAGCGAGACAAGGCAGCAGCGTTATTATTTTTTGAAAAGAAAGGCAGCATGTTAATCTCGTGTTGAGTAATGAGTGTGTGTGGATGTGATTCACCACTTGATATTTCTGCTGCTATGTGGCTACCCTTCACTGAAAATTCCATCTGTTGGGCAGGATAAAGAAACCTGGTTTAGTCAGCGTCATGCCATCGGTAATTATTTTGTCTGCGGGACCAATGCTGATCCAGAGGCGGAATGTCCACTCTTTTTTACATGGTGCGTACAAAAAGTTAGTACTATTAATTAAGAGATAGAAAAATATACGTGTGTGTAATAATATCTTATTTACTTAGTCTTCATCATGAATATATTACTAGTGCAGACGGAAGCAAAAGCAGACAAACAAAGTTATAGCAGATTTTTCTTTTTGGTAATACAACGAAGTTATAGCTTATATACTAGTCTTCATCATGAATATATTAGTGCAGAGGAAGCAACAGCAGACAAACAAAGTTATAGCAGGTTTTTTCTTTTTGGTAATACAACAAAGTTATAGGAAAAAGACAAATGACTATGAAAGAGAAATGAAACGAGGCTTGCTAGCCAATTTGGCCCGCTGCGGTAACATGAGCCCACGCTGGACTATGATGGGCTTCCAATCTTAGTCCACGATGGGCCATAGGCCTTATAAAACTTGAAATATCTGATTAGGCCGCTGATAGTATCAAACGTGCCCACTGTATGTTGTTTTGTTTGAAAAAAGTCCTATTTATCTTCCTCAACTTTCATGCTTTGCACATTATTACTCCCTTAACTCTAGACCGAAATATCTATGGTCCCTCAACTATCAAAACCGTTCGTTTTACCTCCCTACCCGATTTTTGGAGCGGTTTTAGTTAACGTGGCTGGTAGGACCCATATGTCGAGGCGCCACGTCGGCGCTATGGGCCCCACCAACCACTCCTCCGTCTCTCCCTCTCTATGCTGGTGCTGATGTGGCGACCTGACATGTGGACCCCACCAGCCGCGCCAACTAAAACCGCTCTAAAAACCGGACAGGGGTAAAACGAACGATTTTAATAGTTGAGGGACCATGGATACCCGGTTTTAGAGTTGAGGAGCAATAATGCACTCGCCATAAAAGTTGAGGAGGTAAATATGACTTTTTCCTTTTTGTTTCTCCTATTTGTCGTTAAGGCCGCCTATGTATGATGAACGGTTGACTTTGAGGAAGTACTACGTTATACTTATACCTGCGTTTGAGTCTAGCAGCTACAATTAAAAATATTTCGAAATGTAGCTGGGATCACTTTGTTGTGTATTTTTGTCCACGTTCCATGGCTTGGCACCCAAGAATCAAGCATCTATGCGCATCGTCATATACTCAAATGTACGAAACGACATGCGCTGCCAAACTACACAATCCGATCGGCAGCATGCTGTGAGCATTAGCTTGCCGTTCCTTTCCAATCAGCTTCTCGATTCTCAGGACAGCGACAGTCTCCACTCTGCACCGGGTCAGAGGTTGAAGCGTTCAAGATTTTCGTACGCCTGCACTGTTGAAGCTAGCCCGGTAGTGTATCCCTGAAGTGGCCAATTAATTTCCTGACTGACCATGTCAAGACTGGACGGCAGGAGAAACGGTCTCCAACCTCACAAATTCTGCAGCCGACTTCCAATCTGTTTGGATTCGAGAGGTTGACTAGCTAACTTTCAATCGTATGCTGATGACATTAGGCGACATTACGGGTTCTGTTGGTTCAGTACGCATCTGGGGAAAACGTAGGAATTTCGTTCGCAGTATGAAAAGTTCAGCTCCCGTATGCAATCTCAAGAAAAAGCCATCAGCGTTCCAAATAAGGTGCTCTTTTACCGTGATCCAGTACTCCATCATCACGACGAAAAAGACACAACACGCTTGGAAAAGAGAATGAATGAACTATGAACATTTGGAAACTATAAACATCTTTGCAAATTTGCATCGATCGAACTGAAACTGAACCACCTAAAAGAATCGCGGAGAGGAGGAGGATGATCACGGCGAAATGCTATGGAAACCGTCGCTGTCCACGCCGTCGACGGCCTTCTGTCCCGCGCTGTCGACGACGCGCTCGATCCTGGCGGCCACCTCGGCCATGCCCGGCCGCCGGTCCGGCCGGTGCTCAGTGCATTCCACGGCGAGCTGCAGCAGCCACACCATCTCCTCCTCGACGCGCTCCTCGACCGCGATGGTGGCGTCGAACACCTCGGCCGTCCACTCCTCCTGCACGACCGTGCGCACCCACTGCGGCAGGTCGACGCTGTCCTCGCTCCCGGGCACGGACCTCGCCGGCGGCCGCCCCGTGAGGAGCTCCAGCAGCAGCACGCCGAAGCTGTACACGTCCGCCTCTCTGGACGCGTGGCGCGGGTCGGCGACCTCCGGGGCGCGGTACCCGGTGACCCGCTTGAGCGGCACGTGCGCGCCGACCAGCTGCAGCAGGCCGTGGTCGGTTACCACGGAGCTGTCACGCGATTCGGTTACCAGGACGTTGGAGGACTTGATGTTCCCGTGGCAGGAGAAACGGGCGGAGCCGTTGGCGTGGATGAACGCGACGCCCCGCGCGGCGGCGAGCGCGATCCGCGCGCGGGCGGGGAAGTCGAGGCGCGCCGGGCTGGCGCTGTCGTTGCCGTGGAGGAGCGCGCAGAGGCTGCGGGCGCCGTGGACGTGGTCGTAGACGAGGAGCTTCTCCTCGCGGCTGTAGAAGTAGGCGCGGAGCTCGGCGAGGTTGGCGTGGCGGAGGCCGGCGACGGCGGCCGCGGCGTCGCGGAACTCGCGCTCCGGGACGGGCGCCTCGCGGAGGCGCTTGACGGAGAGCACGGCGGCGCCGCCCTCCAGCGTGGCGCGGTACGTGGTGCCGAGCCAGCCCTTGCCCAGGACCTCGGCCGACGCGTGCAGCAGGGACTCCAGGTCGTAGCGCGGCGCGTCCGGCGGCGCGGCACCGCCCACGAACACCAGCGTCTTGCTGTTGCCGGTCGCGGCCTGCGACGACCGCGACCGCGACCGGGAGGACCGCTTCGCGTCGCTCTTGGAGAGAGTCGCCACGGTGAGCGGTACCGGAGGAGAGCCGGACACGTCGACGTCGCTCGACGTTTCCGGGGACTTCATGTTACTCGCCTCTCTCCTCTTGCTCTGACGACGTCGTCCGCAGCAGAGGAAGAAGACGATCACGGCGATCAGCGCCAACAACGCCGCGGCGGAACCCGCTGCAATGCCAGCGATCGCGGCAGTGGATAGCTTCTTCGGGCGGTGATCGTCAGGTTTAGGAGCGGGCGGCGAGCGAGGCGGCGAGCGATGGCGGCGCGAGAAGGAGGGCTGGCGCACGGTGTTGACGCCGGCGCGCCGCAGAGCTGTGTCCCCGCGAACGCGCTCGCGGGCATCCCGGCCAGCGACGCGGGCACGGGGCCGGTGAGCTGCTCGTTTCCCGACACGTTAAACTGCTGAAGCTTGGGGAGGTCGAGATCACCCGGCAAGCTGCCGTTGAGGCTGTTGTTCTGCAGCTCGAGCGTGGCGAGGCGCCGCAGCCTGTTGAGCCCCGGGGCCACCCCGCCGGCGATTCGGTTCCCGGAGAGGTCGAGCCGCTGCAGCAAAGTGAGGTCGAAAAGGCTGCTGGGAATGACGCCGTCGAGGCGGTTGCCCTGGAGGTAGAGCGCCCTGAGCTCGGCGCACGCGCCGATGTCGGCGGGGATCCCGCCGGACAGCGCGTTCAGGCGCAGCGACAGCGTGCGCAGCGCGGTGAGGTTGCCGAGCGTGCCCGGCGGGAGGCGGCCGGCGAGGCTGGACCCCGGGAGCTGGAGGACCGTGACGCGCGTCCCGGCGGCGTCGCATTTCACGCCGCGCCAGCCGTCGCACGGCGAGGACGACGACGCGTTCCAGGGAAGGTGCGGGCCCACCGCGGCGCGCAGCGCGAGCAGCGCCGCCCGGTCCGCGGCGAGGTCGGGCGCCGCGCGCGGGAGGAGAGCGGCGCAGCACAGGCCGAGGAGCGCGAGGACGAGGAGATCCACCGCGCGACGACCGGCGCAGCGGCGGGGCGCCCGCCGTCGCATTGCCGGGCGGACGGCAAAGATCGGTCGGAGAGGCAACGGCGACTCGTTGCGAACGGTAGCGGCGGGCAAGGGCGAGGAGGACTGCTGCTGGTGGTGCAGTGCGGCAGCGACGGAATAATAATGAGTTATGAGGAATGTGAGACGACGTCGTACGTAGCGGCGACGGCGTGGGGGTATATACTAGTGGACACCGTACGCGACCCGGGCGCGATCGTGATGCCAGGAACGTGGAAGGTAGCGTCTTGATGGCAAGGAAGGGGACGATACGCTACCCTGATTACTACCACCTTGTTGCCGTGTTCACAGCTAGCTGATTGATCCATCAGGTCGCGATTTGGCAATTAGGCTGGCTGGCTGGCACGGCGAGACGACCCAGCCTCGCTTTCCATATGGACGCCGGCCGTAGAATCTGCTGCCAATCTGGACTCTCTTGATGCACGAGGAAAGCCTCGGAGGTGTTTTCTTGATTACTGCTCTGATGATCCTTGTACTAATTTTCTTTCCGCGTCTAATAATCGACGTCAACCGCGGCCCCAACATCGTGTTCGGGCGTGCGCCCGTCAGCCATGGTGAGTGAACGTACGTGGCGGGGATCTCACATGGGTGAGGAGCGACGCCAGACCAGTGACGGACGCAATACTTAAAACTTGGGTATTCTCAAGTTGATCAATCAAGCAAAAAATACAAATAAACTTGATTATTTGATAATTTTTTGAGCTATAAAACTATACTAGTATACAGGTTTATCAAATTATTGATATTCCTAGGAATACCAAGCAACCAGCTTAGATCCGTCCCTGCGCCAGACGCGTGTGGGTGGCTCGGTACTCGAAAGGACGTTGACCAGTTGATGTCCAGTTTGGGCTCCGGATCACCTCAACCGACGCGAAATGTTTGCACGAGTCAAGTTCTCGGTCGTCTCTCTGGTTCACTGAGCTGATCGGACCCGTAGTCACACATGAAGGCTACAGGAACGCGTGTAATCGCTGTAGCTGGTTACTGGTGGCGTGTGGTAGAACGGCGGGGAGAGGGAGGAGGACGTGTCCTGCCCTGCGTCGTGTCACGTTCAAGTTTCACGCGTCCGAGGCTTTGGCGCCATCGCCAGTGTCACGTCTCGCCACTCGTTTCCAGGGTTTAAACTTTGAACCGGTCCCGGCTCGGCGGCCGGTACGAGTCAGCCGGTGCGTACGGGCTGTCCTGTTTCTTTCCCGAGCTATCTCCATCTTTGCAGGTTCTCGTCAGTCAAGTGTCTCGGTGAGAGCGAGAGAACAGGCTCCTACTTCTTTTTTTTTTTTTTTTTTTGAGCTTAACAGGCTCCTATTTCTTGTTGCCTCCCTCTGGACACGAGCCCAGAAACACCGATGAGCAACCCAAGACTCATTTCATTAGTAAGCTGGCCCAGCTATAGAAAGAAGGCCCAGGTCCAGTTCTGTTCAGCTTAGCAGCAGAGGGAAGGCTAAGCCTGCTAAGCTGAACTGCGCCTTCGGGCCCATTAACTACGCCCGGTCCTTCCTCCGGTGAGCTTGCTTCGAGCATTTTCAGGCATGAAAATTGAGCTTCACTTTTATCACTGCAAATGGTACTAGCCTTCGTTCGTTCGTCCCTAATACTCTGCAAAACTTAATTATAAGACTTGAAAAGCCAATCCATAACCTTTTAAGTCGGGGAAAGACCATAACCACTTGCGGTGCTAAGTCTTGTTTGAACGTCCGTAGTAGTCATTTACCCGTGTAGTTCTTGTAGCAAATCTCGAACCATTTACAATCGACGAGAAGATTGGGGCCCAAACCGCGTAATGCGCTAGTCTCAAGTCGCAACTTCTTCATGTTGGTGAACTTGAGACCGGCGAGTCAACGGCAAGAACCGAAGACTCAGGTGCGCCGCCCACGGTGCAGCTTCTGAGAAAAGTACTAGGCTGCTAGCATAACCGCGTCGCTCTTACGCAGCAGCGTCCAAGTTGAACCACCACAGCGAGATGAGAACGAACCCTTCAACAGCCTTATCCAAACGATCTTCTTTGACTTCCGTTTGCATCTTTTGGATAACCTTTTCCTCACAGCCCCACGAATTGTTATGCCGGTTTTATTTCTCAGAACAGCTTTAGTTTAGTTTTATACGCTCCACACACAACTCGAGCCTCATCAGTCGTGGGGTCACCGTTAACCACTCGCATGTCCGTCCCCGGCTTGTATTTCTTGTTACCGCTTCTGGTGAAAAGCGTGTGGATTGGAAGAAGAATCTTACATTTACCTCTGGACCGGAGCAAGTTGCAATTAGTCTTATATAAACGCGTCTGTCATGGACAGGCAAGTCAAAGACCAGAGTCTTATTTATTTTGCGGTAAGTCTAGTTAATTGTACCTTGCGACGACGTGCATTGCGAGCCAGAACAATCTCGAGTAAGCCCGTCCCCGCTTTACTCAAGAAATGTTAGGCAGAGCGTTCATAACCTATTCTCGGAAAAGAAAACAATATATTCCCTTTTGCACATACAAAAAAGAAACCAATTTGAGTAAGAAAAACGTTGGACAACGAAAGGTAAACTGGATGGCTCATCAACCAGTTGGTGCCTAACCGTAACTACCTGCAGCTGACGGCAAGGAAAATTAATATATGTGGTAAAATATATTTTCGTCCACGATCAACACTTGCAACACTACATCAGGATCATGCCAACGCTACATCTGGATCATGCGATTCACGGGCACGCGAAACTGGAATTCTTTCTGTTTTCCCGTTGTTGCGTCAGTTTCATTGAGACCCCTCCCATGCACGCCACAGCATCTGGCTAGGTGTCGTCGGTTCAGGTTTGCTGCCCACTCCGATCCGTTACATACTTGTTGGGTTGTTTCAGACGGCACGCGTTGGGAGTTCGATTCAATTAGGTGGATCAGCAACAACCAGCAGAGGGGTTGCGATGACAGGGAAGTATAATCCTTATCTAGTTGGTTATTATTTCTTCACCATCTTTTCTGATCGTGGGAAAAATCATATCGCGGACTCCACTACCCCCAAATGATTTCTCCGCTTTTACGCTTTTTGTAGAATGATCAAGTTCTGGCTCTTCCTCCTCAGTAATACTCTAAGAACCCAGGTGTGTGTGGCACGAGTTTGTGTCGAGTGCATTATTGCAGGCTAAAGTTATTTGTACTTGCTTTAAACCTAGTCAAATTAGCGTAACACGTGGACGCGACCAAAAGGAGGCAACGGAGGAAATGGAGAAAATCTGTAGCACAGAGTTTAGATTGTATGTTCTGCGTGTGTCTAGAACTCCTCGCGGCGCAATTAAGAAAAAAAGGGCAGGAGATTGTTCGCCGTGGCGTTCCTTTCGCGACGGTTTTGACGACTGCTCGGAAGCCGTCCCACGTTTCCTACCTGCAGCAGTCGCTTTCCCTGATCGAGTGATTCAGAAGCCAAACCCAAACTCTCTCTCCTCTTCACCGCTATATAAACCGGTCGAGCCGCCTCTGTTGCTCTCTATGTACTACTGCTAGTGTAAAGACCAATTCAGCGATCGAAATCGAAAATCCTTGCGTGTGTTTGTTGTGACTTGTGGCCATGGCAAGATCGCCGTTTATTCCGGCGGAGGAGAGGGCGGCGGAGCAGGGCGCCGGCGGAGGAGCGGCCATGGCCAAGGAGAAGCATGAGGAGGTGCTGCTGGTGCACAGCCAGGTGAGGAGGATCAAGAAGGAGGAGGAGGAGATCAGGGAGCGTCTCCTGAAGCTGCAGCTGCTGGAGGTCAGGCCGCTGGTGGCGAGGCGCGGCATGCGGTCGCTGTCGCCGCTCCGGCGTGCCGGGAACGCCATCTCCGTCGGGGAATGATCGTTCCCCACATACCGTGACTAGCTATAGCTAGCCCTGTGTTGTAGATATGTAGGGGCAGTGAGTGAGCCATCGTGGTGTTGGCGCCCGCCCATGTTCTTCTCCTTTATGCTCATGGGATCGGAGCTTCGTTAGTAGTACTACTGTAGTATAAAGTCACGGCGTTCTCCTGTGCTCTGTTTCGTCATCTTGGTCATGTATATATGAGACAGCTTACATGTTACGAACTTACGGCGACTGATCTTCTAATGTTGCGTGCATGAGCGGATTCTCCAATCTGAAATTCTTGTCGTTTCAGAAAAGACAGGAAAAATGGTCTAAAACTGAAGTAGCATGTCTGAACGATATGAATAACATAACGGAGGAGTATGTATGATCTGTTGTTCCTGCTTAATTACCATGTCTGCCTTGTGCAGCTGTGCTCCCTGATATTTTCTTTTCTTTCCTGCCTTCACAATTCTGGCACCGTGTCTCGTGATATGATCCCTAGTGATTAAAATATCACGCTAATATATATTTCATACAGCATAGCGGGTAATCGTTCATCTGGAGAGGTCAACAAGCTTCGATAAACCGGTGCCGATTGGTTACGCATGCAGCAGTATCACAGTATGGCCAGCAACGGTTGCAGAGGAGCCACGAAACGAGGTTGCGGAACCGGACAAGGAACCGCCCGGGGACCGGTCGAATCCGCTGGATTTTGACGTTGCGTGGCTGCACCAGAGCGCGTGCGTCCCTCCCTCCCGTTCCCGTGATGAGAAGAAGATGGATTCAACCAGTTGTCCACCTGGAGTCGCTGACGCGGCGGCTAGCGGAAGGCTCAGCGTCCACGTAGCGGTGGCAAGGCGGCGTACATGTCCGCATCACAAAGATAGCCACCTCTGTTGAATAATTGAGGGTCCGTCAAGGCCGTCCTATAATCTGGGGGAGATGGTCCTGGTAGCCAAGAAAATATCCGCGGGTCTTTGCTTCCACCCAGAGAGAAATATCTCGGTGCCTATGTTTTGCCAGGTTCGTCGTCCTTCTACCTAAGACATCATCGGATTGCTGTTCATTCAAACTTGCCCTTCAGAACACTGTTGCAACACCTTCAAAGCTGATGTGAGACCCGAACACCTGATTGGAGCAGTCGGGAAAATTCGCGTGTAAGGATAGTTGAGAAACGGATCGTTTGGAAAATGGAACAAATGCTTGTGTCACTACTGATGTCGGAGCCAGACGAATAGACGGTCCATGTCGGAGGATGCGGCAGACTGTTCAGAGTTTGCGACTTTGGAATTTCTGATGCATGTCACAAGCGAATTCAACGCACTGAGGACCATTCTACAAGAAGAAAAGTTGGGCCTTGGGTTGCGACTATCATTAGCAGCCCATTCAGTTTCAGAGGTACCGGCCTCGGGCTACTTGTAGTACGAGTCCATCTCCCAAATAGATTGGGCCTTTTGGTACTAAATTCCTGTCAATAACCAGTTTTCCTTGCAAGAAATGACCCCCGATTGCAACTACTTTCCGAGATTGTTACACACAGTGTTATCCAAACGGGCCGGCTGAAGCACGTAATTTCTGATCTGGCCCAAACACGACACGAACCGTTTAATTAATTTTATGTCGGACCGGCACAGTACAAGGCTATGGTCCGTGATTCGGCCAAGGCGGCGGCCTGACGGGTGGTACGAGCACGATCCCTTTAGCGCGAGGCACGAAAAAGGCTCGTTAACAACCCACCAAGGAATGACCCGATAAGCATGGATTAAATAAAATTTATGTTTAGCCTGTAAACAAAAGATCTAAGCTCGTGTAGTGTTGAAACAACTTCTCTGTATTATACGAGAGGTTGAGGGTTTAAATTAAGGTTCACAATCCCGTTTGTCCCGGTAAAATCGGTCAACACCGGAACGCCGGAATCCACAGAAACCGAAAATCCCGATCAAAACTCGTTTTGGTCTGCCTGCCAAGAAACACCTGAATTCCGACCGTGATTACCGGGATACCAGTGGTATTGAAAATCGAAAAACCGACAACAGGTGAAAACATAAAAGAAAAGTCTCGGGAAAATTTAAATGTTGGCATGACTTTTTCCATAATATTCATGACACATAATAAAAAATTCACAAATCCATAAGAAAGACATGAATCATTCATCTATCACACATAGTTCAATTACAGGACCAAGTCTACAACTAATAAGTCCATGACAAATACAAATATATGAAATGAACATAAAGTCATTACCATGGTTTTCTCTTTTTAAAATATATTTTTCACCTTTACCTTTGTTCAAGTTTTTTGAACTCAAAATTGATTATTTTCATGATTTAATTTCACCATAAATCATGGTTTATCATCTAGTTTTTTTTCATATTTTCATACCAAATTCTTTCAAAATGTCAAAAATCCAAATATTCAAAACTGGAATTTCGGTGTCCCGGTAAAACCGGCCCGCACCAGATCTTCAGAACCCATGAAAACTGGCCGGGATCCCATCGGAATTCAATCCTTGGTTTGAATCCTATCTAACTTCATTCCACTCATTTTTTTCTAACATTTTAGTATAAAAGAGTTACTCGGGCCAAATCGTGTCAAGCAGATCACGTGGGTTTACTGTGCCTAACGGGCCAACCTCACACATAATTGCCTTCGTGTTGCGTCGTATGCCGAGGGCGCGACACGATGGGCGGCACGGCACGGCCCGAAACATAACGGGTCGTGCCTTTGTGTGCTTGGACCGAGCCGTACCGGACCACCCGTTTGGCCACCACTAGTTACTATGGGCTCGGAAAGATCAAAGTTATACTTGTGCAGAGCCATCCTGCTAAGATTGAAGATGATCAGAACTCAGAAGGCGTAGCGTTAACTACTTTCCATGCTAAGGCTCAGCCATTGGAGACGAGCTGCTCGCTTGATTCCAGTATCACTGGCACCCGGCCGGTGCTGTAGCCCGAAAGCTGGGAGAGAGCTTGTTCCTTTGCTTGCCCTAGGTATTGCTCCGCACGAAAAATATGGAATAAAAGGCAGGATGGGTGGAGAGCACGGAGGACCATGGAGGCGGTCAGCAGTGGCGGAGGACAAAAAAATTAAGGTATGACGAAATTAACATATCACATATTATGACAGCTAAAAAATATCTAACAAAACAACTAGACGAACTCTTTCAAAACGAGCCTCTAGTGATAAATTACAGCGTATATTTTCTTCTTCCTCAATGCAAACCGCTGCTCCACAAAAAGAAAATTTATATTTACTTAATTCATGACTGAAAAATGAGAGTAGATAATGATGGCAACCAAATGACCACATTCATACTTGGCCACCGTGATACTCCGCGCCCAACGAGGCGAGCAGGCAGAAGCAGGGGCTATCTCAAAACTTGAGATAAAAAAAAACTAAAATAGACTTAAATGAACATAGTTGGATTGCGACTAGTAGTAAATACTTATAGGGGGTAAATAATGTAAATAATCGGATCACGAGTAATAATCGCGATAAAAAAATATGGGTCGTTTGGTAAATGTTCAGGGTCGATGTCGGGGATTCTTCCGCCGGCGACGGACCTCCCCATCTCTATTGCACAACGTCCCGCGCGAGCCTTCGTGTCTAACCGGCGTCCGGACTCTCAACCCACTGAAAAAGTCACCATGACCCCGACCTGGAAGACGCGGCGCTGCTGACGGATTTGGTGCGGAGACGTGTTTGTTCGGAGGCGACGCGCTCGTAGGGCGCCTGCGCGCGGCCAGGGCGTTTAAAGGTACGAATAGAATGCCGTTCCTTCCGGTCTGTCCTCTTCTCGTCATGCTTGGGATAGCTAGGAGCCTAGGACGCGGAGTTCATATGTGGTGCATGCGTGTTTTTGTCTCTGCCTACGTTGTGTTTGTGGAAATGGCTTTACCGCTGTCACGCGGACGCGGTGCTCTTGGGCATCCTAAATTCAGTTCATTCTGCTGTTAGCCTATCCTTATACATATACTTCTATATGGTTTGGCCAAAAAGACAGGAAAATCAAAATTCATGAGCATACCCAGGTTTTCTTCTTCTTATATTATTATTGGAGCATACCCAGTTCTGATCGAACTGATATAGTATTCTTTTGCCCGTGCTGAACAAGATGCTTCAATGTTTTATGCCTTTGGCTAACTGTGCTATGTAAGTACAGGTTTAAATTGAGGCCTTCTGGCACGATCAATCAAGCGAGACCTTCTTTATTTCTTTTCGTGATGAACTGATGTAATACAGTATTTTCCTTGTTTAGTTAGAGATTGCTCATGGTACAGTATTTCTGTATTTTGGTTCGTTCTTTAGTGTGCTTTAAAAGGAAGCTGATAGCTAGTCCATAAAAGTTTGAGTCCTTAATTAGCATGTTGTTCACTTATACAAACTGCTCAACACTAATGCTTGCAATACGATGTTAGCTTTTATACTTACAAACAACCATGGACCCAAGACAACTCCAAGTCATGATGGTGAGCAATTGATCTCATATTGTAGTTTTCGGCATTCTTTGTTCAGCAATATATTCTCTGTGCAGGAATGAGAGGCTGGTCAATGAATCAAGGAATCCACTAAGCTTTTAAGTTCACTTTATAATAATCACTTTATTTGCAATTTTGGTGGAATGAGATAAGAGCCACGGGTAGCCTCTTGCATAACACTTTTTGTCTGTACCACTGGCAAGTAGAACAGTTTGAGCTTGTTTTACTCCGTGGACTTTAGGAGAGCAATTAACTGATTATTTTACTTGCTCGATTTCGTCTTTCCAACAGTTGATTCAACCGTCTGAGACTTCAACTAGTTGAATGTTTCACTTGTTTCTCATCACGGTCTAGCGACTTTGACCTGAGCTACATTTTTTCAAATGCAATACAGAAGTTTGGTCTATAATTTAGATAACATTTCAGATCAGGAGAACAAAGATACAAATATCGAGTTTAGAAGTTGAGAATATTGCCAGATGTTAAATATGAGAAGCTGCATCCAGGAACTTAAGCTGAACTTGCCTGCTGCGAGTTCCTGAGCAGATAGTTTTGAGCTCCCGAAATAATACAGCATATGCAGCAGTCCATGGTACGATAAACATGCTAAGTTCCAGTCTAATATGCATACAGCCATACAGCAGTCCAGCCACTCTACATATTTTGCAATGAAGTTCTTGATAATTGTTTGAAAGGTTATCAAAATAAAACTGCTGCTGCTTTTGAAATATGGAAATCAGTTACGTAGTTTGATGCTGAATATATCAACTGTTCCAGTCATCAAACATACTGCATTGCTGGATTTCAAGAGATTTGTACAGCAGAGTTGGTAACTCTGAGTAATCATGTTGACTTCTTTGGCTAAAATGAATGCAGGATTTGTGGACTTCCAGTCCACAAGTTGTACTGACTGGGACAGTATCAAGACTCAAGAGCGCTCACTGGCCAAATTATTATTATTTTTTTTTCAAATTTCACGGGATTTCTGTTCTCAATGTGAACCTGATGACAGTAGGAGATACCGGTATGCCAACAGTATCCACTACCAAGCGATCTCACTTTGCAAGTTGCTCTAAACAATTTTCTGATTTTTTTTTCAGATTATGCCATCTCCAGAAACTTTGTTCAGAATATGGTTTGATGCTACAGAGCGAATCTACTCGGCTGACAGGTTGCATCAGCATGACAGCATGGATGGGAGAATTCCTATTTTTGCCAGCTTTGCGAGAGGAAGTAGGAAACAACAGCACACCTATTCATTGAGTGCCCTGTGGTCCATTGCCAATTGGTCACAGTGATCTCTATAGTACAAGACGAAGCGAGAAATTAGATCACGTCTGGTGCCAACTTTCAAACGCCCAACCTCTTTCCCTCTGCGATGAAGCGAAGGGTACTTCCGAACCTCGAAACAAATTACACCCGTTTAGAGTTCCACGCTTCATTGGACCAGCTCATCGCAATTTCTGACGATTACGTTACACTTGCACATTAGTCTTCTGAATTGATTTAGGGAACTTACAATAGTTAGGGGGCATTGATGGATGGCACTTACATTTCTAAAACGTGTTTTTTTTATTTTGTAACACGCACGGGTCATCACATACATACAAGAGCAAATTGATTTTGTTGTCCACATAAACATCACCTACTGTTAAAAAATTAATTTATTATATAATGTAACATTGTACTAAGTCGAAGACTAGGTTCCAGTACTAGAAACCTAAGCAGCTGAGCTACACTTCATGCCTTTACATTTCAACAAATTTCTTATCTGAAATCATCTGTGTTCTTGAAGTTTCTTGGTTGAAAGTCCATTTCAATTTCAGAGTTTCAGAGGAGAAGTGGGTTTAGTAAACGTACGGCCTTTTGAGAGGTAAGAGTGGCTAAAAGTTATTAATGATAAGTAGAACAGCGAAACAAAATATTGACCAAGAAATCAGATGCCAGAATGTCTTACACGAAAAGCCAGTCAACAGACTAGCTGATCATTCGTGTTGATTGCGAGGTCCTGAAATGTTACTGACAGATAGGTACTTACAAATGTCAGAGTTACGGCATACTTCACTGATAATACTTTAAAATTACGTGGTGTGTTATTTAAATTCCAGAATTTTCTCAAAGAATTAACACGTCATAGGAATATGCTCCGTGTTTCTCTACAAGCATGGTAGTTTGTTGAGAAAACCTACCAGTCTCTTTGAGGAGTGGTATAGCATGAACACAGAACGAGAGTAAGTTCTTGTGACTAATTATATTTTTTTAAAAGAGAGAGAGTAAGGTACGTGTGCTGACAACAAGAGTTGTCTTTTGTCAACCACTCAACCCCTACACTCTTGCATGACATCAGTCAGCGTTCCAACCTACCAAAATCCTGTCAAAGGATCAAGAAGACTGCAGCTAATTAAACCTCTGAATTATTTGACTGCTGCTTTTTTTATCCTCTAAATTTACATTCATTAACATTATCATGTTTCCTTGGTTTGGCAGATTATACCTTTGGAACCCTAAAGTGATAATTGTGTTGAATTCTTCAGAGTCAACGTCACAATTGCGGCGTTCTCAATGACTCGAGGAGATCGATCTAGCGCAGGAAAAAGTTCATTAGTCATGAAAATAGAAATTTACTATTCAATTCAGTTTTACTAATGCATAAAGTTCACTTTACTCCCTCCAACCATTACGAAAGTTCACTTAACCTTTGGACTAAATCGTTTCTTTTACTCCCTCCAAGTTTGCAATACCGTTCACTATTAAAATTTCTTTTCATGTCGTTGGCCACAATGTTAGGCACGAATTTGTACTTATAATTATGTAAGAACGGCATCACAAAAGATCTTGAGGTATTGTGTTTTTGTCTTGAAGTGCATGGATGCAAACTATTTTCTCTTCATACATCATGTGTCCCGTACAGTGCAAAAATCCTATCTCTACCAATGCTTTCAGAATCCATCTTGGAGGCTGAAAAGCACGCGAGAGTCAGCGATCATGGAGTGATTAGCAAGCAGAGACGATAAAATCAAACGTCACCATTAATTGATCATGGACTAATTCACATTTTTCTGTTCGTTCAAGCTAATGCTACAAGACTGAAACAAATTTCTCATTCAACAAACAGGGGCGAAATCTGCAGCAAACAACGCTTGCGAAGCAAGGGGCCCACGAGCAGCACTATCATTCGCACCGGGATTAATTTGGGGCGCGGCCCACATTCCTAGTAATTGGCAAGGTAGCTACTAGCTACCAATCCTATTTTCCTTTTCCTATCTGCGTCCTTTCCATTATATAATGAAGGTGGCAATGGGCTACTCGAAGCTGGCTTTTGCTTGCCAAGTACTGCTTGCCAAATCGCACGAAACTAGTTGGCTCTAATCGGTTCAACAACACATCTTGCCACCTGCACCGAAACGAAATAACCGGTCACTCTCCGGCGGATCGGAGGAAGAAGAGCAATGGGGAGGAAGCCGTGCTGCGACAAGGTTGGGCTGAAGAAGGGGCCGTGGACAGATGAGGAGGACCAGAAGCTCGTCAGCTTCCTCCTCACCAACGTCCACTGCAGCTGGCGCGCCGTGCCCAAGCTCGCCGGTGAGTCCTGTCCTTCGCCCCTTGCAAAAGCATGGACGCCAATATATAATGATATAACTCACTCGATCGTGTTCGTGCTCTTTGAACAGGTCTGCTACGTTGCGGCAAGAGCTGCCGGCTACGATGGATTAACTACCTGCGGCCGGACCTGAAGCGTGGGCTGCTGTCGGAGGAGGAGGAGAAGACGGTGATCGACCTGCACGCGCAGCTCGGCAACCGGTGGTCCAAGATCGCGTCGCACCTGCCGGGCAGGACGGACAACGAGATCAAGAACCACTGGAACACGCACATCAAGAAGAAGCTCAGGAAGATGGGCATCGACCCCGTCACGCACAAGCCTCTCCAGCCCGTTTCTTCATCCCCTCTTCAGCAGCGACATGAGGAGGAGGATGAGAAGCAAGCCGCCGGGATAGAGAGCGTGTCAGGTGCCGTGCTCAGAGACGAAGCGTTCTGCGTGGATGAGATGGCCATGGACGTGGTGCACCTCCTGGATGACATCGTCTTATTGCCAGACGACGAAATTAACGGCGCGCCGCCGCCGGCCGGGGCGGACGGCGGCATCACCACGGCTAGTTCTTTGCCCGAGTCTTCGTCCTCGTTGTCTTTATGCTCGGTCTCTGCGGCAGCTTCGTCGAGCTGTGGCAGTAGCATCGCTGGCAGCGATTGGCAGGAGTGGGCGCAGATGGTAGAGTGGTTGCTGGACGACGTGGCCACGGGACCCGAGCCGTGGGAGTTCGAGGGCCCCTTTGTCAATCACCAGGAGCAGGAGGCATGGAACAACGTGTTCGAGACCCTCTGAACTCTGAAGTCGTCGTACGTATATACGTTGCTTCTAATCCCCATGGCCAAGCGTGCACAGTGCGTTCTGTCAGTGTTCGTGTTGCCGGACACGGTTCTAACCCCGGCCCCCGAAAAAAAAGGCCCGCCAAGAATTCTAACGGATAGCTAGGCATGCCGCCAGATCCCACCACTTTAGTTATCTATTATTCCCCGCAATGGCCATTGGAGGGGCCAACGAGGATATTATTCACCGCAATGGCCATTGAAGGGAGGATACAGAAGAGTTGTGTCAGACAACAAGACGATTAGACGTGTTACTGGTGATATGCAACAAAATCATGTCAATATATCATACCATTATGTACTACGGCGATTTCAAAACCTCGAAGCATGCATATTATTTGCTGATAATTATTACACTACATATTACTTCTGATCAATATGATTGTCTGTTGTTCATCTCAAAAATGGACTTGCCCTACGTAGCTATATATGTTAGCTTGGTAACGTGTTGAGTCTTTTTTTTTCCGCTTAGCTTAGACGAAGGATGGATTCAGAAAGGATTTGGCCTCGTTTGTATATTTTCTTTACTACATATTTACTGCTGATCAAGCCGTCGAAACTTCTTACTTTTATAGAGCCTATTCGTCGTTATTGAAATTGGCTGTTTTTTTCAAAAGACACTAAAAGCAGCGGCGAAGCTATATATTGATTAATGGTGGTGCCAAATATGCAAATCATGCGTGTATTGCTATGATGAGGAACACTTGATTTCTGTAGCAAAATGATGAGAACTATATCATAATTTGTTAACATGCCTGATGGTCTGCATTGGCACTTTCTACCCGATTCAGTTGTTTCATTTCCTTGATGCAACCCAACATATTCCCTTCTATATCTGTAACATTGAAGCTCAAAATGAACTGTTCACTGTTGTGAAGTTGCCCACTGACAACTGTTCTCATCATGGGAAAAATTAAAAACATAGTTCGTTCTTCATAGTAAAATGTATTTTGTCCAGAATAATAAGTCATGCTGATCAAAGTTAAGGCGGGAATGGATGCATTTAGGCATTTTATCTTTCAGTGGGAGATGATGTAGATGCATTTACAACTTTGTTCTGTGTTAACATTTTTTCGCATACACTCACATACATGCGCGATTACTCACCCCCTATAACAACATACGTATACACCATTTCATAAAAAAACATACGTATACAAACCCTACCGTTGTGTGAGCATCTCGGAAAGACTGTGACAACTTTGATTTTCAGATTAACGAAGTCACTGCGGGAACCTCACTATTAACAGGGACATTACCTTCCACTAAAAGAATAACTAACCGTAAATGCATGACTTATTGTTATTCGTTCCTGTGTTAACTTGGATCAGCATGACTTATTGTTCTGGACAAAATACATTTCTACTACGAAGAATGCAATATGTTTTTTCCCATGATGAGGCCAGAAACGTCAGTGTTTAGTTTCCTACGACTGCTCTTATACATATATCATAATTGCTGCATGTAGAGCTATATATTTATTAAGGAGATAAAAATTAAACAACGGATCTTTCTTGCTTTCATGAATAATGTGATGATATTCTGCTCAACTGGCGTCTTTTCCGCTTACGAATTGCTCATTATTTTTTTTTGCATGACCGTACCAGCACTCATGCATTTTATAGTCAAGGCCTACAGAAACATCAGTGGCTGATGACGGGCGTCCTTTTGACTTTGCTGCCTTTTAAACTTATGATGCTATACAGCTATATTGTTCATTCTCGATTAGTTAACTTTGTGAACGAGATATGTGATGTCTTAAGCTCACAGGTAACTTCTTGCGTAATTTTTTTTTTGCTTGGAAACAGCTGGCATCAAGAGAATGGGCACTAAGTTCTTGTTTTGCGCCGAGGAAACCAGTTTGCTAATTAGTATATATGTTGACTTGGTCTTTCATACTTAGCAACTTTCAAAGATTTCAAGTTTTCAACGGTTTAGTCAGGTCTAGCGACTTTGACCTGAGCTACAATTTCTCAAATGCAGTAAGGAGGTTTACTTTCTTAACTTAGTTGCATTTCAGATAGAATTTCAGGAAATCAAATGACAGTACAGTGGCTGGTTTCTCTGAATTGCTAAATGTGAAAATTGAGCAGCTGCATGGACTTAGGAAAGCTGGGTTAAAAGTGGATATAAGTTACCCCCTATTCTTCTCCCTAATACAATGAAGTGCAATTCTCCCGCATTTTCACAAAAAAAAGTGGATATAAGTTTAGGCCTCTAAACTACAGAACCACACGCAAGATGCCAATCAAGTTGTCAGCTTGATTTTGGATTGTAAGCAGCTATCTGAACAGAACTGGTGCTTCTCTTATTCCATAAATGAGATTTTGTGAGTTTAGCACAGTTCCTGTATCGAACACACTGCACTATTGGATTTTGTGAGTTCATCACAGTTGGATTGGTAATTGTTAGTCATCATGTCGACTTCAAGTAAAATGAATGCAGACATTGTGGACTTGCTGTCAGCAGATTGATGCCTCAGAGTACCCAGAGGTGCCTCCTGACCAAATGTGCAGAGCTTTTGGGTTTTCTGCTCACAATGTGACCATGAAGAAAGTTGGGATAAGCCATTATCCAATACGTTCCAAAAACATATAGTTGAATCTCATTGCAGAAATGTTCTGTTGCACTTTACAATAGAGCAGAATCTGAAAAGAACAAAATTTTGAGCTAGAATTTCTTCAATCCTGTCACATACTCACATTCTACTAAGGAATCAACATATCGTCACAGCAGAGTGGAATCAGATTTTACTGACGGAGATGTTACATGGGAGAGCACAAATCAAAACTCAAAAGAGGTGTGAGAAGAAACTCATTTTTAGACTTTGTTCTGAACTAGTACCCCAAGTGAACAGAGATTACGTCTGAGCTGAAATGACAAGACATAAAGGAGATTTGAAGGAGGAATTAGGGGACGAGGGTTGATGAGAACCGAAGGAGCAAAAAAGGAGAACGCCGGAAATAGTGGATTCCAAGGCAAGTGCATGGTAGTTCCAACTTCCATTCGTTCAATCTCCTGTCCCTGCCATGAAGTGAAGTGAAGGGTACTTCTGAACCGGTTACAAATTACGGCACTTCATAGTTCAACATTAGAACCGCAGTTTCATAAACAAACGAAAGAAAAAAAACAAGATTTATAATTTGGCATATCTAAGCAGGTAAGATAGATTACTTGCAGCAAGATCTGGTAGTGAACCGCCGCTTGGCATTTATCCAGTTGTCACGTAGTAAGTAGCATTTTACATAAGAGAGATGTGCTGAGTATGAGCTTGGAAAGTGACTCGGCATAAGGAGTAGCGGGTCGTTAAGAAGTGGTCAACGGATTGCCTTGTTGCTCGGCCGCTTGATTTATTGAGGGCGCAGTCTTTGGACGAGCTCTACGGCTGTTGACTCTTTAATCCATGCTCTCATTTGCTTTGTGCCGAAGTGGCACAAGGGCTGTGAAAAAGGCTCATGTCAGATGTTAACTACACCCAAATCAGTTATAGGACCTCATCAGTTAACGACTTAGTTGCTCTTGTTTCAGTTTCAAGTTTGCGTGATGGCACCGTTTTTTTCAGAAAAAAGACCAGAACTGTCGGCAAGCCTGAAAAATTCCTTTTAAATTGTACTATGTATATAAGTCCGAGATGACACTGGACCGCAGCTGACCCATAAGTTTCACAATAGTAAGTCACGCCTGTTGATTTACCACACTTGCATTTCTGCAACGTGCTTAATTCTACTGTGAATAATACTATATGCTACTCTGACTGAATTCCTCTCTGCTTTGTTCAATAATTTCTTGAGAAGACCACTTCAGAATTCAGACCCTTGAGTTTCAGAGCAGGATGACAAATGGTTTGCTGAAGACATGGGCTTTTTGTGAGGGGAAGAATGTTGTTGATAAGTGAAAAAAAAAACACAAAATTGACCAAGAAATCAAATGTAAGCATTTCTTGCTTGGAAAGTCAGTCAACAGAGGAGCTGATCATTCGACATGTTCCTGAAGTCTTGAATTGAAGCTAACTGTTTGTGTTTGGCTGGTTGGTAGCTCATGTCACAAAGGTCACAGTTTATTGCATAGTAAATTTGGTCTTCTCTGATGTGTAACCAGTGAGGCAGTGACGATTTGTTTTCTAAATTTCAGAACGTGCACAAACGGACGCGTTTCACTACGGGCGCTGTATTTTGTTCCAAACGTCCATTGTCTTTGAGAAAGTGCGTGCATATATTAGCATATTAGTAGTTTATAGCATGGACAAAGCATGTAAGACTTAAAGGATACTCTTGTGAGTCGCCTTGTTGTTTTGCCCGAAGCTTCGTGCGATGGTAACGAGTGTTTGTCAAACCCTTGCAATCTTACATGACATCAGTCAATGTTCCAACCTACCAGAAGCCTTGTCTAACAGATGGACAAGACTGCGGCTGTGGATCGGCCCTCTGGATTATTTGACTGCATCCTAATTGATGCATTAGTTTATCCACTACATCTGCATGAATGAGCAATGTCATGGTTTCACTCAATTTGGTAGATAATACCAGAACCTCTAAAGTCTAAACTAAATCTCTACTGAATCCTTCAAGGTCAAGGTCGCACAACCGCGTTCCCCTGCACTGAATTAAGGAGATAAAACCTAGAGCATGCAGGAAAAGGTCTCACGATAATATAATATGATTAGCATGCGTCATTGAAGCACATATGCTGTTCAGTTCGTTATATTTGAAATCGAAAAAACTGTTTGAACCAGCAGTGTAACCTAACTGTGAGCAAATACTATGCGTGTATGCCGTAGACTGTAGTGAATTAGAGATCAAGGGATGATGATACGTATGCATAAACTACTAGCTACGAACTAACTACGAGTAATTATAATCTGTAATGCGTACACTTGCATGGGTTTAACTTAAAGTTGCATGGAAGGATATCTTCATAAGTACATCATGTGTCTCCCTACCACGAAAGATATACATATACATATACATATATACAACTACAAAATACAAAGCTCAGTAGCATATAAATCAACGCGTTGCTGAAGCATGTTCAGACTTGAAAGGCTAAAATTCTTCAACAGCATCAACATTATTGATCATGGACTAATTCATTTCCTTGCAATGGTCAAGACGACTGAAACAAATGTGTAATCTCCTTATTCAAAAAATATATTAAAAAACCTAGATTCAAATAAAAGGCTCAAACCTTGGCGTTGCAGCGCTTGATAAGCACGCGAAAGGGACTCTCGAGCAGAAGCCTGGCCAAGTGGCAGCACCGCCACTGGGCCCCGCGCTCCAGTCTCAGCATTGGGTGACACGTACCCTCGGCCTGGACAAAGACTACCTTAACTGGGCAGAGCTCCCGGCCTCCTCGTCCTTTATAAAGGAAGGTGGCAATGGCGTTTCCACCGTGTTCCGTGTAGCTGGCATTGCTTGGATAGTACTAGTACTTCCCAGTTCCCACATCAAGCAAAGCTAATAAGTTCGTCTCTTGTAACTGCTACTTGCTAGCTACCTTGCCACTAACCGATCACCGGTGAGATTAATTAGCAATGGGGAGGCAACCGTGCTGCGACAAGGTTGGGCTGAAGAAGGGGCCGTGGACCGCGGAGGAGGATCAGAAGCTTGTCAATTTCCTCCTCACCAACGGCCAGTGCTGCTGGCGCGCCGTGCCGAAGCTCGCCGGTGAGTGCTCCGCCGCAGGCGGCTACTAGCTAGCTTTAACGCCACGTCGCCTCATCCTTTGTTTGCACGCCAAGACGAGGACCATCATGAACTCACTCGTGTTCGTGGTCTTTGTTGAACAGGACTGCTACGTTGCGGCAAGAGCTGCCGGCTGCGATGGACCAACTACCTCCGGCCGGACCTGAAGCGTGGGCTGCTGTCAGAGGACGAGGAGAAGACGGTGATCAATCTGCACGCGGAGCTCGGCAACCGGTGGTCGAAGATCGCGTCGCACCTGCCGGGCAGGACGGATAACGAGATCAAGAACCACTGGAACACGCACATCAAGAAGAAGCTCAGGAAGATGGGCATCGACCCCGTCACGCACAAGCCTCTCCAGCCTTCTTCTCCTCCATTACCGCAACATCCTCCTGAGCAGCCGGAGGAGAAGGCAGCCATGGCGGGGAGCGTCGTGTCAGGTGCCGGACTTGGCATGACCGAGACGTTCTCCGCAGACGAGGTGTCAATAGTGCATCTCCTGGACGACATCGTCCTGCCATGCGACGACGTCGTGCCGGCACCATCCAACACAGCTAATTCTCCCGAGTCTTCTTCTTCCTCCTCCTCGGCATCCAGCGGTGAAAACAGCATCGGGGACGGCCAGTGGCCGGAGTGGCCGCAGATGATGGAGTGGCCGGAGTCGATGTGGCTGGACGACGTGGTCACCGGGCCGGCGCCGTGGGAGTTCCAAGACCCTTTCGTCACGGACCAGAGGATCGCGCTGTTCGATCATCACGAGATATGGAGCGACAGCAAGCTCGAGCTCTTCTGAATGAATTCATCACACATTCTTTGTAGGAAAATACTGAATAATCACATCGATATAAAATTGTTATTGGGACCGGCGGATTCGTCAACACCACCATTGATACAGTTGTTCACCGCGCGCCGGGGAGTTTCATTTGCATAGTGCTGAAATTTTAGTCTTAGAAAAGATCCAGAGAAGAATTATTCTTTGAAAAAGAAGTGAAGTGGTTGTGACTTGTGATAGACAGTATATGCACCCTCTTTCTGTTCTTTTTTCAGATTTCTTTTTGCGCGCGCATGTGTTTGGCACACGTGTATTTGAGGCCGCTTCAGCATGTAAGGAACAAAAAAGGCCTCCACTCTGTATATACTATATCATATGATTGATTGGGCATTGCAAGACTTCTTTAAATGGAAAATGTGAAACCAGTGCATGCTTTCACAAAGACATTTTCTGCCACAGTCCATATGCGTACGTCCTGCAGTTGCCTCAGTTAATTGCCAGTCTCATATTTCAGATTGACCGCCAACTAATCTTGACGCAAATGCACCACTTGCATCTCACAGTCATATATATGGTTCTCAAGTGCACCCAGTGCGTATAAAGATGACATTGACCTCGCTCATAGCCCAGTGCTCCCGTCTTCCCTGATGGCAATTGGCAATCTATATCTCCTTTCCTTTTCTTCAGCCATTCAGAACCATTCGTCACATGTCACTGTAAGCTGGAGGAGTTTGCATCTATACTTGGAGGCAAAACACACGACACAACGAGTGATACAGAGTTTGCCATGGAAAATTAAATGCACAAGTTTTTTTTATCTACCGTGTTGTTTGTAGTTTACATGACTTCTATGATGAAGTAAAAGTAAAACAAGGTTCTCTAAAGTCAAACCCTATCCATCTTCTGGTTCCACTTCTCAACATTTTCCATGCTTCGCTTTGCTCTTGTCCTTTCCAAAAAGCTCCATCAAATCTAGCCAAGATATCTTGTAGCTTACAAAAAGTACCTTTTGATTTGGGCGGGAGGGGGCGCGGTTCTGCACACATTGCTCGCAGTGCTGCTGCTTCTGGACTCTTCCAAGGGAGCTCCAGCTGATCGCCGCCACGTGTGCCCCCGACATTTGTGCTCCTCATGAGTGGCTTGGAGAAACTGAGAAAGAGCTCGATGGCCATCGGAAAAAGGAAAAAAAGAAAAGGTAAAACTAGACCCGGCGGCATTGTCCCACAATCCACTTGACGGCAAGCTCCAAAGCGTGGCCGCGCGTGTCGATCGAATTAGGTTTTCCGTCCATAGCAAGCTGGGAGCAGAAAGGAATATTATGAACATGTCACAAATGATGAAATATTTTTATACAAAGTATGATTCACGAGATGCCCCGGCTGCTTTTGTGTACACAAAAGTATTTCGTTAATAGGGGTAGCAAATGTCGTCCTATATAATACCGTCGATCAATGTGTTTTAGAAAAATTCAAAGTACAAATTGGACATAAACGAGGAAACAAGATCACTACCAACAGTTTCTGGTTGTAAAACGAAATAAAAATTTGTTATTTGGCTGTTATATACTCCCTCCGTCCCTAAATGTAGGGCTTTCTAGCATTCAAACAAGAAAATAGTCAGTGTATCAAAAGACTATCATACCCTTTATTTTTACCTTCGTCTACCCACTCATTAACTCTCCCACCAACCCTAAAATTTGTCCTATCTGCAAAACGTCCTACATTTCAAACTCCAAAACGTCCTACATTTAGGGATAGAGGGAGTATTGCATTCTCCTATCGGTGTTTTACCAATTGGACCTTGTGGTGTCCTTATTATTGTTGTCTACCTAAACGTAACTGATGAATAAAACCGTAGTCAAACCGCACATTATTCACTATCTTATCACACGTGACATCGTGCTGAGATCATCACAAGATAAGGCCGTTCACATGTGATTAATCATCAGTCTAGTTGGTCGTAAGACATCCTTTCTCCATCAGTCCATCAAACAAGATTCGAGTTGAGCTTGTAATCAAATTCATCAGCAGCTAGACACAAAAATAGTATATCACATCCACAAAGAAATGAACAACTGATATAAGTTACAAAGAATAAGCTACTTCTTTTGCATGAGACACGTAAACAGAGATAGTCATATATACACATGAGTACTCACCCTTTTAAGAACACACTCAATGAGCACCTAAGGACATTGGGTTAGAATATGTAGAGAATGGCTAAAGCATGATCACATAGCCTGTCACTAAAAAAATAATTGGTTGTAATTATGTAATCTGGTGTTGATGAGTAGAATCCTACACACGAAGGATTAAAGGATCTCTAGCCTAGTGGTTAGAGCACATGAATAGCATCTGCGAACCTACCTTCAATAATAAAAGAATTTTTTTAAAAAAAATAGGTTGGGTTTCCTCTACTGACTTCGGTAAAAAAAAAGCATTACAATCTGAAGATGACGTACAAAATATACTTAATGATAAATTAAATTATAATAAAATAAATATTGTTTTTATAAGTTTTTTGAATAAGATGAATGATCGAATATGACTCCTAAAAATCAATAAATACTTACATTTTAGGATGAGATGGTAAGTAGCAATTAGACCCTTGCATTTTGTCTCCAGTTTCACCACATTTGGTGCTTCTCTGATTCTTAGTCTGAACCCAAGACATATTGGTTTGAATTGAGATAAAGAAAAACAGCCCATGCAACTTGCACTGTCAACGTGATTCTTGCGACTGTTCTTTTGGGGCTATTCGGCGATAATTGTCGCGAGACGCGAAGCACAGATCTTATTTCGACTAGTCTTACGCACGAGTATTCGTATAGTTACGAGTACTATTAAAAGTGAGTCCACAACTGTAATCACGTGTTTCCACAACTGGCACTGTCCTCTGTCCTCCTTCCCCGAGCGCAGACTCCATCTTCATGGTCGTGATTTGACTACGGTAATTTGCAGTTTGATGCGTTTGAAAATGGTTCCAAAATGTCAAAACAGGATGTGGACGGGTGCATGAGCAGAATCAGTCGGCGAGGTTGGTAGAACTAGCATGCGTGCGTATACGCGGATCTACAGCTCATAACGTGCTTTGAGCTGATTGGAAACTTTCAGGGTGTGGCATATAAATAAAGAGAGTGGAGACTGAAACTTTGAGCGAAATTTGATAGAGCTTGATCCCGTCACATTTATATTTTACTTGAAAACCGTCGGTTGGAGAACTCGTTTTCTTCGAAAACCCTGTTCGTTTCCTCCTCTAAAATTTAAGCATCTGTCACATCAAAGAGAATCTTACTATTTATGAATATTTCGATCAATTTAATGACAAAATCCTTTGACAGATTAGTGTTAATTTTCGAGATGAATCTAATGAGCTTAATTAATTTATGTTTCGTTAAAGTGATGCTACGAGTAACTGTCTTCTAATCACCACTTAATTAACCTCATTAGATTCGTCTCGTAAATTAGTCTAGGGATCTGTAATTTATTTTATAATTAAGCTTTATTTAATAATTCTAAATAGTAAGATTTTTTTATGTGACAGCTCTAAAGTTTAGACCCCAAGAAACGAACACACCCTATGAGTGTTTGACTTGGCAGAGGCAGAGGAGGCCAGGAGGGTCGACAATAGTAGTATTGCCTCTGAAAACTCTGAAGAATTCAAAGTTCTCAAGGCATAGGGTTGTGCATGCTACACATGAATAGTCTGCACCTCTGCATGGCCAATGAGGCGATCAACCGAAGCCAAACCACCGAAAGCAAAAAAAAAGGTACAGCATGTCTTCCTGTAACGTTGGCACATACGGCTGTAATTTACATGCAGTTTTCTCATACTCGTACACAGTCAGATCATGATTTAAATTTAAATTAGTCTGTTCTCTTCAGATGAGAAAGAAGACTTTTCTTTCTTTTTTCAAGATAAGCGGCAAAAGCTTTGTCTCTAAGAGCATATACTAAACATTCATATCTAGTGCATTTCTGGAACTGGAAGTCTATTTCCTGCACCAAAGTCGGTCCTGCATCCACTTTGCTCGAGTATACTAGTACTGCTTTGTTGGCGGTAGGAGACAGGATGAGAAAAGGAAATATCAAGAGTGGGAGAGTAAACAACATCTCACCAAATCAGGATAAGCTCCATGGCCCCCATGAGATCTCCAGGGTCACCCACATTCTTCAGGGAGGCTAAACTAAGATAATCGCTGCAGATTGCATTCTGCAAAGCTGCATGCAACTAAAACACGGGGAAAAAGATGGACTGAACCGAGCCCTACCACACCACTCAGGGCAACACCTGCCGAATAAGCTGTGGAGCAGAGCAAATCAAAAGAGAGACTAGGGATTATATTCTCTGCACTGCAATGATTTGAGTTCCCACCAATCGCTTGGTGAGGAGGAACAACGCTGGCTGATACGCTCGCTGTCTGTCTGTCCCTAGCTGGCTGGTGGGAGTGGGAGTAAAGTAGTAAACTGAGATGAGTGTGGTGCGGGATGATTAACGCGTTGATCCATCCAGGTTGGTTTTCAATCCTCGGTGGGCGCCGCCGGCAGGCGGCAGGGCGCGTTCTGTGGCGACGTTGCGTCGGCCGGCGCAGGCGCGCTGCTGTGTGGGCCTCGTACGTGCCTGGCGATCATGAACTCGACGCCTGCTACCGCTCTGGCTTGGGCTGTTGTGGGTAGAGGAGTCCAAACGGGCAGCCCGGCATGGCCCATGTAGTTATGGGCCAGCAAGGTACGATATGCTTAACGGACCAGGCCATGTCAGCCCACGTGCTCGGGCACCAGCCCGCTGTATGGCAAAAAAGATAACCGTGCCGGGCCAGCCCGTTAGGCCTGTGAGCACGAACGGCCCGTTGAAGCACGTGAGCACGAGGAGCCCGATCAGAGCAACAACAATGTTAGGCCTTTTGTAGAAGAGATTAGGGATGACAACGGGGCGAGTTCGGGACGGGTGAAGCAAAAGCCCGCCCGCAAACATATTTGATGCGGGTGGCAATCTGCACCCGCACCCGCACCCACGGGTGGGATTCCACACCCGCACCTGCCGGGTTGCGGGTGGGTGGCGGGTCCTCGCGGGTGTGAGTCCATGGCGTTTAGCGGCATCCACGGGGTCGGGCGGCGTCCACGAACGAGCGGCTAGCGGCGTGCAAGGGTACCACTTGGCGGGTGGCGCGGACACGCGGTTGGTGGCACTCGGGTCCGACGATGTGCCGGGGACCGAGCGATGGCGTGATGGCCCGGCCGATGGCGGACCCCTTGATTCAAGGGATTCAGCTGAATGCCCAAATATTTCAGCAATCAATTAAATATACTACTTAAATACTAAATACATATATAGCATCATTTTTAGGCTAAATCTCTTCTAGTAGACTAGAAATAGCTTTCTCTTGACCCTGTTTTTCTTGTCACATGTTTCATGCATCATTAGTTTAGCTTAAAACAGCCTAAATTTCCATGTTGAATGCCCGAGTAAAGGAGTTATGGGTCCGCCACCGGGCCCGGCGATGGGTGATGGGCATCCGGTGATGTCTTCGGAGACCGGGTGGCGGCGCGGCAGCCTAGATGCGTGACGATGTGCACGGGACCGAGCGGCAGCACGGTTAGGCGATGCGCGTCGCGCTTGCGCACTAGGAACGAGGAAAGGGCGAGGGCGAGTGGATGACTAGGTGGCGGCCGGGACCGGGAGCGCTGGAGCGTGATGGGTGAGAGTGACCAAGTGGTGACACATAGGAGATTAGGGTTTACTTGCTACAATGACCAAATGGGCCTAAATTTGTATACAAGTCATTTTTTCACGGGACCGGGCACCACGGGTGGGAGATGAAACCCACCCCCACCCGTGGCTTTGCGGGGTGGGTGCGGGTGAGGCCCGTGGGTGAGAAGTTGCACCCGCACTCGCACTTGGCGAGTGTGAGACCTTGCGAGGCCCTGCACCCACGACCCGACATGCCATCCCTAGAAGAGATGAAGCGGTGCCGGCCTCGAAAGAGCGACGCGTGGGCGAGATGCGGTGGAGGCTGTAGCGCGAGGGAAGTGTGACGGTCCGCACGGGCAAAGTGTGGCGTCGGCGACGGTGTCCACGTGCACAAGCTACGAGGGTCGATGTCGAAGGCCTCCGTGAGGCTGAAGATGCGGCAACTAAGTCCGAGGCTCACGCGGCCGCGCGAATCATCCAACGAGGAGTGACGACAGCTTCAGAGGCTCGCGTGGTGACAAGATCGTTAGGCCAGGAGCAACAGCGGCTGTGACGTCGCGCCCGTGAGGAGCAAGGGAGACGTACAATGGAGACGCGACGGCGGCACACGCGATGAGCAGCTCGCAACGAGACCGACAAACGACAGAATGATGGCAGCACCCACGACACCGACAGAATGGCGGTGGCACGCATGAGACGAGTTAATGGCGGTGACGACGCGAGTAGGACATGGATGACGGTAGGGTCAGATGCTTAGGTAGTCTTGGCCAGTTTTTTTACTTAGCTTTGACCTGTTTCCTAATTATTCTAAAGTGAGAGGATGTTAACAGGTGGTGTCGTCACGGCCCTATTTCGTGTTTCCTTTATCAAATCGATGGTAAACGAGCCGTGCCTGTGCCTGTGCCGCCTGTCGGGCCGTCCCCTCTGATCTAGCCGGCACGAAATTAGCTGGGCGGTGCCGTGTCGTCATGTCCTGTTTGGATCGGGCCAAACAAGCCATGCTTGCTAACATGCTTGGCGCGATCCGTTTGGTCAGCACTACATGTGGGTAATGTTGATCAAACAGGTCGAGCACGATGCGGTCCAAGCAAAAAAGGTCCAGCACGCTTATCGATGTGGCACGTCACAAAATTAATATGGTTGCAGCGTGTTCACACGTGCTTGGACTCACTAAACAGAAAATCTCACATAAGAGCGTAGTCCACTAATACTAAAAGTGGATGAAAAATAGTGCAAAATCAGCACTCGTTATGCAGTGACCGGGTTGACCGTAATACATTAGCCTGGCCATCTTATGACGCTCACCGCTCGACCTGTGACAATAAAAAATAGACGGTGGAGGAACCCAACGCTCAAACTCGAGCGGTCATTGTATCGGAATGAGGTGCATGTTTTGGATCAGTTCGTTGGAGCTTGAATCTCTGCCACCGTGGAACTCATCCTCAACGGGATGTCGAGGTGGGTCGATGGCGGCCGCGTCGACGATGCAGGCAGAGAGGCAAGGCCACCGGAAGCTCGCATGACAGGAGCGGGAAGGTGGCGACGGCCTGTGTGTTCGTCGGGAGGGAGGCAACGCTTAGGCTGCGGCGTTGCTCATACACACAAAGTGAGAGAGGGAAAAAAAGAGAAAAAAAATATGACTTGTCATCCTGACAGGTGGGTCTATATGCCACGTCAGCCAAACCCGTCGTCGGCATCGTTGAGGGATGAAAATCAAACAAAATCAAGAGTTGAGAGACTTATACTATCCAATTTTGTAATTTGAAAGATGAAAACTGAACAACTGCAAGAGTTGAGGGACCTAAATCGGACTTTTTACATCTTGATAAGGAATCTGACAGGTGGAAGAAGCCGTTTTCCCGGCCTGGTTTGGTGGCATGCTGATAGCACCAACCCATGAGAGTTTTTTAGACAAACTGGCCCATGAGCTAAATCTTGCCACATTTGATAATGGGCCGGGCCAGGTAAAAGTATTCTATGTCGATGCCAGCCTAGAATGATACAGTCTGCAGCTGCCTTGTCAGCCCCCGTAAGGCCGTCAGATCTTCATCGTAACATTTTGTACTGTCTAAAAATGCGAAAACTACAGGACAAAGGCTTTACACTTACACTGGTTTACCTTTCAAGATCGGTAGGAACTAGGAACATGTAAATCTGTGAGTCCAACAGCCATTCAAGAGCAAAATCAATTGATTCAGTACAACGAGCACAATGATGCTGAGTGGTCCAAGTCAGTTTCTTACATAGTCATCATCATAAAATGGATCCCGTACCAAGTTGTAGACATGGTAGTACCAAGGATAATAACAAGATCAGGAATAAGTTTTGCTCTTGCATTCTGCACTTTGGATGTTCATAATACAAGAATAGTACATTCCGCCATAAAAGGTGAGGAATTTGTAGAATTTTTATTTTAAAATAATCATTATTAATCTAAAATTTTAAAAATAAACCACCTCAAACTAAATTTTCAAGATCTAGACGTTTTTATCACGCCATATTGTATGGCGTGATTCTCGAATAAATCACGCCATATGAAATGGCGTGATTGTGTCCACGTCAGTCGATCGACCACGTCGAAACAGGCGTAGACCGAGATTGACCGGAATCACGCCATACGGAATGGCGTGATTGAGCTATCAATCACGCCAAAACATTTGGCGTGGTAGGGACTTATGTAATTTTCACACGAAGCGGACGGAATCGAGTACTAACTAAATCACGCCATATTGCTTGGCGTGATTGAGAAGGAATCACGCCAAGTCATATGGCGTGATTCACTCTCTCTCTTTTAAATGTCGCTTTCGGTGACATCATCAAGTTGTATTTTTTTAAAAAAGCTATAGACACTGCATACGATGTCCGATATGAATTTCGTTTTTACCATTGTGTTCTATGCGACGAGACGAACAAAACTATATCCCACTTGCATATGTTTCAAAATCAAAAAATTTATATCTTAAATTTCAATATATGTTTAGTAGTAATTTAGGGTCAAAAAAAATATTCGAAACATATGCAAGTGAGATCTAGTTTTGTTCGTCTTGTCGCGTAGAACACAATGAGTGAAAACGGAATTCAAATCGGACATCATATGTAGTGTCTACAACTTTTTTAAAAAAATATGACTCGATGATGTCAGTGACATCAGCTGAAGCGACACTTAAGAGAGAGAAGAGTGAATCACGCCATATGACTTGGCGTGATTCCTTCTCGATCACGCCAAGTAATATGGCGTGATTCAGTTATGCTTCGGTTCCGTCCGCGTCATCTGAAAATTACTTAAGTCCCTATCACGCTAGATGGTTTGGCGTGATTGATAGCTCAATCACGCCATACTGATTGGCGTGATTCCGGTCAACCTCGATCTACGCCCGTTACGATGTGGCGATCGACGCTGACGTGGACACAATCACGCCATTTCATGTGGCGTGATTTATTCGAGAATCACGCCATACAATATGGCGTGACAAAAATGTCTAGATCTTAAAAATTTAGTTTGAGGTGGTTTGTTTTTAAAATTTTAGATTAATAATGATTATTTTAAAATAAAAATTCGAATTTGTAAGCCTATAACTTTTGGTACTGCTAAATTAACAACATTTCCTTTTGCAATACAATGGCGCTAGGGCAAAAAATAATCAAGAGTCCGCGAGTGACAGCTCTCTTGTTAGTTTGGTGGGGGTAGCACCAGCTAGGCCAGCATTACAGTAACCTAACCCAAAATACCATCATAAACAACAACAGCATCAACAAAAATATAAAATTGCTTGCTCTCGGGAACTTGCCTGATTGCAAAAGTATTTTATGATTTTGCATCAGTCAGCCTGAACGAATCTATGGACATTGGACAGTGATGGGATCACATCTGTAGTTTCGTACTGGGGGACTCTTGGCTGAAGCTGATGTTCCTGGGCTGGCCTAAACATAATGACTCGTCCCGGTTGCTCGAGAGGGCAATGTCTGTGCATGACGATTTATCATTGCCGCTAGTGCTCGCAAATGTGTCGCTGCTCTCCATTTTCGCTGATGAATATGGCGCCACAGTAGTCACCCTGCAAGAGTACATGCACAGATCAGGACGACTTCTTCCATGAGCTTACTAAAAACTAAGGTGGTATTTGCTCCAGGATATGAGTATGAACAAGAATTCTACCTTTCTTTTCTTTTCTCCAAGAATCGTGCAAGGGATGCTTTTCTTGCTTGAGGGACAGCTGCAACCAATAAGAGCAACGTCAGCAAGGTGTAATAAGGCAGACAGAGGTAACTAAATGTTATCATCGAAACAGCATCAGACTATGCAAAACACTGGACATGAATCAGTACCTCTAGGCATTATAGCTGCTGCAGTTGTAACGGCTAGGCTTGCGGGCTGTGTCGATGGAGCCTGACTTAGGGGAGGAACAGCCAATGGAGCCTGACTTAAGGGAGGAACTGCTAACGGAGCCTGACTTATCGGAGGAACAGCCAATGGGCTTGAAGACCTTGGCAGTGTTGAATCGACGTTAGAGCTCGAGGCGCTCCTGGAGAGACTTGCAGGTTGCAACACGCCCGTGATTGGCTTGGAAGTGCTTGATGCAGGTGGCGAAACATGCTGTGGCTTCTGAAACACCATATGCTTTGCAGGTGAAACCTCAGGTACCGTGATTTTCGTAGGAGAGAAAATCGGAGCTTCTGGCCTACGGGCAACAGGGGTTGAGCTTGGAAGAGATCCTCTGCTGGCTAAGAACATGAGTTCCTGAGCCTGTTGCAATTAAAAGTGTTAATAAAAAAGATGCAGCTTACAAGATAGACTCGTGCTACAAAATTAGCGAAAGAATACAGCATCCATGACGAGAACTCTACCTTCTCAGCCGGGACGTTGTCGAATACATTGACGGAACCGGCGTAGAAGATTGTTAATTGCGCCGTCTTTGGCTTGGGCGCATCCCTTTGCAAGGCAAAAAAGGAATTTCAGTCCAATGCTACTTTACAGCTGTTGTTCCAAAAAAAAAAAAAACAGAGTAGTAAATCATGTAGTACCTTGTTGTTCCATACAGACCAACGGTAGAACTAGCCACCGCGTTGTTCATGGTGAAAGGTGGGTGCTTGAAGGACGGACCACCGGTGACGCCATTCGGCAGGCTAGGCGAGCTCTGGACCCTGAACATGGGATTGTTCTGATTGAAGGGCGAGGAGACCGGAATTACTCTAGCCCCATTCAAAGCATGCTGCTGCTGCTGCGGCTGTGGCCGGTGCATGGAGGAGTACTGTGCGCTGCCGTGGCTGTCGGCCCCGAACGATCTCTGCAGAAAATACACCATGACAACCCCAAAAGGGTAAAAGGAATATTAGCAAAAACTCGCAAGAGACATGAACCAGCATCAAGAACAAACAGGGGCGGGCGCAACCAACCTGGTGGGTCAGCATACGAGCGGCCGGGTTCTTGGCGCCGTCGAAGCCGTTGAACTGAGGGAACGTGGGCTCGTCCCTCGCCGCCGACCGGAACGACATCAACGCCGGCGCGGCGCTGGGCTTGCTACCGAAGGACCAATCCATCGCCGGCGCTGCTGCTCCTCCTCCGCCTCCGAAGTAAACTGAGAGAGAGAGAGATTGCACACAGCACTCAATCAGTCAATCAGAGACCGGCATATAAATAGCGCACACGACGCAGCTAAAGCGTGGAGGTAAGCGCCCCGGATCCGTTACACATCCCCGTCGTATGAGCAAGCAACACCTCCTCAGCCAGCTCGAAATCAGCTAACGACATGCGTGCCTAGCCGAAAGATTTGGCCAGCCTCTCCCGGAAAAGAAGCCCGATATTTCAGCTTCCTTGACGCATTAACTCACGGCCGAATCGAGCGCGCACGGCAGGCCAGGTGCAAAAGGAATTCGGCAGCCTCACTCGAGACTTGTCCAAATCAAGAGGGAAGCCGAGGGAGCGGCATCTTTGCCGAACTCGGGACCAATCCAGCACGGCAAGGAACCGAGCACGAGCCTGTGCGGGAGCAGATCAAGGAACACAGCGCGGCAGGACGGGGAAAGGAGGCCGGAGCGCGTACCTGATTCTTCCCGGCCCTTGTCCTGCTGCTGATCCTTGCCGATCGCGGCTAAGAAGTCCCTCTCCATCCGACCAGGCTGCAGAAAGACGGCTGCAGATTTTGCCCTCCCGACTTCCCGAGGTAGCGGGTAGAGTAGCGGGACGGGGGACAGCTCAACGCCTCTGCTACACCGAGCTCTTTGAACCTTCCTTCTCTCCTCCTCCTATCAATTCCTTCTCGCTGTAGTAATGACGATGACGATGCGCGGCAGCCTTGACCGTTCTCCTTCTCTCTCTCTCTCCTCCCTCTCCCCTCTCTTGTAGTGCGCGTGTGCGCGTTTCTTTAATCGTGGCCTAGGTTTTTATTTTATTATTTCAACGAGGGGATTAGATTAGCAGCTGAGGAAACGGGTGATATAAAAAAAGTGGCAACACTAAAATTTTGAAAAAAGAAAGAAAGGAGTGGTGGGCATGGCGACCGGGTGCGGTGGGCCCGGACCGCGTGACCAGATCGGGCGCGTCGCCCTCCACAGCGGGCCCCGCGCCACGTTTACCGGTTGCCTCCCCCACGTGGTCCGGCGCGAGCCCGACCCGCTCCACCCGGGCGAAAACCGCGCGCGCCCACTGACACCGCGCCCCGTCCAACGCGGACCCACTGGCAGTGAGCCCTTCTGCGTGGACGGAAGGAGAGCGAGAGCGCTCCATGGCGGTGGGCGGGCGACACGTGTCGGGGACGGGTCCGCGCACGAGCCGAATCGACCCGGGCCTCCGGCCTCGTGCCGCTTACCGCGCGCGGGCCCACCCCCTGCAACACGGTGGGGCCTCGGGATTCTCCGCGCGGTAAACAGGGGCCCACGTGGGCAACCGAGCTGAGCAAATGAAATTGCGTACAGTTCGTGTCGGGGGGATTAAAAAAAACGGGCGCGAAAAAATTGCGTCACGGGGGCTCGGCCTTTAGCGCGGGGGTGTCGGTTTTTGTTTATGTTTTCTCGCCATCACCATGTGCCATCTCCCATGTGCCCACGAAACATTTTATACGTTTAATTTGATTGATTCGATTTGATTGGATGCTCCAGTTTTCTTTTTTGGGGGTAACTGATTACTGAGAAAGTTTGCCGTAATTTCCACACCTAGGTGGAAGTCGTTGTGTGGTGCTGTTGTTGACTTTTAAGACTGAGCAAGTTTGTTGACGTGATAGCGCGAATATTATCGTCCGCCTCAAGATAGAAATGGCTGACTTTGCACTAGTTTAATTATGTCCAGTCAAAATGATTTAATTCGTCTGAAGATATCATATGACATACTATTTTGATAGGAAATTAAGTCAAATAAACTTACGTTAATTTTCTTACTGTCATAAAACATTAATTTGTCAATGATCAAAATGGTTTTGCGTCAAAAAAGAGTATTCATTGCCTAACTACTTAGTATATGGACCACTTTGCATAAATATGTACAGTCAAGTACTTGTGGAAACTATTCTAGACATAGAAACAGATGGGTGGACATTTCAATATGTTATTAGTGAGGGCCTCAGTGGGGTAGGTTAACCAGCTAATTATGCTTGTAAACAACCAGATCTCAATGCAACCACTGTTTTCAAGCACGTGAAATATTCTGGTCTTGTCACACATGTAAGAGCCTGTGCCAGTTTCATAGATTCCATACGGAACCATCCGCATACCATCATTAAACATATAATCACTGAATTCAAGGCGTTAAAAACTATTTTAAAGTTTTCGCAAAAAAAAAAAAAAACTATTTTAAAGTACAGATCATGTGGAGCTATATATCTTGAATTTATAATTGCTTGCGTGATTGCCTCAACCTCTCCAGACGTGCCGACATGTAATTGGCTTCGAAACGTCATGCTCGTCTTGGTTAACATTATTAACATCACTTTACTAAAGTGACGGAAACAAGTTAAGAGACGCATGCTTTAATCCTCCCATGTGCTATATGTTTGTAATGTCTTTATTTCAATTTGGACTTTGGGGATGTCTCATTTCTCATCTCCAAATTGAATAACCCCTATTTCTTCCGCTCCTATATTTGATTGTTTTCCTAAATAAGAAAACAGGGGGTTGAATTAAATAAATGGATCTTGTTCAAACAGCTAAGTGAATCAGAGCTTGCTAAAATAGACCTTGGATTGTTCATCCACGGACAAAGTACATGTACACACAAAATTAAAAAAAAAAAGTGTTTCCAGAGGAGTTGACTTGAAGATAAATTAATAGTAGGTCCTAAGTGTTGTTTTTTTTTTTGTGTGTGTGATAACATTCATGCCCAAGGTGACAAGTTATAGAATTCAAGATAATAAGCTATGATGTAAGGAGAACCATACAGTAATGGATGGAACATAAGCTCATTGTATAATAAAATAGATGCATGCAATGCAAACTGGACCACAAACTTTAGTAAAAGTGTTGGGTCGGCTCTACTAACATGCATGCACTACACACATTCATCATCCATTCGTGCAAACAATATATGAGCATACCATCCATGCGTGTAGGGTGGTGTTGGTTTTTCTTTAGTGACTTTAAAATTTAGTGGCAAAACTTTAGTGTGGCAAAAGTTTAGCACACTACATTTTAGTGGGGTTGTTCATTTTCAAGCACTAAAAATTAGCATAAATATGAGAAATCATTTTTTTTGAATGGAAGGTAGGGATAATATCACTTAGATAAAATATTTACATCCTTAATAAATCATTTATGTCCATGATTTGAGACGATTTTATTGTCTTTTAGAGCCTCTTGAGACACTAAAAGTTTTGATGCCACTAAAGACCTTTAGCACTAAACTTTTGTGCTCTATTCGAAAGCCAATGCACTAAAGTTTAGTGTCTAAAGGGTTTTAGTGCCTTTTATTGGGTGGAACCGAACATACCCTATATATAAACATTTCTCCATCATCAAAAGTGGAAGAAGATGTGCCACATGTAGGTCACGAATAAAATGCACCTCTTCCAACAAAGTCTAACATTAACTATTAGGTCAAAGCAATGAGAGTGGACATTGGCACTAGCGGATATAAGGGTTGGCGTGAATAGTCCAAGCTCTCTTGCCGTTCGTTGAAAACTTGAACCCATGTTTTACCTCTATTTACGTACTTAAATACTTTTAAGCCATGGCCGTATAAATTAAATCAAGGATAAAGTTCAATTTACTACATCTAACTATCGCCTAAGTGCATTAACCCCTTGACTATAAAACTGTTTGTTTTACTCTCTCTAAATTTATAATATCATTCACTTTTCTCCTGGTTTTGTTGGGTGGTTTTACCACCATGGCGTCCGAGGTGGGCTGAAGGCAGTACTACCGTAGGCAGGAAAGATCTTCGCGTGCTCACAAGCCTCGATGCATAGCTTAATAGCCCACACCCGCCTTGACATTACCTCACACACCACTTCACCTCCTTGTCCGATACCGCGCACGAAAACATATGCAAAACACACTATTTCTATGAACACCTACAAGCGAGACAGAGTCAACCGTTCTTGAGATTATTCATGAAATCACCTAATATATCTTCATACCATCGTGACGGTGTCATCAAAAGAATAATAAATAACTATAAATACAACAACATTTAGTTAGTGATTAAAAACTAAAGTTAACAAGTTCTCACAAAGAATTGAAGCATATTAGTTATGCACAACTTACACTAAGGACTGTAATCGTGTCTCTCTTAATGAGTAAACTCTTAATGAGTAAAGCTCTTGTGTTTGCCCTAAAAAAACTTACAAAAGCTATTTCAATAGAACAAAAATAACAATCAACACATATCAAGCATATGGTAAGCTCCACTAAAACACCTCGTCCTTAATCTATCAAATCCATAGCTGTGATGGATATGAAAAAAAAAGTGATTCCTTTTAAAAAAACGACCATGCGGGAGTATGACGGCCCGAACATTGCATTTAAGAGAGAAGATTCTCTCACGCAGATCAAGAAAACCCCGAACCCCTCCCCCGACATTGGGGCCACTAGCCTTGTAAGAACACTGGACCGGGACCACCATGGGCACCGTTACTTCCGAGAGCGGGGCCTTAACCGGATGCTTTGGTGCGGGAGAGGCGAGGGATTTTTTAACCCGGATCACAAATTCGCTCCTCCCGGGAGTCGAACACGAGACCTAGAAGGTGCTACTCGGGCACCTTACCGAGTGAGGTAAAGGCCCTTTCGCTCCTTTAGAATAAGTAAAAATAAATGAAGTTGACAATAATAGATAAATCGAGTCACCTATCCTACCCACATGCATGAGTTTGGTCCGGTCAGCACCAACAATTCTAATTTAAAATTCATTGTTTATCCATCTAGTTGGGAGATTTTCCGCCATGCATTGTTGCTCATATAGGTGCACACTTGTCGAGCTTGGAGGAGCTATCATTTCTTTTTCATTGACGCTGTCAACAAAAATAATTAGGAAGAATTTGCATGTAACAAAAAGAAATTTCCTAAATATATAGTAGGTGACTACAAAGAAATGTTCTCCTTTTGTCTAGCAGCGGCCCTTTTTTAAAAAAGGCCTAAAATATGTTTACGAGGCTGTAAGTGAACAGAATTACAATAACAGAACATTGAATTTGGATTGGGACAATACCTTCATAAACAGAGTAGATGTATAGTTATATACTCTTCTATTTGTCATTTTCTTCTAAAATAGTCATGTCCACCGGTTTCTATATATATTGGTAGGTGTTGCAAGAGTAAAATCAAGTTTTGATTTAGATTTTGCCTCTAGAGTTTTCAATCATTATATCATTTAAAATGCTTTTGCTGAGGCAAATCTCCCTTTCAAATCGGATGTGGGGGGGGGGGTAGTGGCTGTTAAACATCTAACCGTAGGTGTTGCAAGAGTGAAATCAAATCATTTTCATATTGAAACATCGCCCTTATCCATCAGCAAAGGAACAAATGAAATTGTTAATCCGTACGAGAAAAAAATGTGGAAGGATAACCATTGTGGTTAGGCAGATTTAAGGTGGTCTTTCATATCAATAAAGTACAATGAACAATCATTTGTTATAATTTCAGTATTAATACTATAAATTGAAGTCTAATCCCCCCGCCCCCAAAAAAATTCACTGTTCATCGACGCATTTTAACAATCTCTCACGGTATAATAGCACCAAACAATCACCACCCTATTGTAACTGCTTTTTGCATGCTGCTGAAATCAGTTTATTTCTCTCTACTTTGCAAAAATAAACCTGATCGCATATGTTCTTAGAATATTGCACAGTTGTATAACATAAATTCTTGTTGCTTGGATTGGAGGACTATTTTAAGATTTTCTAAACATGGGAGCTCACATTATCAGCTGGATGGCGCAGGACCCATGTATAGATGTCACATGAGTTGTGAACATTTGGAGCCTCATGTATACGCAACGCATGGCGCCAGTGACGATCACGTGGCGGATAAGAAGATGACTAGTACCCGTAGATGAGCAGAAGATTGGACCAGCGCAATCATCCGCGCGGTCGACGGCGACGTCTCGCCGGCCGCCGGAGCCCACACCCGGGACGCGGCCCCCAAGCCGGCGCAAGCCCACGTGACGCCCCTATTTCGGGCAAGTACTCCGTTATTCTATTCCTAAGCAACAGGATAATATTTGGAATATTTGTACATCAGGAAAATACTTTCTTTTTTCACGCAATTGCTTTTCAGAGAGCACGAACCACACTGCCAGTTGACGAGATGCGGGAGGGTCCACCTGTCGCCTTCATGGTGCTGGGAGTGGAGCCCACAGAGCCAACACGCGCTCGATCTGTACATGTGCGTGAAGCTGTATTGGCCCAGTGGTAGTTGAATTTGTTAATTAAGCGCTAGCTAACAGCGTTTTGATTGGCGATGTGCCTCGCACGGCAGTAGTAGGAGGCTCTTTTTGCTGGTAATAATAAGCAAGCCATGCAGGAATAGCAATCTACCTGTCCTGTATTGTAGGCACTACTGTAGGTGCGTGCATTATTTCGTAAAAAAAAACAAAAGTTATACTTTCCTTAGTTATTAACAACTTAACACCCATAAAATAAAACTGATTCTACCAAAAAAAATGGTACTATAAGAGCGTCTCTAACCGTTCACTAAATGAGATTTCTAAATCTAAATTCAGGATGTAATTAGTAAAATTCATTCTTCATTGTTTCCTAAATGAGGTTACCAAATTTCTGAGCTCCAAACCCATAGACTCGACGTTGCTATATTCAGCAACCTAATTCTTACTCCGAAATGAATATTTAAACTATTGAATCGATTATTGGAAATTATTTAAGTGCATGTATTTTTTTACTCCTAATAGATATAGAAACTCTCTAAAATCTGTCTTTTGAGAAAAAAATATATATTAAAAACTGTTAGAGATGCTCTAAAAGTAGATTCTACTGACAGATTGTGACTTAAGAACCTGGTTCACCAATGGCATGACACCCTTGCTTCTGGATCGAAATTTAATGAAAATAAATGCTCTGTAGTACTAGTAATACTATTGGCAAGCACACATGCACACTCCAGCATGCATGCATGTGTCTGCTGTTCCTTGTTGGCTTTAGCTTTGCGAAGCACACACCACGGTAGTTTCACTATGCAGCACAGTGCTCCCAGTGGAGCGTGCAACTTTTTCGTCATGCGTGTGGAAGCACAGCCAGATCAAGGAATAATGGGGCAAATCATCCCATGGCGTACATAAACGCGTGAAGGGAATAAGACTCGTAGGCCCCAACAAAAAGGGCGGACCAAGTTTCTGTTGCACATGAGCACGACTTCTCGAAACGAGCATCCGGAGCACTAGTGTCTTCATTAGCGTTGCGTGCATTATCGTATTGAATTAAACCAAAAGAGTTTATAAACTAATAAAAAGTAGTATGAGCAGTTCACTTGTCAATTTAAAACGTCAAAATGCGCAGGCTTTCTAGAGATCGTAAGCATGGAGTAAGAATTGGGCCAATGCCATTTTTAATTTGAGTATAAATCATGCTATCATGATTGAACTAGACCTTGACTTCTAATTCTACTTTATACACATTGAACCATCATGCGTCTACCAATACCAACTCACCAAAAAGTCTGAATTATCCTGTAATTTAACACTAGAGACCAGACCATAAGTCCAACACGAGGTCAGATCCCAATACGGCTGGCATAACTCTCGAAGTACTATTATATAGTACTACCAAATAGTATCATAGTACCCTTTTACCTCGTCCCTCTTGATCAACCAGTGATTTACACAAAAGTTAAAAAGGAAATGTTGTTGTGGGTAGCTAGAAATTAAAGCCCCCGGATCGGCCGACCAGATACAGACACAGGAGGAATGTTTTGGGTTATTATTCCTTGGGCATTTGCTGGCTTAGGGAGCAAGCAAGGCTATCGATCCACGCGTCATTTTTTGTAAAGCAATAAGGTTCTGCGCTGCAGTGATAAGTTCCAAGGTGCACCGGAAGAGGTGGATCTTATCGGTCTCTGGAATCTGATGCACGCACCGACACACACCATGGATATATCAAGTGGTGGCTATAGGAGGAGGACACGGCGCTGGGCATCGGCATCGGCGGCAACTCGTGCTCGTACGCGCAGGGATGAGTGGGAGTGGACCATGGCCACCGGCCACGGGATTGTATTGGATTGGAACGGAACGGCACGGAATCGGGAGGGTGTGTGTGTGGCAAGGCCGTTGCCGTCGCCCGTCGCCTTCGTGGACTAGTCGCCTTGTTCCCCGGAGTGGAGAGTCCAAATAAACCGCGTGGAACACAGTACCATTTCTCTTTCATGGACCCATTCTTCTTCTTCCTTTGATTTTTCTTTTCAGAATCTTCAATCCACTGAATTGGAAGAAATTTTACTCAACGAAAGAGCAAGATACGGTAATGAAGAATTAGGGTTCCGGGTTGCTACTGTCAGACTTGGAAAGGAGCTCTGGGACACCGCCGGAGCCGAGAGAGGCGACGGCGGAGGAAAGCCAGGGAGCATGAGAAAAGATATAACCGAAGGTACAATAAGGCATTTCCATGGTAGATTCATGATGTGACGATCCTCCTTATCGATAGAATAGAAAGAAAAGACGATTTCAATCTCCTGAAAAATAAAAATAAATGCTCCCTATATACATTGTGGACATGGAGCGTATACGCGGCACGCCAAGATTTACGTGTTGCCGGTGTGGTGTAGGACATCCAGAGCGTACGACCGAGAGCTACGGTTGGCCCATCAAGCGCATGTGGTTGTGCATCCCTTGGGTTGCTGTCCTGCACACTGCTTGCCACTGGACCAAGAGTTTCCGCCACGACAGCAACCAGTGTTTTCCCATCTAGATTTGTCCTTCTGCGACGCATCTCTATCACATCATTGAGAAAAAAATGCGTTTCTTGAGGCTAATGTCTCTATCAGAATGATCGGAAATCGCGGGCACCAATCGTCTGCGCAATAAGTGAAATCCAATAATCCTTGCGCAATGAAGGCATCGCCCATCGATCGACCCATGTAGGTGCGGATGGTGCCTGAATTGGTTATTAGTGTAATCGGCACAGGCACGCGCAATAATTCTTGACGCAACAATGCATCAAACCATACACTCTACTCAGATTTGAGCACGCGAAGAGTATATTGACAGATACTACGATTGTTCTTTTTTCTTTTTTGGAGAAGAACAGATTGTTTGAAAGGTACAGCACATCTACGAAGAGATGGTCCTCACAAGCAAATTGATGGCGCGAAACTTGGATCTCAAATGGGCTGTGAACAGTTGTAAGGAGGAGCATGGTCTGTTGGCATGGCGCCGTTGTTGTTCACGTGGCAGATAGCAGTAAGAGCGCCGCTGGACCAGCACGAGCAGCAACCGGGCGGTCGACGGCGACGCCTCGCCGGCTGCTGCGGCCCCTCAACAGGCACGGGATACGTCACACCCTGGCACACGATGTGTCTTCCTGATTGGGAAAGTACTTTGTTCTAGTATTTCATAAGTATTTCGCATTTGCACGTTGGAGGGGAAAAAGATAGGAAAACTACAGTTTTCACAGGAGCTGTTCCGGTCGCACGGGGGCAGTGAAGAAGGGAGTCGCAGTCACTGGTGGCGGGGGTCATTGTGCACATGTGCGAGACGATGTCTTGTGGGACCGCGGGGCGACAGATCGATTTAGAGCAGTAGTAATTATTAAGCGTTAATCACCATGCATCGTCTTCAATTTGATCCGCTACCTCTGCGTAACAACAGTCTCTCCTGCCTCTGTAAAGGTATCTAGGCAGGCATTTGTTTCTCTGTCTTTTCAGTTGGGACCGGTTTACCATTTCCAGTCCATTCCCATTTTGAAAGTGCTGCCGTAAGCATGTGAACTATTGCAAAGACCACTCCATAAGCCATTAGCAGTTTGAGATTCTCAATTTCTGACCCATAAGTTATTTCGATGCAAACAACTACCTCACCCATTAGATTTTGTTGTAAAAATCACCCCAATTCACACATGTTTAATTGATTCAACTCATTTCGAATTATTTAAAGTATTTCATGGCGTCTGTATTGATCTTATAAATTATTAAAAATATTATCTTTTCATACTCTTAGAGAATGTGGAAGAAAAATCCAATTAGATGTTAGACAATGTTCTACAAAGTAGATCTTAAAAAAAATCATCAAAATAAAGTAAATTGATCCAAAATAAATTTTGAGAAATCATTCCAAAAATTGAAAAGTGTTAAACTTAGTTAACTTATATATTTGTTTTGAATTTATATCAGCTAAACACATGAAATCGGTCAAGTATATGAAATTGTGGTGGTTTTGCAATAAAATTCCAGGGTGGATGGAGATTTGCAACAAAAAAACTTATGGATGAGAATCTCAAACTCAAGGTGACATATGATATGGTTTTGAGAATGACTTTTGTGGCCACCCTAGTTTTTTTTAATTAATTATAGTTAAATAGAAATATTGAATCTCCGATTATACTATTAAATATGTCGGATCTGGTTGTAGATATGTTGTCAAATCATAAATTAAAGTATAGAAATATCAAATGCTAACAAATTGGTCAAATTTAACAGAATTTCATGAATTTGTCAGAATTTGATATTTTTATTCTTTAATTTATGATTTTATAACATATCTACAACTATTCTGACATGTTTAATAGTATAATTAGAGATTCAATATTTATATTTAACCCGAATTAAAAAAAGCTAGGGTGGACACATATCCTTATGTTCTCTGAAGTATTTCTCGTTGGTTTTTGCAATTAACGCCTTTGTGTTATGAAATTGATAGTGGGTAAAAATGATATTTTCTGATATAATTAGTGACACAAATAGTTCTAGTTTTTTACTCTTCTTGTGATTGATGTATAATGGTCCTTTTTTTTCGTTGCTACCAAATCGGCTCTTCAATGTGCCTTTGCTCTTCGGTATCTCTCTCCGTCGTCCCTTCACCCTACGTCTATCACCAGCAGCCAAGCTCTATATAGTCTAAGGGATGGGGCCTATGATGAGAAACCGCTAGACCACGAGTCGAAGCCAAGGTCCGTGATGACCAGCCAACTTATTTTCGTACTACGTGTCCAGCGTGCGTAGGTACGTTCTGCTTTGTCCAAGGTTGTTGTTACCTTACCAACTCGTTGAGCTCCACGTGCACATCCTTTTATTCCATTCACGCCTCGTGATCGATCGATGGAGTGTCGTCCTCAATCCTCGTCGGTGTGGAAGAGACCTGGATCCCGTGATCGAGTACCTGCCTTGCCTAGCTCAGCTCGGAATTATATGCTCCGGCCCGTGCACTCCATGCTCCCCGCTATCCTCGGCTCGACTTGACTACGGATCCTTGAGAGCTTTTAGTTAGGTGCTCAATTTTGCATGCACGCCAAGCAGGGCACTACAACATCAGTTACATTTTCCCAAACCCAACTGGCAACAGGGTCTGCCAGGTCCTGTTTGAATCGATATTACTTTCTTAAATCAGGCTTCTTGTTTTAGGTTTTAGAAATTGGTTTCTCGATAAATCTAGGTAAGGTTGTTTGGCTTCTAGTTTTTTAAATGGAATAATTGCATAAACCACCCATATGTTGCTTGGAGTTTGATATTTCCACCCATAAGTCATTTTGTTGGAAATAGCCACCAACCAAATGATTTAGTTGCAAAAAATTGCCCCAGTTTACACATGTTTGATTGATTCAACTCGTTTTCAATCTTTTGAAGTAGCTAATGGTCTCCATATCAGATTTACAAAATTTTGAAAGTATAATCTTCATACATTTAGGGAATATGCAAAAAAAAGAGAAAAAATATATAGTTTTAGATGATGTTTCTTAGAGCTTGAGATTTGGAAGCATTTTTGTGAAAATAAGATGAAATATAACACATTCAAGAACTTTTCAATATAAATACTCATTCAAAAAATAACTAATATTAAACTTGGTTAACTTAGATTTGTATTGAATTTATATGTGCAAAAACACATGAATTGAATAAACATGTGTGAAATTGAATAAACATGTGTGGACCGGGGTGGTTTTTGCAACAGAATCTTGTGAGTGGATGGGGATTTGCAACAAAAAAAAGACTTATGTGAGGAAATATACAACTCAAAGTGACATATGTGGTGGTTTTTACAATTAACCCTTTTAAAATGTATAATCAATTTGTGGTATTGAACTTGAATGGGATAAAAACTGAGTTACTCAAAAAATGATTTTTATAAACCAGACAATAAAATGATATGTTTAGTTTTTAAAAGTTAGTTTAAAAAACTAGAAGGGACTGGGAATCTCTAAACGGCAGCAAACTTCGATGCGGTTCACGTTCCAAAGGTTCACATGCTAGCGTAAACAAAGCAGAGGATTACATATAAAATTGATAGAGAAGGAACCTGTACTACTCTCTCGAACAATCAACTTTGTTTTTGGTTAGGATGGTGAAGGAGTTTAAGTTAATCGAATTCACGTGCATGCATGATTCAGTCAAAGATTTGAGAAGCACTCTTGTTCGAGTAATTGCGAAGCAAACACTCGATAAAAAACATTGTTAATAGTAATTAGTAGCATAATGTATTTAGACAACTGTTAATATGGTAATTGTACTAGCTTGTTCTATAAGGCTGTTATAATATTCACTTGATGAGTACAACATATGCATGTACGTGTTCTCTGTGTTGGGATTATTTAATTAACAATAATAAGCTGCATCTTTCTATGTCTGTTTTTCGTTAATTACAAAGAAAAGCGACACGGTTGTGGTTCTGATTAGAGAGCACACGGTAGACATATTAGGTACACCGACGCACGACGGCACAACTGACCTCTTATCTACAGTAGGGTTATCGTATTTATATCCACATGTTGCTCTAATGCACCTTATCAGTACCACTACTTTCGTTCCAATAAGGTCAATAGGCAACCAAAAAAAAAAACTTGTTGCATATGACGTAGCTGTCGAATTTCTTTTTATTATGTCCAACGGAAAAAGAGAAAATTGGGCGTGTTTGTAGAATAAAACAAGTGATTTAAAAACTCAAATGTCCACATGCATGGTTTCTTGTGAACCAATGATACGGTATACGTGTTCTAAAAAAAATTATACGGTATACTTGTATATAGAATCAAAACTTAATGGTTGCCCACATGTATGCGCATGGGTCTAGCCGCAAGCAAGATGCAGCTTTTATTCATATTCTTTTTTGATAGATCTATATATCTATCTTAGTCTAAGGTGTTCTAGACGCGTCTTTGGTTCACTCAGATAGATACAAACCTCTGGAGCTTAGTGGGCACCTTTCTTTCTAAAAAACCATTCCTGCTTTATGCCAATACAATGTAGGTTAACTATTACTACCAGTATATAATTCCCACGCCTTGCCTAAAATTGTTGGTGTGGTGTAGAGAGTGTACGCGAGCTGAGGTTGGCCCACCAATCGCACGTGGTTATGTCTCCAACTCTCCATTCAGTAGTTATCACTTATCAGGCACACATGGACATGGAACTAAATATTCCACCACGACAACAACCTGCGCTTCCAATTGGGATTTGTCTCTCTGCAGTATATCTCGATCATGTCAACTTTTAAAATGATTTTTCTTGAGACAAACGTCTCTTTTGAAAACGATGGGATCATGCAATCCCGTTGTGATAATGAAATTGAATCTTTTCTCAAATAAACAACTATATTTTTTATTTTTAACCGAAGTCAGTAGTGAAGCCTCCTATCTAATTTTTTTCTTAAGTATAAGAGTATTTACAGGTTACAAGGCCCTAGGCCCAAGAAAAAAGGATCTAGGAAAATTAAACTATATTACATACAAAATTATTCACGGGAGATGTGATAGCTGGCTTGGCTATAAAAGCCACCAGAGAAAACTCCTCCCTGAAACAATATTTTCATATGTTGATGCATAGCCTGCCATTGTAAAAAAATGATAGCATTTTAGGGGCACCATATAGTCCAGCATCCCAGAATTAGAACCTCTCTGAAGATCTTAGAATTAAAATCAATCCTTGCCTCTTGCACCATCATAGTAGGAGACACTTGGGTATTCCGTTGAATTTCAACCAAGCCCAGCAACGTTGAGTGAATCGACACTCAAAAAACATATGCATAAGGGTTTACTCCACATTAGAATAACAGAGTAAACAATCATAGTTGTCCAGGAATTTATTTTTCCTTATTAATAGGTTCCTATTATTAATTCTGTCTCAAAGGACCAACCAAAAGAAAACATTTGGTGTGCTCTTACAGCAAGACTTCCATAACCATTTGAACCATTGACTAGCTTTGCAAGTGCCTATGAGTTGCAAATAAGCCTGCTAGACAGAATAAGCTTGGTTCCTCCAAATATAAGACCAAATATCTTTTGCCTCAAAATCCAATGCAAGCTGCTGCAAATTATTTTGAAGATCAGCCCATTCATTGGAAGCAGTAAGAGTGAGGGACAGAAGAGCATATTTTCAATGTCAGTCTGTAAAAAGGCTTGTACTGAGATATTAGGCTTTAGAGCATAAGAATGCAGTTCAGGGTATTTCCATTTCAGCGCTCCAAAATCCCATGTGTCATTCCAAAAGCTGACCGTGGAACCACTTCTGACAGAACAAGAAGCCATCATAAAGTAATGGTTAGCCAATGTTATAATAGATTTTCACCAAAAGGATCCTTTAGGCTGAAGAAGGTGTCGAGGAGTTGGCCTTCTGTAGAGTTTCTGCCATGTTAACTAAACCCAAGGAAGATCGTGTCTGTTGTAGGATTTGTGCAGAAATTTCAGTAGAAGAGCTATGTTGTGAGCTCTTAGATTTACAATTCATAAACCTCCCTGATCTTTAGGCCTATAAGTGTCGGTGTTCGAACTACCGGCTAGTAGAATTTAGTCTCGCGGATGCGTGTTTTAGAGCGGTGTTCGAACTACTGGTTCGGGAAAGCTCCCTACGTCCAGCTGGGGGTGTGGCGGTGCTCGTGTTCCTTGCGTCAAATAACGAGGTGTACAGAGGGGGCGGGAGAGCAGCCTGCTCCAAGTCCCTTGCTGCGAGAGCGTGTGTGTGTGCGAATGCCTGGATGTGTGAAGCTTGATTGTGAACTTGTTCGAGAGAGAGAGAGAGAGACTCTTCCTCTTTATAGCCACAGAGGTCGAGCTCGGTTACACGAGAGAGAGAGAGAGAGAAGGGGGAGCCGTGTGCTTACCCGCGCGCATGTGCCGTCCTGTCGGGTCTTCCCCGACGTGCGCTTGAGAACCTTGATTCGCCTGTCGCATCGCCATCGTAGCCTATCGCTTCGGGGAAGCAGAGATGGAGTGTCCCGCGTTTGGCGGAGTCGAGGATGGCGTCGCAGCGGAGTGGTTGATGTCACACCCCTATCCCGAAAGATAGTTAAGTGTGGTACGGATCGCCTTGGGAGATGATTGACGAAGCAACCATACATAGCATCACATTAACAAACATACACGATTTGCAAGGTTACATAATTAAGCCTTGATTACAACATGGAGTTCGAATAAAAGATACATTAGGTTCGAGATTAAGTCTTACATAACCATGATCTTTGTTCGAATTTAAAGTGCGGAAGCGAAATACATAACTCGCCGATACATAGATAACTTAAAGGAACCATGCCGGCCTAGGCCATGGCTCACTCATCATGGGTCGGAGAGCTAGGGACCCATTCAATGGTCCACTCTTTGGGCTCTTCTCCGTCCCAAACCACCTTACCACAACAATCACAAAAACCGGCTTGCGGGAAACCTGTAATAAACATGTAGTGGCGAAGCCTCGAGTATCTAACATACTCCGCAAGTCTTACCCGTCAAATTGGCCATCTAAGACCGACTCCTAGATGCATGGGGCTTGACCGGTTTAACTTGGCATTTTTGCATAAATAGCACTTATGCTAATTAGGTTGGCACTTTTATTACTTAGCCAAATTAATAGGGTGGTTGCATAAAAGAAACTTTAGTGAGCATACTAGCAATACAAGAGTTTGCAATACAATTTAATATCAATATAAAACAGCAAGCTATTCAATCTCCTTCCATTACTACACATTGCGAACTGCTCGAATCAAGTGGTACTCATTAACCGAGAGGAAACGGCGATAATTATCGAATTATTAATCCTGCAGGAAAGAACCCAAATGCACGACATACGCATCATTTAAGAACACGTATGGCCACCGTTCGCGAGTTCATCATAAAGCAAAACACGGGGCTACCGACCCCGAGTACACGTCCCCCTTGCGACCGTTCAACAACGCGCCCAAGGCTTAACCCATGTACTCTCCAACGGTCCTCAACCCGTACAACCACCGTGCCAAACACATCACCTCCGGGTCGGTGAGATATCCGGCTCACTTTACAACTTACAAGCTACATAGGTTTACCAATCCCCATAAGAAAGGTATGCAAGTGGTACACAACTCAAACTTGTTCGCGGAGCCACAATGGGGTGTTCTCAATTTTTAACCAAATTCATCATGTTCACAGTTTAGTCATAAGCCATGAGCGAGATCCCCAATCTATCGTTGACTCCATAAACATAGCATAGCAATTCTAACGAGGATATGACACATAAGCGACATAGGACATATAGGAATTTATGCTCGTGGATTTCCAATCAACGCCTAAAACTTAAATGCACATTCATCATCCTTAATATAGTGATAAAGAAAGACATTTCAAATAATAGGAATGCACCGGGGCTTGCCTTGAGAGTGATCGAAGTTAGTACTAGCTTCACAAGCGTTGAGAGTAGCGACGGCTTCTTCCGGCGGAATCAATTCAACGTCGTCACCTAGAGGATGAAATGCAATGCATAAGTAACATGCATACAAGGGTGATGAACATGGTGATGCATGTGTGCTGTTTTGTAAAGATACATATGACACATTAACCAAAATTTTGTTTGCTCAAACTAGCAATCATAACATGCCTCGTGTTTTCTTTTACGAGACCCAAATTACATGAACAAGCATAACCATACTAATATAAATTGAGTAATGACTTGATGCATAGACATGAGTGCTGTGGTTAGTGTAGGTTTAGTACTAATATTTTAGCAAGTTTCTATAATACAAAAGGAAGAAAATCTAGGCTTATGTGTTTTAACATCACATGCGATGACGATTCTCTTTTAAAATAGGAACTCGATTTCAAAATTCATACATACGTGAAATACTTGAAACCTTTTGACTAAACCTGCCATGAGGTGCTAGAGGGCATGGTGAACAGTAAAACTTACATAAACATGCATGATCATGATTCTTAATGACATAAAACTAATCATGCTCGCGCTGAAATTGACCCTTTTGAAATTTAGATCTAGGGTTTGCAAAAATCATTACTTAACATGCTCAAAATTTATCATGGGATTTTCTACATATGCACAGTACCAAAAGGAAATTAATTGCCAAGTTTCATGCAAAAATAATTTATACAGATTTAATTAAAAATTAAATACAGAGAATACAAGAAATGCAATAACTTGAAAAATATGAAATGAAATGCAGGTCTTCCAGTGCCAAAAATTCATGTGTGCCTGGGTGAAGACTTTGGCCAAGTGGCATTTAATTTGGATTTATATTTTTAAAGTTATGGCTTAGTTAAGTTTTCAGGGGTTGACTTTTGTCATTTTTGTAAAAATGTGAAAACATGTAGATCTGACGAGTTCATGTTACTTTTATGAAAGTACAGATCCTCTAGTTTCCAAAACATTTTAGTTTGTAATTTTCGGTGGCCGGCGCCGGCGAGCTCGCTCGCGGCAACGCTGCGCTCGGAGCTCATGCTCCGCGCTTTGAGTGGGAATGATGCGCGCGGCAAGGGGAGTGCTCCGGTGAGGTTGGCGGGGGCTCGCGGCGGCCGGAGCACCGGCGACCACGACGCGGCGGCAGGGGCGGCACTTCGGCGGCGTCGCGCGCCGTGCACGAGAGGACGAGAGGGGCCGAGTCCGGGCGCAAAGCTCCGCCTCACCTTGGAGGCGGGCGGCGCGGGCTTGGACGGTGATGAGGAGGGCTCGAGGTAGGAGCTCGTCGGAGGGGTGCGGGTGGCCGGCGGCGGCGTCCTTTCTCTTCTCCAAATTCCGGCGGAACACTGCAGGACAAGAGGAGCGGATGAAGGGGAAGCTAGAGGGTGGCCTCGCGCACGAAATGGCCAAGAAAGGAAGGAGGGACGGCCCACCTAGGCAGCGTGCGACGCGAGGGCGGCCATGGCGGTCACGACGGACGGCGGCGGCGCTTCTTCCTTGCGCGGGAGCTGCGGTGGAGAGGGAGGGGAGCTGAGGGCACCGTGAGCTGCAGAGGGAGCTGGGGCAATGATTTGAGGCGAAGGTGGGCGATGGGGACTTGGCATTCGTGCCATTTTCTAGGGGCGGCCGGACGGGGAGGCGGCGGCAGGGGCGGAGGGCTTCAATTCCCGGCCGTTCCTGTTGGCCGGCGGGTACAGGGGCGGTTGGGGGTTGGCCAGAGCTTGCGTGGCGACGGGACAGGGCAGGGCGCACGCGGGGCGGCCGCGGTGGCGCCGGACCGGCGGTCGGTCCGCCATTGCCCACCGGGCAACCGTAGCTCGAGGTGCTCTTTTGAATTTCAAATCTACAGTTTGAAACTTCGACGAAAATTCATGTTTCTGTTGCTCCAAAAAAAAAACCAAAAATATGGGGAGATTCAGGATGATGTGCTCTAATTTTCATCTTTAGTTTGGAGTTCTAAACTTGCTTCCAAAAATTCATATAAAATTCACAAATAACAGGGTTTCAGATTTGAATTTGAATTTTTGGGCATTCAAAACCTTGTTCAAAAATTTGGTAAAAATATTGTAAATTCATCTTTTTACATGAGCAATCCAGTGGTGCAAAAATCTAGGGGTAGTGTTTTTATAATTTTTGCATTTTTGTTAAGGCTAGGGTTTAGGCTTAGGTTTTCCTTTTTCCTTTTCATTTTTCTTATTTCTTTTTCCTGGTTGGGTGATTAGTACTGCCTTAATGCTGTGGTTAGGAGGTTAATTACGTGCTAAACCCTAAACCGTGACATGGGATGTCACAGCCCTCCCCCTTAAAGAAATTCTCGTCCCGAGAATCGCTATGAATTAAGGAGCGGGAGTGCGAAAATTTACCGATTTGTGTGATGCGAGGAACTCGGGAAAATTCTTCTCTAGAAAATCCTCTTGTTCCCGAGTTGCTTCTTCTTCGGTGTGGTTACTCCATTGCACTTTGTAGAAGGTGATGGTGCGATTACGAGTTACTCGGTCGCTTTGATCGATAATCCGGACGGGGTATTCGGGGTAGGAGAGATCTTCTTCTAGTTGATCGGTGTCGGAAATGACCACATCTATCGGAGGCTTCAAACATTTCTTGAGTTGAGATACGTGGAACACATTGTGCACACGAGCCGGACTTTCCGGTAGTTGCAATCGGTAAGCCACCGCGCTATGCTTTTCCACAATCGGATAGGGTCCGATATAGCGGGGTGCTAATTTTCCTTTAATTCCAAACCGGGATACGCCCTTATTCGGAGAGACACGAAGATAAACGTGATCTCCCTTCTCAAATTCCAAGGGGCGTCTCCTCTTGTTAGCGTAACTCACTTGACGAGATTGTGCGGCTTTCATGTTGGCTTGAATTTATCGAACCTTCTCTTCGGCTTGGGTGACAAGATCGGGACCAAAAGTAGTTCTCGCTCCCGCTTCCGACCAATTTAAGGGTGTACGACAAGAGTGACCGTACAACGCTTCAAACGGTGACATTCCCGAACTCTCTTGATAGCTATTGTTGTACGAGAATTCGGCGAATGGAAGACAATCATCCCAATTTCCTCTATTTTCCATAGCACATGCTCTCAAGATATCCTCCAAATATTGATTCAATCTTTCGGTTTGTCCATCCGTTTGCGGGTGATATGCGGAGCTTCTAATGAGGGTGGTACCAAGACAAGAATGCAATTGTTCCCAAAAGCGAGATACAAATTGCGGACCTCGATCGGAAACAATGGTTTTAGGTACTCCATGCAAACACAACACTCTTGAGATGTATAGCTCGGCATACTTCTTGGTATTGTAGGTAGTATGGACGGGGATGAAATGTGCGGACTTAGTTAACCTATCCACAATAACCCACATTGAATCGTGCTTCTTTGATGTGAGGGGCAATCCAACTATAAAATCCATAGCAATGTCCTCCCACTTCCAAACGGGAATTTTTAGTGGGTTCAATAATCCGGCTTTTCTCAAGTGGTCGGCTTTCACTCGTTGACAAGTATCACATTCGGCCACATACCGCGCAATCTCACGCTTCATGCGTGTCCACCAAAACTTTTCTCTTAGGCCGCGATACATCTTGTTGCTACCGGGGTGTATGGAATATTTAGACAAATGTGCCTCATCCATTATTTTCTTCCGTAATTCCATATCCTTTGGAACAACGAGACGTTGGTTGAACCATAATACACCATTGTCATCTTGTCGGAAACATGTAGCTTCGTCATTCTCAATCTTTTGCCGAATAAATTCCATACCTTCGTCCTTCTTTTGCGCCTCAATAATTTCCTCACGAAGGGTAGGAATGAGAGCTAGATTGTATAGCGAACCATAGGGAATGACTCGAAGACTCGGTTCACTAGAATCTGAAATTTCCGAGGTTTCCATAGAACAACCGGTAATATGATTGCATTGATCCTTGCGACTCAAAGCGTCGGCAACCACATTAGCTTTACCCGGATGATAATGGATTTCCAACTCATAATCCTTGATTAATTCCAACCATCTTCGTTGCCTCATATTCAACTCTTGTTGGGTGAAGATATATTTGAGACTCTTATGATCGGTGTAAAGATTGACAAGATTTCCAAGTAGATAATGCCTCCAAGTTTTCAAAGCAAGGACAACCGAGGCTAGCTCCAAATCATGAGTGGGGTAATGTTGTTCATGCTTGCGAAGTTGACGAGAAGCATAAGCAATGACACGACCTTCTTGCATTAGCACACATCCTAGACCGGTGCCGGATGCATCACAATACACGTCAAACGGCTTGGTGATGTCGGCTCGTGCTAACACCGGAGCGGATGTCAAATGCTTCTTGAGAGTTTGGAAGGCCTTTTCACATTCACGGCTCCATTTAAACTTAGCATCTTTCTCCAACAATTTTGTCATAGGCTTGGCTATGCTTGAAAAATTGGGAATGAATTTCCGATAGTAGCCGGCAAGACCTAGAAAACTCCGGATTTGTCTCACCGACCTTGGGGATTTCCAAGCAAGCACGTCTCCCACTTTACTTGGGTCAACGGCGACACCTTCCGCGAAAATAATGTGACCCAAGAAAGGCACTTGCTTCAACCAAAATTCACATTTGCTAAACTTGGCATACAATTGATGATCACGAAGCCGTTGGAGAACAATGCGAAGGTGTTCGGCATGCTCTTCTTCGGACTTCGAATAAATAAGAATGTCGTCAATGAAGACCACGACAAACTTATCGAACTCGGGCATAAATACCGAATTCATCAAGTACATAAAATGAGCCGGGGCATTCGTGAGCCCAAAAGACATGACGAGATACTCAAAGAGACCATACCTCGTAGAGAATGCGGTTTTTGGAATATCTTCGGCTCGGATCTTGATTTGATGGTAACCGGATCGGAGATCAATCTTAGAGAAAACCTTAGCACCAACTAATTGATCAAAGAGAATATCAATCCGAGGGAGCGGGTATTTATTCTTGATAGTCACCGCATTGAGAGGACGGTAATCCACACATAGACGTAGCGTCTTGTCTTTCTTCTTCACAAAGAGAGCGGAACATCCCCACGGAGATGAACTAGGGCGAATATATCCTTTATCCATAAGCTCACTCAATTGCTCTTTTAAGATTGCTAGCTCATTGGGAGCCATCTTGTACGGCCTACGGGAAATTGGTGCCGTACCGGGTTGGAGCTCAATTTTAAACTCGACATCCCGATCGGGTGGCATGCCCGTAAGTCATCCGGAAAAACATCGGGAAACTCACTCACCACGGGAATATCCTCAATCCGTTTTCCCTCAAGATGGTAGATTTTTGAAGTGGAGAATTTTGGATGGGGCAATCGGAGAATAGATGAACCATGGAGTGGGGAGTTTAGGTAAACTTCGCGAGAATCGATGTGTAAAACGGCTCTATGGAGTTTCATCCACCTCATACCTAGAATTATATCTATTCCTTGCCCACACAAAACTATGAGAGATGAGGGGTATATTTTTCTTTCTAGGTGTAGTGGGACTTGCCTCAACTCTAGGTTTGTTTTTATCTTCCCACCGGGTGACGTGATGATATAGGGAATATCCAAAACGGTGGGGGTGAGTTGTAGGGTTTTTGCACATGCTTGACTAATGAAATCATGAGTTGCACCCGAATCAAAAAGAACCAAAGTGGAGTGGTTGTTGACCGAAAACATACCCGAAAGTACCGGTTCTCCCGCTTGAATCTCTTCGGCCGTGGTATAGTTGACTCGGCCATTCTTAGCATTCGGAGTGGAGGATTGATTGCGGTTCCCATTCCCATTATTCCCATTGCGGTTTTGATTGTTGTTGCCACTTCCGGAACCATTGTTGTTGTTGTTGTTGTTGCCGGGTTACGTGCCGGAATACGACAATCCTTTGCGAAATGACCCGGACGTCCACAATTAAAGCACGGACCTTGCGGACCGGGCCTAGCACCTTGGTATTGCTGCTGTGGAGGGCGGAAGGAAATGTTGTGCTGCTGATTTCCACCGTGGGAGTGGTGGTGTTGCTGCGGCACAAGCCGACGTGAGCCCCCGTCTGCGGCAATGCGGCCCGAAACTTCGTCCGGTCGGGAAGTGATAGCGAGCTTGTACTTGGGCGGAGCGGAGCCGGATGGATTTCCTACGGCACGCTTCCTCTTCTTGTCCTCTTGGTGAGCACGGATAGCATCTTCTTGCACAATTGCGGCACTCATCAAGTCGTTGAACGTACCGGTAGTGACTTGAGCCAAGCGATCTTGTAACTTCGGGCTTAGCCCCGAACGAAAACAATCCTTCTTCTTGTCATCCGTGTCGGCATGATAGGATGCATATTGAGCCAAGTAGTTGAACTTCCGTGCATACTCTTGCACGGTTCCGGCACCTTGCTTCAAACTAAGGAACTCTTGCAACTTGCGCTTCATGAGACCGGCGGGAATGTGATGCGCGCGAAATGCGGTGCAAAAGTCCGGCCAGTTCACTTGAGTACCGGCGGGAAGTGCGGCGGTGAAACTTGCCCACCATGCACTAGCGGAGCCACGAAGTTGTTGAGCTGCAAAGAGAACCTTTTGCTCCGATGTGCAATTTAGGAGAGCGAACTTCGACTCAATGATGCGGAGGAAATTATCCGCCTCCAACGGATCGGTAGTAGCTTCACCAAACTTGGGCGGTTGAGTGGCCCAAAAGTCGGCATAGGTGGAATTCCTCGGCCCTTGGGGTGGCGGTCCTTGGCCTTGTCCTTGGTTGTTTTGACTTGCAAAGAACAAGCGGAACATCTCGTTTTGGTTGGACACGAGTTGTTCCAACGGCGTGAGGGGTGGAGGGTTAGGGAGTTGTTCTCCCTCGCACCATGCCCACTTCCGGAAGCTTCACCACGGCGGGTATTCACCATCTGTCATGCATGAAAAATTTTCTCACGTTAGCTCATTAGACCAAGAGCTAAAATAGCAAGAAAACATGACATTGGGCATAAGGGACCAAAAATTTCAGATTGCATGTACGAAGAAAATATTGATGAAATAAGCATAATGCATTGGCAACACACATATTCCATAGATTCTAACATAGTCGCAACATGATAGAAATTTTTGATACACGGGAAACCACGAATCCGATACAACACGGTCTTAGGTTACATCACATGTGACCCACGAACAAACACAAATCTCGGAGAGCTTAATTAACAACACGCGGATCGTTTCCAACACGGTTACATGCCTCACGAGATTACAAATCCTACACACATAGAGCTACGACCACCGGTCGTGACAACTACTCGTCGTCATCGCCGTAGTAGTCGGCGTCATCCCTCATGGGAGAGGGTGGTGCTCCGTCCTCGACGTCGGAAACATCCTCGCCATCACTCATCTCCACATCCTCCTCGGGTGGGATGATCTCAAGTGGCTCGGGAGGTCCGCCATTAAGGATGGCGTGCAGGGCATTGTTGGCGGCTTGGAGATGCTCAATGGTAGCGTTGTTATGCGCTATGGTCGCTCGGGCGTTCCGGAGGTCTCCCTCCAAAGCATCCCTAGCGCCCGAGCCTCCAGGAGAGTAACATCCAACTCATCCTTCTCCTCGAGAAGGGCATCCACCTGGCCGGAGAGGACGTAGTTCTCCTCATTCGCGGCGGCGAGCTGGGCATCACGCTCATCAAGCGTGGCCTGCAGAGCGGCGGCTCCATTGCCCTCAAGGGCAAGGTGGGCGTCGTGGAGCTGCTCGAAGAAGTTCCAACGCTCCGTCTCGCTATACTCGAGCTGCGTACGGAGGGTATCCACCTCGGTAGCGCGCTCGGCTAGCTCGGCGGTGCGGGCAGCAAGCTCGGCGTCACGAGCGGCGAGCTCGGCGTCGCGGGTGGCGAGGGTGGCCTGCAGGGCAGCACGCTCCTGCTCCAACTCGAGCACCCGCCTTGCGAGGTTCTCACGGTCCAACATGAGCTTGCCGGGGGCCATCTGTCGGAGAATTTTGAAACATAAGTCAAAACTCAAGATCCAACAACAAAACATGCTAAATAAGTAAAGCATGAATGAGGGAATGGCACCAACTTAGCAAAAGAATGCAACAAAACTTTTCGCCCAACCCTAACACGGTTCCATTTTTCAGGACAGATTTGACACGTTACGGAAACTCGATAATTACTCCTATTTCTGGGCTGAATCAAACTTTTATTTTGTTACAAAAGTTTTAGACAATTTCTTAAGCTTTCCAACGCATCCAAGAACAGCTCAATCCGACTTGTCGTTTGAAAGTTATGCACGATCTACGACAGGGACAGAACCGGAGCACATTCTGAAAATTCCAGAACAGCTCTCTGTAATGGGCAATTCTAGCTACGTTCCAGATTTTTACAAGACCTGGGACCAGGAGATTGTTGTAGTGCATAATGCAAGCTTTCCAGAAAGTCCTTATTTGCCTTATTTGGATAAGTAACTTGGAAGTTATGCTCATTTTTGTGGAAGTCAAGAAATCTGCCACGGTTTGCCATGTTTTAGTGTTTCGGTTTTCAACCTTTTGTGAGAATTAAGCTAGGTGATCAAATTTTTGGTGATGATTTCATTTAGATAAGTTCATATGCATATGTTTGACATGATGACATGATATGCAAGGATGATGGATGCTCAATATGTCGTCTCGTACGTCCTCACAAAAATTAAAATACCGCGCCCGCCGATACGAATATCGGACAAGCGCATCGGTGGCACACACACACCTCTCACACGATACTACACGAGCTAAAACGTTGTTATGTACCTGCAAGAGATGGATTCCAGAAACATTACATCAAATTCAAAAGAAACAAGCCAAAAATGAATCCATGTCACCTCGCCTCACATGGAGAGCTCTCGAATAAGAGTGTATTCGAGTCACACCAATAATATCATGCGAAAATTGACCACACTCAATCACATACCTTTGCTCAAGCCGTAGTTGCAAAATATTTAACAATCATAACACGGGGTTAGTTTTGCCACCATTCTATATAGTCCTTATATCGGCCTTTCTATCTAAACTCGTGCCTCACCGTGACTCAAAAACGGGTTTTAAGATTTTTAGAATGAGTGTTAGCGTGACGTAAATCCCAAGTCGGCTCGATACCACGTGTCACACCCCTATCCCGAAAGATAGTTAAGTGTGGTACGGATCGCCTTGGGAGATGATTGACGAAGCAACCATACATAGCATCACATTAACAAACATACACGATTTGCAAGGTTACATAATTAAGCCTTGATTACAACATGGAGTTCGAATAAAAGATACATTAGGTTCGAGATTAAGTCTTACATAACCATGATCTTTGTTCGAATTTAAAGTGCGGAAGCGAAATACATAACTCGACGATACATAGATAACTTAAAGGAACCATGCCGGCCTAGGCCATGGCTCACTCATCATGGGTCGGAGAGCTAGGGACCCATTCAATGGTCCACTCTTTGGGCTCTTCTCCGTCCCAAACCACCTTACCACAACAATCACAAAAACCGGCTTGCGGGAAACCTGTAATAAACATGTAGTGGCGAAGCCCGAGTATCTAACATACTCCGCAAGTCTTACGCGTCAAATTGGGCATCTAAGACCGACTCCTAGATGCATGGGGCTTGACCGGTTTAACTTGGCATTTTTGCATAAATAGCACTTATGCTAATTAGGTTGGCACTTTTATTACTTAGCCAAATTAATAGGGTGGTTGCATAAAAGAAACTTTAGTGAGCATACTAGCAATACAAGAGTTTGCAATACAATTTAATATCAATATAAAACAGCAAGCTATTCAATCTCCTTCCATTACTACACATTGCGAACTGCTCGAATCAAGTGGTACTCATTAACCGAGAGGAAACGGCGATAATTATCGAATTATTAATCCTGCAGGAAAGAACCCAAATGCACGACATACGCATCATTTAAGAACACGTATGGCCACCGTTCGCGAGTTCATCATAAAGCAAAACACGGGGCTACCGACCCCGAGTACACGTCCCCCTTGCGACCGTTCAACAACGCGCCCAAGGCTTAACCCATGTACTCTCCAACGGTCCTCAACCCGTGCAACCACCGTGCCAAACACATCACCTGCGGGTCGGTGAGATATCCGGCTCACTTTACAACTTACAAGCTACATAGGTTTACCAATCCCCATAAGAAAGGTATGCAAGTGGTACACAACTCAAACTTGTTCGCGGAGCCACAATGGGGTGTTCTCAATTTTTAACCAAATTCATCATGTTCACAGTTTAGTCATAAGCCATGAGCGAGATCCCCAATCTATCGTTGACTCCATAAACATAGCATAGCAATTCTAACGAGGATATGACACATAAGCGACATAGGACATATAGGAATTTATGCATGTGGATTTCCAATCAACGCCTAAAACTTAAATGCACATTCATCATCCTTAATATAGTGATAAAGAAAGACATTTCAAATAATAGGAATGCACCGGGGCTTGCCTTGAGAGTGATCGAAGTTAGTACTAGCTTCACAAGCGTTGAGAGTAGCGACGGCTTCTTCCGGCGGAATCAATTCAACGTCGTCACCTAGAGGATGAAATGCAATGCATAAGTAACATGCATACAAGGGTGATGAACATGGTGATGCATGTGTGCTGTTTTGTAAAGATACATATGACACATTAACCAAAATTTTGTTTGCTCAAACTAGCAATCATAACATGCCTCGTGTTTTCTTTTACGAGACCCAAATTACATGAACAAGCATAACCATACTAATATAAATTGAGTAATGACTTGATGCATAGACATGAGTGCTGTGGTTAGTGTAGGTTTAGTACTAATATTTTAGCAAGTTTCTATAATACAAAAGGAAGAAAATCTAGGCTTATGTGTTTTAACATCACATGCGATGACGATTCTCTTTTAAAATAGGAACTCGATTTCAAAATTCATACATACGTGAAATACTTGAAACCTTTTGACTAAACCTGCCATGAGGTGCTAGAGGGCATGGTGAACAGTAAAACTTACATAAACATGCATGATCATGATTCTTAATGACATAAAACTAATCATGCTCGCGCTGAAATTGACCCTTTTGAAATTTAGATCTAGGGTTTGCAAAAATCATTACTTAACATGCTCAAAATTTATCATGGGATTTTCTACATATGCACAGTACCAAAAGGAAATTAATTGCCAAGTTTCATGCAAAAATAATTTATACAGATTTAATTAAAAATTAAATACAGAGAATACAAGAAATGCAATAACTTGAAAAATATGAAATGAAATGCAGGTCTTCCAGTGCCAAAAATTCATGTGTGCCTGGGTGAAGACTTTGGCCAAGTGGCATTTAATTTGGATTTATATTTTTAAAGTTATGGCTTAGTTAAGTTTTCAGGGGTTGACTTTTGTCATTTTTGTAAAAATGTGAAAACATGTAGATCTGACGAGTTCATGTTACTTTTATGAAAGTACAGATCCTCTAGTTTCCAAAACATTTTAGTTTGTAATTTTCGGTGGCCGGCGCCGGCGAGCTCGCTCGCGGCAACGCTGCTGCTGGAGCTCATGCTCCGCGCTTTGGTGGGAATGATGCGCGCGGCAAGGGGAGTGCTCGGTGAGGTTGGCGGGGGCTCGCGGCGGCCGGAGCACCGGCGACCACGACGCGGCGGCAGGGGCGGCACTTCGGCGGCGTCGCGCGCCGTGCACGGAGGACGAGAGGGGCCGAGTCCGGGCGCAAAGCTCCGCCTCACCTTGGAGAAGGGCGGCGCGGGCTTGGACGGTGATGAGGAGGGCTCGAGGTAGGAGCTCGTCGGAGGGGGTGCGGGTGGCCGGCGGCGGCGTCCTTTCTCTTCTCCAAATTCCGGCGGAACACTGCAGGACAAGAGGAGCGGATGAAGGGGAAGCTAGAGGGTGGCCTCGCGCACGAAATGGCCAAGAAAGGAAGGAGGGACGGCCCACCTAGGCGGCGTGCGACGCGAGGGCGGCCATGGCGGTCACGACGGACGGCGGCGGCGCTTCTTCCTTGCGCGGGAGCTGCGGTGGAGAGGGAGGGGAGCTGAGGGCACCGTGAGCTGCAGAGGGAGCTGGGGCAATGATTTGAGGCGAAGGTGGGCGATGGGGACTTGCCATTCGTGCCATTTTCTAGGGGCGGCCGGACGGGGAGGCGGCGGCAGGGGCGGAGGGCTTCAATTCCCGGCCGTTCCTGTTGGCCGGCGGGTACAGGGGCGGTTGGGGGTTGGCCAGAGCTTGCGTGGCGACGGGACAGGGCAGGGCGCACGCGGGGGCGGCCGCGGTGGCGCCGGACCGACGGTCGGTCCGCCATTGCCCACCGGGCAACCGTAGCTCGAGGTGCTCTTTTGAATTTCAAATCTACAGTTTGAAACTTCGACGAAAATTCATGTTTCTGTTGATCCAAAAAAAAAACCAAAAATATGGAGAGATTCAGGATGATGTGCTCTAATTTTCATCTTTTAGTTTGGAGTTCTAAACTTGCTTCCCAAAATTCATATAAAATTCACAAATAACAGGGTTTCAGATTTGAATTTGAATTTTTGGGCATTCAAAACCTTGTTCAAAAATTTGGTAAAAATATTGTAAATTCATCTTTTTACATGAGCAATCCAGTGGTGCAAAAATCTAGGGGTAGTGTTTTTATAATTTTTGCATTTTTGTTAAGGCTAGGGTTTAGGCTTAGGTTTTCCTTTTTCCTTTTCATTTTTCTTATTTCTTTTTCCTGGTTGGGTGATTAGTACTGCCTTAATGCTGTGGTTAGGAGGTTAATTACGTGCTAAACCCTAAATCGTGACATGGGATGTCACAGTTGAGTAGAAAAGACAGTCCATACCGGTCCTTTTCCGTCGGGCACATTGATGGCGAGGTTGAAGGTCGAGGTCGAGATGGAAGTTTGTTGTGCTCGAGTCGCGGACGAAGGTCGTGCGAGGCGGAACGCTGCTCGAGCTCCACCTGTCTCCGCATAAGACGGGAACCGTACCACCGTACGTCCGGCGATGATGGACGGATCTCCGGTGATCCGCCCACGCTTCCTTCGCTAGGCTACGGGGATGGCGCGTCCCATCAATGTGCTCGACGGGAGCAGGTGGTCACGACAGGTGGGATGGGGCGGAAGTCAAAGACAATCATTGTTGTGGCGTACTAGCGCGCGTCGGGGTAGGTGGAGTTAATGCCACTATCGCTCGAGCTTCGGAAGTCGTGCGAGTTGGGCCTCCTCGAGCTTCGGGTGCAAGGTCGTGCGAGTCGCAATTCCACCTTTCCCCGAGCGGGGAAGGTCGAGCTCGTCCTTGCTTGATTCGCTCCTCCGCGGAGGTCGTACGGGAGAGGGTCCGGTCTTGATCATTGACGTCATTTCGTGTCCTGGGGACTAATCCCGTGCAGGTGGGTCCGGATGGTGCCACGTGGCGTCGATAATCTTTCCCTCGACAACAAGCTTGATCCCAAGCCACCAAGCAAGTTTCTTTCCTGTTAATGTCTCCTCCATCCCATAGCTCATGTTTGTATTTCTCAATCTGCTCAATAATAATAATAATAATAATAATAATAATAATAATAATAATAATAGGAATCTTCGGAATGCACATGAAAAAAGTGGGCAATGCTGATAAGACTGAATTCACCATTACCAGTCTGCCAACATAGTTCAATAATTTCTTGAGTCCTAGGACCCTTTTTTCAATTATGTTGACCAGGGTCAAGAAAGCATCCATTGGAGGTTTAGTTTTACCCAAGGGCATGCCTAAATATGTAAAGTGCATGGTGCCGAGTTGACATCCCGAAGTCCGAGCTAGATGCAAAGCTTTGTCATCCTCCATATTGATAGGAACTAAGAAGGACTTAGCATAATTGACACGTAAACCAAGTGGAATCAACAAAAGTTCTCAATAAGCTCTTCGGGGTAAGTAACTGTCTAGCACCCCTTGAATATCATCAGCATACTTGAATGATTGCAAAGTCACCAAGGAAGGATTCATCAATAGGATGCAGAAACAATTTATGTTGGCTGCTTCATTAATGGATTGAAGAAGATTTGCAGCAAGCACAAAGAGCAAGGGAGACATAGGGTCTCCTTGCCATACCCCTCTCTTACATTTGAAAGATTTTCCAGGCACACCATTAAGAAGCACGGAAGATGATCCGGAAGATACAATTGGTCTTATCCAAGAAATCCAAAGTATGGGACATACACATGGTGCTCAACTTTATCAAAGGCCTTCTAAAAGTCGAACTTCAGAATGACAGTTTCATTTTTTGAGGTATGACAAAAGTGCAAAAACTGATGACCAAGCAAGGCAATCTTGGATTGTTCTCTCTTTGACGAAGCCATATTGATTAGAATGTACTAGCTTGAGGATTACAGCTTGCAATCTGTTAGCAATAATCTTAGTGAGCAGCTTAAGAGCAGAATTCACGAGGGAGATGGGTTTATAATCAGTTATAGTTACTAGATTATCATTCTTTGGGATCAAAGCAATAAATCAACCATTAATACTTTCAATGTTTAAGTCTCCCGTGGTAAAATCTTGGCATAGTCTCTTAAAATTAGAGCCTATTAGGTGCCAGCATATTTTTCATAAACTCCCCATAAAAACCATCGGGGCCTCGAGCATGACCGGAGGGCATATCTTTAAGAGCTGCATTTATCTTCTCGTCATCATGACGATCAACTGTCCTAGATAAAAAGGCACCGAAGAGAATTCAGAAACTCCCGATCTGTCTCTAAATGATATCCATATGAATTGGCGTGATTCCTTATCAATCACGCCAAATCATATGGCGTGATTCAGCCGTGCTCGGTTTCGAGTCCGTATCACGCCGGATGGTTTGGCGTGATTGATAGTCCAATCGCGCCATATAGAATGGCGTGATTCGGGTCAACCTCGGTCTACGCCTCGTTCCGACGTGGCGGTCGACAACGACGTGGACATAATCACGCCATTTCATATGGCGTGATTTATTCAGAAATCACGCCATACAATATGGCGTGATAAAAACGTCTAGATTTTAAAATTTTAGTTTGAGGCGGTTTATTTTTAAAAGTTTAGATTAATAACGATTATTTTAAAATAAAAATTCCAGGCAAGCAGGAGGGCTACTTCGGCAGTGGCTGCCTCTGGGACCATGTTGGAGTCCGGTGGGACCTGGCACTATATGTGGAATTGAGTGACAAGGCTGACTCGGTTAATTAGCATTAACCAACGTCTTTAATTGGATGGACGATTTGGCCCCTCCTACGTGTGTGAAAAAGAAGCTTGCATGGACAAAACTCTCTTCTAAATGGTGTCCAACTTCAAGTCCGATTTTGACATTAACACCATGAGGTCGCCATGGCCTGAACTCGTGACCTCTAGCTCGATACCATGTTAAGATATTATGAACCAACCAATTGCACTCGAAAGCTTAAGCTCATGAGAAAAATTGTGCAATTCACTTCTAATTCAACAGATAGTGCTCGAGATCGCACTACCTAGAGTGGGGTGAGAAATTTTGCCCTTCTTGGGTTCCAATAAAGGATTCTTCCAAAGCTAATTTCATTTGAAAATGTTGCACCAAAGCAGTAGAAGAAAACTTGTTATTTACTATAGCTCCATTCGGCAGCGTCCCCTTGTGCTCTAGGTTTAAAAAACTAGATTGATCGGTCCGATTTTAAATGAAATAACAGTGGTTAATCGATTTGCTACAGTACACAACTACGGTTTTTCTAGGCCAACTAGTCGAACAGCCTCACCAGCCGGAACCGGGGGTTCCCCAGTTAGCCTGATAACCGATCGATTTTCACTTGAACCAGCTTGTGGTCCGACTCTGCGTTGTCCATCGACTTTGCCTACCTGTCGTGGCACAGTTGTTCAACAATGCCTCACAGTGCTCCCAAGCTGAGCGTGCATCTTTCAGCCATGCGCACTCTTCTTTCACATGTGTCACCGATCACCATGGGACCCTAGCTAGCTAGGGAAGAGTAGCTGCCATTATTGTGCTCTAACATGGGGACCGTCTACCATGTATATAGACCATGAGTCGAAGCGAAGGCCCCCGACGATCGACCAACTTATTCACGTACGTGTCGGCCAGCAGCACACGGACGAAAGAAAGTGTTTTTGCTCTTCCCTAACCTCTTCTCCAATGCTTGGCACCGTATCTGCAAACTCCAGGCGCACACGCCTCGTGATTGGTAATGAAAAATACCCTCTGGATCGCGTTCATGATCAAGCTAGGCAGCGGTGCAATCCACGCTCCGGTCGCGTGTGGTGTGGGCCGTTTCGTCGTGCTCGATCTACACTTGACGACCAAGCAAGGGAACGGAGGCTATTCGTTCCACGCGTCCGTGGATGATGAGCACTTTGTCTGTGTTCATGAGTTCGTTCACACGCCATGGGTCGAGCAAACGTTCAGATCCCGACCACGGCCAGCTTATCGCCAAGTACTCCCTCTCGGTTTCTGAATTCTTGGCGTTCCTTTAATTATTTTCCCCTTAACGTTTGGCGAAAAAAATACTACGTAACTTAATTGTTGAACTAAAAGTAGTATATTTTATCGGTAATTAATAATCTTGTGTGTGTTGCTTTTGCTGGTTACTCATCAGTACAATGAGCCAGCACCGACCAACACCAGTAGGAACGCAGTGTAGGCAGCGGCCGGCAAAGCCAAGTGGGCGATGGTCCACGCCCGGCCGGATCCCGATCCGCATCAGCGGCTCTTGCTCGTGCTCGTGCTCGCGCCCGCGCACGCACGCGAGGGAGCAGCAACCACAGGACCACACGGGAAACGGGCCGAGCAGCGCGGGCACCTCCTCCTCGTGATCGGTGGGTGGTGCGATGGAATCCGTTTCCTTCCTTCCTGCCGCTGCAAGTGGTTTCGGGAGAGAGATCCAAATGAAACAGCGATATACTTCTTGTCCTCTTTCACGTATCGTGATTAGCAGGCTGGACCGCTGATGATCCGGACGCCTTTGCATAAAGGGGTGAGTGAGAGACATGACCGATCTTGTCGAGCAAATCCGAGTTTGGCAGAACTGTCGGGAACACCTTTACGCGCTCAATTTCGCATGCACGTCGACGACACGACGTCGTCGTAAATTTACTTAATTACTCCAAAACGGAATGCGTGCCAGTGCAGCGTGCGTGTGACATACGAACGATAATACTAGTATTGAACAGAGGAAAGGCCGGATTCTCGACACCGAGCAACTACTCTACTATATAGCTCGCAGCCCGGAGCGGTGAAGATGCCGTTCACGTTCCAAAAGTCGCCATGATAGCGTACGTAGAAGCACAGGATTTTACATTAAAAAACGTGATGCGGTGTACACTGACTCCATGGGGTTGTATAATTAACCGGAGGTTGGCGTGGTGATGGGGTCTCTGGTTAGTAAAAGATGGCAGCAGCGTGCAACCATATATAGCTCGGTTCGGTCAAGTCAAAGATTTTGCAGCAGGCAGGCATTCTTTCCTTGTACCACCTAATAATGCTACATTTACGGCATGGCGTCACGGTCTATAAAGCGAAAGCGCCTGGCTGGGGAGAGTATATAAATTAACGACTTCGCAACTTGCAAATAATTTTTGCAGGGCGGGCCGGGGAGAGGCAAGCAGCTGGCTCACGTACCGGACCTGATTAGTTTATAATGCAATGTACTAATTAAGAAGGTTACCAACAATGACCACTTGGGTAATGGCTTTACTAGAGCACACGCTGAGCGTGGTCAGTAAAGAACTAAAGCGCCTGCTGGGAGACGTGTCAGCATCGTGCGATGCGTGTACGGGCTGGCTCACTAATTAAACTGTTCTTTATTTTGAAAAGACACTAATTAAACTGTCACTTGCCGTCTTTGCCGTGATTGTTTGGTTAAATTATTACTACTACTAGAACAAAGCATCGAGAAGGTGCGGTTTTAGTTTTCCTATTTTTTATTCCAAAATTGATGCAAGTTGCGGCGGAGGCTGATGCGCCTGTGCGTCCATACACTCACATGCGGCGATCAAGATTGCTGCATTGACGCCTTTGCGGATCATGTTCTTATCTTGTCATTGGTCATGCATGGTGCTTTGCTTTGTAGGTTTCCTGTACCAGTGAAAGGACGCGTGTGCAGTCCTCTTCTTTTTCTCTCTTCCTGGTCCTTGTCACCGTGCATCAAGTACACGTCAGAGTTCGGGGCAGTTTCTATTTATGTGCCATGCAGAAAAAGCAGGGATCAGCCTGTACTTAAGAGTTTTTTTATATGCTGTACTCAAGAGTTAGGAAGGCGAAAAAAGAGTACAATAATAGGACGGGACAGAATAACAGAGAGCGGATCAACTCATACTGCTATGTACATAAACAGAAATAGAATGATATACTTTTGAATAACATCTCTGTATTGATCATCAAAACGGAGGAGAAAAAATTGTAGACTTGTGAACAGTGCACAGCCATGCACTCAGGCAAACGATTTGGCCTTGCAGCCACAGGGATGTTATTGGTGTTCATAACAGGAGATACATGTATTGTTTTGTATTACATTTACGAGCCCAGCCCATTTAAAATCCAGCTGAATATGGGCCTCGAGAGATTTTAGACTATCTTACCAAGCCAGTGCCTCACTCAAGCTACAAAAAAACATGTATCTGTATCACCCTTCCAAACATACACAACTCTGTTTTTTGTGTCTCCTGGTGTAAGAGAATTTTGATGTAAATTCCTATGGTATCTGTGCAACACAATGGAAGTTAGGACCCACCAATCAAATGCAATTTACATATCATGACGCCGCAGCATTAAGTGGTTCGCTCGCGGCAAGTAGCTCATCCAGAAGACCAGTGAATACGACGTTATCAGTCTCCTTGGGCTTGAATTTCAGAAGTGCAGAAGGGACGAGGTCCTCCTCAAGTAGAGTGCGTGCCCGCTCGCCAGGATTTGGAAAATGAGGCACCACGCGTGGTTTGGGAACAGCTGGGAAGATCAGTTCAAACTCCAAACCTGGCTGCTTCAGAGCAGATGCGACAAACTGCATCAAGACATCACATTAGTCAGTCAATGCTATAAACACGAAACAGACATGCACACATTATACTACAACAACACCAGATTCAAAGCAAGTCAAAACGTTAAAGGTGACAGCATAACATGAAAGAAATGAACAACTAAAGAACTAAACTGAAATAAGCTACATTCAACAACAGCTGCAAATGTACAACATCGATGCCACAAAACCAGAAAGATGATGGTTGAGAATACCGTCTACGAACAAACATTTTGAACAGCGAAGGTGACATAAAAATAATGAAGTACAGAAAACAACTACTGGGTACAAGCAACTGTATTAGGCTCTGTGTATGGCATTCTATAAGACTTAAATTCTTTAGACATCTGAATATCCAATGATGGACTTTTATAAATATAAAAAAACTTGGCCAGTGGGGGAAGAACCATCACCTATTCAATTAAGCAGGAGACCGTACAATCCGCGGCCGAGAAATCCCCTGAACCCCGGCCCATGCCCTTGAAGGGACCAAAGTACCACAGACCAATGTTTTTGTGGCGTTGTGGTGTCCTATGGCGTTCTACCCCCTTCACAACGCCTAGGCGTTTATGGCGGACGCCTAAGCGACGCCATAAACACATCCTGAGGGCCATGAGGCGCCCAGGCTTGGGGAAGATGAGTAGATGACAAGCTAGGCATGGAGCGGGGGAAGAAGAGCTGGGGCACCTGGGCATGGAGCACAAGCAGGGGAGGCGAAGGTTGAGACATTGTTGTCGGTTGCTGCTGTTGGGCGGTCACTTCTTGGATGAGGAAGAGGCAGCAGCGGAGGCGAAGGACTGGTCCAGCTGGACTGCTGGAGGAACAAGCAGCAACGGCTGCAGATCCGCTGCTGGCAGAGGTAGGGTGCCTGGGAGGAGGCGGAGCAGAGTTGGGAGGAAGCCGCCGAACAGAGGCGGGAGCCAGGAGCAGCCCTCTCCGGATCTCCTCTTTCTCACTCTCCGATTCTGGATGCAATCAGGCGGGTAACAGGGCATATATCCATCGATTCCCGCCCTCCCCCATCGTTTTCCCGCTGATCCCCAATATTTCCCGCGCTGGGGTGTGTTTCCAGCGGATCCCCTGATATGGCGTCCGCCCCAGCCCGCCTCAGGCCTTGCGGCGTCCATCAGACGCCTAATCACGCCTAGCCGACACCAAATTGGCTGAGGCGGACGCCATAGACTCCACGGCGTGGCGACCGTGACGCCATGCCATGGCTGAGTGCCTCGACGCCTAGGCGACGCCACAAAAGCATTGCCACAGACCGAGATAACTGGGACCAATGGGCTGAGAAGCCGTAACCTGGGTAACACCGTAACACACGGCGTGCCCAAACCACATGGCAGCGAACACAGCGAGGGGGATTTTTTGGGTGCGATGCCAGGATTTGAACACCGGCTGGCAGGATACGACCACAACGTCCTACCACTAAGCTGAAGCTCAGTTCACCATATGCATGGAGTCAGGCTTGGAACAAATGCATGGAGTCAGGCTTGGAACAAGGGAGTGAATGATCATAGTTTGAATCTCATCCCTTGTAAGAGAAAACTGTGGCATGAAAACAAAAAGATCTGGCCATCCTACCAAGTACCGAATCATGTAATGGTAACATGCTGGAGCAACCTGGCCTGTGATGATCCCTCAAAACAAACAACCCACTTTACAGTTATTACTCAATATTGTGCCATTTTATAGGCTTCATCATCCAAGGGTTTGCACACATTTCTACAATAAGCTTCAAGGGGCAGTAAATCATTCATTTAACACGAATTCATGGTGAGATAGCAACAAACATAAAGTCTGGACCAACAATCCTTGTCATTGTCAAGCAGTTTGACACACAATGAACAATTCAAAGAGTAGTACACAATATTTAAATGCCAGCAAGGAGGATAGCAGCATATTCTAGATCAAGAACAATACAGCTACTAGAAAAGAAAAAAAGAAAATCATAATCAGGAACATGCATGGGGTACAGGGAAATTACCTCATATAGTGAACCTGTGCTTTCTCCTGGAAGAAATACACCCTGAAGAATTACTCTATCAGGAAACTGGATGCGAATTACTGCTTGTTTATACTTCTGTCGAGCAGCCAGTGCCTGCTTCTCCTTGTAAGATTTTGGAACTAGCAGTCGAGATCGTTCTAGCCGTTCCCTCCTCATCTTTGCTTCATTTCGTATCTCTTCATTGGTTAGGTTGTAGAAGGAATCTGGTAAATCATTTTCTGCAGCAGCACCTCCGGTAACAGAGAAGAATACTTGAATCTGCAAATTTGACATAGCATAGCACCTCAATAAGTCCCAATAATATATAGGACTGATCAAAAACACAATCTAAAAACAAAGCCTGTCTTACCCAAGCAAGTGGGAAAAATAAACAGAAGTAGAACACATATCAGAAAGAAGTTCAGTTGTGCATGCAAATTAGAATTTCGAAAGCAGTGGTTCTATGCTAGCTATCCATGCAAAGTTTGATGTTTGGTAGTATTTAGTCAACATAAAATGGTGTTATCAGGGAAATTCAGTTTGTAATTCAAGTGTGATCAAAAGTAATTTATGATGAAACATTTGACCAAAAAGAAACAAGACATAAACATAGTATAGGTGGTAATGTCAGTTGGAGTGTCTGACACTTATGCTAATAACTCACACTATCACATCAGGCAATCGCATGACCTGGTAAACACCTTATTCCAATACAAATTAGAAAATGAAGATGTTTGTTAAGCTGGAATGTACTAATTCAGATTCTCTAATTGCAGGTGTGGTACCGGAATATGTATGTCTATCGCGACATGTCATATGAGATGCAAATATGGAAACCAAATATTTGCGTTTGACAATCAATTAGGACTCTTATGTCATGTTAAAGTAGAGCAATTTTCTGACTGTAGACTAACACGTAACAATATCACTGAATGAACTAGATAGCATGTCAGTTTTGTGATGTATTGTCTAGGTTTAAAGTTTTCTTCTGTTCACCTTCACCATATTTATGAAAATATTAGACATGAAGCAATAGAAGCATTTCATTTAATATATTCCAAGTAGCATGCAGCAGTATTCACCCTTCACGACTTAAGAGTGGCACAAAGAGGAGCCAAACAGTAATACAGATGGAAAAATAGCTCTCAAACCTACACGAATGCATCATATCGTTGAACTCTGGAGCCACAAACATAATGAGAAAAAGAGCAAACTTCTGGCAGGATGTAAAGAAAATAAGAAGCACATCCACATGCCATACAGATCAGATCATCAAATTCATGATATCCAATCAGCACAAGATGTCGCTAGACTGCTAATATATGTCAATGTTAAACACTTAAACTCTCTGAATTCAATTTAATGAGTTATTTATAAAGCCTCCAAGATAGGCAGGTAAACAACAACATTTACAAATCTACAGGATTACCAGCAACAGAAGAATCACAACAAGGAATCAACGAATTAAAACATAATAAGCATGGGTGTGAAAAACAGAAGGACCACAAGTCACCAGTAAGTCAGTTCCATATGTACATTTCTAATTTGCAACAAAGCGAAGCGTAGTGCTTAATGTCTCAAATTTATTGAATTAAAAATCTAATGCTCCTATAATTCCTCAAAGAAAATGAAGAGTGAACTATAGTGGTTAATATATGAGAACTGCTATACGTACGGCTGGATAGTCCGACCCAGCCGTCCGACCAATACAAGCAAGGGCAAGTTAACAGCAGCAAGGACATGCTTTTCATAGGTTGTAAGGTTCAGTCGGAAGACTCTGTCGTGTGTAGAGCATGCCCGTTAATATATGTGTCTCAAGTGACACGTGAAAGTGAAGTGCAGTAATTAATGTCTCAAGTGACCCATTCGGTATGTTTTGGGTTTACACTACACGAGTTTTGCACTGGTTTTACGCCTAAACTCTGCAAATTCTGGAGCTTGTAGTTCAAAGGGACAGTGATAAATATCTCTTAATAACTAACAGCGCTAACAATGTATTTGTACCATTGGGAACAATGAACTGGAAATGTGTTAATGTTGTTGCATAAGAAGAGAGAAGTACTACTGTATCGCTAATGCGTTCGTTGATAGGAACAAAAGCTATATCACAGTGAACCCAGCTCACCTGCCGATCAATGGTCTTCACATCCTCCTGCTTCTCAACAGCATTGAGACAGCTCTCCTTGGGCTGAGGCTCCACCTGCATGGGCGGCGAGGGATGGGCCTTCTCGAGCAGGAGCACAGCCCGCCTGATCCCACCGAGCCTCGCCTCGCTGGGCGTCTCGTCCATCACGGCAAACATCTCCCCGCCCTCGTCGCCGATCCTGAACCCGACAGCCTCCAGGAGCTCCAAGCCTCCCTCCCTGTCCGCCACGGCCTCCTTGATCCGCGGGTTGCCCAGCCTCACCCGCCTGAACTTGTCGTTCCCAGGCTCCCTGAGGAGGTTCCCGAGCAGCCGCTTCACCACCTCCACGGACGCCGCGGGCGGGTCGGCGGCGAGGTACGCGGTGGCCCGGGCGCGGGCGCCCCCGCCGACGCGAGGCAGCCGTCGAGGTGCTCGGAGACGGCGATCTCGGATGGGAACGCGTCCCCGCAGCTCGGGCACGCGACGGAGGCCGCGGAGGCGGAGGCGTTGGTCGCGGCATCCGGGCGGCGCGAGGCGGAGGAGGAGACGATGGGCGTGAAGGGGTGAATTCGGTGGACGAGGGCGCGCGAGGTGGCGGCGGGGCCTGCTTGGGGGCAGCGGGCCTGGGGTTCGGGTTAGGGTTTGCGGGGCGGGAGGAGGAGGAGGAGGAGGAGGAGGCGGAGGGGCCGGAGCCGAGGACGTGGGAGGTGCCCTTGAAGGTGGATGGGGAAGAGGAGGTGACCTTCTTCATGAAGTCCTTCATCTTGTCTTTCATCATGGCGGCCGGCGACTGGGAGACGGCGGAGGAGAAAGCGTGGGTGGAGGTGGTGGGGAGAGGATTTGGGCGATGCGCTCACGCGGAGTAGACTTTTGGCGGTGGTGACAAGGTGGTCGTTGCCGCGGCCGGGACGAAGCAAACGACGAATGGAGGCAGCCAAAAATGCTGCAGACCCAGTTTGCAAGGGGGATGGTCTTTTTCTTTTCTTTTTTTTCTTTCTTTCCAGGGAGAAGGGATGCTGGTTTGCGCGAGTGCTTCGTTGCCAAGGCATCTTCCCTGGACTCTCCCAAAAAAAGGGGGGCATCTTCCCTGGACAAAGAGGTTGGCTGCCAAAGCACTAGTTTCATGGGCCGATTACTCAAAAAAAAGTTTCATGGGCCGAGATCACAATACTCAGGTCCTGAGGATCGAGCTCGTCATGTTCTCGAGCCGAGCCCGAACGAGCCCGGGATAGAGGCCGAGCTTGGTGGAGTCAAGCTCGAACTCGGCTCGGCAAAGCTCGGATACACCGATCCATCCATAGCGTTGAGCCACTGGCCCTTGTGCAGTACAAATCAGAATCCTTTGAGCACGAAATCCGACATTGGTTGGCTCCCTCTACTGGACGATAGACTCGTGTCGACTCAACTCGGCATGCTTCAATTTTGAAACGAGAGCTAGTTTTTTAATCATTAAGATAAGAAGTCAACTCGAGCTAGCTCACGAAGCTAACGGACCACATCTTTTTAAAACAAGCTTTTCGAGTTTGCTCGTTAGATGCTCGCAAGCTTCAGCTTCCTCGATTAAATAACGAGCCGAAGACGAGTGGGCTTGCGAGCCTCGAGCTTCAACGAACAAGCAAACATTGGTTTCAGCGGAGTTTGCTCGTTAGATGCTCGCAAGCTTCAGCTTCCTCGATTAAATAACGAGTCGAAGACGAGTGGGCTTGCGAGCCTCGAGCTTCAACGAACAAGCAAACATTGGTTTCAGCGAAAACAAACCATTCTACGATAATAACAGCTAATAAGTGTATCGTTTATTCAAGCAATCCTAAGAGAGAATAATGACTGCACCGTCCGGAGAAGCAGTCATGCAGAAACCAGTGAGTACAATACAAACATACGTTGTTTATCAGGAAAATTCAACATCTCAGAACAATGAAGCTTTTAATGGCAACATACTTAGAGCTTACTGAAGTATAGTATGCTGCCATCAAAGCAACTCTCACAAATAACTTTGATCCCAAGCAGTCAGGCGCCGGTGAGGATACCCTGCTCGTTTGATTCTTTTTTGAGAAAAAAATAAAGATATATTAACCCATCGACATTCAACAGAGGAAAATCCAGACAGAAACCTTGTCGAACTCCATCTCTATGATGCATCCATTCTCAAGAAACTGTATGCTACGTTTTGCTAGTCTGTGCAGCTGATAATCAGTAAAAACTTGATGCATGTTCTACTGGTGGGCTGTGCAGCCATAATTTGTAAAAATTGGATGCAAGTTCTGGATCTTTGACACAAGGACACATACAACCAGCCTTAGCCATACAATCAAAGAGACCTATACAAGAAAACCATCTCAAAATATTGCGCACACCAAATGCTTCAAAGAATACCGTGATATTTTTTAATGTAACAACAGAAACATAAGGAAATGATCAAGCACTTCATATCTGACAACTAATTCAGACATGGAATGATGATTAGCTTCCAGTATGTTTCAATGGTTGTGACAGAAAATATATCAACATTGCCCCACCTGGTGTCTGATTAAGAATGAGTTATTCTTAGGAGGGTGTTCCAAAGCACATGGGATAATTACTATCTGCTAAAATTACCTCTACAGGTTTGGAACATGTCCAACAAATGGTCCAGATAATAATTATCTAGCCTCAGATAAAAATTATCCCACTAGCTACTGTAGCCACCTGATTGCAGCTAATTGGTGACAAATAAGCTTTTTCTAGGGGTTTGGGACATCTCTAGCAAGTGTTTAGCTAGCTAACAACTACTAATATGTATTTGTGATAAACTAGATAAAATTTATCTATAAAAATCTATGATAATGGCAAGTTCTCTGCGTCTGAGCATGCCTGATAGACCAAAGTTGTCTATAAACTAAAATTGTAATTATATAATACTTGAATCATTCAAACCCACCAAACAATAAAAACATAGCAAGGAACAACTATTCTAAAACAAACATCATAGAAGAATCATGTAAGATTGACACACTACCGCAGTGCTACATAGCAATTGAATAATGCATGAAACACAAATTCTGAACAGCTCAGGTGAATCCTCGAGCTATTCACCATGACATAAACACCACCGTCATAATCAGCAAGCAAGCAATAGAGTAATGGGAATTTCAAATCAGTCATTCTCAGCACCAGCAGAGCAGTTAGAGAATTTTCATCCACAATTGCACAGACCACAGGCATTCACATCGAAATTACTCTTTAGCACATGCTAGGCTACTAGTCATAAACAATTCAACCTAACCTTTACCACCATTGCAATCAAGTCTGTCATTGCTGAACATATGCTCAAGCATTGCCCAGCTCACTGCTGTCTAAGATCTCACCTTGGGGGGCGTCCACGCCCGCGCTTGACAGGCACATCATTAGCATCAGCAGAGTCACTGGTAGCTGGAGCAGGCGAACCAATGGGGGCTTCCTCAGCGACCTTGGCCTTCTTGGGTGGGCGACCGCGTGTGCGCGGCATGCCACTGGTGGCCACAGCAACAGCCTCGGCAATAGGGTCCTTAGGCTTGGGGGCCGTCCACGTCCCCGTTTGATAGGCAAAGCATTGGCATTCTCGGCAATGACAGGCACAACAACCGCTACCTCTGAGACAGCATCCTTGGGCTTGGGTGGTCGTCCACGCCCTCTCTTGATAGGCACCCCAGAGGCATCAGCCGGAGCTGGAGCAGGCACCTCGTCAGCACCAGCATCAGCTTCAGCATCATTAGCATCAGCAACGACAGGGATGACAACAGGTCCGACATCAATCTCCTCGGCGACCGGTCCCTTCAGCTTGGGGGGCGGCCACGCCCTCTCTTGGCAGGCACAACAGCCTCAGCAACAACAACCGAAGATGGAGCAGGCACATCATAAGCAATGACGGGAACAGCAACAGACGCGGCATCAGGCTCCCCGGAGATAAGTTCCTTTGGTTCGGTGGGGCGACCACGTCCTCTCTTGACTGGAGGAGGCACCTCATCAGCAGCAGCAACGACGGGAACAGGAACAGGCGCAACATCGAGCTCCTCGGTGACCGGTTCCTTCGGCTTCGGGGGCCGGCCGCGTCCTCTCTTGACAGGCACAGCACCAGCATCACCAACGGCCGGTGCTGGAGCAAGCACGCCATTGGCATAACCAGAGGGAGCGGCAGCCGACGCGGCACCAGGTTCCTTGGCCTTGGGGGCCGCCCGCGCCCTCTCTTGACAGGCACAGCACCAGCATCAGCAGCACCGGTGGGTGCTGGAGCAGGCACGACCTCGGCATCAGCATCGACGATGGGATCTGAAGCAGCAACGCCATCTGGGGCCTCAGAGACGCTGCCGTCAAGGCGGAAGTAGTTGTTCCTGTCCAAGTACAGCTTGCCGGTGTCCTTCATGCGGTCGAGTTGCGTCGTGAGGATGGTGGTGTGCTGGGACGGGAGGTTGGAGCCGTACTTGCGCTTGATGTAGCCCGAGATCGCCTTCTTGTTGGAGCAGTTCTCCTTGTTCAGCGCGTCAATAGCCTCCAGGATCATCTGCGCAAGAGGCCCAGGAGACCTCGAGACGGTGAACGAGCCGCACGTGCGAGGAAGAACTAGAGAAAACCTCGATCGGCGGCGGCGGAAAACGAATCAGAGAAAGATTAGTTACCTCAGGGTAGGGCGGGACCTGGACCAGCGGCGGCAGCGAAGATGGGGCAGGGTTGGGGGAGTCCTCCCCGTCGGCGGCCATGGATGCGGTGGAGGTGGAGCGGCGGCGCGAGACCGTGCGAATGGGGAGTGGAGCGGAAAGAGGAATTTTTGGGTTTTGAGTTCCAAGCGGTACAGAACAGCAGAGATGGGGCGGATGAACGGTGAGATTCCGTGCCAGGTGGAATCGTGCGGTGGTGAGAGACTGAGAGAGACCACAGCAAGACCCGACAACGCCCCCCACGGCCCGGCCAATTATCGAATCGAAGAATTGAAAAAAAAAAATCCCCAAAGAGTTGGCCTGGTCTAGAGACTAGAGGAAGACCTACTGTAAACCAGTTATCGGGCCGTGATACAAAAACAATAATGTGGCCCAACAGAGCAGGTTATTTTTTTCCTTGCACCAGACTAGACACTAGAACTAGAGACGACTGTAAAATGATCCTTTCTACGATCCAAATTGAAAAGGATTTTGCACAAGTGATGTTTCAGCTGTGCAGTGCAGAACTGCAGATATCAAATATGGAGTAACTAAGCTGTTACATGGTTTCTATTCATCTCATTCTGCTATCTCTCTTGTACTAGTACAATTTTATCGGCATGAGTTACAACAAAATAATGCGGTGCAACTCAGCGTTAAATATTCCGCCGTCGTTCACCGCAATTTACATCGGACGGAAGCCTTCAAATGCGGCCGGACACTGCAATGGCCATGCTTGGTGTCGCAGTCCATCCAGATCAGGGACCTGATCCTCCTGTCTAATCTATTTGCTATAAATTTTCTTGTAAAAATAAAATCAACCAACGAATGGCATCCGTTTCAGTTCACCTCTTTGCTCAAAATCTACCAAAGGGGTGAACGGATAATGCTTCTGATCACATGGTAACAGCTTAGAGCACACGAGAGGAGGTGCTCTCGATTAGGAGGTCCACTTGGCTGGGACGGCAAGGAAGTACCTTGACATGGCCTTCCTAAACCTCCTCTTGTACTGGATCGGAGATATCACGGTGGGGGACTCGTTCTTGGGACCGCCTAGGATGCCTGAGGCCTTCACCCAAGTCTCCAGCTGCTTGTCCCAAGTATACTGCCGAAGGAAGTCGATGATCCCAACCACGAGTTCTTTCTTCTCCTCATCAATACCAACCAGAAGAGAGTAATCCATGACATCCAAGGACTGCAAAGATGGATGATTAATGTACAGTTAGAAGATGAGATTATGATGATGCAAGGTTGCCAGACGTGCCATTTCTTTTGTTATGTTTGTGCCAGACATTCTATTTCTCTTGCAAGTAAAACCCTAGGTATATGAAGCAGGGAGAACTACATACCGCAAGAAATGACGTATCATTCCACACAGCTCTTTCCAAACTTCGTTTTGCCTTACTCTCCAGAAATATAGGCTTTGTATGCAGTGCCTCTATGAGATTAGAATCTAGAAGAACTTTATTGTGGCCAGCTGAATCAGAATTGTACCGTGAACGCACAGAACCCTTCAGATCATAAACCCTGGATATTGTTCTCTGGAAGAAAATATTCTCCATTACCATCAAATCCATCTTGACCTCCCGTCCTCCTTTTGAGCTCTTTATACTGACCTGGATTTAAGATAATAACAGTAAATTAGTAAAATAAAAGCAAATAATAAATTAAATGTTGTTCGGTGTCAACTGTAGAAAATGAACCTGATAAAGTCCAATTATTTTCGCCAGGCAAGTAGGGCTTCTAGAAGTCAATGATTCTGTCAAGTGCTTGAAGTAGTGAGGAGCAAATTCTACAAACGAGTCCAGCTCCGTCTTGGTGACTTGTTTAATTATGAATCTATCATCCATTGTCTTTGCAAAATAAACATTACTTTTTCCACCTTGCGCGCTCCATCTCTTACAACGACTTAGAGAACGTATGTAATCAATATCACTTGGACAGCATTTATTTCTGAGTGTAGCAAACTGCCTTGCAAAGTAGCAAGTAACAGAAAACTTTGTAGTATCTGCAAAGCATGCCTCATCATCAAAGCTAAATCTGAAGTGGGTGTCCTTAAAATCTGAAAGGTCTCCATGTGAGGACAAATATCCATCAAGCCTATCATCACTGAACTTAGCAGAATCCGAAATGCTAGAATTTAGGTTCCTTTTACGTGTAACATGTTCAATATACTCTTGTGACGTCATGACATATGACACAATACTCGTTGGCTCGTCATCATAGACAGGGACAATAATAGAACCTTCATAGCTAATGTTGGGCAGAAGTAGTCGTGCTCCATCTTTCACCATTTCAGAAGCACATGTGATATATTTAGGTGCACGTGTAAGAACAGCATTTAAGCTTCCTCTTGCCCTGGGAGATACTTGAGAAAAGGCCCTCCGCATGTTCGCAATTGGATCCTTTGCGCGACTTGACAAGTCTCTAAAGGAATCAGATGATTTCAATGCTGAATGCAATGAAGCAGGTATCATCCCACTTTGCTCCCGCTGATGTAATCTCAATACAGCATCAAATGAATGGATTCGCACTGGGGCAGTAGCCTTCTTGTAACTTGAATTGCCCAATAAGCTAAAAGATCTATTTTCTTCAGATTTGATCAAATCTTGTGGAAGATTGTAGTGTAATTCACCAGATCCAGACCATGCCATATCTATTCTGTCCGCTAAAATAGAGGCAACAGATGGTAACCTTTCTACTGGCTCTGTCTTGATGAGATCTTTAGATAGATGATGCCCTTCTTCACATGTATTGAATTTGCTAAAGACCAGATCAAGACCTCCTGCATCACCTGCAACACCATCAACAAGTCCAACCGACAATTTTTTCTCAACTTGGACAGACTCGTTATCTTTCGAGTGGCCCTCTGTAGACAAGGGTGATTTGCGTGGACTTCCTGAACACTGTCTAGGGCACAGTTCATGGCAGGCTCCTCCATGTCTTGTAACAGTCTGAAGTAATTCAGGTCTCCCTTCATTGGTTGCTTGGATTTTTTCTTGGTTGAAGGAATTACTTTGAGAAATATGTTCACCTGCCTTAAGTGAATCAATGTTGCACAACCTAGAATCCCATGTATAAGCATCTAGGATGAGACCACGCCTCATACGGTTGAGCTCCAAAATATCGATATTGGATTTATGTGCATGAGCACTACCACTTAGAACTGGTAGAAGCACAGCCTGTGGAATAATTTACAGAAAAGTCAATACAATAAAAAGAAGCATGAGATCAATAAAAACAAAAGAATGTTAGGGAGCACCACCTCATACTCATTTCTTTCTATGTTAAGCAAATCCTTCATCTCAGTTATATGCTTTTGTATACTTGTTTTGTCTGAATTGTCAGCGGGGATAATACTTTTTTCAATATTACGAAGGTGATGAGAGACCTCCTTGTGCAAGGATTCCATCATTTTAAGTACCTACAAAAATGTTTTGCAAGCATTTCAACATACATGGTGCAATCAGGTTGGGATAAAGATCATGAAAAGGAGAATTATTTTACAGCATACCTTTTGTGATTCACTTTTCATCCAAGCTTGTGCACATTGAAAATTGAAATCTAGTACTGGAGGTGGAAGGTTAACAGATAGAGTAACCATGGGACTGTACTGGAAGGCAGCCACCATATTTCCATAGCTGCAATGTTTAGTAAAAATTTCAAAACTACATTGTAGAATTGGATGAGAACTGAACATTAAAACAGAATAAAAGAAAGTACATACCCATAAAAACGAAGGCAATCCCTTTGAAGAGAATGCCCACAACTTGCAATTCGGTTTGCAGTCATGTGATTTGAAAAGCTGAGCTCCAGAAACTTCCCAAATGATAGACCCCACGCTGCATCAGACATGATTACTCTATGTGTTGCAGGCGGCATTCCATCCTGGAGCTTGCATCTCATGCATCTGTGCCACATCCATATCCTTCCATCATGTTCACCTGGTAACTTTCGAGATAAAAGACGCCTAACACTGATTGTTAAGCTGCCACGCTGGTGCATATAGCATCTAACATGTGATTCTGAAGGCTCCTTACATGATGGGCAGCAATATGCCTGAAAAGTAATGCAGCAAAGAATGATATTCTAGACAAATAACAAAAAACAAAATATTTCAAAACAAAAAATGAGAAATGAGAACTTTTCACAATAGGTTACATAAAAGATATACCTGATCAAATAATTCTTCGCGAAGGTACCTCCCTAGTGGCTTATCAAAACTACCATAAAACTTGATGCGGAAGAGGTGTGAGCGTTCACATGACAAGCTTTTTGGAATGCAAGTGCTTGAGAAGGAAACTAAAATGTTCTGATTGTTGTCGGTACCAGATAAGTAACCAGCTGAAAGTTCATCTCCATCGTCTACATCTCCTGCTTGACTGTTGTCCAGTGATGAACCTTTCACCAGATGACACGCCCCTGAGCTTATCTTAGTTAATGCACCATCATGACAGACATCAGTAGCAGTTAGAGATTGCAAAGACTGGTGTGAATCATCACATTGTGTTTCAGCACAAGTAGTTCCCAAATCATCACTGAAGAAACCTGGAGATATTAATTGTCCATGGCATGTAGTGTTTTGATGGTGTCGAGGGTCAGATGGAAATCCAGATACTTCATATTCAGGCACAACTCCTTGATTTATCCCTGCCAGTGGTGTCAAAGTTGATGATAAAGATATATCCTCAAATATCTGGTTGATAGTACCATTGTGTGGATATTTCTCTTCAGCAGCTCCAAGACCATCAGGAATACCATGATCAGCAGGCCCATCAAAAAATTTATCTCCATGGTTTTGCAGTTCTGATGAACCTTTCACAGATATTGAAGGAATCCTTGGAAGTGTTGCACCCTCATCAGCAAGGAATGATCTCTGAAGGGAGAGGTGATAAGCAGCAAAGGCTGCAAGTTGCATGACACGCTTAATCTTCTTTAGTTCTTCTCGACAGGCTCCTCTCAGTATAACCTGCATGAAAAGTGGTGCGATTAATTGATAAATAGTAACTAAACTTTGCTGATTCGTTTTAAAATGAAATGATTAGTTGAAATTTCAGGAAAATTTGTAATATTCCAGAATTATTATAGAAATCATTTAACTGGAAACCAAGTCATTACCGTGCAACCCAAGCGCTTCAGACAGCCTTCAAAAAACATCAGAGTCTTCGCTGACCCCTTCTCTCCATGTGCTGCTGATGAAGATTCCAGAACTTTCTCCACCTTGAACAAGTCACATTGTCCTAGGCTTGCTGAGGCAATATTGTCAATAGACGAGGCAATCTGGCCACCTGTACATCTTGAAATCCTATCCAAAAGTGACCTCTTCACATTCAGAACTAACGAGATATCTTTTGCTAAGAGCTCCTGAGCAAAAGATGAGGCACTTTTCTCAACTAGCAGCACATTAGGTTGCCTAGACTGGATCTTTCCCACAATAGCTCTTATATATTCCTTTTCCTACAAGAAGATAATTTATTATTATACTAATAACAAACAAAATATTCAAAAGTGTCCAAACTGAGTAGACACAAACCTGTTCAATTATAGCCCCTATGGAAGCCAATTTATTGGATGTTTTCTGGTAATCAAGTGCCCCTCCTAAAATGAGCAATTTGACATTCCTGTGCTCAGTGACCATTCGTTTGTGCCTTAAATTCTTAGAGCAAACAATTCCTCTAACAAAATTGCTGCAGTTGATAAAATATTCATTAGTCACATAATGCCATAAAGATAAATGTTATGAATAAGCAGTACAACACAAGCAAGGGCATACCTATCACTTGGATTCCCTGATGCTACACATTTTATCTTAACATAATGAGCGGGATCCATACTGCCGCCTTTCTTGGTATCAGGCTTCACGTAGTTACCAGCTTGCCATGCCAACGAGGACACTATTTCAAGCCAATTTTTGGAATCGTTGCCACTGTCCAAGCTAATACCTTCCCCCTTCAGTAATTGTGCAACCAAAGCTCGAAAGTGTTTCAGATACTCATTTTGAACACTTTCTTTATGAGAAACAACACCATCATCCTCATCATCAAATCCAAATATCCTTGATTCCACATCATCACTCTCATCTTCGGGTGGTGGCGGGCACCAAATATCATCATGAAAATCAACAATGCGGCATAATGTGTTCACCCCTTCAATGCTAGCACTGTTTTGCTCCCGTGCATCATCTGAGTCAGTCATCGATGCTAAATCATGATCTGAAGCATCATTCTGCCTCACCGCACAAGTAGGGCTCTCTGCGGGGCTTGGGGTCATCGATCTGTACATTGAGTTACTAATGCTAACACTAGAATCTGTATCTGAATAGTCATGGAAGAAGTCAATCCCTGGGGCTAAAAACTGGGCCCCTGGTTCGTCAGCCTCATCCCCATCTACTCGCCTGCAACCAGTCACGAACCGAAAATCATGTTATTCAACACCCTGATAAGTTATCAGATAGACACATCATGCATCTGGGCAAAACAAATTTGTTATATTTGATTAGATACTCGGTAGAACTAGTTCCAATTTTTTTTAAAAAAATGAGAAATTAAAGGAAATCTCTGGGAGAATGGCAACAAGCCAGCCAAACTTTCACCCCCGGTAGTTTCTGAACATGAGTACGGACTCCTACGCATCTCACTAGTTCTAGCCGGCGAACTAATCCTCCGTGGGATCATTTCTAGCGTGAAGAACTGAAGGAGTGTGCGGAGAGAGACTTGCATTTACCTAAGATCACAGCAGGAAGGATTGGAGCACTTGGCGGCGTCGCCTCTGCCCCCGGATCTCGCCTCCGGCGGCAGCCGCGGCGGCGTGGGCGGCTCGACTGGCGAGGCTGGGCAGCAGGCCCTCGGCGTGCTCCCACAGCCGCAAGCCTCCTGGCGCCGCCGCGTCTCGATCCGAGCGAGCTCGGCCTTCTGCTTGTGCCGCGGCGAGTGGTCGGCGTCGGCGGCCCCGGCCGCTGCGGCGAGGATCTGGCCTTCTCCACCGCGAACTCCAGCACCCCCATCTCCACCACGCCACGCTAGGACCGACCAAAAGTGCGGAGGGAAGCGGGGAGAGCGTCCACGAGAAGTAGCGGGGAGACGAGGCTTGCCCTGAGCCGAAGCGACGCGGCCGCGCCCGAAGCTTCCCCTGGAAGTCAGCGCTCCAACCCACGCACGCGAGCGCGCAACCAACCAGCCACCTGGCACCGTGCTGCCAGGCCAGCGCCTGCGCCGCAGCACGAGACCGGCTCCGCCTCCGGCGGCGAGCGGGCAATGCCGCCGGGCTAGACCGGCGGCACCGGAAGGAGGGGCGGCTTCTGGTCCAACGAATGCCGTCCCGGCAGGGCGACAGGTGGGGACGCGAGGTGCTTGTCCGAGCGCCAACCTGTGTGTCGGAGACGAGGAGGAAGCGAAGGGCATGCGTCGAGGGATCCAGAGCTCGGAGAGAAATGAGATGGCGCGGCGGCGGCGACGCGGCGGTGAAACTTATTCGGTGGCGTGTGTGGAGATTCGGGAGGGAGATTTGAGAGAACAGTGACGCCGCAGTGGGATTTTAACGGCGGGCGCGTGGTATCTCTCCGTTTCCTGGCTGCGCGTCACCCGTGTCGCTATCGCTGGCGTAGCGGTTGTGGATTTCTTCATTCATTTCTGGAATTCATATTCATTTCTTTTTCTCCTGGTCTTGCTTTAACATTGATCTAATAAAGTGTTACTACCAGATATAATAAAGTACAGTACCAACTGAAACAGAAATGGTCAGTACCAATATGGAGGTCTTTTTCTAAGAGAGAAAAAAGTCACTGTCCATAGAGCAATACATCATTGTGGTAGGGCTTATATGAATTTGGGTCGATATTTTTTTATACCCCTATAATTTTTATATGCAGCAAATACTATTGGTCATCATTCGCAAGGATTTATTATGTAATGACATATGAATTTAGTGGTACCATTCTTCAAACTTCAAAGACTACAATAAATATATGCTACACAGAAAGTGTTCCCAATGTTCTTGTTGAAACTACATGGATTGGTCTTGTAAGGACATAAAACTAGCATAAAGTAATTTGACAAGTAACTAGGCAACAATTTATGTGATGTCAATTTTGGTTAAATTTATCATGTCTACTACTACACTTATTCGCATCTACTACGACACTTATTCGTAGCTAAATTATGACAACTATAGAAACATATAATTATATTCCTAATTAAATAGTGTATTTTTCTTGAATATATAGCATATTTATGAAACATGACAACTGGTTAATTTGGTAGAGTTGGACGTTCAACGTTATGATTGAAACGTAAAAAGGTTGCGGACTTTAGTGAATGATTGCGCATGGATTAGTCGTGTAGCAATGAGATGAGAACGCCACGTTAGTAGACATCAACCTTACTTTCTGATAAGCGGTTCTTGTGGATATACACGGTTCTATGCTTGGCTTATTCGCGTGGCACTGAGATGGCAGTGTGACGTTTAGTAGATATCCATCTTACTTTTTCGTTAAACGGTTCGTGGTGGGTATACATGGTTCTATGTGTGGATTACTCGTGTGGCGATGGCATAGAAGGTGTGATGTTAGTAAGTACCCAACTTTACTTTCTAGTGAGCTGTTTGTGTTGCTATATGTGAATATATGCATGGATTACACGTGTGACAATAAGGTAGAAGCGCGATGTTAGTAAATGGAATTCAATAGTAGTTTGAAAAAGTTATGACGCATTATGCCAATTACTAAATAAGGTAATGATTAATTAATTATTTATTTCTTGATTGAATATTAGATATGAATCTTATTATGTTGGACTACCGTATTCCATTTTGTTACCGTGTGTTAGCACAGGCAATATACTAGTTTCTATTAAGTGGTTTGTATCGGGATACACAATCTATTAAACATGTCATTAATAAATACTATCAACATTACTTTAACAAACCATTGATGTCAAGATATATAGTGGCGTGACTATCAATCCTATTGGTTTTGATATACATATGTTTTTTTGTGACCATAGACATACATAGTTATCTATACATACATTACTTGTATGATAATAAGATAGATGTGCGTGATGCTAGTAGATACCAATCTTATTTTTCGGTAAACAGTTTATGTCATCAGGATATACGTACACGAACCGAAGTTGATGACTTTAGAAACGTATTTTCGATTTGGTAGGGATACATAAAGTTATACTTAGTCGGCATTCCACGGTGTAATCATACCATCTAGGCAACAAGAATGGTAAAGCAGTGTCATATAAGGTACCATATTTTCTTAAGTTTGTTAGAGTGGCGGCTAGCTAGTAGTATATGATGCATGACATGAGTACCCGAAACAAGGTACAGTATGGTAGATCCAAATTAACTATTTTTAGCTTCATTATGCGTGTGTTTAACGGACTAATTTGAATTAATCTTCAAAATTGTTCTCGGGAATAGTTGTGCTTCCCTACCATGAATATATCCTTGTCATGGTACAGTGGACGGAGAGCAAATTTCACTACAAAATCGACCGATGCTTGATCAAAGGAAAATTCGACTAATGATATGTTTACTACCACGCGGCGTATAGCTAGGAGTATTTGACAGTTTGAGATGATGAGTTCGCTCTGGTCACATGCAGCCTCATACCTTTTTTTTCCCTCCTGGCACGTACGCAGCCACACCACCTCGCTAGCTTTCGAGTGCGCGGCGTGTGTGGCACGCAGCGTCTTCGCTCGCAGGAAGCCGGGGCGATCGACACGAGTTTGTGTGGTGGCGACGCCGCGCGACTCGGCACTCGGCAGCACGTCGCGCCTGCGCTGAACGAAGAATCGAGTCAGGTCGTCTCGGCTGCCTGGCCGGGTCACATGGCTCGCCATGCCCGGTGGTAAGGCGGGTGCCTTAATTGCCTCCCCGCACGTGAACCCCATCTGCTACGACCGAGCAACTCCGAAAAAATCATTAAGATACAGGTCAGAATCGTCGCCCGTGCTTGGCATGTCTCAGCGGCGGGCGGGTCCTCCTGCTCTGTCGCTCTTTCTCTTTTACAGTTTCACGCGTCCGCTCTCCCGTCCAGCCAGGGGGCGGTGAACCGGTGTTGCGGATTGGTCTCGCCGCCGTGCCGGCCATTCATTCATCCGCCGCAACCGACCGCCACGTAATAAACGGGAGACCATTGTTTTTGCGGTTGACGACGCCATGATGTGAAGGCCGTCCAAGTTCAGGTTCGTTTCACCGGTTGCATCACTAGCTAGTTCGGTGGTGATAGATAGTACATAATAATATAGGAGACGCTGCTGATTAGGCGCTGACGAGTTGAACGGAGGGAAGCAACCCGGCTGCGGCTAGCCGGGACGGTTAGAGAATAGAGATAGATGGAGGAATCTTATTGACGCGGTGGGTGTGTGTCTGCAGCAGAGACGACGGCGAGTTAAATTACGTGATCGCGAACGCACGGTCCAACTAGCCGTTGTTAGCATGTTGATCCCCGTTTTATTTTTTCTAAAACAGGACAAAAGAAACTCGCCGAGGCTTGATTGAAGAGACCGGTTGAAGCAGAACAAACTCGTGTGGGTGGATCGTACGTGTCAACGTCCAGCAACAGGAAGAACGAGGACGCGTGGAAACCCGAGAGGCAGTTCAGCCGCTTCGGCGGATCGTGACGCCTGCGCGCCGAGCAAACGAGGCCGGAGCAAGTTCGCTGTCGTCGATCAGGTCAGGTCACAAGAATCCCGGGACAGTTAATTGGTCCGGCTGGGCAAGGGCGTGCGCCGCTCGCTCGCCGGCGCGGCAGACGCGTGGCTGGCGGCCGGGCAGCCCTCGTGCTCTCGGTCGGTTCCGTTTGAGCAGCGCAGTCAGCGCCGGGGACGTCGGAATCGATGCGCACCGTACACGTACCCCGAACCATACCAGCCCTCGTGATGGCGGTGGTCGTCGTCCCGTGCAGGGGACGAGCGTCCGTCGCCGCTGGTCGCCCCGTGGACCGATCCCGCTACTGCGAGCTTATGGCGAAACCCGCGGCCAGAACCGATCTCGTCATCTGAGTTGGTGGTATTCTCTGTCTCGGAGCAGGTCGCCTGGGGCACACGTGATGCGCGACGCATGATATGCACAAGCGCAATTCCCCGTTTTCTATTCCCGGATCGGCCGTACGCTCCGAGCAGGACCAGCATCGGTCGATTATTCTCAAAAAAAAGCATCGGTCGATTCCCGATTCAAAGAGGCCGCAGAGGGATCACTGTGCAGTGGTACCAACTTTGATACTGCGCTCGAACAACTTGGTGCACTCATCACTCTGGTTGAACATGTCTCGTGCGAGGCTCCAACTGATGGATTGACTTTACCAAACTTAATCATGAATCTAAATTGGGATATTACCTATACTGAAAGAACAAAACACGGTTAAGCTACACAAGTGAACAAATACGATGTGTAATACTAAAACATACTTCCTCTCATTCACCATAACACCTGGGTCATCTCTCTCTATGCAATAAAATACAACTTTTAAGGAACCTTTGCTATGGACTAGTCTTTATCAAACTCACCAAAGGTTATTAATAAGGCTTTTAACAAGTACTCAAATAATGATGTATCTCGTGCAAGAAAGGATCGAAAAGGAACAACTACATGTTGGCGACATGGTGACACGACCAACTAACATCAGACGAGATGACGACATATCATTGACCAATGCGCGGTTGAAAATTTTTAATTGAATAATCATGAGTTTGAATTTTGAAGTCTAGATCAAATGGTTTTTGGCATGACGATGCAACATTAAATTAAACATGAAATTAAGTGGGATGTTATCTTAATAAAAAGATACATATAATTAAAATCTTTAATCAAATAAATTTGATGTATAATATTAAAAGTTCAAGGGGTATATGCCCCATTGGTTATAGTGGTGGCTTCATACGGCTATGGATGTCAAGCACCTTGAGCAACAATACAATGATGGCTGGTTGATTGTTGTTCGTGGAATTACTAATCAAGCGATAATGTATCTGATATTTACAATGATAATAGTATAGTGTACTGCACGTAGTAACTTATCAACAAAAAGGGAGGTTAGGGTATCTATTATCTAACTCATTTGACTCCATAAGATGGAACCTTTAAGTCTAGTTTAGTTATTACGAAGAGGTTTGTCTCACCCTTTAATTAGTAGATGAAATAAGCAACATGGGTTATGTCACATGACCTTTTGTCACCTTTTTGAGGATGAAAGAGGTGACACGTATTTGCGTTCATTATCGGCATATAAAGCCAAGATTACCATAAACCTTTGGCCGGTTCCTGGAAAAATCATAGTACATTCTTTTGCACATTCAACAATGGAGGAAAATCACAGATAAGTATGCTTAAAATTTTGCTTGGGGAGGCGGACCTGAATTGCCTCCCGATTAAATGGCGCGCTGCATCGAGTTAGCTGGCCATGGAGAAACCAATCCTTCACCGCCCTGAATCATTTATTTCTTCCGCGCTGCCTGGGTGAACTGGTAGTAGGACAATTAAACTTTGAGCGCAGCATATATATCAGTGACGTCAATTCTTGGATAAAATTGACGGCCACCAATAACCCAAGCCATGAACGTTGTACCAACTGTCAACTGTGGTGAACTGGTAGTGGTAGTAGGAAGTTACCTCACTCGTACTCACAGTCATACTTGTGCTTGTACCTTGCATCGCGCGGCACGGACGACGAGCTCCAGCGGCTCTGGATAATCATCGACTGGGTGCGGTGAGTTGATCAGCTGGCCGGGTCGAGCACATGGTCCTTTCTCCGCGGGCGCGCACGTGGACCATTGCAAGCAGCAGTAGTCCCTCCTCCCTCGATGGATAATGTAACGTGCGAAGAGCACACATGCCACATCTTTTTCCGCGCCTCCGCTCCTGGACTCGTCGATCGACCTGCAAATCTCCGGCCGATGCGCGCAAATTCGCTGTGCGCGGGGGTCCAGCCCGGGATCACCAGCTTTAGTTTTGTCCTTCTCGACGTCGTGAACCCAAGGCGTCGTCCCTCGACCGTCCATCCGGCCCGGGATCTCAGCAGAGTTATCTTTGCAATGGAATCCGGCAAGCGATCTTAAAAGGTTGGGTGACTCCCGTCACGTGCTTCCACGGCGCGTGGAGTCCAGTTGAAGCTGCCCGTTATCAGCTGCTACGACCGAGCCAGTTAACAACAAAACCAAGGCATCGCGCTCGTAAAAGAAAACAACAAACGCAAGGCTGCTGATCTCGTCAAGTTGTTCGGTAGAGATCGAGGAAGGCGTTTGAACTTGGAAGCTAAACAAAGACGTCGTCAACGACGTGCGGGATGGCTCGTGTGTCATCACCAACGTTGGAAGCAACGGTAAACAAAGGTTGGGATGCAGAGACTCGTGGCCACACCGCGTGACGAAGACGACCGCCGGAGCTGTGTGAGCGGGCAGCGGAGAGAAAGGATGTCCGGCGGCAGCGCCCGTGTTCCTGCTGCTTCTCGCACGAGTCAGGGAGGCTCTATTAGGTATGTACAACGCTAATAAATGAGCGAGCTGCTTGAGCTGATGTGGCGATGTATTTTTGCAAATAGCCCTCCAACCTTTGAAGAGACGGCTGGGTGGTCTCTCGACGAAGAGACGGTCTCTATCACGTGTTCGATATAAGAGACAACTCGAAGTACCGATTGTATACGTGAATGAGACGACTTATGTCATGCAATTATTAATAATATGCATTTATTAAAAGACATCATGTAGAGTCTCTCGCTTTGTATGACTAGAGTTGTTTCATGTATCTTTGTTTGGATACATATGCCCAAGAGACTACGGTGGGCTCTCCATTGTACATGCCCTTACTGACGGACTCTCGTCGAGTTCTCCAGATGAACGACGACGAAGGCAAGGCGTGCGGTGCGGGAGCGGCAATGTGCCCGTCTCCATGCCGTGTTCCTCGTCACCCGCGGCACCGCGAATTGGCAATACCGTGTGACTTTTGTACGGTATGGACGGCGCATTGACGTACATACGCACGCTCCGTGGCGCACCGCCCGGCCCCATGTCGCGGTAATAATGCGGCCGTAGTGTGATGAATGCGGCGAGCGAGGTTTCCCGGAGGAATCCGAGGCCCGACATGGATCTGAATTAACTCCGATCGAGACGATCTCCTGGCGTGCATTCATTTACGTCCTCGGCGGCGGATTGAAGCCGGGCCGGGGTCCATCCGATTCGACGGTTCCCCATTCCACCGGGTCGTGCGTACGAGGATCTCGGTTACGGAAAGCGGGCGGATGGGTACGCATCCTTTCCTCTTTTGATCTGGTCAAGGCTCAGATGCACGAAACGTGCCGCGATAGCTTTTTTTCTTTTTTAGGGAAAACGTGCCGGCTATCCCGGTGGTGTGTGGAAATGACTTGCAAGAACTGGCGGATCTGGGAGCAGAAATCCTATAATGCGTCACGATCTCTTTAATTTACCACCGAAAGCAAAGGACGATGCGTAGTGCGAGCTGAGCGGCGGCGGCTGGAGGGCGACATGCTGAGGAGCGTGTGACCTCGAAAGCGCCTTTGGAACTCCCAACCGCGGTCATTTCTGGCGCATTCGTCTGACGATTTCTGAGTCACGCTGCCTCCACCCGGGGCCCCGGGTTGTGCTGGGTGCTCTGAATCGCGTCAGTTGCAGGGCACCGGTCGGTGGTGCAAATCTCATGCACATGCGGGACACCTTCTGTGACATCCTCGCCGCGAACGTGTCTCAATGGCGATCTGTTGCAAGTCGCGATGTAACCGGCGCGGGATGTGGCTGCAGGCCCCGCATCCCGCAGCAGCCGCAAATTCTTTCGCGGCTTATGCGGCTGCCCGCTTAACGCCGCAAATCAATTCGCGGCTTACGCGGCTGCCCGCGTCTTCGCCGCGACGCACAACAGCACGTCTTGCCGCGTCTTCTGTCCGAGTCTTGCCGTTTGCACTTGCATTCAACCTTGCCGTTTGCTTGTCCACAAAGTTGCTCTCAACCGTGCTGCTTGCACTTGCCCCGCATAGTACGCCGATTCCAATCCAAAGTCCAACAAGATAGGCACAATCTTCACAGTTTCGTTCAAAACTTAAACAACATTTACAAGGATATAAATCAGTAGCTACAGAGAACTACTGTACAAACCATCAATCTAGACTAGATATATAGACCAATAGCTACTCATCAAGATATACAGCACCTAATTGACAATAACTACCATAATTCATGAACTGACAGCCCTCAACACACATCTTAGATCAACGGCAAGCTAGAACAAATTTATCTTGTGTGGAAGATACATTTTCACAAAATCGACAAGGTAGAAGACAGTACTCTGAAGTCTGAATAGGAACAGAAAAGAGATACACCATCCTTTATTCTCATGAACCAAAAAAAATAAACATCCAGCAACAGAATCCATATCCCTCTTACATCTTCATCTCCCTTCAGAGATGTAAAAGCTAATATGTGGTGTTTTTGTTACATATTCATTTGTAAAAAAAAGTAAAGCTAGCATATTCTTAAAGAACAAACGCAACGAGGTTTAAGTTAAGTTGGTGCCAGTTTGTTCATTACATGATCATGCAACACCTTGGAAAATAAGCATAGTACAATATTACACTGCCAAACCATCCAAAACCTTATGGTGTACTGTTATGCCTGTCAAAACAAACTCCCTCAGATTCTCCTACAATTGTAGCTGAAGCAATCTAAGCAATAACCAGATCATGAATTCTGTAACTGAAGCACACAACATATGATATTGTTCAGTAGAAAGTTTATATATGGACTGCTGGTGAGGACCTCTCCCATTTGAGGATGACATAACTTCATCAATTGGGCCGTACTCATGGCTCGCTCTCGCTGCAACTTCGATGTTGCTTCCTATAAATTTCTACAAATTTCGTCTGAGCTTGAACTTAGGATCGTGCGCGCGGCGCGTGCCTGATCCTGCATTCCATGTACTTGAAAGAAAAGAAAACCGGCCCAGTCGAAGGAGGATTGCCCTCTTGCGATATTCTAGGTGCTAAGATAGTAAGATTCTGGCTCTGCAGATTAGAGATTCCTGATCAGAAAGTGCTTACAATTTTTTTTATGAAAACGGGAAGGACAAGCGTCCCTACGACGTTTTTATTAAATCACCAAAGTTAAAAATACAGAAATTATATATACAAAAACAAAGAGCATCTAGAAAGATTTTCTATCCATTCTTTGAGTTGGTCCACATTCCTAGCTTTATCCCTATGGACAACCATAGTCATCTCCTTGATAAACTTTTGCTTGCAATGCTCCACTCCCGAATCCACATTATTGAATATCCAGTTATTTCTCTCTTTCCAGATGCACCAGCACATTAAGATAATTATGTCCATGAAGAAAGGTACCATTAGCTTGGACTTCAACCACTTAACAACTTGTTTAGCTTGTAATCTCAAGGGTATCGAAAGTCCCAGAATCTGCCAGCATGGAAAGTGCTTATGATCAGTAGAACAGGGAGGAGATGCTAGGCGAGTAGGCATGACCTCAAAACAGTAGAAATAGTACATCTTCTCTTTTTTCCCCCTCAAGTTGACTCTAGGAGTGAGCATGTGACTGATGGTTTTCCTAATTAGCTGGTCGGTTTTTCCGGTTCTAAACTAGGAGCGGTTTTCAGGTTTTTTAAACCTTGTCGATCACTTGGTCGTCTACTATGGCTTTTATTATGTCGCCTTCTAGAGCCCAAAATATGTTATCAGGCCCCGCTTCATATCATGCTAATTCAACTTCGTTACTCGTGAGCAGGGCTGCTAACAGGAGCATAATAGTTGGCGAGATTCAAGAAGTGACGATGTCATCGCTAAATGTGTTGTCGCTTCATAATGCATTTTTAATATGAGAGAATTTCACATTTGCTATTAAATTAAATTTATACATATTTGGCTAAAACATAACTTTTGCTCTTCTGGCAAAATGACTTATTCTGAAACATCCAACTTATCAAGTCGAAACCGTTTCATGGCAAAACATTATATCCTACTTACCAAATAGGCAGTACACCATGGACAACACAACTTATCTAGTGCAAAAGTGAAAATGACCACGTCTTAAGCTACTTTAGTTTCAATTTTGTTGCCATAAGTTATATATATGTCTGATCGCTCGATCAAGGAACTCACTAATTGATATGCATTGGAGGATAAGCTGAATGATGATTTACTATTGTCGTAAGCTATACATGTTATTAAGATATATCATCCACAAATATCACATATGATTCTTTATATATTTTCGGTCTAAAATACTAGCTAGAAAAATGCTAGACGGTAATTTAAGGGTTACTTCTATAGGTTTATGAATTATTAAGTGATTAATAATTTTTAACCCGATTGTAATAATAATAGAATATTATTAATATCAAAGATTAATTAGAGTACTTGTTTTTGTTTATATTATTAATATCACAAATATATTATTTTGATGTTGTTACCCTTAAAATAGAAAAATATTGGTCAATGGTTGTGTATTTCTGGTATTAGAAAAATAGAAAGCATTAGTCAATGCATGTTGTTAGTGTAATTACTAATCGAGCGATGATGGATATTATACTTACAATTATATGGAGGCATCGAGGATGCAAACCGTTATGTCCACAAGAAGGCATGTTAGAGTATCCAATGCTTTCGAGCATAAGGTGGTAACCTCTGGAGTGTAGTTCGATTAACACATAGAGATTTACCTCACCATTTTAGTAGATGAAACATGCAACGTAGAATATATGACTTTATTTTTTCCTTTGAGGTTGGAAGAAGTGACATATATTTCCGTGCATGATCTGCATAAAAACCAAAAGTTACTTGAAGATACATTCTTATGTACATTCAACTAAGTAGGATAATCACATTTAAGCATGCTTACAATAGCCCGGCCGGGATCAGCAGCTTTTGTCCTTCTCGGCGTCGTGAACCACCAAAAGATCCATCCATCCGGCCAGGGATCAACAGGATCATCTTTGCAAGGAATTCGGCAAGTAGCTAGGAAAACCATCTCAAAGGACTCCGGCACGTCACGTGCTTCCACGGCGCGTGGAGTCCAACTGAAGCTGCCCGTTATAAGCTAGCTACTAGCGCGTGCCAGTAACAACAAAACCAAGGCATCGCTCGAAAAAGAAAACAACAAAGGCAAGGATGCCGATCGTCAAGTTGTTTGGTAGAGATGATGGGGTTTGAACATGGAAGCTAAACAAAGACGTCGTCAACGTGCGGGCTGGCGCGGGTCATCAACGTTGGAAGCAACGGTGAACAAAGATGGGGATTGTGGCCACACCGCGTGACGAAGACGACCGCCGGAGCTTGTGATGAGCGGGATGGCAGCGGAGAAAGGATGTGCGGCCGGCAGCGGCGTTCCTGCTTCTCGAGATCTCCAGGTGAACACGGCGCCTGCTGCAGCGGCATCCATCTCGATCCGACTCCGTGCCGTGTTCCTCGTCACTCGCTGCATGGCGCCTTGGCGATACCGTACGTGTGACTTTTGTACGGTGGTATGGACGGTGCATTGACGTACCGTAGGCACGCTCCGTGGCGCGCCGCCCGGCCCCATGTCGCGCGCGGTAGTGTGATGAATGCGGCGAGCGAGGTTTCCCGGTGGAATTCGAGGCCCGACATGGATCTGAATTAACTCCGAGACGATCTCCCGGAGTGCATTCATTTACGTCCTTGGCGACGGATTGAAGCCGGGCCGGGAGTCCATCGGATTCGACGGTTCCCCGTTCTATCGGTCGTGCGCACTCCAGGACACCACTGTACGAGAGCACCTCATGCGTACGAGGATCTCGACAGCATGTTTACGGGGAGCGGACGGATTGATACGCATCCTTTCCTCTTGAACGATGTCGAGGCCCATCACATGCACGGAACGTGCCAAGATTTCCATATAGCTTGCACTGTTTTGCGTGCAGCCGAGCCAGAAGCCAGTGGTGTGCAAATGACTTGCAAGGACTGAGGGATCTATATAATGCCCTCATGATTTAATTTCGCACCGAAAGCAAAGGGCGATAAGTACTAGCCGCGCGGCGGCGGCGGGATGGCAACCTGCTGACGAGTCACGTCGAAAGCGCCTTTTGCAACTCTCCCAACCGCGGTCCGTCAATTATTCTGGCACACCCCTCTGATGCCGGGAGCTCTGAATCGCGCCAGTTGCAGGGCACCGGTCGGTGGTGCAAATCTGCTGCACATGCGGGACACCTTGTGCTGTCTCCATGGCGATCTATAAGTTGCAAGCAAAAATAAACTTGGATGGCTCGCGCGCTGCCACTTCGTTGCTGCTTCCTACAAATTTCGTCCGAGAGCTTCACCTAGGATCGTGCGCGGGCGGCTGATCATGTGTTCCGTTCCATGTACTTCATACGGATAGCAGCCGGAGCACAATTGCTCTCGCGGTATTCTAGTGCAAAAATGCTGGCTCAGATCGCTACAGACTAGATTCTGTATAGACCGTGCTGCTGGAGGAGTTTTTCACCCACAATACTTACAAGGAACTGGGCTTGTCCCGGTTGGCTAGGTGGTGGAGGATGTGGTTATACACCCCTAGCCACCCAGGTTCGAGCTCCCACAACCTCGAATTTGGGTGCTTATTTCTGGTCGTTTTCTTCTCTTAATGAAAAACCACCTAGCTCCTCCTAGGTATGGTCTCCTTTTTTTTTTTATCCACAATACTTACAATTAGTTTTTAAAACCATGGCAACAGTTTGATCCAACGTTAGAGATTTAAGATCAGAAATACACAACTACTAGCAAGTATTTTACCATGTTGAGAGGGCATTAATTATCGTCAAAACAATAGATTTATCATGATTAATTTTTATTTCGTGATAATATAAATAAAAATCAGTAATGTAATTAATTTTTGATATTAATAATGTGTTCAATATTAGTCTTACAATAAAGTTGTGGTTCATATATCTAAATTATATTTTATGAAAAAAATATAAATTCGTTAATTATCAATAAAATTACAAAAATACTCTTAAAATACTTACAAGTATTTTTTTCAAAAATACTTATAAGTATAGTGGACCGAAAAACTTCTCTGCTGCTTATAGTATCGGAAGAGTCAATAAAGAAAGGCCGGTGCTTACCATCCGTGGAACAGGAACATATGGAGGAGATTCTAATAAGCGTGACCTCAAAATAGGAGAAACAGCACAGCTTTCTTTTCAGTATGGATCTAGGCGTGACCTGAACAAGCTCGTGTACGACGTTGATCGTGCGTGTCTCTGGGTCAACGGGAGAAGAGAAGGAGGACGCGTGGAAGCTGAGAAGCAGATTAGCCGCTTCGGCGGATCGTGACAAACAAGCGAGGAGCCGAGGAGCAAGTGCACGACGACGGTCCATTATTAATTGCTCGCGATCAAGCATCAAGTCACAAGAATCCCGGCACACTTTGTCCACCTGGTCTCGCCGGCGCTTGCTGACGCGTGGCCGCCGGCCGGCCAGCTCCCGTGCTCGATCGGTCGGTCTCGTTTCCGCCCGGGCCGCAGCAAGTCAGCGACGTGACACCGGAATCGGCGTACACCGTACCGTACCCGCTCCCGTGGTTGGTCGTCGTCCCACGTATGGCCGCGGCCTGTAGACCGATCTGAATTGATTCTAGCTAGCTGGCTGGGAGCATTGTCGTCACAGCTCGGCTCGCCACTTGCTGCACACGCGCGTTTTAATTTCCAGGTTTGTTTGCCGTACTCACCGACCAGGACCAGCATCAACTCGATTCCCAGATCAAAGATGTGGGCCGGACGGGCGGAGGGATCAGATGCTGGATGTGTAGACGGGGTTACGTTGCTGGACGCTGCGAACTCTGCCTGCCACATGTTTATACTGCTCCATCGATCTCACTGATGAGCTCTGTGTGTAGCCGCACCAAAACGGTGACTATGATAATTGGTAACTCGAGAGAGAAGGACCGAACGAATGTTATTAGGAGCAGAAGATTACCTAGCGACTAGCGTGTATAGCAGAAACGGAATTAGCGGATATGGATATGACCTGCTTGCATCAGGAGCGCCTTTGGCCGTACGTGGCCGGTAGATCCTCCTGGTATTCTCTCTCTTACAACCCGCTCTGCAGTACGTGGCACACGGAAAATGGCCGGTGCCACCCCTGACCGCATATCCTATGCAGGGCGGCGACGCCAGAGAACTCAAGTTTCAAAAGGCCAGACAACTGTGGCCCGCGAGGTCAGAGAACTGAAGTTTCAAAAGACCGTAATTAACAATAATGCTACGATATACTTGTTGAAGAATTCACTTAACTCAGACTCGAGATATGTTCATCCATGTAAAGAGTATTTATTGCATATTGTAGCTGTATTTATTATTCACTTAACTGAATATTTTGCTATAATATATCTGAGTTGCACTTTCTAGCACCTCTATCATGGCAAATTTTGGTTTTAGAGAAAAAAAATTAAAGGTAGAAGATAACTTAAATTTAAAGTACTTAATTAAAACATAGGCCAAATAAACAATAATTCACTAGTAATGTTTGCTCCTGAATTCAAATGCGAAAGAGAAAAAAAAAGTCAAAGTTCCGAGCATCTAATTTAAATCCGGAGGGAAAGCCCAAGTGTTTTCATGGAAACCCAAACACCAGAGTGCCGGACTAATAGTCGCCGATCTCACGTGGAAGACCTCGCCAGTATCCATGAAGTAGACGGCACCCTCGTCCACTTGTCCCTCACCGTACTCTGAAGCAAAAACCGACTTGCTGAAGCTCTGGCTGACGAAAAGCGTGGAGCGGTCGTCGCTGAGCCCGCGGCCGCCAGCCACCGGAACCCAGCCGCCGACATCCGTGTCCGCCTCGAAAACCTCCACTTTACGCGTGTATTTGGGTAGACCATCGGGGATTCGGAGGTGTCGCCTTACCATGATCAACTTCCCACGAGACTCTACGAGGTACCGAATAGTGGAGATGCCGTCCTCGGGTCGTTCTTGGTCGTCCTCGTCGAACCAGCAGTCGATCTTGGTTGGAACCTGGTTCCTTGTACATACCTCGTTCAAGGTATCATAGTCGTAGCTGTCGTCTGATGCGTCCTCCTGCACCTCTGGATTTGACGGCGCCTCCTCCTCGGAGCCGCCGTCTTCGTCTCCACTTGGTAGGGGCTCCTCGTTGCCATCATCTCTTTCCTCATCGACATCAATGTCGCTCCATTGTAGGTAATCATCGTACTCTTCGTCAACGTCGCTCCATTGTAGGTAATCGTAGTCGTAAGGATCGAGTGGCAGTGGGTGCCTGATGACACGCTCGCAGCTGTTGATCACGGGCACCTGGTTCTCAAGTGAGATCTGAAAAGAGAAGAGGTCTTCGGCCTTGGTAATCCCGTAGAGCTTGCCTCCGAGGAAGGCGATGTCGACGATGTAGGCGAAGGGAGGAGCCTCTGGCTCGGGCGTCCAGACGCTCTTGCCAGGAAGGCTCAGGACGAAGGAGTAGTTGCGGGTGAGGGTCATGATGGCGACGACGTCGTCTATGGTAGAGCGCATGAGCACCTTGAACACATGGAAGTCAGGGGGACAGGGAGCTTTGGCGCTGATGGCGTCGACCTCGGGGAGCGGCACGGTCTTATTCAAGAATGGGTCGTGCAGCAAGAAGGTGTCGTGCTCGTGCTCCGACGACTTGTGGCGCCGGTGAAGCAGAGCAAGCCAGCCGTTAGAATAGCCGATGCATGTACTCTTCTCAGGAAGCGGGAGGCGGTGAAGGCCACCGCCGGATGGCTTGACGTAGAAGCCGTAAGGCCCGATTGCCGACGGTAGGTCACGGTGGCCGTCGGAGAGCGTGAAGAAGGAGCCGTCGGGGAGAAGGACCCAGGGGATTAGCGGCGTCCGGGGGCAATGGTGGCTCACGGCAATGCGCCATGAGCGACAGACAGCGCGGAAGCTGGCACGGTCCACGGATTTCCGGCAGCAGGCGGCAATCCGGCCAAGGAGCTCCGGCGGAAGGTCGGACCACGGAGGTGATTCGGCCATTGTTGTGGTTACGATCTATCTGATGATGGCACGCCGAAAAAACGCACCGAGTACTCTGTTCGATTGCGTTGTGTGCGACGGAACGGGACTCGAGACCTGGCAAGAGAAATATAGACTACAGGGCGATGATGCAGGTCGGCCTTGTGATCAACGCGAGGTCGTCGGCTCTCATTCCAAGACGAGTTCCGTTACCGATATGGACGCGAATCGTTATAAATATCCAAGTTGTGCAAGGAAAAAACTTCTGATGGCATGGTCGGTATTTACTATTTACCTACCTCAATCTATTATCTACTAGAAGATGTAGAGAGTAACAATCTTTTACCACACAATAGTTGGGATCAAATTCAAAATTCTAACACATAACCTTAAAATTAATAAATGGCTCCACATGTGAGCTGGTTGTAGGCACCTATGCTTTGATTTCATAAACATTTAGCCGGATGGGCAACTCCAGCCACATAAACCCATCATGAAAATGTTATGAAGTAGCCTGCTCGTGCTTGATCAACAAAGAAGATCAATTTGCTCTAGACACAGAAACAACTACTTAGATGGATGGGCAACTACAGACATATTAACAAATATGTCATAGGAACAATACAAATACTAGATTTTTGTCCATATACCGCTACAGGAAAAATGAACTTTTCCTTGTGTATGAATCTTCATTGTGTCCCCTATTTCGGGCACTCGACTAGAGCTTCTTTGCCGTGTGCCTAGAAGAAAACACTCGATAAACTCTTTGCCGAGTGTCAACAAAAAAAAAAACTCGGCAAACACTCCTCTTAGCCGAGTGTAAAAAAAACACACAATTTCGGACTACAAGTCAAATTTGAATTACAAGTCATTCAAATAATGAAATACAATGAGTATAAAAATTATACTCATGTTATTTAACCCAATTTGGGACTTTACCCATGAAATAGAAAGAATTTGGTATATCTTGTTTAAGAAATATGACCACTAATGTTTGTCTCAATGATTTTAAATTCTAAAAAAATTCAATAAAGTCTAAAAACAATTATTTTTGTCATGATGTAATGATATTATAAGTGGAAGCTACGATAAAAAGTGGAGAACATTTCACATAAGTTGTCACGTACGTTGTTTACATAACAGAGAATTCGTGAAGAAAAGTCTTAGAATTGAGAATGAGTCGTTAAGATTTGAAATCAAGTTGATCGTTGAATTTGACTTAAAATAATTTTGTATGGGCCAAAGATCATATGAATTACACCATGCCAAATCTGATTATTTTAATAATTTATTTGATAAAATTTTTTCTAAGTAGCAGAAAAAGACCATGTGTGATTCCCATGTTGTAATGTCTGTTACTCATGTAAGAAGATGTTGTAATGAGGTAGCTCATGTACTAGCTAAATCAGCCGATCAGCTTGTTGAATCAGTTTGGTATGATGTAGCACCAGACTTTATAAGGGTGCCTTTGTGTAATGACTGATGTTGTAACACCCCAAAATTTCCTATTTTAGATTGTTCTTTTATCACATTAATTATCATGTGTGCGTGAAAACTTGTTCCTGAGCATGCATACATATGTACCCGGTTTCGATCTTTGAAATGGGGTATGACAGATGTGTTTGGAACAAAGGAACGATGAACGTAGGAAAAGGAAAAAACGGAGGAATCGTGAAAACACAGGAATGAAAAAAAGAGAAAACCACAAGAATCGAAAACAAAAGGAATTGAAATTTTTTTGTTGTTTAGAATGCAGGAATCATATGCAATGGTAATTTTAATTAAATATATTAAATACACTAATATACCCATATCCCGTGGGACTATTTGCCACTATTTTCCTTGACGTGCTCACATCCATCTATTTTATCTTCTTCCTTTACATGGAAAACATGTGTTGCCTAATCTCTATTAATTACTCATTTTTTATGATAATGAAGCCTGTATCTCTCCATGTATCTGTGGCCAGCAGCAGTTCGCCACGCACCGGCAGCTCCTAAACAGAGATCAAGTTAAGATAGCTCCAATATGTTAGGTGACCAAGGTGATTAGTTCCTTCACATCGAAACAATGCTTTCCAAAAGGTTCCTTCAGCACATGATGCCTCCGGCTTCCGAAGGAAACAAAAACATAGCTTGGAGTGGATGCTTTTTTTCATGTGAAATGGCTTGCCTGCAACAGTATTCCAAAGAAAAGGAATGGACAATTCCTTTACTCCAAACACTTCATTTACATTCCTGCATTTCTTTCCTATGGAAACTATTCCTTCACTTTTCCCTATGTTTTTCCCTCATTCCAAACACAGCCTAATCTCAAAAAAAAAAAGTGACAACAACTGACGCTGCCCGTTACAAGCTAACGTGTCATCGGTAAGAATTAACAAATGGAGGAAGCCGCTGATCATCAAGTGGGTTAATTGTAAGAGATAGATTATGGCGTTTGAACTTTGAAGCTAATTAAACAAAGACACGTGCCGCGCGTCTCATCAGCGTTCGAAACAGGGTGGGGGAAGCTGAGAGCGGTAGCGCCGGAGAAAGAATGTCCGGCGGGCAGTTTCTCTTGCTTGAACCAGTCACGGGAGGCTCTGCCCTCTGGCTCTTCTCCGGGACGCCGCCTGTGTTCATCTCGGCGCGTGTTCCTTTTCCTTGTCACTCGCGCGGCATGGTGATGCCGTGACGTCGTGATGGACGACGCCCGTCGCGTCCCGTGTGGTCGTCGATCTCGACCGCCTTTGCGTGCGTCGTCCCTAGTCAATGCCGCGAGATCGATATGATCGATCTGGAATTAATTCCGAGAGACGATCTCCTGGCGTGGATCCATTCACGTTCTCGGCGGCGGATTCATCAAGATCAAGCCTTGGGCACATTCGACGGTGGTTACCTGGACGAGGCGTCCCGTGCGTGCGAGGATCTCGGTCGCAGGATACGGAGCGCACGGACGGATGCGTATCCTCAACGTGGATCCAGTCCAGTCGAATTATTAATCAGGTCACACGCATGCTGATGAAAGAGGAATTTCGCGTGGAAGTATAGCTTCGTCGTTGCGGTGTTGTGCTTGCAGCAAAGGGCTGCCATCAGTGCAAGAACTGGTGGACGTCGGTGCAGAAAGAACGGAAAACAGCACCAACGCACAGTGGCTCATGGTTTAATTCTCCACCTAAAGCAGAGGATGGGGAATGCCTGAATCGCAATCAGTTCCTTGCCATTTTGAGTTCACGAACCACCTGACCGGTGCTCAGGTCGTGCTGGGTACTCTGAATCGCATCACCGCAGTGTTCACGGCCGGCTGCAAAATCTCCCGCACATGCGCGACGCCTCCTCTAAAATGACTGTTCCATGTTCGTCGCGGCACACGTGTCTTAGCCAGCGCAAATGGCGATCTACCGGTATGAACATGAAACGATAGATACAGTAAACTAGCATGTGGTCTTCGTCAATCTCATCGCCCCTGGCCGTACTATGGCTCGCTCGCTGCAACTTCGATGCTGCTTCACGGAAAATTCCTGCTGATCGTGCGGGATAGTATTCCATTTCATATTCACTTGACAAACCGCCTCCTGTATTTTAGTCTTGCATGCTGACCCAGATTGCTAGTACAGACTAGGTTCCTGACCAGAAAATGCTGTTCATTATATTGGGGTAGTAAAACAACGGTCCATGCTAGCGATCTGTGGAACAGGAACAGGGGAGGGAATGAGGGATTCCCTACTGGGTTTCAGTAGGGTGGGCAAACCTAGCGCAGCATCATGAGCGCCCCGTCAACTCTTGCACCTCAAGATCGGAGGATGATGGTTTAGTACTTTTCAACAACGGCTAATCATCCGCTTTTGCCTTTTGGAGGTGGCCGTGTCTTGGTTCAGGGAGCAGGGTCGGTCAAATTGTTGGTAGGTACATAACATAAACAGCTTGAATTGAAGTTATGGATCCCTTGTTCATAGAAGCAATTCTTTCTGGTAAAGAACCTATTTTTGTACTAAGGGTAGGTTGATAGCCCACTGCAGAGTGCATTCTCCCTAACAAGACGGATACCTCCGATCCTATTTGACTATTTGTACAAAACAAAAGATATTATCAACGAATAAAAGTATGTCTTGCTTATTGATATCTCAGAAGTATTTTGCCATAGTTAGGGTAGTCAAACCAACTCTCATACAAGCTCCGGACGGTTCATTCATTTGTCCATATACTAGAGGTACCTTTGATTCCTCGATATTTTTTTTCATTAATTACTTCAGATTCCTTTATTTCCATATGAAGATCATTTACTTCATGAGTCTGTTCCCATACTCGCCAAATATTCCGATCTTGATTTGTGAAAAGAGCAATGGACCGCTGGAAGCCATGGCGTGTGGGCTGGCTTGCTAAACCATATCTTAGAACGGCCCAAATAGATGATGGGCCTCCGTGCGCGGTTACACCCTTTCGTGTCACAGGCCGACGGGCCCTCCTTCCTTGTTCTAGCCCGCAACAAACTTGTCAGCGCCACCGCTGACTCTACGCCAAGCAAGGAGGAAGACGGGAAACAAAGGAAGAGCATCCGCGCTCGCCAGCCGAGCTCGCGCGTCCATGGGCCGAGTGGGCCCGAGCTGCGTCCCTTGGCGGCCCGATTCCATCTACAAAAGGAGAGCCGTGCTGGAAGGAGGAGGACAAGAAAGCAATAGCCATTTGTATTCTCTTCTCGAGATTCTTCTTCCTCTCCGCACTAGAACTCGTTCCTTCTACGATTCCTCCGTAATCCGGATCTCGAATTGTTCTTCGTGGAGATAAACTAATCGTACCAATTCCCATCGCGTTGCTTACATCCGGTATCGGAGACTACATCCCCGGCCCGATGGAGCCTCTACCCTTCCACTACTCGCGTCGTCCTAAGCCTCGATGAGTCCTCACCCTCCACTTCCGATCCAGCCACAAATCCACCACCAATCGTAGATCCGAGCATCAAGTTCATGCTCGAGGAGCTCAAGCAAATGGAGGTTCGACTCGGGGACCGGATCGAAGGCCGTTGCCTCGGTCCGGAGCAGCGCGTCGACAGTGCGGAGAACAAGGCGGAAGCCCGGTTCATCTCTCTCGAGATGGCCCAATCGGAGTTCGAGCACCGGAGACCGGAGTTGGAGAGACAGCTTGGACTCCGTCAAGTTGGAGGTCACGCGTCTCAACAAGTTCCATGAGCGCGAAAGTTTGGAGAAAGCTGGTACACCGCCGGGCATTCTCCACGGGTCGGCGTCCGCGCGCCCATCTGCCGGATGCAACGCCGACGGCCCTAATGGGCACCGCGTCGACAACCACTACCGGGATCATGAGTTTGGGCCTCAACCCCACACTCATATCCCGGTCACGAGTATGAATCCGAGTCCTTACCCCGAGCATGTTGATCATGTGCGCGATCGTTGCTATGGTAGACCTAGCCCCGCTTATGATAGATCTGGTTATGGTCGGTTGCCTAAGATGCAATTTCCTCGGCTTGATGGTGACAATCCTAAATTGTGGAAAACTCGTAGTGAAAACTACTTTGATATGTACGGGGTGGATGAGTCCCTCCGGATTAAAATAGCTACTATGCACTTTACTCGGGGTAGCTGGTAGATGGCTTCGACTCGTGGAACGTAAGCTCTCGGGTTGTAGTTGGAATTATTTCTGCTCTATGCTGGTGGATAGGTTTGGGAAAGATCAACATGAGTCTCTAATTCGTCAATTTTTCAGTATTAAACAAACCACTACGGTTTCAGCTTATGTGTCCCAATTCATCGAGTTGGTGGATCAACCGACCGCTTATGCGTCGTCAACCGATCCTTTGTACTATACTATGAAATTTGTTGATGGTCTTAAAGATGATGTTAAGTCTCGCTATCACAATTCAGCGGCCGTCGGACCTCGATATCGCTTGTTCTTTGGCCTTGGTGCAGGAGGAGACGGCCGACGCATCCAAGAAGAAGGAGTACCGGCATTTTGATGGTTATAACAACAAGCGGGCGCCGAAAGGTGCCTATCCTCTACCAATACCACCCAGATGGGATAAATCACTCGGGTGGTGTGAAGTCGGAAGATAAGAAAGGAGAAGAGCCACCTTCTAATTCATCCACCGATGACAAGCTGCTAGCATTGAGGAAATACGGAAGAGCTCGAGGCTTGTGTGAAAGATGTGCTCGAGAGATGGAAATATGGACATAAATGTGCCACCACGGTACAGCTTCATGCTATGGAAGAAATCTGGGAGCTGTTATCAGCAGCTGATGATATGGAGGTAGCTGCTAATATACCCGAAACCACAAGCACAAGTGTGTATGGCCCTATCACAAGAGGCCATGTCGGGCAAGGAAACACCAAAGACCCTCAGGTTTACTCGGTTGCATTCAAGGAATGGATATCATAATTCTGCTAGATTCTGGTAGTTCTCATACATTTTTGAGTGACACAATAGCCGAGCAATTGCATGGAGTGGAGTTGATGGGTACTCCACTGCAAGTTAAGGTGGCTAATGGTGCATTATTAAGCTGCTCTTCTCACATACTTCAAGGTGACTCGGTCTATCCGTAATCATAAATTTTCTTCCGACCCGAGAGTGATACCTCTTCCCTGTTATGATATGGTACTGGGCATGGATTGGCTGGAGCAGTTTAGTCCCATGAGAATTGATTGGCTGCACAAATGGGTCTCCATTCCTTATGACCAGAGTACCATTCTCGTTACAAGGCATGCTACCCGTAGTACCTGAAGGTACAATCATTCAAGTGTGTATGATAGCCACAGAACAGGAAGACAACAAGCACACTCCGAATGGCCAATATATATTCAAGAGATCATACATGAATTTCAAGCAGTATTTGAAGAACTCAAAGGGCTTCCTCCTAGTAGGTATTGTGATCATAAAATACCCTTGATAGAAGGAGCTAAGCCCATCGAGTGTGAGACCATACAGATACACTCCAGCCTTGAAAGACGAAATAGAAAGACAAGTCACAGTGATGCTGGAACAAGGTGTTATTCGGAAGAGTACTAGCCCATTCTCCTCACCTGTATCGTTGGTTAAGAAAAAGGACAAGAGTTGGAGATTTTGTGTGGACTACAGATATCTCAATGCCATAACTCGTAAATGCAAATTTCCAGTGCCTATATTTGATGAGCTGAAGGATGAGCTTGCACAGTGCCAAATGGTTCACCACTCTTGATTTGGCTTCAGGATATCATCAAATCCTCTTAGCCCCTGGAGAAGCCCATAAAACAGCTTTTCAAACGCATCAAGGCCACTTCGAATTTAGAGTGATGGCTTTCGGTCTAACACGAGCACCAAGCAACATTTCTGGAGGCTATGAATGAGACATTGGCCCCTCTACTCCGAAAGTGTGTACTAGTCTTCTTTGATGACATTCCGATATATAGCACTTCATTGGAGGAGCACCTGGCCCACATTAAGAAAGTGTTGCACCCGCTTGATAGAGATCAATGGAAGGTGAAGCTATCTAAATGTTACTTTGCGTAGAATAAGATAGCTTATCTCGGTCACATCATTAGTGATACCGGAGTGTCTACTGATCCTAGTAAAATAGAAGCAATCAAGTCTTGGCCCACACCAGTGAATGTGAAGGAATTGAGAGGATTTCCGGGTTTAGCAGGGTACTACAGGAAGTTTGTGAGATCCTTTGGTGTCATCGGTAGACCATTGACAGACTTGCTTAAGAAGAATGTACTCTTTGTTTGGACACCACAACATGAGTCATCATTTCAGTGCATTGAAGCAAGCTCTCATGGAGGCACCAAGTACTTGCTATTCCAGATTTTACAAAACAATTTGCGATCCAGACATGATGCTAGTGCTAATGGAGTGGGTGCTGTGCTGCTACAAGAGGGCCATCCCATTGCATTCATGAGCAAAGCACTAGGTCCCAAGAACAAAGGGCTGTCAACATACGAGAAAGAATATATGGCCATCATTTTAGCCATCTCACAGTGGAGGCCATATTTGCAACAAGCTGAATTTGTTATTTACACGGACCATAAAAGTTTGACACCTTTGAATGAGCAAAGATTGCACACTGCTTGGCAACATGAGCTTTATTCCAAGCTCATTGGTTTGCAATATAGAGTGGTTTACAAAAAAGGGAGTGAAAATGGCGCTGCCGATGCCTTGTCACGAAGACCTCAAGAACCAATGACAAGTGATGGCTGTATCTCGGTGTTACCATGCCATGGCTGCAAGAAATTGCTGAGGGGTACAAGCATGATAAGCAAGCAACTGAACTCATTACACGCTTAGTTATTTCTCCTACAGCTCAAGAACATTACTCATTCAAAAGTGGATTATTGCGTTACAAAGGGCGAATCTGGATAGGACATAATGTGTTTATGCAACAAAAGTTAATTGCAGCATTGCACGACTCAGCGATTGGAGGTCATTCTGGGGTGCCCGTGACTTACAGTAAGCTCAAGCAATATTTTGCCTGGCCAGGTATGAAAAAATCAGTACATAACTTTGTCAAGTCTTGCACTATATGCCAACAAGCCAAACCAGACAGGTCCAAGTACCCCGGTCTGCTCCAACCACCGCCCATACCCGACCAAGCATGGCAAGTAGTCACTATGGATTTCATTGAAGGACTTCCCGGATCTCATTCTTATAATTGCATTCTAGTCATAGTGGATAAGTTGACTAAGTATAGCCACTTCATTCCTCCGAGTCACCCCTTCAATGCTGCCACCATAGCACAAGTATACTTGGACAATGTTTACAAGTTGCATGGGATGCCACGATCCATTATTACCGATAGGGATAAGATCTTCACTAGTGCTTTCCGGCAGCAACTGTTCAAGTTGACTAATACTGCTCTCAACATGAGTTCTGCCTACCACCCACAATCGGATGGCCAAACAGAGAGGGTCAATCAATGCTTGGAAACCTTCTCGCGGTGCTTTGCCCATGCTTGTCCAAAGAAATGGAAAAACTGGTTATCAGTTGCAGAGTTTTGGTACAATACTAGTTGTCATTCAGCAACCGGGCACTCCCCATTTGAAGTGTTGTATGGCCATCCCCCTAGACATTTTGGTGTGGAAGCTGGTAATATTACCCCAATCAAAGATTTGGCTGGATGGTTGCAGGAACGGGAAGCAATGACTAAACTGGTACAACATCACTTATTGAGAGCACAACAACGAATGAAACACCAAGCAGATAAGCACAGATCTGAACGTGTTTTCCACATTGGAGATTCAAGTGTTTCTCAAACTGCAGCCATACGTTCAACAAACGGTGTCCGGGCGTTCTAACAACAAGCTCTGCTTCAAGTACTTTGGGCCATACAAAATCTTGGAAAAGATAGGACCGGTAGCATACAAGCTCCGAGTTACCGGCCTCTAGTGCAGTGCACCCGGTGTTCCATGTGTCACAATTGAAACAAGCCATTGGTACTGCCACAGTAAGTGAACAACTACCTGATATTGATGATTCCTTGAGAGTTCCTTTACAGGTGTTGGAAAGGCGTATGATCTCTAGAGGAGGCTCCATGATCACTCAAGGAAAGGTCGCTTGGTCCGGACTTGGTGCTGATCTGGCGACTTGGGAAGACATCGAAGCTCTGCGCACCAAGTTTCCTCATGCACCTGCTTGGGGGCAAGCAGGCTCTCAAGGACGGGGAGTGTCAGCGCCACTGCTGACTCTACGCCAAGCAAGGAGGAAGACGGGAAACAAAGGAAGAGCATCCGCGCTCGCCAGCCGAGCTCGCGCGTCCATGGGCCAGAGTGGGCCTGAGCTGCGTCCCTTGGCGGCCCGATTCCATCTACAAAAGGAGAGCCGTGCTGGAAGGAGGAGGACAAGAAAGCAATAGCCATTTGTATTCTCTTCTGAGATTCTTCTTCCTCTCCGCACTAGAACTCTGTTCCTTCTACGATTCCTCTGTAATCCGGATCTCCAATTGTTCTTCGTGGAGATAAACTAATCGTACCAATTCCCATCGCGTTGCTTACAAAACTCTCCCGCATTTCTTGGAGCCGAGTCGACTCTGACGCTGCCGCCCGCCGTTGAGCAGAGCAGAGCAAAGCAGTTTGGGTCCAAAAAAGGTGAGGATCAAAAGCAGAGACGTCGACGGCGACGGCGCAAAACGGCGCCGGATAAGCGACAGGCGAGCCGCCCCCGTGGAGACTGCGCCCCAAAAAATCAGATGCTTTCACATGCACGCGCGATCGCAGTCGCCGCAATCAGTCACTAACTAGCAGAGTACGTGCGTGTCAACGTCGCTGCTGCTGTGCTCGTCGCAAACCCACACCCACTCCCCGGTGAAAATAGAGGCAGCTGGTGGGACTGGATAAACCGCACAATTACCGCAAAGGATAAACCGCACAACACTGGAAAGGAAAACATGGCGGAGAGAGAAGCCAAAAGGTAAGGATACGTATATGTACACATACTTTTACTATCATATCACACTGCTCAAGCCAGTTACACACCAGTAAAGTACAGTACAGCACGACACTGTTAGCCACTGCTAGCTCTACTATATTTTCCAGTTTTTTTTTGGTCCTAATTATAAACTACTACTACTAGCTAGTAGCTACTATCTGGAAGCTGAGTGGAAGGGGAGACGATGGCAGGTTCGTTGAGAAGTTGGTGCCGGGGAGATAGGAAGCCATGTGTACGCGGCGGCTTCTCGCGTTCTGGACCCCGGCGGCATTTCCTCTCGACGGACAAAAACGAGACACCCAAAACAGAAAGAGAAAACCTTGCACATTCCTCCTTCTCCGATCCCCCATCCTGTCATGCGATGATCTCGTCCGGAAATGTCACGAACCGCGTCCGTTTCTGCAGCAAAAAGAAAGAAGCACGTTTAGTTAGATTCAGTCGTCTCCGCCGTTTCAACAACAGAAACACACAAAGAAATCAACGAACGGTGAGCATCTGCAGGGACGGCGATATGACGCTGGAAGCGCCTTGTTGACAAGCCATCCCCACCAATTTGGCTGTCCCGTGAAAGGGAAGGAACCGATCGAAGCGTCGCGATCCTCTGCTGCCCGCTGCTCTATTTTGTGCTAACACTGCTACGACCCGGCCGGGAGGCAGGGTTACGTCTCATGATATGATTGTCCTTTAGCTTGTCCGGACTAATAACGACTCGGATGTGATCATCAGCAATAGAGTGAACGCTACAAGGACTGGTGGTGATGGTATTGCTTGAAGCTTGGTTAGATCGAGCTGAGCCGGACTAATCATTTGAATGTAGTACGTTACTCCGACCTACTCTCCGTCACTGGTCTGGTCCATGCTGCACAGTCCTTATATTATCTTCACACGCACTCACTCCTACCAGCAACGAGATTACTTGTCTGAGGATGAATGAATAGTTTCAAGATCGGCACTCGATGGCTTGCAAAGCAAGGTCAACTGTCCTCAACCTATGGCTCCTAGTCGATCGCGACCTCTCCCGGCAGGACACGAGGCTCGCCCGTGGTACAGCGCGCCTCGTGGTTAGTCTAACGAACCCGGAATCTTGGGCACATGCTGGGCGCACTTGGCCAGACGCGTGTGCACACACCCTCGTGTGATGTGGAGCCGTTAGCAGTAGCAAGCTGCTCCTAATTGTCATCGGAGCCGGGGTTGTTAAGCCAGGAGCCCAAGACCATACTTGTGTGTGCTACTAGCTCGGCCACTACGTACCTACTACCAAAACCAAACCCAAACTCACAATTTTTCTTTTTCGCCCGCCTTGGGTGAGGTAACTGACGACTTGACCTGCCTCTTAGTTAACGACTTAAAAATGTGGCCTTTTGCTTTTGGGATCCAGCTTAGTCGGACGCTACCTTTTGCCTCCCTAAGGTGGAGTAGATGTGGATACTACTAGTAGTAATTGATTTCTATTGTGAACGGGGGCAAGTTGACAGTAATTAACAGCGCCGGCGTGAGTAATTTCAGTTTAACTAGCCGCGTAATGTAACCACTACGCATCATCATGTACCAAATGGCGGCCGGCCCCGGCCAGAGTGGTGCCAGGCACGTACATGCCGCGCGCTGTGGAGCGCACGCTACCTTACAGATTATATACTGGCACGGCGCCACCACGTGATGAGGCGCCGGCGAGGCCCGTGGCGCGCACCGCACGCCGGATCGAGCCGGAGCGCCCACGTACGGAGCAAGTGAACGTGGCATGGAAAGGCGCGGCGGGGGAGGCCGCACCCGCACACGTTGCCGATGCCCGGAAAAAGGCGCGCGACGCCACGGATCAAAGGTTCCCGTGATGATTCGCCTCGCACAGGAGACAGGACCGGCGATCGGATCGCCACTCCCCAGCAATGGCGCGTGCGTGCCGCGGAAAATATCTCTCGGGGATCAGAGGCTCTCGTATGTTCCGGGGTCAGAATCAGAGGGTTCCTCGCTTCCTTGGGCATGGCATGGACCAGTGAAGAAGCAATTCGGACTCTGCTTACAAGAGTGCGGCAGCTTCCCGGTCACAGATTCCACTGGACATCAAGGCTCGTCCTGGTTTTCTGATACTAGATTACGCCCGATTGTCGTATCTACTGGCGCGAACTCGAAATCACACAAACTATAACCCATTCCGAAAGCGACTAATTCCTTCCTTGGTCCACTGCGGTAGATGGTAGCATTTCCAAACAAACGGGTCCCTGGTCATTGTAACTTGCGAGGCCAAGCGAACACATCTATCGTTACGGTTGTTCGGTCCCGGGATGGGTACTGCCTCTGCTCGCATTGGGGCAGTGGCAACGGTGGTTCTCGCGTAATGAGAAGACAAGCATCCTTAATTAACCGGCTGAGCCTAATTCAAGCTAGGATGATACGTAACTGATTAGAGGAGTAGTGACCCATACTACAGGAACAGGACCACGCAATTGAGACAGAGGAAGGTCGAAGATGCTCACCTCTTTCCTGGGCCCCGTCTTCCTGCCGGAGAGCGCGGACGCCGGCGCCGGGCCGAGCTGCCGCCCCGGCGCGGCGGCGCCCTGGTCCCGCGCGACGCAGAGCTGCATGATCCGCTCGGCGGCCTCGGCCGCGTCCCGGCTCTCCTTCATCAGCCGCGCCACCTCCGCCTTGGGCAGCCGCATCCGCAGCCGCACCGCGCCGTCCATGCCCACCTCCACCGACGACGGCCGGTCGGACTGCGCCTCGCCGCCGGCGGCCATCGCCCTGGACAGCGGCGCCTGCAGGGACGCCACGTCCGACACCGTGCGGCGCGACAGCATCAGGCTCTCCAGCCGCTCCCGCGCGCCCACGTGCAGCGCGCCGGACCACGTCTTCCGCGGCGCGCGCGGGTCGTCGTCGCCGGCGCCGCCGCCGCCGCGGGGAATCTGCACGAGGAAGTAGAGCTTGCCTGGCTTGAGCGGCGCGTCGCGGTCCAGCGGCCGGGCGCGGACGCCCAGGCGGCGCACCTCCTCGGACTCCAGGAGGTGGTGCCCCGGGTGCCCGCGCAGCGCCGCGCCGGCGGTGGCCGGGGTCTTGTAGCGCGACGTGGCGCCGTCCACCGTCATCACCTTGGCCGCGCGCCGCCGGCCGGCCAGAGCGTTGCCCATGGCTGTGATTGTCGCTTGGGAGGTGAGCGGGCGGGCGCGCGCGTGCGTAACTGGCGGTGCAGGGAACTCGCGTGTTGGGTTAACGTACGTGCGGTTGGAGGGGGTGAGAGAGAGAAAGAGGGACGAGGTTTATAATGATCTGTCGGGTGTGCTTGGAGCCTTTGCAGCGTTTGGTGTCAACAAATCTCCAATGTGCAATGTCTCTCAACTTGCACAAAAAGAGATACTAACAAACTTCCTCTATTTGTAGCACCGCAAATTTTCAAAAAGTTTTTTTTTTCAAAACAGGGCTGTGCAGTAAGCTGAAATAAGAAATTTCTTACCTGAACAAAAAGAAAGTCACCTCAACCACACAGTCTTGATCGGACGAGGATTAGTTGCCATCCAAGTCACTTCTTTTGCTTGGTTCTCCATCCATCTCCTTTTGTGTTGATCTTGCTGTGATGCACCGTTTTGTACCACTGTGCTAGCTTGTCACTTTCTAAACCACAGAAATTTTAGAGTTTTACCAAGATCACTCTAGGGTCCTGTAAAATTTATGTGAACTCTTCACTTTCTGAACATGCCTAAGATCCCATAGTGGCAATAGAGAGGAATTAACGGGTTGTTTCGTGCGGAGGGAATATCAAAAGTCAAGATCAAAGGGCCACTACAATTCTTTTTTGCTGCAGAGAGGGCAAATTGCTATAACTATACTCGATACAATAATGCTCCAATTAATCAATCTCAACCGTTACTTCCTGCTTAAATAGATATAACAAGTGTTGGGACATAACATTTCCTTGACATGCGCGTGCGACAGCGTTTATGCTCGAAGAAAGACGACGTACAAGATCGGTTGGATGTACCCTATTCTGGAATCTGGCCTTCTCTGGGTCGAAGCCACATGATGTCCGAGTACGCGGTGGACTTTTTCAAGGGCAAATCGATTTAAATCGGTCAACTCAAAGGAAAAATCATGTGATGACCAGAATTTTTTCTTCTTTTTCTTTGATGAAGCTGTCATTGCTTAACCGAATCAGAACCTCGAGTTATGTGTGGATTTGTCAATTGAGTTCTTAATAAAAACAAATTCCCAGTTAAATCGTGAAATAAGAGCGATCGTTTTTTTCTTCAGTAATCAAAGTAACATTGGCAGGTCAAACCTAGTAACGCAAAATTGTCTTAAGCACCGGTTTACCCGCGTGTATCTTGGTGCGCAGTCAAGCGTGTGACGTCTGTATGAGCAGTCGTGTATGCATACATGGTCTACTGGTTTTTAGGTCCGACCATTTCTTTCTCCAGGTTTCATGCAAGGATAACTTGGTAGTCTTGACCGGTTAACATGCTCGACGAAGACTCGGAAGATGGTGTTTACTACTAATGCAAGAACCGTGAACTTTTACTTAACGGGTTCTCATAAATAAATAAAAGTTGAGAATTGTGTGAGGAAAAAAACGGCTATAGATGGCAGTTCTGTGTTTCTCTGAGGAAGATCGTCCAAGAACATGTACTTCAAACTTCATTAACGTTTCTTTATTCTAGTCACGTTACCGTTTCGATGTCCTCTCAATACTTTAGTTTATTGTACAGATAGCTCGTTTAGTATTACACGTCTACCGCTCAAATTACATCCTGGTCGCAGGTCGCATAGTCTAAGAACACGACCGTGTCAAGTTATGCACGGGACAATGAGCCATAGGGCCTGTTGTAAACCTCACCTACCTTTTCCTACTATTTGGGTAGGGCCTAATTTAGTAAGTTTACCTAACTTATTGGATGACTATGTATAGCCCATTTTACCTTTCGTGAAGGCATGCTAGAACTAATCAGCATCGAGAAAACTTGTTTACGTTCACATTATCCCAAACAATGTTCTTCTTACAGTTCAATAATAAAGAATAATCGTGTTTGAATCCTCAGTCTCTCACAATGTTCTTTGCATGTTTAGCACCGTGCACAAAAATATTGTGGTCCGTGATACTTTTATAGGCAAATCAAAGAAGTGCTAATATAATGGTGGTCGTTGTGTGTGTATATAGAATGGAGCACTGAAGTATCATGCCTTAGACCCGTCTGTACACAACTGAAAATCGGCTTCTCGTATTGTTTGATTCTCTTTTTCGTTTATGCCCCTTTTGCTTTTAGCACTTGGGTCCCGATTTTACCTTTTCGTAACCTTCGACGATGATCGTCCATAATAATTTATAGCATCGCCGAACGAGGATCGAGATTGGGCACCTGAGCACTACAACTAACAGCCGTCGTCATATATATAATCTCGAAATCCGGTAATGTGATATGCTTTATCGAAACAAAAATCATACTAAACAACATAGTGCTGCTTGCACGGTCAAAGAAAAGGATATAAACTAAGTGAAGCTGGATTCGTGGCACACCACATGATTTCGGGGATTTTGCCGGTACTCTGCACTAGCAGAGAAATTGCAACTTGAATTGTACGTTGACACACGCTGCACATAACGTGCATTTGGGGTAACAGTTAATTACATGGCGGAGTGCACCCCGGTGCGCTGCCTGCCATGCGCAGGTTAGGTTGGACTTTACAAGAAATGGTGACGAATAATTAGTCTCGTTTATTTTCTATAAATATGTACAATGGTGTACTGAATACTGATTCGTTTTAAAAATATAACCTCTTCGACATTCTCCCCCTTTTGCAGGTAAGGAATATTTGATTTATCAAAAACCACATCATTAAGGAAAGGCAAACATTGGCTTGCATTTACAACATTCTGTTGCTATCCTGTCAGTAGGTTAGTTATAAAAAGTTAGACATCGTTGCAGTAGGTGTAGGTTATGTTAGGATTTTGAGGACATTTTCTGAACTGGAATTGACATCTTAGTAGTACTCCTTCTATCTCAATTTACTTATCATTCTGAGAGTATTTTTCGATGTCTACATTCAGAGAATGTTCAATAAATCTAGACATACAAATTGTATAGGATGAGAGAATGTTTAATGAGCCTAGTAAAAAATCATTTGGGATATAGGGAGTAGTTGTGCGGCTCACTACTGTTTCTAATAGCATCTCCGGTATCTAATCTTTTTCTATTTAGGTTAAATGATGTGCAGACAACTCATGGAAGTGAGATCAGGGAAGAAGATACTGGTAGTGTACGTCATGCTCATTCATGCGCTGATCAGACACGTACGGCTGTCTTGTAGCAACAGCAGATGCGTACATATTCAATACTACTTAATAGGGTTTAGATGTGTGCTTAGCCTGATGACGAGGCAGACAGGAGCCCAGGACTCACGGGCGGTTCGCCCGTGATGCCCGTACGTCCATGTCGATGGACAGCAACATTGGCTTCACGTCCATTTCCTTGCAATTTGTTCTTGTCAGTTTTCTTATCGACCCTTTAAACAAGGGCCCTTCCAGTATTAAAAAAAATGCCAAGCTAATAATGCCGGATCGTCTTGGAAATTTGTATATATTGATTTTGGATTTTAGTGATAAAATGGTTATGCAGGTAGCAGGTTGTAGGTTGTCAAGGGTTGGGGTTTCAGTATATTTAATGTTCCTCTATTCTTCTTGTTTTTTTTTTTTTGGTTCGATGCTGACCGACCTGAGCATTTTGCAAGATTCGTTTTGAAGGTGAATGATCTCGACGACACTGACATTTCCCAGTCTTGCAATTTTCAAGCGCAATTACGCTTTGCTTAGTTGCTGAACATCATTATGTTTGGATCCGGGCTGATTTTCTCACTCTTTTGGGCGATGGCGGCTGGGCACTTGCACTCACCTACGTGCGTTCTAACATGTATACCAGCTATGTATGGTTGCACAATTGAACTGCATAACCGAGCGAAGCATTAGTTTCAACGGACTCGTCATGATGGTGTGCAACAGACTCAAGCTTCTACTAGTAGTATATATGGACAGTAGAAGGTCAACAGAAGCATTGCACGATGTTATGATTGGAAGAGTGACCTTCAAGCGTAAGCAAAAACCTACGCGTTAGTCAAGTCGAAGGAATGGCGGCCTCTGACGACTCCAAAACAGCTGGAACTAATTCAGACCTGGTGAGGGAATCTTCAGTAGTAATCCTCTAATCGGCCCATTAATCAAGTCAGATGTAATCTGGCAAATAATTCCATTTTTTTCTGAAAATAAGTTAACGTTATCCAGAAAAGCACCCTTATCCAGAACAGCACGTTGCTATACTACACCGTTGAACGACGCGAACCCGGCACTGTTCCATCGTCATATCGATCATCCGCGCATCTCTCTGATGACGATCCCTGCGAGTTGCTAATCTAAATTTGTTGTAGTTATTAAGCGAGGGCAGGGCAGGTAGGCCAATCGAAGTTGGTAAGCCCAATTACTCGACCGATAATCCCTTTAATCAAAGTCGGGATTAGTAAATGCTGAGCCCGATGAGCGATCGCACCTAACCACATCACGGGCTGCGCTTCAACTCAAGCTCGTGCGTCGGTTTAATCACTTGGAGTAAATAATCCCCGGTCGCATTGCTAATCACCCGGGGCCTCGGGCAGCCGCCGACAGCGTCGCATGGTTTCCGCGAAACTGGCAACGAAGTCTCTTCCGGCTGCCTGATATTGTACCCAGCCGACAAAAAAGAAGGCAAGATATAGTTATAGAAGAAGAATGGCTGATGAGTCGGACTTAATTTAGTGTTTGTTTCACAAAACTCTGAGCCTATCATGCGTCATCGGACAAAAAACAGGCTACTGCTTGGGTCCTACTTGATGCAGCGAATGATCGGACCACTAGCTCGATCGGAGGAGGATGCCCAGCACACCAAAACTAACCACTTTTTGACTGATATGGTAGGTAATGTTTGATCGCTCATATTCTTTTCCGCCATGATCAGTTATGTTAATCCCCTCCCCTTTTAGGTCTCGTACGTATCGACATGTTTAACATATCGGAAACGGCTGGTGCTCTAAGTTGTTAATCCAAGAATCTTTGTCGTCAGAGACAATGGCGCTCGATCTATTGGCTTTTGAGGAGAAAAAAACGAAACAGAAAGAAGAGATTTTGAAAGGCCAGGTCAGATGTGGTGGTGGTAGTAGTAGCAGTAGCAGGTTTGTCCACGGGCTGACGCACCGGTTCTCCGTGTTTCTCCGTCCCTTTGGTCATCAGAACTTAGTTGTGTGGATTTATGCGTGGCGTGGTGGTAGGAGCACCGGTTACCTCCTCCGGCGTGGCGACTGGGGTATGTGGTATGCATCGTTATCGTGGAACCGTCCGGAATATAGTCCAACAAGTATGCGAGCCAACGACTTCAGCATTGAGCTAGTGTTCAGAGGACTCGGTGAGCACAAACATATATACTCCCTCCTTTACTAAATTGTTGTCGCCATTGACTTTTTTCAGTGGCGTTTGACCATTCGTCTTATTCAAAAAATTTCTTCAGATACTGAAAAGTAATATGCTACATTTTAAGTTTCTTTAGTGATAAAATATATTCCAACAAAAAATATGAAATTTGTTAAACTTTATTTGAATAAAACAAATGGTCAAACTTAATAAAAAAAGTCAACGGCGACAACAATTTAGTAAGGTAGTAGTATACACCAACCAGAAACTGGTTGAATGAAAACCGAAAAAGAAATTATTAAGTGCTTGTCGATCAGCAGTAAGTAATGGTTGATGTGCTATAGAACACGCTGCATGCTAGCCCACCACCTACCAGAAGGCACTGGAGAAAAAACTGTCTATATCTGTGCTGACCTTTCAGTTTCATCTGACCTGATCGTTTGGACCGTATCTACAGTCAACAATACGACGGCGCATGCGTTCTGGGGTTATTTCTGCTTCTTCAATGTTCATCGCAAATTAAACGACCTGTGGACGCATCCATCGACTCACGCGTGCGCGCGTGCCCGACTGCTCAACATGTCAGCGGAAAGAGTAAGCGAAAGATGTGAATCCTCGTGCTTGTGGGAACCAATTTAAAGATTCCATGCCGCATGTGTAGAAGGGGCAAACTCTAGTGCATCGTCCTTCACCACTAGTATAGTTCTATCTATGTCTTATTTTAAATATAAAATTATAGGTTATATTTTAAATATCTTTAGTGATAAAATATATTCTAACAAAATATATTTTAAATTTTTTAAATGAGACGAATGATAAAACGTAACGAAAAAGTCAACGTAACGGCGGAGGGATTACGTATTTTCGTCGTCAAAGACAAAAAGTATTTATCCCCTCAAAGGAACTCCCTGAAATTCATTGACTGCCAAGCTTCTTTTTTTTCCCCTTTAGAGTGAAGGAAAACCACTCTGCAAAGTTTGAATGGAGGCTGAGAAGAGCTCATCCTGATACTTGCCAGCCAACGGCCTCGGACCATTACATAGGCGACCTTGAAACGCGCCCATTCAGCACGGCGCACGGGCCATCTAGCGTCATGGGCCCACGGGATGTCGCAACCAAGTGACGATTCATCGGACTTAGGTTGGGCCGGACGAACAGTCCACAGAACAGCAAACGTCCATGAACAGCCCACGGGATAATGAGAGTCAATGGACGGCCCAGAGGACAACGAGCGTCCGTGCTGCCATGCAATTGGCCGGTCGTTTGTGATGATGCATGCAAAGTGGAAGACTTAACTAACCTTAATTACCAATCTTAATGTATAATAACATACGGCTTACTCAATATCAGATATAATAGATTCTAAATATATATTTTAGATATTTTAATTGAAAATAAAAGGTACTCTATTGACATAACATATGTTGTTGCAATTACACTTGCCTTCATATGTTATAGATATATATTGGGTAGAAAATCATCCTAAAAAAGATGTACACGGCCATGTACTACAGAATAACACAAATGAACACTTAAGTTCTCACATTTTCAGGGTGCACACACGAACAAGAAGAAACTAGACTTACCGTAATCTCTTCAACGTTCAATAGAGTTTCAAAGATCACTATAAAAAAAGTTTCAATGATCATCATTGCCACATAAAACAGACACAAATATAAGGACATGGCAACAGCATCTAAGGGTGCCATAGTCAGTTAGTCACGTACTCACGTCCTTAACTGCCTTGCAATGACAAGCACCACAATGGTTGAATCCCGCGCCTTCAACCAAAAGACCCGCCTTCATATATATGTTTGGGAAATTCCTTTGGGAAAAAAATAGTTGAGGCATCTATAACTCAGTATAGACGCGAAAGGGCATGTAGAGCCTCAGTAGCACCGCAGTTCCTAGGTTCAATTCACTGTGGTAGCGAATTTTCTATGAGTTAACAGTGTTGTGATTTCAGTGGTAGGCGATGTTATCGAAACACGATCAATAACTCGCATCGGCCCAAAGATCGTCATGTCATCATAGTTTATTGTTACTCGTAATGTGTACTACTAGCTAGATGGCCACATGAACGGTACCATGTCGTCTATCATAAGAACCTGTATGTAGTGCGTTCACCTGCATTTCCAAGTAGTAGTGCTCACGTACTGCACGGTCGCCTCGATCTCCATGGGTGTGCAGTAGTTAGCGGCGTCGAGCTCGAGGAAACCCTGCTGCTGCGCTGCGGCTGCCGTACGCCCGTGGTCAGGGAGTACGCCGCGACCAGTGGCCGGCACAGATGCCCTGTCTGCCTTTTGACGGCTACGCTTTCGCGCTGTCGAGCGCCCGTTCACCGGCGCTCCGTCGTTGGCGCTCCACTACTCGCCCATTTGCAGATAGCGAGACTCTGCAATTCTGCACGGCAGCATGATCCGCGACATTCGACACTATACTCCGTACTCGATACATCAAATCAAATCGCAAGGACGACAGGGCAGCGCTACCACCTCTCCGTTGCTTTGACGCTCCCCTTCTCGATCGAGATTGCATGCATTATGTGTTGCCAGCAGAGTGAATCCATCTGTGATAGATCATAGATCTTGAGATTGTCTGGCTATACGGGGAAAAGTCAATGCGTTAACCGGTCCTTGTGGTCAAGAGCTCTAATCATTCGAAAGGTGATTAATCGGGGCCAAATCGATCTTGTACTCACATTGGGTGTCATTCGGAATCTTGGATCTCGTTGATTGGGTAACTGATGACTAAGAGATGCAAATTTGTCTGAGGAAGCAAAGATGGCGAATTAGTAGTACAACTGTAATATGCTTGCTACCTCAGAAGCTTTACCGACTGCCTGCAGGAATTGTTGCTCATCAAGCTGTGCGCGCGAACGGCGCTCACATAAATTTTGGGGAACTAGAGTCACTTTGCTGTTAAGATTTGTTTTAAGAACATGGAACAGATTTAGCTGTCAAGATATATAGCCCGGTGAAATACATCAACTTATTATGCATCACTAACCCTCGATTACATTAGGTTTGCAATCTCAAGTCATGGCCAGTATTTAAAACTAGTCAAAACCATATCTAGCTAGCTATACTACTCCATTCTGTTTTCTTGTCGTTAGGACAAGGCAGCTAGCTCAAATTTGTACTAGCTAGCTTGTCCTAACGACAAGAAATTCAGAATAGAGCAGTATTTATTAAGGGTGTTTTGCGCAAAGATCAGTACATAATGGGTTATCAGGTCCTTGTGCCTAACTCCCTATTGATCTAGCTAGCAGTACGAAACACTCTTACAGCTCTTCATAGATAAAGAGCAAACACCGGCACACGTCTCATCTCCATAGTAGAGCAGTGACCTATTATATGTTATCATGCATAGTTTGTACTCCGGCTTGTTTCTTTAACTAATGGCCATTGACATTGACATGTGTGTTATGCACACATCTCGGTTACTATCGTGCGATTGTTCTTACTATGTGCATACTCTCTAGTTTATATATCAATATATGAAACCAAGGTTTAACATCAATGGGGTAGCACTATCGATAATGAATACTCTTTACATGACATATCCAATACCAACACTAGTCATGGAAATAATTACGAAAATTTTCAGGGCACGAAATTATAGTTTTTTTTTAAGAAAAACGAATTTATATTCTTGACTTGTGGTGGCCAAAGAACAGATAAGACTATACTCAAGTCTAAAACTCTTAAGTTTGAGTATGTACAATCATGGAAATTGAAATATACACCTTATATTTATTTTGCCAACAAATATGTACACACATTTAAATTTAAAATTATAGCTGTATTTACCTCTGAATCATAAATCGGATGTACAGATTCAGCACCATCTATTGGTCCTTGCTCTTTTTTTTCTATTCATCACAACATAAAGTTGAATATATACCAAGCAGTGATGATATGGGTTGAGCATAAAGATGTCATAACTGATAGTATCTGCGTATATATGTACACATAACACCAAAAGGAGTATTTGAAGTCAAATGCGACCTCTCTTTCAAATGGGTTTGCCAATGCTGAATATAGTTTCGGGCACTGCAGAGAGTAGAGATGGACGACAAGTGTAACATGATGATATTGTTGGATTTGTAGATGCAAAACCACGGTTTGTTTCTACTACATCTAAAAGCTAGCTATTCTAGCTTCACCATTTGGAACTTTAATATGCGGCAAGCTTGAGACAAAACTTATATTAGGTTATAATGATAACTGCCATTAATACAAGAAATTGTGGTTTCCACTCTTCCTGCTCGCGTGTTTTGGACTCAAATGGAACATTTTGCAGGATCTTGTCAGTACAGGTTGCCATCCTAGATCATTGCCTGAAGGAAACATGACACCAATTCAGCAGCTTCTCCCGGGATCGCATAAGCGCCCAGCTCTGACTGAGGAAAAAAGGTATCTCGGAGAGATCGCTGAACAGTCCAGATATCTCCCTCTCTGTGCAAGATAAAAGATCATGTGCAAACGACAAGAAAGATTGTACGAATCGGAATCAATTTCGGTTGGAACAGCCGTAGGATGCAAAACGCAAAGCCAGACCTTTTGCTCATCTAGTCAGGGCGCATGATGATCAATTGGATCATCAGTAGTTACGCGGAGTTTCAAGTGCTCGCCATATTCTCTTCCATTTGATTCTACAATTGGCATGCACGAGCACGGGAGTGGTGGTGCTCCCGGATTCGGACAGGACGATCGGGCCTGATAGATTTGATTCCGTGCAGAGCCGCGTACCTAGCTAGTAGAAGGTTAGAGAGTTCAAGAGGCATGGTGACCTTTGTTCTCCCGCCAATGACGATATATAAGACCACTACTGTCCCATATGTTTGCTCCGACATTCGAGGCCTTAGTTCAAAAACAAACTATAGTGTAGCTTGCGCTCTAGTGAAACATAGAGATCTCATCTTGGTGTCTAGACCTGTGCATGTGACTTTATGTTTGATAACGGAATTGTCGAGGTTTAACTCGGCGAGTAAACTATACGATGTCATACGAATCAAAATTCGATGGTACACACAATGGTACACACAGAACGATTTAGACAGGTTTGGGCCTCCTCTTCGGATAATAACCCTACATCATGTATGAGGTACTATATTATGATGGTGTAACTTGTGTTTCGAAGAGGGTGCCCCTGCACGCCTTATCTATCTAAGGTGTAGGGGTTACATGGAAAGTCATAGTCGATTTACAACTCATTACAAATTTGTTAACTCTATTTCTAAGCTTTTTCGAGTTGTCCTTCGGTCAGTCGGCCCTCACAAGCCACCCTATACTCGGTCAATATTTTCTTCTTGTGTTGGATACCCGTAAGGTGGCAAAGTACCCTACAGGAATTGCTCATCTGCATCTAAATTTTGTTTCTCTGTTACATAGTTGTAGACTTACTTCTAGAAACAAAATGAGACTAGGCGGACCGATCTATGTAATAATTCCAGTAAGAGAACAAAGTACATATATAAAGTGGCCAAAGCTAACAAGCTATTTTCGTTTCCACTGATAAATATTTTACGTAAGTAGTCTAGAATTATATTAGCCCCCATCTCCCGGGACATCACATTATTACATATTTAATTAAAGTGAAAAGATGTTGAGGAAAAAATTCACAAAAGTTTAAATTACAGGACCACCCTCGGTCCAGTAATTTTTAAATGAAAATATAATGTCTCAAATCAGTTAATGTCAGATTTATTTTCTGCTAATTAGTTGCTTGAGATTTCACATATCTCTTTATTAATCCTATCTCAGTACGTAGTTATTTGTATACGATTAATTATTTTGTATCTTCCAAATGACACACTATATCTGCACAGGTGTTGTTATACATGTTGGGGACATCGTTTTTATATATGTTGTAATTAATAGCTACTTTTGCCTGTTTCAATAATAAAAGTATTTGGTTCTATATTTGTTTATGTTGTATCACATGTAACAATAGGCATTATCAACCATTGTAATGTTGTCTAATTTTTTTACACTTGCATTTTGCAACAAATATATTTGCATGTTGAAATTAGTGTTTTTTCTTTCCTAGACTAGGTATTTAAGATGTCACGACAATAAAGGAAAAAAGTAATCGACATAAGTAAAATATTATAGTCACATAACAACTAGAGCACCCTGGTTATAATTATTTATTATATGTTGTCTATACAGTATACTGGACTTTATGCCAAAATCAAAGCATATAAAAAGGCAAGTTTAATATTTTATGCATATAACTGAGCGGTTTCTAAATTTAGCCAACTTTAATTCGAAACAAAATGGAGTATATAATAAGTTTTAGCTTTACATGTAAAAATTATACATTAGATGATGACCAAAACCAATTAGTGTAGTCCGTCCAGTTGATTAGGCAATCTTTGATGCTCGTGGAACGGCATCAAAGCAAACAGACCCCTAATAAGTCAAAGTGTGGGCAAACTACTGGCTCTGTGCTAAGCTCCTCAAAAGGTTTAGATCCCACTTACTCTTCACACAACGATTGTAGAGCTTATTGTGGAGTCTTTGGTGTTGTTTCAATGACTTAACCGCTATTCACTACCACTTCTAAACGTTTTCTTACAACTAATAAATATTCACACTAGGTACTCTATTACTTTAACCTACTGTTTGTAATGAAGTCTTATAATTTCGTTAATTCTTTGACATGTATCCACGTAGCTAACTTCTTGAAAGAAGCTTAAGGCAGAAACAAGCTGAGCCAAATCAATTACATACTAAACAATTGTACCGTGCAATTGCGGCAAGGAAATCAATCTTGATAAATTGTGTGTCCATGCCCATATATTTCCTAAAACGGTCTACTGATCTTCTTACTCGAATCGCCCATGTTAAGGTAGCTAAAGGTTGCACATATATATTGATACCTATATGTAAAAGTTGCAATGATTCTGCATTACCCGCAAAGTTGACATAAAGGTAGACTCTCGGCAGCGCCACTTTGAGCCCTAGTGCACGACTGCACGCTAAACTAAATCTCAGCTCCTATCGCACAGGGGTAGAAGAAAGCAAAGATTTGTATGCGCAAGTTGAGCACTTGGCGCCAAATCACAGCGAGTCAAGTGTGTGAAGCGGCCGGTATCCTCCTGTCGCATCACGCAAAGCTACTAAGGAGAAACACATCATGCTGGACACTCCTTAACTAATTAACCGCACGACGGAGCCTTTGTGAGATGCTAGTTGCGTTGTGCAAATAGAAATGGATGTTTGTATGTGTCACAGTCAGATGCTTACTTTGCTGTTAAAAAAAAATCTTTTTTAATTATATACTACACTGGCCCCCATTCTACTAATTAAATTTAACCAGGGGCCGGCACTACTGTCTCAGGTCTCGGTCACAAATTTTGACTTGTTTTTTTTTCACTTGGAAGATTTTGGGTTCCACTGGATGTAATTCGAGTGCCAACGTGAACCCAGAACCACATTAGGGTTGTATGACTCAAAAATCATCAACTAAAATTAGTGTTTAAAATACATTACATTTCGTCCATAACCATATCGAGATATATAAAAAAATAACATACTGATATCTAGAATAAGATAGTATTTTCGGTGGCGGGTGGACTAGTAAACTACTCAGCATCACCAGCCAAAGATCGCCCACTTTGCACGAACTAAAGGCTCATCGGTTTTAGTGTAATGTAATGCTGCACAGCTAGCTGGATGTGAGAGAGTGTGTAAAGAGGAACCGAGACGGGGGCCGGCCGGGTGGTTAATTTAGTTAACCCGTTGTTAGCTGCTAGTGAGATAAGGTTCGCTCTGGTCAGTGCTTTGTTGATATATGCCGTTCCCTGCCGATATGTTAATTAAATGGCGCACACAGCACTCGCCGGTATCGGTAATGCTCCGCCGCAGCATCTTGCAATCGATGGATGCGTTCTTTGTTTAAGGCGCTGCCGGCTTTGCACGTACGCCGCCCGGCTGTGTTGCGCCGCCGGGCATGGCATCGCACGATGAGAGAGGCGGCAGAGAGACAAGGCGCGTGCGATGTGTGTGTGGCGGTACGTGCGCGCATGCGATCGGCGGCCACACGTGCGGCGCGCGCTCGCGTCGCGACGGATCTGCCTTTTGGGGGACGGGTTTAGCCCTTGACCTTATGATCGGCCAAGGGGTTGTTTAGTGAGCAGGGCAAAAGCACCGGGCTGCTTTGCTAGTGCGGCTCCAACGCTATATAGTCTATGCTGTATATATGCAATAATAATATGTAGTAGTGGATTTTTGGCCTTTTGGAGGTGAGCTTGCGGTAGCTTTTATATGTCCGAAAAGCTCGAAAAGTCAAAATTCTTCTATTATAGAGTGATTTCTCGACACTAAATGTGGTTTATACTAAAAGCAGAGAATATGAAAGAAAATACTTTTTCACCAGCAGGTGAAGCCTCTCCAGAAAGCAGCTGCTCCCACAAAACGGGGCCTTCGCATGAAACGGTTTTGTGCAAGTTGGAAGTTGCACATCTGGAAGACATTTTACGATTTAATAGTAATCAAACAACCAATTAATAATAAGCTAAATTAGAAAGAGTAACATGCGTACATTCCCCAAACAAAAGGAAACGAAAAATAAACATCATGTGTACTCTGACAGTTCTGCCTGCAGATAGGAATCGTGTGCCCCTACAAATGGTCAGCCCACATGCTTCTCTTCAGCAGCCAGTAATCAGTCAAGCGGTTTGTTCCTTGTTGGTTGTTTAACTTAACTTAACATAATCTTGTTTGAAACCCTGCCGCTTAAGTCCGAGCAAACCAGAACTTTGTCCTGTTCATTGTACCATGCTTCTCTTGCCACTTGAGCATACTGTCAAAACATTTTACAACGCTTGCATTCAGTCCATGAGAGCTTCTGTAACCTATCAATCTTACTAATGAATTTATCACCTTACTATTTGGCATAAATATATTGCTAGCTCATTACAAAACTTGCACTCTATAACAAGTACACGATTTAAACCGGCAGCGGCTTGACCCACTGACGTGTAGGTCCCACAAAGTCAGTGACAAGGCCTCTCTAGGGGGAGCAAAACAGAGAGCTCAAAACCTCTATCAAGCTTTCTCTACAGCCGCCGAACGTAAGCCGAAGATTAGGACTCTGATGATGGAGGAGGAGCAAAAAAATGGCAGGAAACGGTATCACGGGCGCAGCGGGCGGAGGTGCACGGGCACGCCGTGCTTGGGGCGGAGCGTGAGGACGTTGACCGGCGCGTGGCGGTAGTCGTCGGAGATGGCGAAGCGGAAGTGCGCGAGGAGCATGGCGAGCACGACCTTGGCCTCGACGAGCGCGTAGGCCTGGCCCACGCAGTTGCGCGGGCCCGACGCGAACGGCAGGAACGCCTGGCGCCGCCCGGACCCGGACGCGAACCGCTCGGGCCGGAACTCGTGCGCGTCCGGGCCCCACACGGACTCGTCGTGGTGGATGGCCAGCACCGGGATCCACACCGACAGCCCGCGCGGCAGGTGGAGCCCGCCCTCGCCGCCGCCGAGGTGGATGTCCTCGAACACCATCCGCGGCAGCAGCGTCGCCGGCGGGTACAGGCGCAGCGTCTCCTGGATGATCATCTGCAGCTGCACCAAATGGATTTTCGTCAGCAATGTCAAATGCATACGAGTGTTTGCATTCTGTTTTTGAAGAATTTATTCCCGTACCACGGTGAGCTTGGAGAGGTGGTCGGCGGAGGGCGGCTCGTCGCCGCAGACCAGGGCGATCTCGGCGCGCGCCCGGTCCTGCCACTCCGGGTGCGTGGCCAGCAGCATGATCGTCCAGGTGAGCAGCAGCGCCGAGGTCTCGTGCCCGGCGAAGAAGAAGGTCTTGCACTCGTCGACCACCATCTGCGCGTCGTAGCTGAACTGCTGACCGCCGTTGCTGCCCGTCGTCTTCTTCTCCATCTCGGCGAGCAGGATGGCGAGGAGGCCGCGGCCGTACGCCGACGTGGTCCGGCCCTCGTCGGCGATCTCCCGGCTCCGGCGGATCGACTCCGTCAGCACCGCCTCCAGCTCGCCGTTGAGCCGGCTGATCTCGCGCCTGTACTTGCTCGGGAAGTACCTGCACCAGAAACAATGTTCAGGTCGGGCGCACAATTGTTTACTGAGCGCGTACGGAGAGGACAGTGAGTGTGTGATGGATGGACAGGAGAACCCGATTCAAAGGCGTCAACACAGCAGTGTCTGGGTGATGCGGCGAGTCAATCAGTGCCGGTACGGTGTCGAAAACTAACTGCTACGGAATGGGCCGCGCAATAAACAATTCAGTGACTTAATGACATGGTTAAGCCGCAAGAACAGGGGATTAACTTGCTTGACTGCAGGATTAGCGTGAGTGAGTCGGATACGCGCATATGAGATGAGGGCACGCGAGGCAGGCAGGGCCAAGCGGTAGAGACAAACGCATGGAGAGTACGCGGCGCCCGGCGGGGAGGAGAGGGGAACGGGACTCACTGGCTGCCGGGGATCCAGAGGTAGCGGCTGGACCGCGCGGTGAGGCGCTGCAGGTCCTCCAGCAGGTGGAAGATCCTCTTCCCCGTTTCGTACGACGTGTCGAATTCGGTGCGCGAGATGATGTCGCCGGTGAGCCGCGTCATGTACGCGCCGATCTCCACCTCGCCGCGCCGCGCCTCGCGGAGCGCCCGGATCGTCTGCTTCGTGCACTCCACCATGTGCCCGACTCGACCCTGCACAAGAACAACACCAACCCCGTGAGCAGTCCGGCCGGGGGTGGAGTGGAGGGCGGAGAGCCGAAGCAATGCCGGTGGCGGCACAGGACCTTGAGCTTGTCGGCCATGAACGCCGGCGCGACGACGTGGCGCTGGTGGGACCAGCTGGCGCCGTTGGCCATGAGCAGGCCGCGCCCGATGAAGTGCCGGGTGCCCTGCCGCTGCAGCCACGACTTGCCGGTGGCGTGCGCCGCGTACTTGGACGACAGGAACTCCTTGATCAGCGCCGCGTCCGTCAGGCACAGCCGCGGCTCGCTCCCGTACCAGTACATAAATAGCTTCCCTGCAGATCGAACAAAGCGTCAATCCAGTGATTCCGTCCAGCCTCCTCCTCCGCGATCGCGCGCCGCAAAATTAAATCGAGTGAGCGCAATGCGGCGGCGCTCCGGCCGACACGGTTCCGTTCTCCTCGTATCTCACCGTATGCCTTGGACCAGAGCGTGTAGTGCGGCATGAGGCGGCCGACGATGTCGTGGCTCAGCGACGGCATGTCGTCGGCGGTGGCCCGCGCCACCAGGGCCGACACGTCGCGGAGGTTGCCGATGAGAGGCCGCGGGTGAGGCCCGTGCACGCCCTGCCGGGCCATCACCCGCCGGACTCGCAATGGCGTCACCAGGTAGTAGGACAGGGCCACCCACGCGGCCCGCGCCAGCAGCGCCAGGAGAGGCGACAAGACCACCGCGAGTGCCACCACGAGCGCAGCCATCGGGTCCAACGAAACACCACGAACACGAAGAAGAAGAGATAAAGATTTGGGTGCTGCCGTCCGTCTCCCTCTGCTTCTTCCCCGGCCCGCGCCGCACAATGCGGGTTTCTCCCGGAGTTCCTTTGCCCATATATATACACACCATCTCCATGGAGGGGGCCGCAGATTTCATTCATTAACAATAGCCAGCACTGTGCTCATAGTTTTATGGTAGCTTTTCATCACTTTCCGTTTCCTGCCACAAATTGTTTTCGAACCTGGCTCTCTCTCTTTCTCTCCGCTTCAATGTTTGCCAAAAACGCTAGCTGGACAAACCAGGCGCTGCCAGTTCGGTTGCCAAAATTCGGCACACTGATTTTAGCAGGGTTTAAAGACTCTGGATTGAAATCAAATCAAACAGCCCGTAGCAAGCCATCCTTGCTCACAGCATTAAATAAAGCAGGTTGGAATACAAAGAAACGCAGTTCTCCTGCGATTTCGTGAAAAAAAAAACAGGTTGGACTTGGAGGGTACTGCAACGATTTCACGCTTCATTTGCTCGAGCGGGTTCGTAGGAAAACCCGGATAAATATTATAAAACAGAAAAAAATCTTGTTAATCATTTTGTTTTAGGAAACTTTTGATCATGTCAATGTAACGACGACAGATCATCTTACTATTTTTTCATTAGGTCAAAGCAAACAGTTATTCCTTCTGCAAATTCAATTAACTGATAATGAAGGCATATACATATGAGCAGGAAGGTTTACAAGAAGAGTTGGTACCTCTTCGAGAATGGCTTAAAAAACCTTTAATTCTGAGAAAATCGGTCAGTGTGTATCTTCCCAATGCAAAAAAGTAGCAGCGTATCACTTGTAGAAGCTACTTAAATATTGCTTGAGATAGATATTTCTTAACTGGCAACATTCGTTGGAGACATGCATTGATATACTAATTTATTACAAGATCGGCAGAGATCTTTCTTAAAAAAATACAAAAAAGGTTGGGGTGTATGAGGCTTACTTATTGGTACCAAACAGAATGGTCTGTTCCGTTTCAGTGACCTAGCCGGTACCCAACGGCATTCGTTTCGTACCGGTCAAAATACAGGTTGATACCGACCGGTATCGGTCAATACCGGTCCATACCATCCGGTACCGATCAAAATATCGATACATACCGATCTAAATTGAGAATATAACATTTTTTATAAAATATATCTAAATATTACACTAGATATAATCACTATATGCACTAAGTTATTCATTTAAAATAAATATATGATTCAAATTATATGTTAAAAATATATTATTGAACAATCAAAATAGTTTAGACTATAATTAAAATTATATGATATAATCACTATGAGGGCACAAAGAATCCACGAAATTACAGTATACTATTTTGGCCTGTTTATCAATACTTGTTGTTCTAGTATAACTAAAATAGTTTTCATTGTGTTTGTCATTCCTGAATTTATCGGTCTTCTATGGGTTATTTTCATCGCAAAAAAGAAAAAAAGAACTCCCTACCTTCATCAATGCACATCTTATCAAACTTTATCATCTCTCTGTCCTACCTCTTGTTAATGAGGATAATTTTTGCCATATCTCCCTTGTGTATCGGGAGATTTGTTATAATGGCTACCAATTATTTTTTGAGTACTGTTATACATCTCATCTATTTGTATGACACTGCATGTTACAACCGGAGATTCAATGGTTCAACTGATTTTGATTGTGACACTAAAATTCTAAACCATCATGTCCTTGGCCGTAACATGTTGTCGTGCAAATGGGTTGTATGTGAAGCATTTTCGTTCCTTTTGTGATTATAATGGCTACCAAATTGAAATAAAGCGAGTACAACACTACCACTATACGTGGACAAAAAATATTGTACAATGATTTTAGACAACCTCTCAAGGGTTGAAATTTATTCAATTTTCAAATACAAACTTTTGTACACATTGGGTCCGTATTACAGAAGAGACAACTATAAGGTACATGCCTGCATATAAATTCCAAGACCGAAGCACTCAAGGACAGCATCATAACATGCAATGACACCAAATGTTCTGAATGTAAGGCTTAGATAGTGTCATTCCAGGCTCAATAGTTTAGAGTATCATCTCATATATATAGTATGCTTGAACTGGTCAATTTCTCAAACAATCTCATTCAGGATGGCTTTATTCTTTATTCTGTCAAGCAACACTCTCACCTTAGATTCTGAAAAAAAAGGTTTATGATAAGAAATATTGTTTAATCAGCGCAGCAAAAACACAACAGAACAAAAGGCAAAAAGGGACAGGAAAGCGGACCAAAGAGGAGAGCAAATTTGTTTCCGGCCAAGCCTAGTTCTCTGCACCTTCTGCAACTTGGAAAAATAAAACCCTTGTGCCTGCTAGCTTTGGAGAAGAATACAAAAGCCCCAGCCTCTCATATACCCATTGTTTAGTAAATCCTTAACAAATATGCCAAAAAAGCTATAAAAAGTTCAGTACGTGCAGAAACAGCGTGGATGAGCTGTAGCCGATTGACGTGAGCCCTTTTCTTTTTCTGAACAAGTTATTCGAAGCAAGTCGGTGCAGTGGCTAATGTAACTGCTTCTTCGTCACACCTTATACAGTTCACATAGTATAATACCAGAAGGTCTTACTGTTACAGGTCCTTGCATATATGAAACTGACTATATCCTTATTCTTCTGAAAATTTGTGGATTCATGACTCAATTATCTGAATCTTTATGAATTCAGGAGGGGTGGCATGCTGAAACATTTCTGGACTGATCAGGATGAGTGTTTCGAATAAACAATGGATTGTTGCTATGAAGCTCGTCTTGGATTCGCATTGCATGATTTGCCGCATGCAACGAAGCTATGGTGCAGAGCTATGAGCTTTTACTCTCCATGGTGCATTGGCGTGTACTCACTTCAGAGACGAAACAGGAAGGTCAGCAGGATGATTAACTCGATCACAGCTTGGTAACTCATCTGTTTAACTCTGAAACCGCTACGGTTAGTGTTGGATCCGAGTCTCATAGTAAAATGATTAAATAAGCATCCATCAGTACACAGGAAAGAAGAGCGCTCACCTTTGCTATTTCACATGCCTCCAAAAAGAACATTTGAGAAATTTGCCTCGACAAGAAATTCTCACACCCAGATAAAGCTCCCGTTTTTACGACACTGAATGGCATTCCTATTAGTGGGTTGCCTGGGTGGTACTGGTCCATGTATGCCATGACATACCTAAAATTCTAGTCTAAGACCATTAACCATAGGTTTGTAATTATCCACCTGTCACCGGTTATGATAATTTTTAATCAATATGGCTCAGATCAAATACCTCCCCATACCTCTAGGTACCTCACAAACACCGGAAACTTCACTAAAAGATATAATCAAGAGTCCCTACAAAGTAAAAATATATGATTTGTGTTATTTTGTATATTGTGGATTATAGCAAATTTTATAAAAGAAAATTGTTGCGGCATATACTCTTCTCCAAATCCTAAGTACACCACATGTTCATCAGCGCGCACCACTGCAAGCTTACACGCCGCCCTTAGAATCTCTCGTAGAAGAACGAGACACGCAGACGGATGCGACGACCGGCGATCGGAGTCAGGTGAATTGCGCGTTAGCCGGAGCTTTCATCATCCGTTCCGTGTTCGATACACGTTGATTCCTCGGTCATCTGCACTTCAGGTGTGTGTGTCTTAGCTTCCTGTGCCCGTCGTCTTCGTCTTCTTCCCTCGGTTAGCGTTGCTCTGAACGTCACCAGGGCGTGAAAACACACCGTGTCGTGCCTGTTCATGTCACACGTGTCATTCTCGCTCGTTCGTCATTCTTTGATCGTGTGGCTTAGGAGGTACCGCACCGCCACTACAGCAGCTACCATTGACCACTTTGCCGTGTGATCCGCCTTGCGTGAGATGATTTGCGGATCCCGGAGACGAAACTAACAATACACAGCCAACAAAAAGTTCCTCTTACTGATACAATACAACCCCGTGCGCTGGGCGTGTTGACGTCAAGAAATCCTTGCTCCCATTATTTTTTTTAAAAAAAATGGTCAGTTTTCGGATGATGTTTTGCCAGTGTGCTTCCAGCTCAGGAAGTATGGCCACAGATTAGAGTACGCTAATGAGAAACGGTCATTGCCAGATTATATTCAGCAACAGCATATCCAATCTGACTATCCACGAATCAGGAATGGCTAAGTACATAGAGTGGCATAGGTGCAACATCAGATGGATATGATTTGAGGATCTCAACCTAAGAACAAAGATTTCTGACCGATGCAAAAGATTTTCCTACCTGTGTCGACAGCTATTAGTGCTAATTATCTCTCGCTGCATAATCAACAAGAAACTAGATTGTAGGCTGTATCAATTCTATTTGTGCTCTACTTTTAAAAGAAGCTCGCGGAAAGTGCAGAAGCGTTGACGATAATTTCTCGGAGCAAGTTGCAGGATTATGTCTGCCAGTATTAATTGCAGCTTAGCACTTGTTAGTGTGTAGGCAACCTGTTTGAGAACTTAGGAGCTTCGGTCTTCAGATAAGATCACTAATGTTACGCTTTAGTTGTTCTTTTAGCCTTCATGTGACAAGTGACAACCATTTATGTCTATTTGTTAAGTGTTAACCAATATGAAAATAGGAGTGGCACAACGAACTATGCGTTCGTCAAGACTTAACTCAAGACATATGACTCTGATATCAAGTTACTATGCACCAACCAATTGCACATAAAAGTCTTAATTGATCGGGAATAATTGATCGGGAATAGTGAGAAATTTATTTGTGGTTCAACTGATAAAACTGTTATATTTTTTCTCATACCTAAATAAATGAATTGAAAAACAAAAGATATTGCTGCTTAGCGTTGTTATTCTTTGCAATTTCCCTGTGCGGCTATGCACTCCTAGAAATTCTGCTAAAAGTCACAGCATATACAGAAGTTTTTTTTTAGAAAAGGCATATACAGAAGATTTATTTTCACGGGTTTAACATACACACAAGACATTTTTTTAGAGAAACACGGAAGACAGTTGATGGGCTGATGGCTACACGGGCCAGATATTGTGGCGAAGAAGCTCGCGTGGCATTCGAAAGCGAAAAGAATCCCGGCCCAGCCTCAAAAACCGTAGTAGCCCAGAGAGATATTTTGTGATGGATGGGCCAGATGCTGATGGTCTAAACATGGGCCATGTATTATGAACAGACGTGGACGTCTACAGAGACAGAGCATACAGCCACGTGCATACAGCCACACGCCAAGCATGCGCACGCGTTCCATCCATCGGAGTCCTTGTCCAACACCTCTTAAAAAAAGAGTCCTTGTCCAACAACACCTTTCGTGCGGCACATCTCACAGAACCCACCCGATTTCGACACCTTCCAGAAACAGCAGCAAGCATATAAATTCACGAGACCACGAGGGCTCACCTGGCAAAAAACGCCGTACTACGCCTTAGGGGTCGAAATAGAAAACCAGACGAGCAAAAGAAAAAAAAATCGCCCCTCCTTCTCCGCCTCCAACCCTCGAGCTTGTCGCGAGCGGCGGCGGCGGCGGCGGCGGCGGTGCACCGAGGCGAGGCGCGGGGACTGCGGTGTGGATTCGGCGAGATGAAGGTCTCCGTAAAGACGCTCAAGGGATCCACCTTCGAGATCCATGTCGAGCCAGTCTTCAAGGTATATCTATATTGCTTGCCTCCCGATCTGTCGCCATGGGCTAGGTAGTTGCGTAGATTGGCTAGCTGCTTGGCGAGATTAGGCCGCCTGTTAGTTCCAAGGGGTCCGTGTTTTGGTGGGTTCTCGTGCTGGGGCTATGTGGGTGTTAAAGCCGGGAGCGAAGCTCGCGGTAAATCGTATCTTATGGTGTCTGGTGCCGATGCAAGTGCTGCAGGGTTGTGTTACCATGTTTGCTTGCCTCTAGCGGCTCGGGTTAGGGGATAGTTTTGGCGGATGCAGGTGTCAGGTGGCACTGCAAAGCTCCCAGGCCTTCAATTATTAGGCGATTCATTCATGGGCTGCAGAAATTACAGACGATCGTTTGTTTTTAGTCTGATAGGTTTGACTTCTGGTCAGATGATCTAAGGAGGCGTTGTTTTGTTTGAACTATGCGTTCACATGCAGTAGTAATAATTGCTTATATCAGTTTGCTAATGCTTTGGTGCCACTATTAAGTTGTGGGTGTTGTTCTCGCTGGTGTCATCTGATATCTGATGAATATATAATCTACACATCTTTATGAATTATGATAACTGCTGGGTTTAGACTAAGTGATAATGTGGTTGAATAATTGAATCCATGTTTGAGTTGGCTACTAGAACATAATTTTTGAAATATGTGATCCTTTTAATACACCTGTTAGTTTGCATTAGGATGCAGATTGTCCTATCTTAGATTCCATCAGGATCTTCTTCCCTGGTTCTTTCAATTCTGTTTCAATGAAAAACCGGTGAAGCTTGCAGCTGATATAGTTTGTTGAAACAGGTTGCTGATGTCAAGAAGGTCATAGAGCATGCGCAAGGGCAAAATGTGTACCCAGCTGACCAGCAAGTGCTCATACACCAGGGGAAGGTGCTTAAGGATGACACAACATTGGAGGAGAATAACATTCTCGAAAATAACTTCCTTGTCATAATGCTGAGACAGGTACCTCTTCTGGTTAATGAGATGACAATGAATGCATTGTTAGGATGTTGATTTTCTGTAACTGCTAGAATGAAACGGATTGCTGGGAACATTCTGCGGTTCACTTTGATTGCTGACTAATCAAGCATGCTGTATAAGGCGCAAATGCTTCTGCCCTGTCATTTTGTCACCTGACATGAATACTGAACTGAATGCCTTGCTACACTCACATGTCCTTTCATTAACTAACAATAATACATCATTTTTATGTCATTCACAGAACAAGGGCTCATCAAGTGCAGCAGCAGCAGCAGCTACATCTAAGGCACCCTCAAATCAAGTGAGATACCATATTGATTGTATTGGCATTGTCTTGTTACTTTTCACATATTTTATATTTTCTTTTGATTTGTGTTCAACGTCAAAGCTTACTTAAATAACTTTATATTTCCCATATCTATTGACAATGCATAAAATAACAGTTAACACTTTTAGTTTATATTAAAACAAAGATGCCCTTTATGGCTTTATGTAAGTAATATTATCCTGAGTTAGTTCTATCATCATAGCTGCTAAAGACATAAATCTAATTCTTCAATCACCATAGCTGAAGTTCTCTAGGTCAATCGAAGGAGTTGAACAACAAAAGCTGTTATTACGAACTATTAACTTAACGGTCATCTCCCTCTATTCATCTTTATTTTCATATAATTTCATTAATCTTCTAATCAACAACAGATATTTAATCCTCCAACCTACATGGGTTTCTTTAGGCTGTTGACTAACTTACATTATTCAGGCACCTCCTACACAGACAGTGTCTGCTGCACCCGCATCTCAAGCACCAGCTGCACCAACACCTACGTGAGTTTCTGATGCATCTTACGGTTATGTTAGACATGCTCATGTTCAATCATATTATCCTGTCTTAAGGTGGTCTTCGTTATTTTTAAGTCAGCATTGGAACCACATGATTTCGAATTATTCTATACTCTGTTTTTATTTTACTGACGTTCAGACAGGAGAACTTAAGTTCATTTTTGAGCTAGAAAACCTGTCCTAACGTCAACAAAAAATGAATGGAGGGAGTATAGTTTTTTGGTATTTTCTGAAATCAGCTGTGCTGAGTTCAATGTTTTAACACTCTAGTTGACACCCTGACTGCTGGCAGGGTTGATTTCCTTTTTAGATTTCTATGGAATGTTTTATCTTTCATACTCCAGGGAAGTTGAAACAGTATTGTCAACAGCATCTAACTTTATCCCTTCTACTGAATCAGCGTACCTATTAGTGCACCTGCTCCAACTGCCACTGCCTCCCCTGTTCCTGCTGTTGCCGTATCGTGAGTTCGCAATTTTAGCTATATGAGTTATTCATTTAAGCAAAGTTTCTGATTGCCAATTGCAATTAACAGTATCTCACAACACTTGAACAGCACCGAAGCAGATTCATATGGTCAAGCTGCCTCAAACCTTGTTGCTGGCAGCAACTTGGAGGCAACGATTCAATCGATCCTCGAAATGGGTGGTGGAACATGGGACAGAGACACTGTGCTGCGTGCTCTAAGGGCAGCATATAACAACCCAGAACGGGCTGTTGAGTATTTATATTCTGTAAGTATGATCTTTCCTCTCCTATGAAGAATGATACTTGGTATTCCTCGATAATGTTCTGTCAGAATTCCTGTATCTAGTTAACATGTTATGTCTTGTTGAGTGAACTTGCATAATGATATCATGTGTCATAGTTGACTTTTGTATAGTTGTCTTTCCAATCCACAACATGATTGGCTGGCAGAACTTTGTCGCGGCTCACTAATATTCTTCTATATTCAGGGTATTCCTCAGCAGATGGAGGTTCCTGCACCACCTCCGAGTTCCCGGCCAGCAAACCCAGCCCAAGCTTCACAGTCAGCTCAAGCTGCAGTTCCTTCCTCTGGACCGAATGCTAGTCCCTTGGACCTCTTTCCTCAAGTAAACACGACATGTTCCCACCCAAACCATATATGGGTGTATGACACCCTGACACTCATTCTGTTAACTGAATTTGGTTCTCATTTTGAAATTACAGGCCCTTCCAAATGCCTCCGCCAATGCTGGTGCAGGGAATCTTGATGTTTTGCGTAATAACTCACAGTTCCAAAGCTTGCTTGCTTTGGTGCAAGCTAACCCTGCAATTTTACAGGTTTGTTCTAGCCGTGTTGCCTTTCGTCTTCTCAAAGCAAAGTGTCCCACTTACTAATTTTATTCATTTATGTGCAGCCATTACTTCAAGAATTGGGGAAACAAAATCCCCAGATAATGCAGCTAATTCAGGAAAACCAAGAAGAGTTCCTGCGCTTGATCAATGAACCAGTTGATGCAGATGACGAGAATGAAATGTTTGTACTTTTTTCCTCATGTTCCCCATGCTTTTACATGTCACCTACGTTTGTTTGATATGTGTTGTCCTGAACCAGGAATTTGCTAGATCAGATTGGAGAAGGAGTTCAACCTCCCACCATAGAGATTACTCCGGAGGAGGACGAAGCTATACTTCGTGTATGTGAAGAATGTGATATTTATGCACTCCATGCTCATTTATTGTCATTGATAACATCATTGCATTTGTCGTATGCAGCTCCAAGCGATGGGCTTTGACCGGGCACTTGTGCTAGAAGTTTTCTTCGCTTGCAACAAAGATGAGCAGCTTGCCGCGAACTATCTCGTGGACCACATGAACGATGACTTCGATGAGGGGCCGCTCGGCCCACAGTAGGAGGGGAGGAAGGCCAGCACATCTCTCAAGCCCTGCATGTGAACGTCTCAAAACCTGTTAGAGCAGCGTGTAGGGCAGGATTAGGAAAAGTTTTTTTGGATTTGTCTCGTCCGTTCGTTACCTCTAGATTATTTTCTGCTTGCCTTTCATCTTAGTACATAACTCTAGATCACCATTACATACAGATTTTATAACGGGATTATAAAGGCCAGGAATCGTTACAAAATCTATTTCCTGGCTCATTGAGTTTATAATTCTCATCTATACCAGTCTTGAGTGCAAATATCTCAGCTGCATGTAAATACCGTCCCAACAGAGAAACTACGGAGCAAGAAAGCGCGCAGTGCAGTCGTCTTTCTCACTGCCCGCCACACCGAGCGACTGATCTCGTCCACGGCCATGGAGGTCATGTGGCAAGTCTGATCTTGCACCACCGGAGTCTCGTCCACGGCCATGGAGGTCATGCCCTTCTGAATTGTAGTACTCTACTAACACAGGCTGGGAAACGCATAAGGGGTCACGCAGCAAGTTGAATCGAGAATCAAAGAGCAAAAGCAAGGGGATCCTTGGATATAAAGCCATAAAGGGAATAGGAGAATAGGAGATAGGTTTAGCCAAGAAAGTAAGCAGGTATCGTTTCAAATGCATCCCAGCTGAGCTGCCAGCTTACACTGGTCCAGGTTCACACAGTATTCAACCAACCACATCCAAAAACAGTTGGCATATGAACAGTTCATACACTGGTCCAGGTTCACACAGTATTCAAGTTTGAACGACTCTAATGTTGAGCTGCAACGATACTCATAAGTTACTCTATGATGTTTATTATTGACGCTAGGGCAGGATTGCCAGTTCAGTTTTGAACTAATTACCTTGTCTGAACGTCAATAAAACAATCGGAGGGGGTACTCTATAGTAAGAACCTACCAGACATGACACATTCAAAATGGTATGGCCCTCATCCATACAACACACGTGTTGTGGGATCAGAAACAAAAGGAGCCCAGCAACAGTAAACACCTAAGAATAAGTGCATCTTGTCATCGAAAAGCAATAAGGTCAGTCATCATCCGAAATATCTATTATGGCAAAATGTAGAGGAATTGAATCAAGTGGTGAATCTGGTGGCTGCAGTGGAACAATAGCCAAGCATGGAGCTGATGTCTGGTTATGACCTCCTGTTGCTTGAGTCACCACCTGTTGAGCTGTAATTGGAACAACAGCGGAGCATGGAGATGGTGGCCGACACTTTAGCGCTGATTCATCTTTACCCGATTCGTGACTACTGACAGAGTCATCTATCCAGGAGTTGTCCAGGGGGAGGTGAGTTAGCCATCGCCTTTGCCTGAATTCGTTCTCTCTCTCTCTTTCTTCGGACTGTTCTTTTGTTTACAAGGGGCTCGGTTGATCCACTTGATCTATCTGATTCGTAAATATCCATCCACACACTCATTACAGCATGTTCTTTTTTCTCGCAGGCTGCCTTCTGCATTTTCTCTGCTGCTTCCGTGACGCTACACAGCTTGATCCCTTAGGTTTATGTCTTGAGACATTTGGCAGCATAGTTGTTTCCTGAATGTCTTCAGGTTCACGTCGTTTCCGACTCTTCTGTGATGCACTTTTGTCCAGTAATTTCTCATGGCTGCCACCTGTCAAATAGGAAAGATCATTCTTCAGTGCAACCGGATCTTTCTTCAGTCTTCTAAGAGGGTAAGCATGTTCAGAACAGGCTTTCTGTGAGCTTGTGGGCTTACGCTGATCATCATCTTGCTTTGAGGTGTTACTACCTTGTGATTTTGCATAATTGCTAGCCTCCGGAGACAAAAGCTTGTGCACATCTGTTGTAACAAATTTTTGTGTCAGTTTAGGTTTTACTTGGGATGTAGCAGGCGGAGCACTGGGTCTCTGAACACCCTCAGGATTGTGCTGCTTGTGTGTCTTCTCTGCACCAGTATTTCCTAGTGTTTTTGCATCATTGCAGCGCTCTAGAGAGAAAAGGTTGTGCGTCTCTGTAGGGACCAATTTTTGCTTCAGTTTCGGTTTTCCCTGGGGTACAGCAGGTAGAATACTGGGTTTCTGAATATCCTCAGGCTTATGCTGCTTGCTTGCCTTCTTTGAGGGGCCATTTCCAGGTGATGTTGCATCATTGGAACCCCTTGGAGAGAAAAGCTTGTGCTCCTCAAACGCAGCCAAGGCTTGCTTCATTTCTTTTGGAGGCTCATCAGGCAGGATACTTGCTTTATCAACAACTTCAGACCTCTGCCTCTTCAATGTCTTCTGCATGGAGCTACTTTCTAGTGGGTTTCCATTGCTGCAGCCTTCTAGGGAGAAAAACTTGTGCCTCTCTGTTGGAACCAACTGTTGCTTCAGTCGCGGTTTTCCTAGTTGTGCAGCAGGTGGAGCATTGGGTTTCTGAACATCTTCAGGTTTATGCTGCTTGCCTGTCTTCTTTGAGGTACTAACGTCCAACGACCTTGCATCGTTGCCACCCACTGGAGAGAAATGCCTGCACTTCTCTATTGCAACCAAGGCTTGCTCCAGCTTCACTTCCTTTGGAGGTTCAACGGCCAGAACTATTGCTTTCTGGACAACTTCAGATTTATGCCTCTTGACTTTCTTCATAATATAGCTTAGAGAGAGATCCTCATCTTCAGCATTTTCTTCTGTGACTTCAGTATTCTCCTGCAATTCTGCTGAACTGGATGCTTGGATAGCCCCTTTTGACTTGGATGACTCTGATTCGTGAGTCAGAAGCAACTGAGTACCTGAAGAACGTATATTGTGAGAATATCGAAATCATAATCAGCTCTATTTATTACTTATCTTAAAAATTGGAGTTGGCAGACCTCAGCTCTATTTTCTACTTATCTTAAAAATTGGAGTGGTGGTGATGATCGTCTGCCATCACCACCACCCTACTCCTGCAATTTCCTATAAACCACTACAGAGCATTGGATGCCCATTCATCACTTATTTGGTTGCTTGATTTATGCATACCAGGTTTGACTAGCATGAAAGTCACTACTTAATTGTTTGGTTGTCCATTAAGAAACTTACAAGTCATCTTTTCACAGCATGAACATCATTTGCACATGTACGCTTTTCTATTTCTGTACCGTGGCTGTGCATGAACATTTAGCACACCAAGGAAATATCTTCAGATCTTTGAACTCTATATTCTAATTCAAAGCTTCCACACTAATCACGGAATTCACATAGCGACATTAAGATTAATAACATTCTACTAAAGCAAGAGATTCCAATGATTCTTGCAACATGCCTGATCCCTCCCTAGCCTACCCCAAGGATTAAAGGTTTTATTGTTGTTGTTTATTGCTTGGTTGCTAAGAAACGGTCAAGCATGGACCCCATATGTATAAAGAGTTAGCATAGAATAATTTTTTAGTTGCATTTCAGCATAAAAACAGCCATGCACCTAGCTGATTGAGGTGACACTGACACCCATAAAGCACAGGAGCTTACTTTGTCCTTCCATTGTTTTTTTCAATTTTCAAGTGTTTACAATAAAATGCATATTATACCTTGTGGAACCTTCTTCTGAACTGGTGTAATTGATTGCAAACCCATACTTTCATATGAACCATCACACTTACTTTTGTGGCTGCACAAAATAGCACAAACAGTTTAACAAAAACCTTTGCATCCACAGCTTAAAAGATATGCAAAATATTACTATTATCCAGAAATACCAACAGTAGTCAGTAAATCTATTAAAATTGATTGGACAATGGAAGATGCATTCAGTGATAAGTACAAACGGTGATTTTGAAGGGTATGCAATGAACAAATATCCACTAGACTTTCAGCAAGAAAAATCTGACAGTCATGCATGACGTATCACGTTTTTTTAAAGAAGAATCAGGATCTCTGATCTCCAAATATATGTCATCTGCAGTATGTATTAATAATCTATCCTTCATATATGATATCTTTTCGTTAATTCAAGGAAACTAGCACGATCTCTCTCTCTCTCTTTTGAAATCAACTAGTACAATCTTACTTGTGCCAGAGACAAAGAATGTTCCCGCAGGTTGCATCATGATCAACATTCTCAATGCAGCAGGCATCAGATGGGGGGCCCAATTTTGAAGCCCTTATAAGTGTATCTCCACAAGATTCACACTGAAAAGCAGTAATTGGAGATGCCATATTAACTGGTAACCGGAAAAGAAATTTAGGGAAAAAAATTCAGGCAGACTTCAGCAGTACCTTCCACAGAATACCAGTGAAAACGAGGGGCCTTTCTGGGTTGAAATCATGGCGAGTGGTGATATTGTACCCATTAACTGGTCTCTGATGCACAAAATAAAGAGAAAAATAATCGATGGGTATGGTTGATTGTAGTTTTTCAGGCAGAAAATACTAACCTGGGGATCCTTTATGGAACAAGAGTTTATAGCATTCATCCAATCACGAAAAAGAGGACCATGTATGCTGCATGAACAGAAAATTAAAGTTGCAAGTAGGGACAGAGTTGATTGCAGCTGAAAAACATATTCTGGTTAAGAACATGAGCAGCTTACTTGGCCTTCCTATGATGCTTCAGGTATAGGATCGCGTGAATCATCTCATGCAGCAATGCCTTCTTCAGGTCAGTACAAGAGCGATATTGCAGCTCTTGCTCAGAGAGTGTTATGGTATTGCTCGACTTTGAAAATTTACAAGATCCAAAAGAACTGCATAGACGGCCAAACCAGTGTTTCTCCAAGATTCAGACTTCTAACGTTTATATTAGCAGTTTATAAATTATAATTATAGTGAAATTCAAATATTTAAACACAAGATTCCAAATATTCTGTAGCCAGCATTATCCAATCATCCAAATGAGCCACTGCTAACCAAGCATACCATCGCCTAGAGCATGTCCATACTTCCAATGTGTAATACTTAACATGGCATAACAAAGGTTCATATAAGTAATCCGAAAGTAGGGCACATGAACAACTAGCAAAGCAAACTCACAAGCAGGTTGGAGGATGCCATCAGAGCAACCTCGAAGAAAAACATTCACAAATCAATTATTCTGTACACAGCGTTTCAAAAACTTCAATCTTAAGATCCTTTACTGAAATTAGCGTTACAAAGTACTAATGGATAATGAAATAAATAAAAGCTGGTTCCAATTATCACAGAGGAATAGTAAACAAACTGCTAAAACGAACATGTTGAAGGATGCCATCAAAGCAACCTCGAAGAAAAAAGAACTAGACTTTCTCCTTTCCCGACATTTGATGATCTCCTCAGAGCCAACAAGGTATCCCCACCCAACAGTATAACCCATACCGTAACACAATGTGAAAGGAAAGTTTCAGTTACGGATCCTTGGGAGGGAGGCAGGGAGCAATGGAAGCACCAAGAACAAAAAAAGGGGCACCTTCTATGTGAATCGAAGTGTTATTAGATGCCAAAAAAAGAAATCCTTGATGAAGATTACGAGCTCCATGGTCCAGGAAATCATTTCTTTTCTTTCTTTTTTTTTGAATTATTGATCCAGGAAATCAATAATTACTAACAAATTTATTCCCCTTCCCCGCCAAACGGAAACTCAAACCCAGAAATTGCTCGGGAGAATTATGATCGAGATACATTCTATTTGGACACCACCAAACATCCCCCAAACTAAAATAAACGGCGAGGGAGGTATCATGGAAGCAGAGTAACAGACCAACCAAATGTGCCCCAAAATTCATCAGAAATAAAAACAGAGAACCAAAAATTGCAACCTCAGTATTACGGCATAGGCACACGCCGACCCTAACGGCGCAAAGGCGAGGGCTTGACCGCACGAATCACCATCCAAGAGGGAGGGCGAGCCAGCCAAGAAAACCCTCTCACCTGCTCATGGGCAAGGAGCCCCACTCGACGACGAAGCCGGCGGCGCCTAGCGCGCCCCGGAAGTAGAGCGCGTCGTAGTGCCTGAACAGCTCCTGCACGTCCGGGGTCGGGTCCTCGAGGTCCGCCTCCCCCAAGGCGTCATCCGCCGCCGCCGCCGCCATGGCCCGCCGATCAGCACGCGCTGGCCTCATGGCCTCCCACACATCAACCAGTGCTCCACTCCACCCAGCTAGCCCCTCCCACCTCCTCCCTCACTAGGGAGTGGGCGGCTGCGGGCAGGGGAAGGCGATGGATGGGAGGAGAAAATTTTGGGGAAACAAGAAAAAAAATCTATTTTGCGAGGAAGCGTCACTCAAGCTTTCGAGTGTGGGTAGGCAGTAGGCCGTAGGCTGCATGCAATGCGGAAGGAGTAATGGGAAGGGAAAAGCACGACACGTGTAGCTGCGCCAGTGGCAGGGTCGGGTGCTGGTAGAGGGCCCCGCCACGACTCCTCGCTTTTTCAGCTGCCTCCTGGAACGGTGAGCTGGAGCCAAGATGGGCGGCTATGATGTTCCGTCGATTGGGGTGGGTGTCATCCTGGCCGTCAGATGGGATCCAGCATTCCTCGCGGGAGGCGCAGGTCTACGGAGCGTCAACGCCATCTTCCACGACTCGCGGCGGTGGCGCCGCCGCCTTCCCTCCTCAGTCCTCGGCGGCAGGCGGGCTAGACTGGTACAAAACTGGGCAACGGTACATTTGGGTTGGAATACTCAAGTATGTAGCCGTGCACGCTTGCACAGTACATGTAGCATGATGCTTCAATGAGCGTATCTTCATACGAACATGTCGCCGTATTGGTCCGGTACATTGTTGTTGGTTCGGTGCTTGCACACCTAGTACATGATCAGTCTTCGGCCGTCGACGGAACCAGGTTGTTTGCTAAATTGACATTTGTTGCGACCGTGTAAGACTGCTAGCGTGTCATGCTTTTCTTGCTCTTCTTCTTCTTTATGAATATTTTAGAATGTAGTTGTGCCACTCAACAATTCCCATCGGTATCTTGGCGTAACAATTTACTTAGAGGGCCTTTATTTTAGTGGGCAGTATCGTAATTAGTCTACCGGAGTAGTGTTACCAGCTCCGCCGGGTGATGCGTAGTCCGATCTATAACCAGCCTTGTGGTCCCTCGACGCCGCCGCTCTCTCCGGCCGTCAGCCGTCTCTCGCTGCAGTCGTCTATCCCAGTCCGAGCATCACCGGGAAGGATCTCCGTCGAGGCCGCAAAACTGTGCAGCCTCCCGTTCGCCGGGTGGTTCTTTGCTGGTGTCCTCCTAGTTCATTCTACGTGCCCTTCCATTGGATTTGGACCAGTGTTCATCCATTCCAGTCTCCTTCGAGGCCAGAGCAGATTGTAAAAACAAATCGGTTGCATAACACCCTTTTCCTATTCATTTTTCTATTCAAGTTGACCACCATTGTAATTTGTAAGTGAGCATTCGTTCCCATTCAATCTCAGTTCTGAAATCTTGGAATAATCTCATTATTGCAGTAGTTGATCAACGCCCATGTTATCTGAATGTTGTGAACCAGAATGGCAATGCACTAGTTGTGCTTGGCTTGTTTCTATTTTCATGCCTTTATACAGATGATTTAGCCTGTATTTGTTCTTGATCTACTAGAATAAAACAAAAAGGTCTAAAGAAAAATTAGTTCTTTCTTGCTGTAAACCATGTTGTAGCAGATCGATATATGAGTTGAGATCTTGTCGATCCCTAGTGCATGACTTATTGAGATAATTGTCGGATGAATCATAGCTGCTTAGTTATTCTATTTTACAATAGCATGGCATGCCTGTTCAATTTATTTTCTTGCTTATACCTCTGTAATAACACAACAGATGTTAGAGAAAAAAAGAGCACAGATTTCACACTGCCAATCTTCTTGAACACCAGGGATCAAATTCGTGAACTATCTAAATGAGTGGCTGTGGTGGCAGTGGACAATTAATGGTGTTGTGACATGAATTTTCATCCATAGTTTTTAATATCTTAGCTGTAAAGTTGCAAGACAAAGAAGATGTAAAATTTGGTCATGAAGATCACTTGATGAGTGTTCTTTCTTCTTTTAGCGATTGCTAGTTGCGTTCAGAAAAGAGTCCATCAATGTATTTCACTACCCGTAACAAATGTAGAACTGGGCTTTGACACATTGGATGGTGGATGCAAAGCTATAGTTACAATAAATGAATATTTATGTTGAGCCATCCTTTTGGCGCAATGTTAGTTACAGAAAACAAATACTAGCTATCTCGTGCAAGTTACACTGATCGCGACAGTAAAGGGTTGATCCAAATAATAAATGAATAGATACATGCATAGAAAGCGTTGTCATGGAAGTCTTTGCCAAATTTAGATGGAGGTTCTCAAATAGAATTGCAGCTTAGTTTGGAATGTTTGTTTGAGTATCCTTGTACCTTCCCAGTTTTTAGAACATTTGTTCAAACTTCGAGCCTAAGTGTTCCCACTTTGTAATCATCAGCTGCGTACATTCTCTCGGGATGTAGAAGTTGGAACCTTATGTTCCATTATCTAAAAAAACATGCATGTACATGGAACTACTTCTCTCCGTTAATACAGTTGTGCCCGCCATCAAATTAGTGTACATTGCTGGATGATCTATCGAACCATAATAGTATTGGGTTGTTTGTACGCACTATATAGCGATGAAAATACTGTCTCATTCATTTACAACCGTAGCTGTCACCTTGCACCATGTGGTTCAAACAACATGAGATTCAAACTTCCATCTTGTCCCGGGGACACCACCATGCATGTGGTGCTTTATTACAGGAAGTATAGTACTATCTCCCAATTTCACCTCTGCACGATGTAAGAAGCACCTCTGCTGGCCCATAGTCCCCTGCTGATAATCTATAACGTGAAGCATGGGATAAGTTTAAAATTGGCACCATAAGGAAATAATGACTGGTGTTCTAGTAAAGTCAGAAGGAATGCTACTAGCTTCCCGGATGGAACGATAAAGAAGAAAAACAAAGCACGGATAATAGAGTAAACAACCACTAAACTAAATAACACATGCAAAGAGTCGCCTGACACTACCATGTACCTTGATTTGGACAAGTTGTCCTTCTCCAAATTTAATTGCTAGAAAACTTACTTGAGCTGTTGAGCATCCCGGCTTCACATGCAAAAGACAATTCAAAGATGAGAACCTTTTTTTTTTTTAAAGAGATGAGAACCTTAATATATAAATGAGAATAACAAAAGAGTGTTAGCAACCGAATACATCGAACAGGGTTCCATTATTTCCATGTTCACAGATCCAGGTGGTGCACAAAAATGTAGAAATCGTGCATTCGGATGAATCAAGGTGCAGAGAGATTATTTATATGACTGAGGTTATGGTCACCTGCCCTTGATATGATGGATCAAAACTCCCTTTTAAGGATGGGTAAATCAAAACAATTGGACATGTTAAATTTAAGTTTTGTAGTGACACAATGATGCAAGCAATCAAAATTTGTGTGAACATGTCAAGCGATACAGATACATAGAGCAAACAGTAGTATTGATTAGTAGCTACTAACTAGTACGGAGTAGATATTACTGTGTTCTTTGGACTGATGTTTAGCCTATTCAGTGACATTTTTAGGAAGGATTTTGCTTTGTAGAATCACAAATGGGATAAATGAGAAGGCAAGAGTTCATCATATATAGCCGCAAAGTCATCAGAGCATAAACTGAGGCTAGCTTTGTTATCATAATTTTACACCAAACTAGCAGCACTTAATCAATGTGAGCGTAGCTAGCACGAATTCACTACCCAACCGTAGCAAACATATTGGCCTCCCAAGTAATCACAATAGCAGAAAGCACCAACAATCGGAGGCTAATACCCTGTTCGGAGATGGGACCGTGTATCCAGACATGTTGCACAGAGTTGTGTGCATGACGGTGCAGTGGTATTCAAAATATTTACATAAATATAAAATTAATAACTAGTATTTAAATATAAAATAAAATATAAATAAATAAATAATTATTTTTATAAATTTTTTAATTAAGACAAATAATAAAACATAATGTATGAAAGTCAATAAATACTTACGCCTTAACGGAACATTATAGTAAAATTCTATACTGAAAAAAATGGACCGCGGGAAATTTAACAATGATGACCAGTCCAACCCAACCCAGCCTGTCAGTACCCTATGACCTCTCCCGCCTCCATCCCCAACGCTCCGCCGCCGCACCTCGCCGCCTCCGGTGCCCGCTGACGTGTCAGTGTGTCACCCTCCCGCCCCCGCTCCTGCCCTTCTCTTCCTCCGTTTCCCGCCACTTCTCCGCGCCATTTCCCCCGCGCTCCCGCCTCTCCTACTAATCACCTCCCGCGAACCATTCCCCCACCAAAGCCCTAAACCCTCGGACTAGTCGGAGAGATAAAAGTAAAATAGCAACCATTCCTTTGGCTTTCGGTCCGCCATGGCGTCGCGCCGCCTCAGCAACGGCCGCTCGCCGCTCGTGCGGAAGCAGAGCCAGATCACCTCCTTCTTCTCCTCCCCATCCCCCTCCACCTCCGGCCCGAAACAAGGGAGTTCCAAGCCCTCGCCATCTCCGTCGCCGTCGCCGCTGAACCCTAGCGCGAGCCGGAGGCCCACCCCCGCGGCGGCGTCCCCTTCTCCTCTTAAGCCGCCATCTCCGCCGCCGCGGCCGCCGCAGGAAGATAAGAAGGGGAAGAAGGGGAAGAAGGTGGGGCAGCAGGATGCCGCGGCCACGGCTGCTATGGCTGCGCCTGCGGCCGAGGTGGTGGGGAGGCGGCTGCGGGTGTACTGGCCGCTGGACGACGCGTGGTACAAGGGGAGGATAGAGTCCTACGAAGCGGGCTCCCGCAAGCACCGCGTGAAGTACGACGATGGTGACGAGGAGGAGGTTGATCTCGTAAAGGAAAAGTTCGAGTGGGCCGCCGCTGAGGATTCCACACCGCCACCTTCGCAGCCAGCGAAGAAGCTGCGTCGTCTCCGGCGAATGTCTGATACCGTGGTGGCGAAATCGCCTTCCGTGATGGTGGAAGATGAAGAGGATGATGCTGGGGATTCCACCGAGGATGAGGACTGGAAGAAGGATGCTGTTGCGGAGGATGTTTCAGAGGAGGTGGAGCTGGATGACGAAGATGATGATGAAGAGATTATTGCAGTGCGGTCACGGAAGGGAAAGACAAGGACCTCCTCGCTGTTGTCCGGTTCAGCGCAATTGGCTCCGGGTTCTGGTTTGACATCAGCTTCAGGATCGACAGCTTCGAGGAAGAGGAAAAATGTGGATGTAGCTTCACTTGGTTGTGCTAAGAAGTTCAGCTTTGAGGCAGTTAATACCAATGGAAAAGTTGAATCAGAAGTGCCAATGAGCTGTAGCCGGAGTGAGTAGTGTTCTCAAAATAGTTGATGAGGCTGAGTTTAGCGGTTCTGTTTGTGATTTATTTTGGTTATTATCTCAGGGGAGCAAACTACAGACAAGGCACCCATGACTCTTACTGGAGAGGCAGCAGAGCGGTTTGGACAGCGGGATTCTGAAAAGTTCAAATTCCTTGTCGAGTGAGTGCTTTTTCAAATGATAAAATGCTCTCTTCTTTCGTAATGTTCAAGAAATTTCAATAGTGTAATCAGTGTTTTTGTAGACACTAAATGGGTGGTTAACCATTATTTAGCCAATATTCAAGGTTACACAGCTGTTTAATCGATTGGACCTGTTAGTGTTTACACACTGTTTAAATGGCATTTAATCCCATTTAGGAAAACCGAAGCCTAGTGGCGTAATACAATGTTCAAAATATTCAGTGCTCTTAGCTAGATTATTTTTTGTTTTCTGCCTTAAAACGAAGGAGTGTGTATTAATTTTTCTTTGCACAACTTGAAAAATTATGCCTTCACTTTTGGGGAGGAAAGAGAGCAACCTTCTCATCATCCACCATACCAATGTCAGTGTACCTGACCTTCCTATGTCGATTCGTCTACCCAAATGGTATTCCACTTGTAGCATACAACTGTATCACTAATCTCCCCTAGAGCTCCATTATGTTAATTTTTTAGTTCAGCATGTACAAGTTTTTATGAATTGAATATCACCTTGTCATTTATTATCATTTATCTAATGGTATGTGTTTTCCTTTTTCCTCTTGTCCTCTCTCAGAATGCATAGCAGGCACAGATATGCTATATTTGCTTATACTTCTCAAGTTTTCTTACTTTCTATTATCTTTGTGACTGTAGAGGGCGCAAAGATGCAAAAGGAAGACGTCCTGGAAACCCTGACTACGATCCCAGAACCCTTTTCATGCCTTCCCAGTTCTTGAAGAACTTGACAGGTGGACAGGTACTATGTCCATGTGAACTGTACGCCTCATTTTGTGTGCATCCTGTATGTGATGCTAACTAGTAGTCTTGATGAACAGAGGCAATGGTGGGAATTTAAAGCACAGCACATGGATAAAGTTTTATTCTTCAAGGTACATTTATACGTTTGCTTCGTTTATTCAGATTGTTCAATTATGTCTATCCTGTTTAGTAATTACCTTATGAATTTGAAATAGATGGGCAAATTCTACGAGCTGTTTGAGATGGATGCACATGTTGGGGCAAAGGAGCTTGATCTTCAGTACATGAAGGCAATAACTTCTCCCAAAGCTTGTGATTGTTATTTCTGATATATTAAATTAATAATCAAGTCTACCTTTTCTCATGGTACCAAAAATTCACGGTTTGTTTTTAATCATGATTTTTTTAGGGTGAACAACCTCACTGTGGATTCCCAGAGAAGAATTTATCAGTGAATTTGGAGAAATTAGCTAAGAAAGTAAATACAGATTTTTTTGTCTTATTTAGTTACGAATAAAGTGCTTTTTGGTAATGGTGTGTACTGAATGACAGGGTTATCGAGTTCTGGTTATTGAGCAGACTGAAACACCAGATCAGCTTGAACTTCGACGTAAGGAGATGGGTGTAAAAGACAAGGTTTGTTTAAATCTCGTGGTCTGTTACTGCCATATGATAATCTCATTGTTGTCTGCTAAAGACGACAGTGATTTAGATTTCAAATTTATGGCTATGTTTTGTTCCTGTATGTTTCTTCTGTGATGTCAGAAGTTTGTTCTTTAATTGTGCCAGAAATGTGACTGTTTGGTATTCTTTACTCATTGAAGGTTGTGAGGCGTGAAATATGTGCAGTGGTCACAAAAGGAACACTGACAGAAGGAGAGTCCCTGCTGACAAACCCAGATCTGTCATATCTCCTGTCTATTACTGAAAATTATCAATGTTGTTCAACAAACGGTCAAGAGGCGTGTACCATTGGTGTCTGCATAGTTGATGTTTCTACTAGCAAGTTTATTGTAGGACAGGTTGGTTCTGGGATCCTAAGACCTATTTCCATTTGTTTAAACTGTAGAAAACTATGATGAAACTAGACATTTATCCAAGAGGCAAATTGTGAATTGTGTAGCCTCTTACACTTGTTTCTTTTTGTTTTGCAGTTCCAAGATGACCCTGAGCGTCATGTGTTATGTTCACTTTTATCTGAAATGAGGCCTGTGGAAATCATCAAGCCGGCGAAAGTGTTGAGTTCAGAAACCGAGAAGGCATTAAAGAATAACACAAGGGGCCCTTTAATAAACGAGTTGCTTCCATCCATTGAATTTTGGGATGCAGAAAAGACTATCCATGAGATAAATCAGTACTACAACTCTTCAGATGAACTGAACAGTCTTGATGATGTACAAAACAGTGTAGGGTGTGTTCCTAGCTTATTGAATGAACTAATTGGAGCAGGTGATAAGACATATGCACTTTCTGCTCTTGGTGGTTCTTTATTTTATCTAAGGCAAACCCTTCTGGATGAGAAAATACTTCCATGTGCTGAGTTTGAGCCCCTTGCATGTTCGGGGCTCACCAACAATGCCCAGAAGCATATGATACTCGATGCAGCTGCTCTGGAAAATCTAGAGATTTTAGAAAATATGAGAAGCGGTGGTCTGTCAGGGTAACGCCTGCTTCAAATTATTTCGTTTTCTTCAGAAATCTAATTCAGATGTCAATGTACTTATGCATATTCTTTGCAGGACCCTGTATGGACAATTGAATCATTGTGTTACTGGGTTTGGAAAGAGGCTGCTTAAACGGTGGATTGCAAGACCATTGTATGATCGCAAAGCAATACTACAACGTCAAAGTGCTATCGCTACTTTCAAGGTTTGTGGTTATGGAATTGGATTTTCTAAATTAGGGATGTCCTCTTGCCTTGTAGGCTAGTGTTCACTATGATATATAGATAGCATTATAAACCCATAATTATCTAAATTTTCATTGTGTTGTTCATAATGAAATATAGTTAACTCCATGAAAACATCAGGAACAACCTGGGATGATTTGGGAGCTGTTATTATTCTATATATTCCTTTTCAATTTTCCTTTGTCTTTTGCCTTAAGAACAACCTGGGATAATACTATGTCATTCACCTGAATCATATTTGAGAGCCGAGTTAAATTTTCTATTTATCCGTTGTGAGAGCATGGGCAGTTTTTCCTTCTTTTTTTTTGTTATGTGATTACCTGTGCCATAGATTATAGGTGGTTAAAGGAAACATATAAATCTTCAATCTAGTTTTAACATGTAATATTATTTTTATTTTTAATGTTTATTCTTCTTTTCAGGGAGATGGACATGATGCTTCAATCCAGTTTCGTAAGGATTTATCTCGGCTCCCTGATATGGAGCGTCTTCTTGCACGCCTTTTCTCAAGCTGGTAATGTAATATATTATGTGGTGTGCTTAGTAGTTAGTAGAGATCTGTTTGCTTTCAAATTTGCTTCTTTGTTTATACCTTCAGAACATTGCGTTTCTTTTCCACCTTTTATCTTGAAAAATTATAGTTCTTTGTGTAACTCATGACTTGTGTTACATGTTCTCTACAGTGATGAAAACAGGAGAAGTTCCTCAGTTGTTCTTTATGAGGATGCATCAAAGAGACTACTTCAGCAGTTCACTGCTGCCCTTCGTGGCTGCCAACAGATGCTCCAAGCATGTTCTTCTTTTAGTATGGCGATATGCGCAGATGGATATCAACTTAATGAGTTGCTCTCTCCAGGTGACTTGACAGCTTTCTTGAATATGTCAACTTCCTGTGTGGCTCTTTTGGCCTCAATCTTATTACATCTAATGCATTTGATAAGCTTGGAAGCATTTAACTTTTGCAGGCAAAGCTCTTCCGAATGTCTCATCTATTTTAGACCACTTTAGAGATGCCTTTGATTGGTCAGAAGCAGACCGATATGGTCGGATCATACCTCGTGAAGGTGGTGATCCTGAATATGATGCCACTTGTGCTGCAGTAGAGGAGATTGAATCCAGTCTAAAAAAATACCTGAAGGAGCAAAGAAAGCTGCTAGGATATGCATCGGTATCGCAACATCTTCGTTTTCAAACTTTGCATCTCGTAAAAGTATCTCTGCCAATTGCTAATAGTCCATGAACAATTGCACAGGCTAATTATGTTAATGTTGGAAAGGATATGTACCTCATTGAATTGCCTGAGAGTCTGGGAGGCTCTGTTCCTGAAGACTATGAATTGCAGTCTACAAAAAAGGTAATTGAATGTTTTTTCTATCATATTCCATACAAATGATAAAAAAGTTTTAAGTGAATTGCTGCTGATGGACACTAAACGGTTTGTATAATATGTATTTTTTTACTTGAAAATATGTATCTATTACATTACTTATTTTACAATTAATTTGAGCTAACCAAGAACATAAAAGAAAAAAGAATGGACGTAGTAACTACTTTTATTAGTGATGATGGGATATGTAATCAGCTGGACAATAATCCTCAGTATCTATGTCAAGGCGTTTATTATGCCTTCTGAAAAACTTAACAGGCTAAACTCAAAATACTTGTTTGCAACATTACAATACTAAATCCTTAGGGTACGTTATATGGTCACTGCCTCAAGGTCCATTATGCTGTTCATACTTTCCACTCTATCTATTTTTGGCTTTAGTTCGACAACTTCCTTGGGATCGGTTTTGGTATTTGTGTTTCTTCTCACAATTGATCTCGGAGTTTTATTAATGCTGATTTAATTGTATGATTAAGGTTTGGAGTAAGATAATTAAATTACTCAGTCTTCAAGTAATATCAGTCCATTATACACTCACAAACTCAGTTTGATGTATTTGAAATTTGAATTGAAATGTACAATGACTGAATGGGGCAGGCTTACTTCTGTTTCCTATTTCTTTTTGGTTTTCTTGCTTGTCCATATTGCCCTTCACTGGATTCTTTGCCCTTTATTAACTTCTGTATTCAATTACTGAGCATTTCTTTTACGTCGCCTGTAACACATGTCACAACTTTATTGAGGCATATTATATAAATTTCTCTTTTCAGGGTTTTTTCCGGTACTGGACACCAGAATTGAAAGAACTAATATCAGAACTTTCAAAGGCTGAGGCAGAAAAAGAATCAATTTTGAAAGGCATTCTTCAGAAGTTGATTCAGCTATTTGTTGAGCATCATAGCGAGTGGAGACAACTGGTTTCTGTTGTTGCTGGTACTTCATCTGATGTTACTTGTTTCTTGCTCCATACCAATTTTAGTTACCTTGTATTAGCAATGCTTCTAATGCTCTTGGTGGTTCCTCCATCTAATCGTCTCTGTTCTTTTACTATACTATTCCATGAAATTTGAATATTTTACTGAGAGTATCTTTTAAGATGTATGCTTTCGTTTAACTGGATTGCTAGGTATTACGCAGCAATAAGGTCCTTAGTTAAAGTTAGAAATTTACTGAAAGCATATCACTATTTTTGCACACTTTGTTGCTAACTTGATTACTTTCCATCATTTTTTTTTCTTGAACACTCAAGAGAGTTGTGTGTCACTTCATTAAGAAGAGAGAACGAAGTAGAATATTGGTAGAAACCCCTCCCAATACACCCCAACGCATGCACCCATAGAAGAGACTGCATCAGATGTGTTGTTTGATCAATACAAACGATCTAGATCCCCTTGTTGGGCCAGTCTTCAGGGCAAACAAACTCAAGAGCAGTTCACAAAATGGAGGCTCTTTCCTACCAGACCAGCATATAGCACTCATTTCCTACTGCCTGCAACACCACTGAGAATCCAAGATGTTTGAACTTGTACCCTACAATGCTTGTGAAGCTCCCTGTTCCCAAAACAAATGAAAGAATAAACCCACTTTCTGAATTTCCTTGGATACTCCTTTAGCCATGCTATACTACTAGCTCAAGCGAAAGGGCCTCTAGCTGAACTGGTTAGGTGGTCTTAGTAGCACTCCTCAGGTCCCGAGTTCGATTTCCGGTGGGAGCGAACTTCAGGCTGAGGTTAAAGAAATCCCCTCGTCTGTCCCACAACCAAAGCACAGGTCTAAGGTCCGGCTCAGGTCGTTGGTCATGGGTTCGGGGGTTTTCTCGACCTACATGAGAAGGTCTTCTTCTTAAATGCAATCCCCGGGGGCTGTCTTACCCCCGCAGGTCGAGTTTTTTTTTTATATATACTACTAGCTCAAGAACGGGAATCAGTGGACTACAGTATCCATCAAATACAGATCAGCTTAACCTTTTTTAATCTTGGAAAAGATGTGTGTTTGCATGTGAATGATATTCTGAAATCTTTATGGCCAAGTGCAACCAAATATAGTTATTTTATTGAAAGTTAGCAGGACTAAATATGGCATAGTTCATTACTTGACGCATGGTTACTAAGGATACATTGTCATGCTTGTTGTACTACTAACAGCCTTCAAGAGTTGAGCCTTTGTAGGAAGACAGAATTACTGATGCATATCCCAGTTTCCATGTATTCATATTTCTACTCTGAATGCTGGCATTTGGTTTACAGAGCTTGATGTCTTGATAAGTCTTTCTATTGCAAGTAATTATTTTGAGGGACCAAGTTGCCGTCCAATTATCAAAGAATCAAATGGACCGGATCACAATCCTACTTTCCATGCAAGAAAGCTTGGCCATCCCATTCTAAGGAGTGATTCCTTAGGAAAGGGTTCTTTTGTACCAAATGATGTTATGATAGGTGGACCGGGGAATGCCAGCTTTATTGTTCTTACTGGTCCGAATATGGGTGGTAAATCAACTCTTTTACGCCAAGTTTGTCTTACTATTATATTGGCACAGGTAATCCACCATCCTTATTGTCTATTATCAAAATTGCTTGTTCATGAGGACTTATTTAAGTTGTTTCCCAGATTGGAGCAGATGTTCCTGCAGAATCCTTTGAGCTGTCTCTTGTTGACCGCATATTTGTTCGCATGGGAGCTAGGGATCATATTATGGCTGGACAAAGTACATTCTTGGTGGAGCTCATGGAGACTGCTTCAGTGCTTGTAAGCTTTCCCATCCTTATTTGAATGGCAAGCTCTCTTTGGCATATTTTCTCATCAGTTTACTCATGCAACTTCTGCTTCAGTCATCAGCTACCAAGAATTCCCTTGTGGCTTTAGATGAGCTTGGACGGGGTACATCAACTTCTGATGGGCAAGCTATCGCGTAAGTTGAAAGAGTTGTGTGGATACACTCGATCTTTTGTTGTCTTATTTTTCTGTTATGTGCACTTATCACACTAATTTTCTGCCTGACAACAGGGCGTCTGTTCTAGAATATCTTGTTCATCATGTTCAGTGTCTAGGCTTGTTTTCGACACACTACCATAGGTTAGCAGTGGAACACAAGGATTCCAAGGTAATTGTTTCATGTTTTTCTGCTGTGAATTCAGCCTCATGCATGCCTTTAACCCATATGTTTCAATTGCGCATCATAGGTATCACTTTGTCATATGGCATGTGAGGTTGGAGTAGGCGAAGGAGGTTTGGAAGAAGTGACTTTCCTTTATAGGTTAACTCCTGGTGCATGCCCCAAAAGCTATGGTGTGAATGTTGCTCGATTGGCAGGTTTGTTCTGATATTTTGCTCAGTATTGAATTGCTGTTTTTTTCCTATTTCCTAAGGCATTAGGATGTTGACAAAACAGGAGAAATGTGACTCCTATTGTTCTTTTCATCCAGGAATACCAGTCTCCGTCCTTCAAAGGGCTAATGAGAAATCGAGTGACTTTGAGGCCAATTATGGGAAGCGTCACTGTTTGACTAAAGACAAGCATGTCACTGCACAAAGTGAGGATAGCTTTTGTGCCATCAAGGATTTGTTTCGTATTGTGAAGGCATGGTCGCCTCATGAGGATCAGGCAGCAAATTTAAGCATGCTCCGTGAAGCACAGAAGCGTGCCAAGGTGCAGGCTGTAGAAGGTTAGCTATTGCATAACCTTTTTGTTTACGCCTGGGAGATTGCCCAAGCATGCAGACTTGATGACACTCTTTGGATTTGCACTTTGGGGAGTGCTCATTGTGGTACCATACTAGTTGAACATTCTGCTTGCCTGAAGACATGAGGCTGGATTCGTGAATGGAACATGGTTTGGGGTTATGGAAGTTTATGGAGATTACTATCTATTGCAACAATTTTACGTGCTCTCTATTTGATCGGCCAAAAGCCGGGGAAATCACTGTCATGCATAATTTTCAGGCTCGGGAGAGTTTAATTTTGTAATGACTGCCGAATTGTCATAGGGTAAAGCCTTTGCAAGTTCAATCTGAGCTCTGAAAGCCTTCTCACACTAATTATCAGGTAGATAGTTCCATGTAATGTGTAAATGGTTACTGGAAAATCGTTAACGTGCAAGCTAATTTGTACATCTTGCTCCTTCCATGCATGTACTGGCTTGACTTCTGGTCCTTGTATTTCAGCTATTTATGCCCCACTTATGCATAGCACATGGACATGCAAAAACACCGAATTGCTACTTCAAGAAATACTGAAGAGGCGGGTCGTTACCTTTTCTTTTTGTTAAATGTAAAAAACTACTCCCTCCCTTACTAAATTGTTGTTGCCATTGATTTTTTTTAACGTTTGACCATTCGTCTTATTCAAAATATTTCTTCAAATACAAAATGTAATATGCTATATTTTAAGTTTCTTTTATGATAAAACATATTCTAACGAAATATATAATATTTCTTAAACTTTTTGAATAAGACAAATGGTCAAACATAATAAAAAAGTCAAAGGCGACAACAATTTAGTAAGGGAGTAGTACTTACTAATCTGGTACTCGCTGCGTACTGGTGTGGTGTGGATCACCTCTTGTGATGTGCTGCGCTGTACTATGCGTCACCCAGGCCCTCATGTAAGGCGGAAAGGGAACGGTGTATGGAATATCGGAATCATAGACTAGAATGTAGGTTTGCAAGCATTAGACATCCATCTCCTAGCAGGTATAATGTCAAGATTAGTTAAGGAGGCAAAAGATCGGGTAGAGGGTAGCAAACAGAACAAAAGCTGTGAAGAAGCGAGAAAAGGACCCTGCATGGAAGCCAGGCTGCCCTGTCCCGCAGAATCTGATTCCAAGACCGCGCATCGATCCCACACTGAATGAATCGATCGAGTGACCATAGAGAGACTTGCAACTCACAAGTTACTATAAGCAAAGTAAATCAAAGCGAGAATCACGCCATGCTTCCCACGCTACTTTCCGCTGCCCTTAACACACAGCCGTTGCTCTACTTGGTGCTTTTCAGACTCCTGAGCAAACTCTCCTGTCATTCCAAGCCGCCTGCCGTGCCGTCGTCTCCACAACCGCCGACCCGGGAAGAGGAGCTCCTCCATCTCCATGGACTACAGGGTGAGTATCACCTAGATTATTTCTTTTCGGTCATAGCAGAAATAAATATACCTTCTGAAAGCTGAAACAGACATGTTACTCTGGCAGTACTACATCATGATCCTCAGGATGAACATAGACTGCAACGGGTGCTACCAGAGGATCCGAAGGTCTCTTCGCCAGATGCATGGTAAACACCCCTGTAAACCGTACCTGCTTGAAGCTTTTCATTTGAGACTCGGTTCATTTGTCTGAACTCTTCTCTTTTTTTTTGGCAGAGCTGGAGAGGCACGAAATCGACAAGAAGCAAGGCCGGGTGAACGTGTACGGCGCCTTCAGCCCACAGGACGTGGCGATCAAGATCAGGAAACGGACCAACCGACGCGTCGAGATACTGGAGGTCAGGGAGGCACCGCCGCCCGGCGAAGGGGATGGTGCCGGCCACATGCCCTGAAGAGGCAGCCCCTTAGCTACGCTTCTATCTACCTTCAGTTGGCAGACAGTCACCTGAAACCTTTGGAGTTCTGCTAGCCTTTGCAGGGGAGCAGGAGGATCCAAGAACGTCCATGTACCTAGCTCAATGTATGCGCCTGTCATGGTTTGCCTTCATTACTGTTGCAATTCTGCACCATTTTTGTGCTGCAAGTCTTTGTTTGAGTGCTATGAGAAAATTTCAGTATCTGTTAATTGATAGAAAGACAGTAATACTTTCAGAGGGGCTAAAAGTTTGAGTCCAGGTTCTGAGAATGTTCTTTTACTTGTCAGCATGGCAATTATACAATACAGTAGTAGTTTCACAAGGGTTGTCCAGGGCCATTCTTTTTATTATTTTCAGAAGGGTTGCTACCATGGAGGAAAGGTACGCTCTTCCTGGTCAAGATCAGCTTTACCTAAATTTGTATATCTTTTCTCCTCTTCAATTGACTGAAAATTTGAGAAACTTTCAATCGACATGATTTGTACTAGAATTTGTATTATTATTTATTTTTATAGGGTTATGTACTATGTAGGTGGAGGGAAAAAGCTGTTATTGTATAGATTATATATAGAAAAAGTTTTTTTGGTAAACCTTCTGATTTTGAGCTAATGTTGTTAGATGTCGATTAAAAATTTTCCAACTGAAACTTAGCAAGCCCCAAAATTGTATCATCCGAGCCACAAACAAAATATTCTGAAAGTGAATTCCTTTTCATTATTATTCACCAACAGTGTGAAGAAGTTCATTCTTTCTTTAGTCAGGATATCTCGATCCAGGAAAAGAAATTTGGGATCAATAACCTGTTCTAGGTGCGTATAAACTTTAAACAGAGTTCCTCTACATGGGAATCACCCGTTATTCTATTTTTAACGCCTTTACAAACTCTGTACCATTATTCCACTGTCTTAAGGAAAACTACAGATATGTAGATGGGTCGTAAGGAAAATTCTATTATAATGTGAGGCTCTCCGGATCCTCGATGATCTTTGCAAACGTTTGTAGGAATGCTGCCAAATCAGCACCATAAACAATCCGGTGGTCAGCAGTAACATTCACCTGAAAAAGTTGGCATCAACTTTGTTATTCATCACCAAAAGAAAACTTGGCTATATTCATGACCAACATTTCTACAAGCAAATCTGGTTTCTACTTTTCCCTGCAAATGTACAAATCTGTTTCTATTATTGAACAAGATGATGAAGTAATCTTTTTCCTCTTAAGAACAAGATGATGTGGTAGTTTAAGAAATGCTTAAATGTGGAAAATTTTTGAAAGGTATTAGGAGTAAGTACCTCATGGTAATTGGCAATAAAAATATAATTGTATTTCTGTGCAATTTCATCAGTAAGAAAATATTGTTGTAAAGCATTGTACTGCTCTTAGATTATGGAAGAAACCTTAACCCATAATATAACAGGGACATCATTATGAAATTATAACAGAACTAAATTCAACATTTAATCAGCACCTTCAGGATGTGCCAGAGTAATGCAGAAGCATGTGCCTAAAATAAAATAGTTTTACATTCTATTCGGGTGCAGATATGATGCAACATAAATAAATTAGGTGTTTTAGGGCACCATAGATGTTAATCAAGGCGCTTCAAAATAACTAGAGAATCTACAAAATATAGATGTTACTAACCAGCATTTCATTCTTGATACTAAAGAAACCATCCTTGTCAGCTACCACATTAGGTCTCGATGCTCCAACTGCCATGATTGCCCCCTGCATTGAGTCATTTACATGCAATTTTTATTCTGTGAGTGTTTGCATAACACATTCTATCAGTACTCCAAACTAACTAGGCACCATGAGAAAACCCACCTGGCCAGGTGGAAGGATTGCATCAAATCTATCCACTCCAAACATACCCAAATTGGACAGCGAAAACGTACCTACATATACCCAGATCAGGTCAGCGGAGTTTCAATGAACAACAGCTGTCAATGCACCAGAAAGTACATGTTCTATACCTGAGCTGTATTCAGCTGGTTGTAGCTGTTTTGTCCGCGCCTTCTTAAGAAGCTCTCTCCATTTTCGCGCAAGCGAATATATGTCCAACTGCCATGATTTTCGAGTTATAAAGATAAATACTCCAAACCGAGCCTAAAACGCTACATTGCTCAAGTTATCACAAATCGAGCCTAAAAATGCTACATTGCTCAAGAGACAACACAGCATTGCAATAAGGAAGAACCTTATCTGCATCCTCCAAGACAGGAGTAAGAAGGCCACCCTCGATTGCAACAGCCACTGCAACATTGACACTACTGTTGTAACTGAAGCTCTTCCCATCCCTGCAGCTGGCGTTGACAACAGGGTGCTGGGCGAGTGCCATAGCTGCCGCCTTCACCAGTAGCAGAGTCTTTGTAACCCCCTTCGATTTAACCTACCCAACCAATTTCAATCACAATCTGTTAACACACGAACGATTGAGAAACTGTGAATTACTGAATTCAAAGCTGCCAGATCAATTTAAACGGCACCTTTTCATAAAGTGCGTCGAGCTTATCAGTGATAATGGAGTACCCGACACGAAATGTTGGCACTGACATGCTGTCCACCATGTTCCTGCTCACCGCACTCTGCATTGCCGTGAATGGCACCACCGTGGCACCAGGCACCGGTGGCAGCATTGCAGCTGCAGCCACTGGGGTCACGGTGCCAACAGCGGCGGGGGCTGGTGGCGGAGCAACCTGTGGCTTCGGCTTGATGCCAGCGGCTGCTTCAACATCCGCTGCCGTGACGCGGCCGTGCGACCCGGTGCCAACAACCCCGGAGATGTCCACCCTGTGCTCTTTCGCGAGTTTCTTGGCATATGGCGTCGCGATTGCCTTCGTCGGCGCGGCCACTGGCAGTGGAGAAGATTGCGCGGCGGCGGGGGCGGGGGCGGCATCGGAAGGAGGGGATTCTGGGCGCTGACCTTGGGAGAGGGCCTGCGCCCGCTCCCGCGCCAACGCGACCTCCTCCTCGGACTCGGCGAGGAGCGCGATTGGGGCGCCAACGGGGGCGATCTCTCCAGCGGGGACGAGGACAGCGGCTAAGATGCCGTCATGGAAGGTCTCCACATCCATGTCGGCCTTGTCGGACTCGACGACCACCACTGAATCACCCTTGGCGACGCGGTCGCCCTCGGATGCCGTCCAGGAGACAATCTTCCCTCCGTCATGGTCGCACTGAGAATTGGCATGAATATCTCCCTCACCTTCGCCCGCACCACCGGCATCCTCCGCCGCCGGTGTGGCGCCGAAGCGAGGCGTGCGCGCTGCGGGGCGGTGGGCAGCGAGAGGGAGGAAGAAGCCATAGACGCCATGGATCGCGAGCTGATCGGTCACCGACGAAATGGACCAGTTGTATCTCAGGATTCACGAAGGAGGAGGGGAACGCGCGGTGGCGGAACCCGGCGAGCGCGGCGGCGGCGCTAGGTGGGAAGACGGAATCATGCGTTTGGTGAAAGCAGCCAAACGACTGCCATGTGGGGCCAGCAGAGGCTGCCACTCGTGTCACCTCCTTACGAATGGGGACCGGTCTCGGCCGTCAAATCTGGTTTGATCGGTCTAGACAGCCTGATCGGTGCGGGGCAATTTTTTTTTTTTTGTTTTTGAGGCTGGTATGGTATTTTTACCCAGTAATGAATGGCGATAGAATGCTCGACTTCTTTTGACCGTGCGTTTAGGATTAGACGTTCATAGCAAGTAGGGTGCGTTTGAGACTACCTTTTATCCACGAAGTGTTTCTAGCGTTTATTAACTGTTTATAGTGTTTATTGTAGCATAAATAGTCTATCGGTTTGGTAAAACTATTTATACTTATAGAATAAAACTACTTATTCTCACTCATAAGCACTAAAAGTTATGTTACTTAGTTTGTCCAAAATACTTATGTTAGTAAAAAACATGCAAAGTGCTTATATATAAACTCATTAGCAGTTTTGTTATTTTTATTGTTTGGCACTTTAATGTCTTGTTGAGTTCCATAAATCGTACCAAATACACCCTAAATCAGACTAGTAATGTCAAAGGCATTTTACTTACACAGAGATCATGGAAGGACCTAGAATTACCGTTTTGTTTAACAAACTTTTAGTCCCCTTCAACAACATTCTCAGAATATCGTCTAACAGTTGTTGCCTGCTCCACCCAAGCTTTGAACAGATCTCAGCCAAATGAAATGACTTTATCGCGTCGATGTGAATTTGAATACATCCAGTAGTGGATCGCTTATCGCGTCAATGTGAATCTGAATACACCCGGCAATGGATCGCAAATCGACAACTGCAAGGAGGATGGCAACTTTGCCGCACTCGATTCTCGACTCTCCACAGTCTCTCCAATATACTATCTCTCACGTTTATCCTAATTCCCTCACTTAAGGTCTTGTTCGGTTTCACGGGAACTGGTGGAATGCAGTACAACTCAAGCGGAAGCAATCAACCTAAATTGAAACAACTTTGATGCAAAAAAATGTTTAATTAGGGTGAACAAAATATGGCTTGTCTCGGTTATTTTCGTGTTCCAAGAGGTATTGTATTATTCCGCACTTGTGAAGGTCTAAACTCTAAAATGAAATCATCCGAATTCACTTAACCCCACCTAGAGAATGATCCTCACCTTGTTTCAACTGGGATGAACCAAACAAGGCCTAACCGGCGACCGAGAACCCTTTGTTTGTGCAATATTTCCTATATCCCAACTTATTTATTATCCTGCCCTTTCACCAGTCTCATCGAACATTCTCCGAACCTAGACAACCTCGCATGTCCAGGTTCCTTGAACATTCAATGAATCTAGACACAAAAATACACTCTCGAGTGACAAGTAAATTAGCACGAAGGGAGTAGTATTTTAGTGACAACAAGAAAATGATAAGATCTCGCGTAATAGAATATTGCAAAAAATGAGAATGTCTAAAATGAAGTCAACCGAATTCACTTAACTCCTTTCCTACAATGATTCCTCACCCCATTTCGACCATGATAAACGAAACAAGGCCTAACCGGGAACAATATTTTAGAGCCTGGGTAATGGAGTATTGCGAAAAATATAAATTTTACACAAGCTTCTTGTTATCATGCTGCTATTTGGGGGGGGGGGGTGTTTCATCTTCTTTTAATGAGTAAATATTTGAAACTACAACTTTTCAAGCCTATTTCATAAAACTACAATTATATTGACCTTGGTTATTAAGAAACTATAACTTTCATGATACATGTGTGGATGATAAGTGGGACCAAATATGTAGCACTTATGTCATTGACATGTGGGATCACGTCACAAAACTTGTTGGATCTTGACACATTGGGTTAAATATAGCAGTAATTTTGTGAAATGAATAATAAAAGTTGTAATTTTGTGTTACTAGCACAAATAGTTTTACATTTGTGAGATTTACTCTTTTTTTTCTTGGAAGGAATGGAAACTTCTTTGAATAGGACTTCGTTCTTGCTGTGGGAATGCTGAATGTCGAATCGAATGTAAGTGCCTTCTATCATTTATTCAATTTCATTATTTTGACCGCTTAACATTTAGAAACAATGAAGTACTCCCTCCGTTCAAGAATGTAAGGATTTATTGACTTTCAACTGTTGTGTTTAACCGATTGTCTTATTCAAAATATTTATAGAAATGCAAAAATTAATAATTGATACTTAATATACATGCCTGGCAAATAAATCGTTTTGACTTCAAGAGGAACTGCATTTTGGAGATTTTATTCTGTATGTCTAATATTCAACGGGGAGGACGGACAAGTAGTGCACCTTTTGGTTACTTTTGTTTCTGACTGGATGGTTTAAGTGCCTTTTGTAACAAACAGAATAATGCTGACGTTGAGACGACGAAACGGTTGCCCTCGCATAATTTTGCAGTTGCTGTCAGTTTCACACCTTAACTCGGTTAAAACAGGATCTTAGTCATCACTTTTGGAAGCGTTCCAAGTTCATTTCTAAAAATATGTTTTCTTGATAGTCTTGTTCCTCAATCTCTGCTTAGCAAATGGGATTGACCTTCTGAGGATGACGATAGTACAATAATTTTAGAGTGAGAGCCAACAAATGGTAAGAGGTGGTATTGCGAAAAACTGAAAATTATATTCAGAGCCCTGTTCATTTCCTCGTCCTCTAAAATTTAAGCATCTGTCACATTAAAGAGAATCTTATTATTTATGAATATTTTAATCAATTTAATGACAAAACCCTCTTGACAGATTGGTTCTAATTTTCGAGATGAATCTAATGAGCTTAATTAATCTATATTTTGCTAAAGTGATGCTACAAGTAACCGTCTTCTAATCGCGACTTAATTAACCTCATTAGATTCGTCTCGTGAATTAGTCTAAGGGTCTGTAATTTATTTTATAATTAAACTTTATTTCATACTCTAAATAGTAAGATTCTTTTTAATGTGACAATTCTAAAGTTTAGACTCTAGAAAACGAATACACCCTCAAGCTAGGTGTATAACATGCAAGTATTATGCAACTATTGGAGAGTGCTTCTTTGAATGGGACGTCGTTCTTGCTGCGGGGACGATGTCGAGTGTTGAATCAAACGTAAGAGCAATCTACCAATTTTATCGTTCTACTTCGTAACTTGTAGTTGCTGGGCGTGGGCAGTCACATGACTAATGGCAAAATACGATCAAACAGCCGCTCTCGCATCATTTTGCAGTTGCTGTCAGTCTACCACGTTATGTCGATTCATCAATCAGAGATGATACGCATCTTGAGACCTGGTGGCAAGGCTGATGGAAGCAAATCACGATCAAGTCATGAACGAAACTTTTTGGATGCTTCCCCAGGCACGAAGCAAATTAACAGGTACTAGTAGATTTATTCGGCTGCAAATGTCATGGCGGTAGATCTGCGTGTGGACGGCGACCACCTGGCCAAGTCAAAAGTCTTGCCTGGACAGTCGTCATCAGTATTTACCGAAGGTTTCCTTTGTACCAGGAATCCGTAACACATCGTTAACATCTGCAGCGCGGTAGGTGCCCCGCTGATGAAGCTGTACCCAGGCTGTTCGATTGCGATGCGCGCTCACCTCACGTCTGACGTCTCTAGTTCAGTTTCAACAGCAACGCGAGGCCGACGTATATCCCAAAGATACTTTGTACTATACTCGTAGATACGTACCACGGACCCGGTCTGTACTAATGTAGAATCGTGATTTTTGTCAAAACGTCTGCTGTCAGTATTTCAGGACGACTTATTAGACGCGGGCCGCTGGTGCCTTCCTTCCTCTGCTTCTTCTTCAGGTTACTGTATTTGCATCAGAGTTCAGAGCGCATTCCCTATATAATGATCGTTGTACGAGCAGTCGTCGTCAGCGCTGATGACGTTCCCGACTCCAGATTTTCAGCCAGCGACGCGTCGTGCCTTCCCCGGCTCGAAATCGAAATGGATTAAAATGGGCGCGGTGCCGATGCAGCTGTACTGCGCTCTCGCTGAACTATTAACCGGAAACAGAGCGTGGTTTCCTCCTGGTTTCGGGTTTCCGACGAGGCGTGATGAGTTGCCTTTCGAGGCCACCGCGCGTTCCAAAGATGTGGCTGCACGCACACGCACGCGCCTCCTATTCTCCCCTGTGGAACCCACCGGCTTGGCCGTCAACGCGCAGTCGCCTTGACTCTGCCGAGGCGACAGCGACGGGTCTGAACAGTAGTCCATCGCAGCAGTAGTTGCTTGCTGTCCCGCTGTCTAACGTGTAGAATTCCCCTGCAACGCGAAGCCGAATCCATTCATCCTCCGCTGCAGCCGCCGCCCTCTCTCGCAGAGTCGCGCGCGCGCCGCCTCCCTCCGCAAACAACGCTCCGCGCACCACGCGAATCGCGCCGCACGGCAAAATCCACCGGCACGCCGTACACAGACAGAGCCGCACCGCACCAAACCCCTCTCCGCCCAGATCGGGGCCGGGGGAAGGGGATCAGGCCTCTGCCTCTCCGGGGGAAGGAAGGGGATGAGGCCGCGGGAGCTCCTTGAGCGCCTGGCCCGGCCCTTCTCCTCCTCCGCCTCCCGCCGCGACGGGTCCTCGCAGCGGCGGGAGGAGCAGGAGCAGGAGGCGGACCTGGAGGCGATCGCGGCGCGGGAGCAGCGCGGGTTCCGGTACGCGACCCTGGAGGCGGCGACGCGCGGGTTCGCGGAGAAGAACCGGCTGGGCCAGGGCGGGTTCGGGCCCGTGTACCGCGGCCGGCTCGAGGACGGGCGCGAGGTCGCCGTCAAGCTGCTGGGCGCCGGGTCGCGGCAGGGCGCGCGGGAGTTCCGGAACGAGGCCACGCTGCTGTCCCGCGTGCAGCACCGCAACGTCGTCAACCTCGTCGGCTACTGCACGCGCGGCGCCGACGACAAGCTGCTCGTCTACGAGTACGTCCCCAACGAGAGCCTCGACAAGATCCTCTTCACCTCGCCACCGGGTCACCGTGAGTTCCCTCCCCCAATTCCCCCATTCCTTGCTCGATTGATTCTGGTTGGTTAGGTCAGTTTGGCGCGATTAGAGCTATGAATTGCTTAGTTGCAATCTCATCCTACTAGATTATTAGAGATTATTACAGTGGGCAGCGATTGACTGGGTCAATTTGCGTTGCTTGCTGCTTGGTTCGGTGCACAACAGAGCAGCAGCCCGACGACGATGCGCGGTTGGTGAGAGGGATATTTTTGCACTAATAAGGGGCAGGACATCAATGCGCCGGAGAAAAGTCGGTCGCTCTTCTGTTTCCGGTGTTCCCTACTGCTCGGGCTACCTTCGTTGATTAGTAATCGGTGAGGCGATGCGTGAATGCGTGATGCCATCGCTAAGCTTCGCGGTCAGGATGCTGTTCAGCAGCCTCTCGACTCCTCTATTCAGAATGCACTATTAGCAGTACTATAGTAAAAGGGCATTCAGTCAAAACGAAGCGCGTGTCGCCGCTGATTCAGATGAACCTGCGCGTTCATCTGATGAATGTCAACGTATGCGCGCATCCATCTTGATTGAACGAGCCGATGGGACAAGGTAGCAGTCCGGTACCGGTAGGCAATCGATTCTATGCTCTGCGGCACAACCTATAGCCTGAACGCAATACCAATGTGCGTCTGTTGACTGAAGGTCAACTGTTGTTGTTGGACGCGTTACTATTTATTGCTTGTACTAGTACCCTCTCTTGGAAGCACGACTGACAACAGCTGCGCGTTCATCATCACCATCAATTGTGATCACAATCCACAGCATCTCTTCTTGGTCATAGCACTAATCTCCACTCAGGCACTCAATATTTGGTCATCGACCGTATTCATGAGCCTCGCGGCTGGGGCTTGCGATCGATGTTCTGGACCGAATAACACAGGCACAGGTCCAGCAGCTAGAGGCAGAACTGTGTCTTTGCAACGCCTGGTCAGCAGCACACAGTTGTACGTACTACTATATTTTTGGCGAGGTAGACATGTTGTTTGGCTGTGGCAACCTCCCAACAGATATTGTAGCCTTTTATCAAAGAAACAAAACCGCTACTGCAGCCGCTTCCGCTCAGTAGGCGGCCTACCGCCAAGCAATCAGTCCCTGTCACCTTATCGAATTCTACCAGGCTTCTTCCACATCGTTTACGTTTTGCTCTGACCATCTCTCAATTCTTAAGGCTGAAACTGAAACCTGTTCACATGAGAATTCCTTGTCCTAGATGGGTTGGGGCTTTCTAAGCAAGCATAAAGCTTGGGCGCGTGCTGCTCGAGTCGTGGATCATCCGACCGAACTCGGTAGTGGCAGACGCACTCACTGAGACTCATCAGATTTAACCGAGGCAACAGAGAGCAACGACCATGACGGCATGGCAGATCGAACGGCGCGCGCGCTCGTGCGAACCTTGTGCTGTCTTGCCGTAGTCAATTCCTTTGAATGGTCAACGCCCGCCACTTCCCACTGTTGCTGCGCACTGGATTGGTACTAAATTTTTGGACGTCGTTAGGTAATACAACTTCTGAGTGGTTAGTTTGGCTGATTGCGCCGTCTGCCACGACGTGCTTGACTCGCTGTAGCGGTGTGCTGTGTGCACGCGCACGCGCTCTCCTCACCGGAACGCGCGGTTCTTCGTCCTTTGCCTTCCACCCCTTTCGTTGCTCTGGTCCATGAGGGTGACGGCAGACACGTCGTCGTCTGGTCCGACGTGGCATCATGAGATGAGAGACAAGGAAGTGGCGTCGTCGTCACATGCCGCGGCGCACTGTGCGCTCGCCGTGTGGGTCCTCCTTCTCGGTCAGGATCAGGACCTGGGAAAAGTCGAGAACCGGGAGATTCGGTTTTTACCACGGGATGTGTTGATCTGTTCATGATGGGGCCTGAAATGCATCTTGGCCCACCTAGCTCCATTTAAGCCTAGGCTGTATTTCAGCCCATGATTATTTCAGAGTAAGAACGACCTCGCTTATGCCATGAATTCCGAGAGGACATCCAATTCTACTGGATTTCTGGTTCTTGCATTCGGAGATGTTCATCTCTGATTTCGATTTCGCATTCGTTCTGGTGCTGACATTCGTTATCTTTCCTTGTGATGCCATGCAGGCGGCAGCCAGAGCAGCGGAGACCTGTCGCGGCGCGCGGAGCTGACGTGGCCGCGTCGGCACGAGGTGGTGGTGGGCGTGGCGCGCGGGCTGCTGTACCTCCACGAGGACGCGCACACGCCCATCATCCACCGCGACATCAAGGCCAGCAACATCCTCCTCGACGACCGCTGGGTGCCCAAGATCGCCGACTTCGGCATGGCCAGGCTTTTCCCGGAGGCCGGCGACGGCCGCTCCCGCGTCCACACCCGCGTCGCGGGGACCAACGGCTACATGGCGCCTGAGTACCTCATGCACGGCGACCTCTCCACCAAGGCCGACGTCTTCAGCTTCGGCGTCGTCGTCCTCGAGATCGTCTCCGGCCGCAAGAACTCCGCCTTCGTCCCGCCGCTCGACTCCGAGGCCGACAGCCTCCTCGAATACGTACGTATGTGCGACGCCAATGCGCGCGTCTCCTTTTCTTGCTCCTCCGTATTCTCCTCGTAACGGTTAGCTCGTCCGCGCAGGCGTGGAGACTGTACAAGAAGGGGCGGAGCCTCGAGCTGCTTGACCCTGCCATCAAGTCTTCGGCGGTGCCGGAGCAGGTGGAGCTGTGCGTGCGCATCGGCCTGCTGTGCGTGCAGGCCGACCCGCGGCTGCGGCCGGACATGAAGCGGGTGTTGATCATCCTGTCCAAGAAGCAGAGCACGCTGGAGGAGCCCACGCGGCCAGGAGTGCCCGGCTCGCGGTACAGGCGGAGGCCCCACGGCCTGCGCGGCTCGTCGCACTACTCCGTCGGCTCGTCGTCCGGCACCAGCTCGCCGTCGACGTCGGCGACGTCACACGCGTCGGCGTCCGCGTCGAACGCGATGACGACGTCCAGCACGCACACCATGAGGAGCCAGGGCTTGCCGTCGCACAGAGAAGAGCAGGAGAAGTAGAGGCAGCAGGGTCGGCGGCCCAACATGTAAATTTGTCTATTCTTTTCCCTCCAGTTTAACATTTCTTGCAGGTTTGTACAGTAGATATATACTAGCATTATTGCAGTTTTCCTTAGCATCTAGAAATTGAACTTCACGAGGATTTAGCTCGCGATGAAGCTATTAATTGGTCCATCTGTGGTAGACTGATAGGAAATGTGTACAGGAAATGAGAGGGGTAAATTCAATGTTGTGGTACTGAGACTTTCTTTTTGATTCTCCGAGATAGAGAAAGGAGGGTGAGAGCATCTCCAAAAGAGAGGGTCAAAAAGTCTCCCTAAAACAAATGATAGGGGGATTAGTCACATCTTATCATCTTGAACAGTGTCCCAAAACCACTCGTATTTAGCCTTCTCTCCTAGAACCTTCTCATTTATAGCTAGGAACAGGAAGGAGATTGGAGGCCCAATCCTTCTATTTTAAAGAAAATTTTCAAATAGAAAATTAATGTTGTTGTAATCCTAAATACTGACATACCTCAGTCAAAAGTACTACTCCTTATCCATTTTTAGAGAGATACTGACGTACTGTTGGAGGAGAGATGAAAAATTATCCCTAACTGTTTTTTGAGAACGAAAACATATTTTAGGGATCATTTTTTTGTTGAGCTTTTAGAGATACTCTCAGGGTCCACTTATATGAGATTTTTACTCCTTTTACAATAACCCAAATAAATAAGCTATCTGTTTCCATAAGGACAACGCTCACGTTGCGAGAGGGGACTATACTACTAGTCACTTATGTCAGTCAAATACTTCAATGTAGGGATGTAAGTCGGCTTCCACGTGAATCCACATCTAGTACAAAATTCATGGGTTTTCGGGTTTTCACATTGCCCCAGTTGCATCGCTACTTCAAAGCACAATGATTTATAACTTATCATTGCGTAATAGTTGATTTTTGCTGCTAAATTATTCTCTTATGTCTATACATACTAGGGCAATGTGAATAAGTCTAGATCCGATCAGCGTAAGATCTTTTGGTTGAGGATGCTTAAAAATGTAGTCTCACAGCCTATCGAGAACTGTCATGTCTCTTGAGGTCTTGATATCGGCATCTTATTTCCTAAATGTAATTAAAGAAACTTGAAATGTAATTTATTAAAGAAACTTGAAATATAATTTATACTTTTTTATATTTGAATCAAAGAATGGTCAAATATAATTTGAAAAGTTAATGATAACATCAATTTTGGAACAGTAGTTTCTAGTCATTTTGGAATGCAGGCATATACGACTAACTAGTCACCTTTTTTCACGCATTTGGAGTACTCCAATATTTCAATATGCACAATGATTGAGAACTTACCCTTGCATATACTAGTTGACTTCTGCTGCTAATTAAATTATTTCTCTTATATCTATTCATACTGGGGCAATGTGAATAAGGCTAGATCCGATCTATACGGATCAGAGAAGCGCCAGCTGCTTCTTTCTAATCAGCGTGAGATCTTGCGCTGAGCATACTTTAAAGGTTGATTAGTCTCATAGCATATGAAAACTGTCATGTGTCACACGCTAGGTTTGAAATGAACCTTCGTTTTTTTTTGGCAAAAGGTTTTGAATGAACCTTTAGCTCAGAGTACAATTTATCAGGACAAAGTTTATGATATATCAAGACCGTAGGAGATTGACTTACAGTTATCAATATTGTGGAATCTCAATTTATAGTTTTGTGTGACCTTGATGGCATCAGCTAACTAGTAATTAATTGAGGTGGAGATAGGTCATAATCATCTAAGCGTACTAGATAATACTTGATGCATGATGGGGTCTTGGACTTTGGTGACTTCTGTGCACTTCTATTACGTACGCAAGCACACAATTAATTGTCTTTTTTTCCCTTAAGTATTTTAAGGTCAAATCCAACAAGCTACGTACGCAAGAGATTATTGTAATTGGTTTGACATGTTTTTTTTTGTTATTAATTACTCCCTATAGTGGAGAGTGTGGAGACGATTAATGCCGTTGCTGCAAAGCGAAAGTCTGGGTGTGTTCGTTTTCAGGTATATAATTTTTAGAGAGGTCAAATCAAAGAGAATTTTATTATTTTGGAGTACTAAATAAAGTCTAATCTCGAAACTAATTGCAGACCCCCTATCTAATTCACGAGACGAATCCAACGAGGGTAATTATGATGGTATTAGAAGATGTTTACTGTAGCATCACCGTAGCAAAACATAGATTAATTAGGATCATTAGATTCGTCTCGCAAATTAGAGGGGGTCGTGACATAGGTTTTGTCATTAAATTAATAAAAGTACTACTAAATAGTAAGATTCTCTTTGATGTGATGGGTATAATTTTTAGAGGGCAGGAAACGAACAGGGCCTATATATGGCTGATCTGCATAACGTTGGTTACTGCAGCATGCAGAATCGAATTAAATTGATAGACACTTGTGGCTTACGGAATGGTCCGAGCAGCATGAGCTCTCTTTTGGCGCGGCTTGTGTCTATCTTAATTCTAGTATCATAACTATATGCTTATGTAATATACTTCATCCGTTCAGAATTATAAGACGTTTTTTTACTTTTAGACATCACGTTTGACCGTCTGTCTTATTCAAAAAATTTATATAAATATAAAAACAAATATGTCATACTTAAAGTTTAGCTAATGATAAAACAAACTACAGCAAAATAAAGGATATTTGCATAAATTTTTTGAATAAGACGAAAGGTCAAACGTAACATCTCAAAGTTAAGTGTCTTATAATTTCGGACGGATGGAGTAGCTCTTTTGGTCCATTTTATCATCCTTAATATCATAACTATAGTTCTGTAATATAGGTAAAAAAGCGCTATATACAAAAATATGAGCATTACTGAACAAAGTTAAACTCACAATGTTTATATGCTTAATATTGTTCGATAATCATAGAAACCTCGCATTAGAAATGGCCTCACAGTCACAGAGAATGCCAACACCACTAAACCAGATATACTGTCATGAATTCATTTGACGGTCACCAAATGGCTTGCATTGATTCTTTCAGGACCTAGCAATACATCAGAAGCAACTCCAAACACAGTGCAACAAAGTGGGGTGGGAATATATAAAAGAAACTTTGTTTGAGATTGCTCTACAAAATCTACTCCTCCTTTCCTGAATTGATGTCGTTAGAACATTATAATTAGTTAAAATATGAACTAATTTTGCTGTCCCAAAGACATCATTTTTTGAATGGAGGAGTATGTTATATCTAACCTCTAAATGTAACATAATGTCATTTCACGGTCACGAATGACTCTCAACCTATTTTGAATCTTAGGCCCTCCGTCCAATCTTGATTTAATGATTCACTAATTGTATCATCCTATGGTTTCAATACAACCCTATATAGTTGTTCCCAGATGATCTGCAACCGGACACTAAGACACACAATGATGATTAATCACAAAAAAGTCATAAATCTTCAGTTTAATCTCCTCTTGTTTTTGGGTCTGTCTCCACCAGTGCTACTTATTTCCATTACACCCTAGAGGCACATCTGTAGAAGAAAACCATTGTTTTTGGCAACAACGAGAACCGAAGAAAAAGTAAATTTGTGGAGGAAATGAGGAGGCATCATCAGCAACAGGGCTGACTCCATTCCATTAATAATGTAACAAACTTTATTCCAAATGTTGATGCAATATACTCTTGTAGTACAAAAACAGCTAGATGATCATAGATCGATTACATATATATTATTACACGAATATCTCCCATTAAAAACGAAAATTGACCGGAAATGCAGCAATACTACTTTTACACCATTTAACCTGAGTTTAGCAACCATCAAAAGCAAAGTAACGACAATGATGAGGTGACAATAGCTCCACCCATGCGCAAGTCTGGGATGTTCCAAATCGACTGAGATTTCTTCAATGTGGCTCGATCAGTTCGCGCAGTAGGAGCAATCAGGAGGAGGGCACACAGCAATACCGGTAGGGTCTATTGGGTCAGGGAGACATATGTTGGCTTTCACGCAAGTGTCAACACACTCATAGCATGTTTGCGCGTTGGATAAGGAGGGATTGCATGGGCTATCTTGGAGGAGTCGCCTGTCTGCTACCACCGGTGTAGCCATAAGGAGGTGGCCGACGAACAGGGCCATAATCAAAATGGCAGCCGACCTGAGCACGACGCGCGAGGCCATTTTGTTGGGCAGGGGAGATGGCAGAAGGAAAAGATTGGAAAGTAAATACTAGCACTGTATGAAGCTAGTTGCTACCTATGGCCCTAAGACTTAAGAGTGTGTTTCAAAAAAAAAGACTTAAGAGTGGCACAGGGTTCTATTTATACGGAAACTTGTGTAATATGGAAGCATGGAACCTAAGTGTAGTTGACTTTAGTACAGGTACTTAAGGGCAATCACAATGTTGCATGCTAAAGTAGTCCATATAAATAGGTCCCACAGCAGGTAGTCCATAGTTACATACAGGTTCACAATGTCTATATCAAAAGTAGTTAATAGAGTAAGAGAGGAGTGTGAGTGATAAAATATTTTTTATTCACTATAGCTAGTCCATAAGCATATGGATAGCTTTTGCTATTGACTGCTTATAGACTGGTTGCACAATATTTCAGCCAGTCAATAGTGATTTATTTATTTCTTATTGACCACTTTATAACTACATTGTGGTTGCTCTAATATTCCCTATGACTTTAGTACAGGTAATTGATATTATTCCTATCCATACTGTATTTTTTCCTGATATTTATTTGAGCTGCTTCTTAATTTTTTCTATTACTATGAGAATATGCTGCTTATACATTCACACGATATTAAATATTTATTTGACATATATAGCTCCAGTCCCTGCTTTCAGGGTAAAAAATTGTGGAGTGTTGGTGCTGCACAGCTGTGTGTACTTGCTTTGGATTCCTACAGCGTGCAGTGGCCCTTGCTTCCAAGCGAGTTACAGCTAAATATAATCACTGACGAAATCGGCCCATCACAAAATGCACAATCACTAACCTGATGTAACAAAGCGAATGATGACTCCGATTTGCAGCCTTGTCCGTGGGTGTCGTTTCTCGAGTAAGGTTTACACTGTTACTCCCTCCATCCTTTTGAAAGTGTGCTACGGTATTTGTGTCAGTCAAACTTTTTAAACTTTGACTAGATTTATAAAAAATTTAAGTAATATTTGTATATCTAAATAAGTTGATTATGAAAGTAGATTCAATTATTATCTATCTAATGATACTAATTATATTCAATAAATATTTATATATTTTTATATATTTTTAATCAAAGTTAAAGAAGTTTGACTTCTTGAAAGCGAGAACGACACTTTCAATGAGACAGAGGTAGTATAACATACCAGGCTCTCTCTGTATATAACTAATATATAAAAGTATAGGATGTGGCAACCTCAACTAGTTGTTTCGAGCACATGCATGCATATATCTGTTGTTAACAATTTCAACCCATGCCTCTAGATCTAAGTACTATCTTTCAAAGATTATAATCATCATTAACGATGATCACTCTGAAACTAGCTCAAAATAATAATAGTAAGCAATAACAAAATGAAAGGTAGACGTTAATTGTATGTCATTTCTTATCACTTGGTGCCAATTCTTCAAAGAATACTACTTGGATGTGGACTAGGGCCCACCCCTTTCCTAGTTGACTCATATGCTTTTAAATTCATGCTGCGCAAAAACCTTCAACAACTAATCAACATTATGCACCAACATTATGCACTATGGGAGACAGACAATATGCCGTGTGGGCACAAGCACTATATTGTTGATGAGTATTACCTCTGTCCCATTGAAAGTGTCGTTTTTAACTTTTCAAATTTCAAGTTTGACCGCTTGTCTTATTCACAAATTTTATAAGAATACAAAAATAAATACATTATTATTAAAGTATCAGTAATGATAAATTAAGTTAGAAAAAAATTATATAGCATTTACAAAAAATTTGTGAATAAGACGAACAATCAAAAGACGATGTCTAAAAGTCTAAAACGACACTTTCAATGGGACGGAGGGAGTAACATACAAAGACATATAAAAAAATAAATTATAAGTTAAATAGGTTGCTGGGACATTGCCCTTAAGAAATACGAAATTCATTAAAAAAAAGTGTAGTAATTTTTTGTTCTTAGACATTGCAATTTTTTGGCAGGAGCATTTCACCAACATCTGTCCCTGAATTGATGTAACTGCAACGTCAGTCACTGGGGTTAACGGTTACGGAACTCATGCTGTCATGCAACGTTACAGCATATGTACTAAAATGAACTGTTAGCATGAATCTCAGATGTGTATATCCGTCGGATTCCGAATGGGTGGGTACGGGCCATTTGTGGGCACAAAAGTCCCTGTCTTCTTCAAATAATACTATAAATCTGAAACCTGAATTAAAAAGACCAAAAAGAAAGTACAAGAAATAGAGCTGCTAACTAAAATACACACTAAAAAAAGAAGAAGATAACACCTCATCAGACTCAAGAGAGATTATATTTGAAATATATACACAAAGCCATACAGCCAAACGGTCACGCGGTCACCTCACCATCTCATGAGCATCCAAGCCTGAGCTCAAGATCCAAACGATCCCCCGTGCCGTCTTGATGACCGCACACTCCAATAGCCGCCTCAAAGTCGTTCTTCGCCTCGAAGTGCTTTGTCGTGTTGGAGGATGCGGAGGCGGTGAAACGGCAGACATCGGCCACCGCTGCAGCTGAGACATCGTTGCCGGTGCAGTGCGGCATTTGCTCCAGACTGAGGCTAGGATCAATAACCTTGCCACTAGCAGGGCTGGGATTATTTGGAGGAGAAGGAAGACGATGCGCGGAACACTGGCCGTGGATCAGCCTGGCCCTGTCCCACCTGTGAACGTTCATGTGACCTCCCAGCCCTTGTGGTGACCTGAACGCCCTCTTGCAATAACCGCAGCAGTAGGACGTTGACGATGACGACGATGATCTTCTCTGTCGGGGCCGCCATGAGTGGCCTGCAAAGCTCAAGCGCTGATCAATGTGGCTGTGATCTCTCTCCATTGCCTATAGTTGGGTGTCTCTTTTGGGAAGGGAGGGCGAGGCTGTTAGTCCGAGCTGCTAGCTAAACGAAGGGCATATATACCTGCAGGTAGGTAGCTAGTTGGGCAAGATCAGAACAAGTAGATGTGTTCGAAAATTGCGCGGGAGCTTTGGCTTTCGAGCACGTATCTAGGACACACGAATAAGTCAGACACATACAGTAGTGACAGTGTAGCAACAGGTGCAATTATATAGACATAGATAGGGAACTAGCTAGCTAGAGCTCGCTGGAAAAATGCATGACAGGATCAAACAAGGGACCATGGCAGGTCCAGAAGTGGGACGTACGAGGGACCGGAAAGAGAAAGTGCCATTAAGTTTCTACTATCCTTATATGGATGTCTTAAGGTTCCGATTAAGTGGATTTTCTTTTTGTGAGAAAGCCATCCAGCTATTAGTTTTATTGATTGGAAAAAATAGGTGCATCCTCAGCTAGAGCTGCTAAAATGCATCTAGAGGGCTCATCAGCCCGAATACAAGTAGTCATATTGAGAAAAGAATTTCTAGCTAGCTAGCTCATGTGCTGCAAAGTTGTTGCCTCCCCTATTACAATGTTCAATGGAAATTGAGTCAAAACCAAAGCGATGCACTAAGCATTCATCGTAGATGGCCGCTGTCGAGGTTGCCGAGAAACCTCCATCCTTCATTTGTTACTGATTAAGTGGAGTTTGCTTTCATCATACCTCTTTTTGCAACAAAAAAGAATGGAAATTTTAAATGGAAACAAACTGGATTCAGGAGTCCAATTGGCAAAGTATACGGAGCTATCCCCAAATAAGGAAAAAACAAGATATTACAATGTGTGGTTTTGCTACTCGTCCATGAATCGTAAGTACCGTAGGTGAGACAGAGGATCATCCCGACCCGGGCCCCCTCTCCCTCCGCTGCCACGAAAGCGACACACACCGGCGCGGCGTGCAGATGCTGAAGATTCTCTGACCTGTTTGAGTCGTGTGTAGGGAGCGGGACATGCGCACACGTGAATAATCGCATCGCATAAGTGGTGGTCTGCACTGCAAGCTAGGCGCTCCAGCTAGCTACAGTAGCTGCACCGATGCACGACGGGGCGAGCTCGCAAAAGCTGCGTGCGCATATCAGCTCTCTGTTGCCAAAGCGCGCGCGCGGGGAGCCGGAAACCGCAGATGGCCCGGGCTCGCCGTCTCGTCCATCGCGGCATATATGCTTTTTTCCGCTTGCTGAGTACTAGTACTGTACTATACTTGACCGCATTCCATTAGAAAAAAAAGAGAGAGTATATTTGACCGCACTGGATCGGCGTTACTCGGTTCTTCTTTTCCTTTTCGCCATGATCGACAGATAGAAGGACGGCCAAATTAAAGTACTCGCCGTGCATTGCGCCATTGTTCCGCTCTCGTGTTCTCGTTCAAACATGCACCCTTGGCCAACATGCACTGATGCTAGCTGCTAGAGATCGGCGACACAAAAGGCAGAGAGGCTTGTTTGCCGGGCGAAGAAGCTCGCAGCAGGCATCACCAAACGTCTGGCCCACTGGCCAGCAGTCAAATCATCAGAATGGGGAGCCGAAAGACGTGATGTCGATTGATCATCGGTAGAATAATGGCGACGTACTATTAGGAGTAGTACGAAGCTATTTGTTCCGCATGTTACTAGGACGAGAAGAGAACCGAATCTTTTCTAAGACAGCGACCTGTTCTCGGTTTGCTTTTTGACGTCGTCCTATAACCAATCGATCGATCCTCGGCGTGCATGAATGAAGAAAGAGCACACTGGCAGGGTCTGCTGATGGTCGGCTGCGCACATTCTCCGATCGACATAACGAAACAACAATGTATCTTTTGCTTATAGTACACTTTTAGAGAAAACGTCAACATGCACGGTTTTATACCTTTCTCAAGGCGTTCACATACACGGTAACTTTATGATGAATACTTTTCTGAAGGCGTTCACCAAATCACACCATATTTGATTTGCTGCAAAAGGAGAATTACCGTTACTGCTAATGGAGGTGTAAAAGAGCCTTTAGCCTAATGATTATATATAAGAGCCTTGATAGTATCTGAGGTAGGGTGAGTGTACATACGTGCGTTGTGAGTATCCAATCAAGTTGTTTATGCCAAGAACAATTGTGTAATCGTAAAAAAATAACGGAAGGCGTTAACATACACCAAAATGTTTATGAAAGATGATAGACTACATGGCCAAATCTTGAGATCATGGCGTATAACTTGTGCACATATGCCCTTGCTACCAATTAAGGGGCGTTTCTATCATGAAAAAAATTATTACTAGCTATGAATGTGAGCTTCTGTGATAGTTCTTTTGGAGATTTTTAACATAGATGGATAAGTTCCACCAGCTCAGTTCCACATGAGATAAAGTCCACTTTACTTCTCCTAAGTATAACCAAAGTCTAGATAACCCCTGAACTATTGTTTGTTTTGTTTTACCCTCTTGTTTTGCTAAAAAAAAAGGCCGTTTTACACATTTAATTGTATTTTAATCCTCACTTGCTGATGTGAATAATGAACAGACCATATATATCCTCATCCTAGTACATGCATCTTCATGAGGAGAGAGGTACAATTAGGGTACAAATATAGTGGGTTGATGGTGGATGAGGTCGATGCTATTACAGTGGTCAAGATCCAACAAGAGCAAATAAATGGTTGAGCGTGAGCTGCTAGTGTTGGAGCTTCTTGACAAATGTATGGTAATGGAAGAAAGCGAGGAGAGAGAACACATGAATACGGTATACATACATCATTATTGAATCAGAGATGATGTTGTGTGTCCTGATGTTCATCCCTTAACCATATACGACAACATAGATGTGGGGTTGGGCGATAAACTTTAGCTCAATCTTGGTCAATATTGGAAAATTGGAATTATAATACCGATTAAAGGTGTAATGGACTTTTTTAGTGAACAAGTGGGGTAAAACAAACCAAATGATAGTTGAGGGGATTATGTGAACTATGACCATACTTGGAGGGAGTAAAGTGGACTTTATCCTTCCACAATATCACTAGGTTGTACTAGCTTAATATTTCTCCAGAAATCTGAGGACTTACATGTGATACTGTATTGAGGATTACGGCCATTTAATTTTAGAAAGGAAAAAGTTCATTTTATCCTTCCACAATATCACTAGGTTGTACTAGCTTAATATTTCTCCAGAAATCCGAGGACTTACATGTGATACTGTATTGAGGATTACGGCCATTTAATTTTAGAAAGGAAAAAGTTCATTTTACTCCTCCGAAGAATCCACTATGTTCAAATTACACCTCGAATAAAATTTTGGCTCACCTTACCCCCTCAAACAATTTAAGTTGACTCAATTTAGTCCCTTATGCAATTTTCCTTTTTTGTTTCTCTTTGTACGATTTAAATTTGAAGCTCAAATTTTGCATGATGATAGATAGTACCATTCTCTATATAAATGAAAATATTTTATATTTTTTCTTAAATATGGATACAACCATGTCCTTATGGATACAACTGATGTATTGATTGTTGAAAGTGTAAGTGAATTGTTCGTTTTTTTTGCATCAACTCTTGGGAACAAATGTTGACCCATAGTAGCTCAATTTATGATTGGCGCGATTTATGGATCCAAGCGTCAATTACCCTTTGTATAATTCATAAGTATTGAATGGTGTCATCCTACAAAGTGGAATCGCTTGAGTGCCACATGCATATTGGACAATCTAACCAAAACTATATGTGGCTGTAATGGAACTTAAAACGTTAAACCAAACTATACATGTGCCCGCTTTACTTGAATGGGTCTCGTGCTTTCTAATTTTTTTACTAGATTAAGGAAGGTGGGATAATATTTACATTTGTTGTGACCAAAGAGTAGGGATGAAAACTGATCGGATACGGACGGATATAGCTCATCCCATATCCTGTCCTGTATTTTTTCTCTCGGATCCGGAGTCGGAGCGGATAGTGCCGGATAACTATTTACCGATCCCAAACCCTATCCCATATTCTTATTTCGGAGTCGGAGTCGGAGGCGGATATTATTGTAACATCGTAAGGATAAAAATTACAATGTAGAAGTGTAGTTAAAGTGAAATTATAGATATTAATGACTATATATAGGAAATAAAATAATTTTATTGACTATTTACATTAAATATAGATATTTGTGATCATATTTTTCATTTATAATCATGTATATCTAAATAAATTATAACAATTTTGGATTCCGGACGGATAATACTCATCCCATATCCTATTCCGCTTATTTTTCTCGGACTCGGATTCGGATATGGATTGTGTCGGATGACTATTGATGCATCCCATATTTAGCCATATTTATTTTTTCAATCTTCGGATCTCGGACGGCGGATATTTCCCGTCCCATTTTCACCCCTACCAAAGAGCAAATATAATAAAGTGATGCAAACATGCTAAATGACTTTTTACGCCACATTTGTGATGAGTAGAGGAGATACGAGAGAAAATAGAGAAGATTTATCTGATGTCAGTAATTAAATTTTCAATTGACTACTGAAGACATAAATTCTCAAATGGCTAACTTTTTTTAACGACTAAGATAGTAATCGTAAATATCACCTGGGCAATTTCTGACATAGAAAAAGGAGCAAGGGGCCAAGGAGTGATGGACGTACCAAACCTGAGAAACCTAAACGTATGTAAGACCTAGCCAGGAAATAAGTTTTGGAAGATAATTATAAATGAAAAATATAGTGCCACAAAATCAAATTTCTTTTGTTGCCGGAAACTCATAACACTTTGGAAACGTGTGACGATGTGAGCTTGTCAAAATGCAAAAAACTAGGTTACATGTGAAGGTTGAAAATGAGGAAGAAGTACTTTTTTTTTTGGGAGGATCTGTGGTTTGGTTCGTGTAATCTACCTACCCAATATTGAGAAATATATACATGACTAGCAAAAGTGCCCATGCTTTGCTACGGCGGTGTGTTAAATTCTATTTTTCCGGATAAGGATTATAAGCTTAAAGTGGAGACAGATGTTAGGTATTATGTATGTTGTTCGAGTGTCATTTGAAAGCATCGACCAGTTTTTTACTCTTATTTCCTTTCTTCCCTATTTCACCGCATTTGTATTGAATTAACCTAGGCCACTTTGTCATAGTTGATTTGATATTTTTTTTGACCAAGTTGGATTTGAAAGCAAATTAGACCCATTGCAAGAGAATTTGACTTTTTTCCCAATCCGAGTGAGAATGTTATAGAGCGGCAGAGCTGACTTGTCATCCCCACCCGTGCCGAGAGCTGCTGCCGAGATTGCATATGCCTTCCCATGGCGGTGAGGCCCTCCCTGGTATCTCCCTCACCATTACCACAACAGATCCGTTCCCATGGCGGCCATCTCCGGTGTTTCCCTCACCCGAGCTCGCTCTCGATCTTCGGCACACGGTGGCAGCATGATGGGTCGAGCTCACGCTGGTGACATCGGTAACTCGATCGTGGCCCATCCGAGAAGACATTGGTTGGCTGATTAACTCGATCGTAGCCCATTATGGCAGTAGGAGTCGTTGTATCGCATCGGTAACTTAAGTGGAGGAAGACATCCGCTGACTGATTAGATTACGAGAGGACATCGGCTGGCTGATTACACATCGGATCAGATTACGGATCGTATCGGACATCGGTAACTTACGTGGAGGCGACACCAAACGGTAACTTTGGAGACAGACACCAAACAGAAAGTAGAAGACCAATGAAGAAATAATACTCCCTCCGTCCGGGAAAAGAGTGCGTATTTCCTCGGCGATTTTTCCAGGAAAAGAATGCATGTTTCCGCTGGGACTTCTTGTATCTCGTGCGCTACGTTTGGTGAGGCGCGGTAGTTATTTCGCGTCTTCTCGTCTACTCCGAGTCCGATTACTTAAACTAACGCCGCTGCCTTCGATCACCTCCGCCTTCCATCGCATTGCCCCGAACAAACAAACCACCGCCGCCTTCGATCGCCTCCACCTTCCATCGCACAGCCCGCAGCGAGCAAGCCATGGACACGCAAGAGTAGATGAAGATCTCGATGGATGAAGAGGTCGCGGTCGTGGTTCCGAGAATCGAGAAGAGGTTGTCGTGGTTCTAGACTCAATGGAGGTGATCGAGGAGGTGATCGAAGTGATTGCGGAAGAAGTTCCCGAGATCGAGGAACAAAAATCGTTCCTGATTCTCAAGCGAAGAGGTCGTTCTCGATTCACTACCAGCAGAAGAGATCGTTCCCGATTTACTAGCGGAAGAGATTGTTCCTGTGGTTGAGGTGGCCATAGACGATGTCCTCGAAGAGCCAGGTGAAGACAATGCTGCTGCAAGTTTGATTAAACTTGTAGAAACCGAGTTTTGGAAGTTTATATATCACAAATCACGCCACGACATTGTCGAGTTGATGTTGCCTCTCCATCACCCGGTTGTGTATGGTGTTCATAGTGACGATGTGCTTGGAGGCATCACTTACTATGTTCGGATTGGGCGAGGATTTGTGCGCCGCTAGACTAGTCTAATGTCTTTTTAAGTTATTCATGTCAAGTGTTCGACATGTGCTTGCTAATGCTGCGCAATGACTTTTCATTTTACTACTGTCTTCTCATTATAAAACAATATTCATGGGTAAAGAACATTACAATCAGACTACGATACAAATGCTAATGCTGCGTCGTACGGATCATCAGCGCATGTTAATGTTTCCGGTAGTATTCCTTGCATCTCCAAAGTCTTCTTCTTCAAATGTGGAATGTCGTAAAATTGACCGTTGTTTTCCTTTAGAATTTCCAGCATGCAACTCTGCTGAGTTAAGAACACTCTATTGGACCGGCCAATGCTGACAATATCCTCAACATTGTTAGGAGTTCCTTTATGGAACAATGCTTGAATGGCAGAAAACAATCCGAGATCTAACACATATAAATCCGGGAATTAGGAGGTTGACAAGTCATTCTAATATCCCAACCCTCGGATTGGGCAGCCTCAACAAAAGCAGAATCGTTGACATCGATATGAGTTTTCGCATTGTCTTGTTGGATGAAGATATGCATGCCCTTCTGCTCAGCTGGCCACTTAGCTTTAATTGCAGGAATGACTTTTTTAATCAAAAAACCCCTGCAATGCTACTTTCTAACGGATGTCATTGCCTTTGTCACCATTGTCCCCGTAAACAAAAATCACATTACCTCCCTGAATGAAAAAATACCTTTAGGTGAAAATACTTTTATGTGCACATTACCTCTAGGTCTGTTTCTGCTCTTCCGTTTTGTCTGGCTCAACAAAAGTGAATGGAAAAATACCAACTTTTCCATCAAAAATGCAATTACCCTCACTGTCAAACCTAGGTCTTGTGATCACTGCCTAAAACATCACCTTCTCTATGAAGTTTTTGCTCTTCACAGATCTCCTTGGCCTTTGCTCATCATTGGCCAAGTAGTATTTCTGGTTCCGGCTAGTCCTATAAAACCATTTCTCGTCTATGTATACGATGTGTACATTGGATCAAACTTTTTCTCACTCTCACCGGATTCCCTTAACATCGAAAAACAATACTTGACCCTAGCTTTCATATTGTCATCAGTTAATGTGAAATTAATGTCATTGCTATGCCAACGAAAGCAACCTTCCTTGAAACGACGTGCTTTTCTTTACACCTAGTGCTCCTGCAAGATCCTTCAACGTTGTGCGTTGGTGTAAGTCAACATTTTTTATAGCTTCAGCAGAAATTTCAATCTTTTTACGACCACTATTATTTTTTCGTTTGTCTTTCAAGCTATCAAATCCACCAGCCTGTCCTGTATTCCAAATCAACCGACATGTACGAATTGGCATGCCAAACATTGCTGCAACCTCCTTTACCACTCCTTGATGTAGTATTGGTGGAGTTGTTCTTGCTAATAACTCACCATATATTGCAAATTTCTCTTCAATGGGGTAAGTCTTTCGTTTCCTACCATTAACACCTATAGGAAGAAATCTGAGATGGCCTACTCACAATGCTCAAAAGATAGATTAAGTAAATGCAATTATACTAACCGAGTGTGACTGATGCACCAACTCCACTGGACTGTTCGACATGTGCTTGCTCATCACCTTGGTCAGCAGCAATTGCAGTAGGATCTCCATTGATCAGATCATGTGCTTGTTCATCACCTTGGTCAATAATGGTTTCAGTTGATTCTCCATCTATCGGATCATAACCTTGTTCGCCTGCAGAAGAAGAGTACAAAGGCCGGACTGTTCATGTTCATGCCATTGTCAGATTTTTTGCATGAAGCTTCAACCTGAATAAACTTAACAAATTGAGTTGCATGCCTTCATACCCCCAATGCCATCACATATCATTGTCACTATCTTGCTCAGATTCCTCTCCACTCGAATCAGATTCGCGACCAACGGCTCGCACATCCTGTATACCGTCATCTGCATCATCTGCACAACACAAACCAGTGAGAAACTCCTATGAGTCTAAATTGCCGCAACACAAACCAGAGAGGAAAATGAAACGATTTCAGACCTTCTTCATATGGCTCGAATTTCAAATCTATGGGCGGAATTGATCTGAGTTGGAAGGGAGGTGCAGAGGTGAAGAAGCATCAGTGAGGGCCGCAGCTTTTATAGAGTACTCAAGGGACAAATTTCAATCAAGCGTGTGATTCTGAAATCGATCAAGCGCGCGGTGTTGTAATTTTTTATCGACGGGTGCAATGCTGCAATTTTTTTATCGAGGGCGTCTAAATTTGATGGAGCGGTCCTGAAAATTTCCATTGAAAGTTTGGGAGAAGCGCGCGAGATCAAGAAACATTGCCGTTGCAATAGCGCGCGAGATCAGGAAACTGATTTGCGTGAAAATAGGAGTCCATATGCGGCTGACCTGGCGGGCCCATGACGGGACGTTTTCATGCAACGAGATTAAGGCCTGGCTTAATTACGCGCGGCAATGAAATGACGGCTCGCTTCAACATCAGGACGACAACGATTAAAATGGAACCGTTACTTTCTTGGTCTTTGGAGCCAAGGGAAATACGCACTCTTTTCCTGGATGGAGGGAGTAAGAAGTAAAACTCGTAAATGAGCAGAGGTGCTTGGTGGCTGAAGCTCTAGGGACGGTGTAAAATTAAAGTTTACATCTAGAAGGATTGTTGATAATAGATTAATGGAAATATGGCAAGAGCTCCGAGCATACAATTCTCGGATGAAAAAGACTCAGTGATTCTGAATTATCTGGAAAATATTCAGTGTAGTCTATGTATGTCATACTCCATCTGTTCTATATTACTTGTTATTCTATACCAATTCAGTTCTTGTATTTTACTTGTCACCATCGCATCTCGATACATCTTCTCTTTCCAACAACTCTATATGTATATCTCTCCTCCCTGTTAGCTTATGAACCTACCTTATTTGTTTATCCTTAATTATCGTGTTCGAAGCTAAAAATGAGAAGTGACTTAATTATCGTGTCCGAAGCTAAAAATGAGAAGTAATTGGGACGGAGGGAATAATTAACTGCAGATGTGTGAGACAGATTTACATTCATGTGTAAAATTAATATTCCTCCTTGTGTTCTATTTTTCTTTGGTTGTTAGCTAACCATTGAACTTCAACAGAGACAACCTGGAAGGTAGAGGATCAATCACTATCATAAAAGCTCACTATAGCCACGGTTCTAAAGGGGCTGTAGCCGTGGGTATGGGAACCGCGGCTACGCCCTCGAGGCTATAGACAAAGCATGTCGGACACGTAAAGAGACCAACCGTGGCTATTGCACTAACTAGAAAATAAAAAAGGAGGAGCCACGTGGGCCCGCACGTCACCCAAGCCGCCGGCGCCGCCGCGTGCCGCCACCACCGTCCGGATCCGGCCCCATGTGCGTCGTCGCTGCCGCGTGGAGGAAGCGGCTGGCCGGATCCGGCCCTCGCGTGCCGCCGCCGCCGCCACGTGGAGGAAGCGCCGGCCGGATTCGGTCCCTCGCTGTCGCCGCCACGTGGAGGAAGCGGCCGGCTGGATCCGATGCGCCGCCGCAGCAGCGTCCGGGGCTGGATCCACCGCGCCCGAGGCTGCCGCCGGGAGGAGGGTGGAGGAAGCCACCGGATTTGCGTGCTCGGGACCGGATCGTCGTGCCTAAGGTTGGATCCGCCGCGCCCGGGGCCGCTGTTGGGAGGAGGGTGGAGGGGCGTGCCGGAGGAGGAGAGCAGGGGGTACATCGGAGGAGGAGGACGAAGCCGGACCGGGGCTAGATCTCCTCTTCGCCGGCGCCGCCATCGGGAGGACGGAGGAGGTGGCGCGCCCGAGGAGGAGAGGAGGAGGCGCGACCGCTCGGGGAGGGAGGGGCCGTCGGAGGAGGCAAGGGTCGCCGGCTCGGTGTCGGGCGGTGACCGAGGGAGGTGAGGGCGGTGGTTGCGCGAGTGGGAGTGGGCGGCGGCTACGGGACGGGAGCCGGGCGACTTAGGGTTAGGTTCCTTTGTTTTATAGCTGATGGGCTGTGTGGATGGGCCTTTGAGATGGACCGTGGCTATAGAAAGGAGCCTATCCGTAGCCATGATCCGTTTTTTTGTCGTCTCTATTGTTTTTTTGCTTCCGTGTCTATAGTATATTTTTGTTTATAGTGAATCTTGTGTTTTTTTGGTCTGAAAATGAATGAGTTAGCCAGCTGTTCTTTCATTGTTGTGTAGCTAGAACCTTATGGCAGCTATAATCTCTGAGATTATGGATAAGAACATTGGTGCTTATTTTGGATTAACGGAAAATTTATGGCTCTATGAGAAAAATACATGTCTTCTGTACTGTGGTCTATGTGGAAGACAAGAAACGAGTTGTATTTTCACGGTGCACGATGGACAAGGATGGTTGAGCTAATGAGGAAGACATCATGGATGGTAAAACATCGGAGAATCTTGCTCAAAGAAGAAGATGCAGCGAAAGCTGGATCGTGGCCGCGTGAGCCGGAAAAAGTGGTTGTGACTCTTCCTGGATTGGTGAGAGGGCAATAAAGAACACACGAAAACACTACGAAAATACCAGGCTAGCTGAAGAGGACGAGAATAGGAGCATTTGCAGCGCTAGTAGCAGGAAACGAACCTGAATGTCCTATGATGATTCCTTTGAATAAAGCTGGGCTGATCTCTGTTCTAAGAAGAGAAAAACAGAGAAGATGAGAGCTGTAGAATACCGGTCATCCCACCACCGACCGGCTATAAAACATAGAAAAATGTCCTATTTACTTTTCTAAACTATCATGTGTATTATACTATTCATCCCTTAACTATAATACCGAACATTCAGACTCCCTCAACTTTTTAAATCGTCTGTTTTCCTCCCTAGATGATATTGAGGGGATATTGTCCAAGGTGGTGTTGTGGACCTCATGCATCATATGCCATGTCATTTTTTATCCTTTCTCTATTTCTCACTCATAAGGGCTGCAGGGATGGCAGCGCTTGGTGTTGGGCTGGAGGCTGCCCCGTGCGGGGCAACAGTGGTGGCGTGCATTGGGCTCGAGAGAGGGGGTGGTGGCGGCTCCATGCGGGGTGGCAGGGGCACCGAGGTCGATGACGACGACCACATCATGCATGTTCCGCGTGTGGGACGTCGACGCTCGGCGTCGGGCTCGGGGTGGGAGCGACGACGACGGTGACTCCATGTGGGCGGCGACGACTCCGAGCTAGAGTAGAGCGAGTGGCGTTGGGCACCTGCCGCGAGGCTCAAGGTTGGGGGCGGCAGCACCTCGGTGCGGGATGGCGTGGGTGGGCGGCTCAAAGGTGGGCGGGCGGTACGGAGCCGCCGCCATCACGCGTCGTGCAACCTGATGCCCGACCTCACCGTTAAACTACGTGGAGGCAGCCTCCCGATGCCATGCGTATTCTGCCCTCCAGCTACTGCGGGAGAAAGAGTAAAGAAAAATAGATAGTATGACATATATGATGGATGGAGCCAACAATGCCACGTCGGACAATACCACCCTCAATACCATCGGGGAAGAAAACAAACGGGTTGAAAAGTTACTGGAGTCTGAATGCTCGATGTTATAGTTGGAGGAGGAATATTGCAACACACATGATAGTTTAAGGAGATAAATAGAATTTTTCCCTAAAACATACTCAAAAAAGGTTGGTGAGAGAATGAAAGGATAGAGACATGTCTGACATTAATGTTCAAATATGTTGAACCATGTTTGTTAGCCAGACATTATAAGAGTATAGGTTTCTAAATTGACAGTAAATATAAAATGATGTTGAGATCAATTAACATTCGGCTAAATTATTTTCCGGATTGTTTTTTAGGAATGTTATGTATTGGTTTCAACTGTCAAACCGCCCGTGGGCAATGACCCTTTTGCAGGCCTAGCCCACGAACCCATTGGATAAGGCTGTGAACGAAACGAAACGCTATGGCTTAGGCTTACTAAGGAAACACGGGCTAAATTTTGCAGACCGCTCATCCGTTATTGGGCCAGAAAGCCCGACCACTCGTCAACAAAACAAAGCAAAAGGGAGCGGCCTACCGCAGCCTCGGATAAACCAAGTCCATAGGCCACAAAGACGGAACCCCATCTCGTCAGTGATTCGCAACGCCCTAGACTCTCTGTCCCCACCGTGCGTCCCTGCACCGGGTCCACGCGGGCCCCTACGCCGTGGCGGCGAAAGATCTGAGCCGCGATGGGCACACGGGCTCGAGCGCCGGCGAGCCGACGCCCCCGCGTCGCCTATAAGGTCCCCTGCCCCCGCTCCTCCGTGGTGTCTCAGAGCGCCCCCGGAGCCGCGGGATGACGTGGCGCGCCTCCACGCCACCGCCTCACTAAGCTTCGACCCGCCCCCCCATTTTAGAAGCTTCCAAACCCTAGCGGCGAGGAGGCGGAGCGCCGAGGAGCTCCGGGATGGCGAAGGCGAGGAAGCAGAAGGGCGATGGCGCCACCGTGCTCCACCAGAAGCTCTGCCTCTCCATCGATATGGAGAACCAGCTGATCTACGGGTGAGCCGCGCCGTTGCTTGAAATGTGCCGCAATTGCTCCCGTTCACTTCCCCTGGTGCGCGTGCCCTAGCCGTCTGCGCGGGTTTAGGTGCTCTTCGTGAGGTTCTTAGTGGGGGATGGGCTGAGGCGCGAGGATTAGGGTTTGAGCTCTGTGGTGGAGCAGCGCATTGATGCTGTTCCGCTTTATGTCCCTGGTGTTTAAATGCTTGGGTTGATTTGTAAGACGGTTCAATTTGTTTGCTGGTCAGAAACTACAGATTATGCAATGTGATTGCCGAACATTAATTGAAGTTAATGGAGCTGCACGAGTAGTGAGCTGTGCAATGTGATTTGCTAGCTGTGTATTGGATTTATCTTGACTGTTCTTACTTGTATTTGGCTGCTTATTTTGAGCGGAACTTGCTCTTACTGTTAAATATTTTGGAATGCCTTTGTAAAACAAATGCATTTTCTGTACAATATGTAGTGTGCTCCTAGCTGTGGACACCATGCTAGGTTTGAATTTTTTGTAGATTAGCTAAACCATGCATTCTTTCCTTAATAGCTTGACAGTGCTTCCTTATCAACTTATCTCATCAACATGCCTACTACATTCATGTAATTTGACCTTGTATTTGAAATTGTTTGCAGAAGATTAACCTTGTAATTTGAAATTGTTTCACTTGGTACTGAACAATCTAACTTGAGGAATTGCATTCTCTAAGACACTACACAAAGGAATTAGAAAAAAATGCTCACTATGTTATTTGAAAGAAAACTTGTGTGATAATTCCTTATAAGTCTTGTCTCAGATAATAACAGCTAATTTGGACTTAATAAATGACATGTCTGAAATTGATTGCATTCAAACTCTTCTTTCATCATTGTATTAAGGAGTAATTGGGACAGACAACTCCAACTAGGAGAAGCTGTTGCCCCTTAGCTATTGAATAATATAATAAGTAAAAAGCTAGAGGCAATACAGAAGAACTAAGAAGCGCGCAAGGTGATAATGATACATTGAGCTCCTGACTCCTGAGACTGTGTTACACCTTGATTTCATTCACTTGGATAGCGTAAATGAACCAAAAAAATGTTTTTGGCAAACTAGGGAAAAGTCAGTTCTGTTCTTGCATGTAAGTGTACATCAGCCTTTTATAGTTATGCTGTCTAGGTGTCTGTTAGGGAAAATTCAGGTGATATACTAGTATTATTCTTTCAGTCCTGTTGTGTATATGTCTTTATTTGCTGTAGAATCCAAATAGTTTTTCTGCAATGCCTGTTACAGATTATTTCTCTAGCCTACCCCAACTTGCTTGGGATAAAAGGCTTTGTTGTTGCCTGTTACAGATTATCTTATTCTGGTTTTCTGATGCTAGATTGTCCATTTGAATACAATTCCATTTTGGAATGGTTTATTCTCATTTGGTTACGGGGCATCTGATGTCTGATGCCAACTAAACAATTGGGCACGTGATGAGATAATGTCCCGTCAATCACTGGAAAAGAGGAATAAGATTTTCGTACCACTATGGATAGGATAACACTTAGTTTGGATATTCATGCTAGAGACGAGTCTGAATGAACTTTAGCAATACTTGCTCAATTCTCAAAGCATGATACTGTTCCACACTGCCAATGCATGTGCCTATAAATCTATGATAGAGGAAACTGAACAATTAAAATCTTTTATACCAGCATATGCCCAATCAATCACTTGGGTGGTCCATGGCCCAAACTTACAAAATTCGGCAGATTTTTGGTAATAGTTACGTTAATATAAAATAACAACTTCAGCTCTTGAATATATATTATTGTGGAGAAGATAATCTTATATGAGCCTCTGATCCTTATTCAATCCAGCATACATATATAAAATGCCTTTTATTACCATTATGAGGAGCTGACAGAACTTGTGTTTCTGGTCCGTTCATTAAGGTACACTGAGATGAAGGTTCTTCTAGGTGACAACGATACTTTTGCTCTACATGCGGACAATATGACCATCAGGAGCATATTAGTGGATGGTGAAACTGTTGAGTTTGAGTATTCCCCCATTGGAAAAATGATGCTGATCAACCAAATTGGTCTCTAGTTTCATGCTCCAAGACTGCTGCTGATGCCGCATGTTCAACATATACTTCATCTCTTTATACAGAAGCTGTACCTAATCTTGTAGTATCATTTGAGAGATCAGTCAAGTCAATAACTGGGCAACAAGGTGACGAAAACAGCGAGAGGCATGAAGAAAATAGTGAAAGGCTTGGAGAAAATGTTGGAAAACTTGTTCAAACATTGGATGGCCAATTTGTTAATGGCTGCAATGGTTCTGAAGTAAAAGTCAAAGATGAAAAGGAAAAGGAAGAGCAAAACGGAAATGGAAAGGATAAGGAAAATGTACTTGAAAATGAAAACCAAAATGAAAAGGTAATGTGAAATTTTCATTTGTATATATCAGTATTTACATTTCTTGATATGTGCAGGCATGATAATCTCATTTTCATAAATTGTAGGCGAAGAACATAAAACTGGTCCATATAGATTATCTTTTGGAGAAGGCTGAAACTGGCATTCACTTCATTGGTGATGTCATGTATAGTAGTAGTCAGATAAGGCGTGCACACTGCTGGTTTCCTTGCTTTGATAGTGCCACACAACGTTGTCCGTAAGTGAAGTCTTATTCCCCTCTTGTAAATTCTGATATTTCATTTGCTGATGTTTTTTTTATATTAATTCTCTGTATCATGCTATACCCAGATTTGACCTAGAATTCACAGTTAGTACGAATTTAGTAGCTGTCAGCAACGGGGACTTGCTTTACCAGGTACGAGTTCTATCTTCATGTTGGGGTATAGGGGTTATAGCTCCATGATACACTACTATTCTTCTTATTAGCATAGCACTCACTTAAGGTTAGCTGGGCACTTTGTGCATATACTGTGTTTGCCTTTCGAGAAAAAATAGCACTCACTTTGCTTTTAGCAATGAAGCAGCTGTCCAGTGCACTTCATATTGTCTTTGTTAGCAAATATTCTTTGCACACATTATTTCATCTCTTCATGTACTATTTATCTGATCGTGAACATTCTGCTGATGCTACATCATGCAGGTCCTTAGCAAGGAAGATCCTTCAAAAAAAACTTATGTGTATAGATTGAGCAGTCCAGTTAGTGCACAGTGGATATCCTTGGTTGTTGGTCCACTTCAAGTTCTCCCTGACAAGAATGACAGTGTATCACACATGTGTTTATCCCCTGCCCTGTCGAAGCTTGAGAACACAATCACATTTTTCAACGATGCATACAGGTAACCCCTAAAAAAATAGCGGAAATAAAAATCTTGGAATCAAAATTTGCTAGCATCCCAATAAACTTCTGTTTTTGTCATTGATCTATAGAATTTGCAGTTTGCTGATAACTATCTCTGTTGTCGTTGATTTGCAGCTGTTATGAAGATTATCTTGCTACACAATTTCCATTTGGTTTATACAAGCAAGTTTTTCTTCCATCTGAAATGACAGTATCACAAACCAGCTTAGGAGCCTCCACATGTATCTTCAGTTCAGATATTTTGCATGACGAGAAGGTTATAGATCAGGTATGTGTGTGCCTCTTATTTCTTCCCTCATATTGGCTACAGTTTGATACCTCCCTAGATGTGAATGTTGTATCAGTATTTTTTTTTTGGGAGAGGAATACCCCAAGGGAGACCCCTGAGGTGCAGGTGGAGCACCCAGGGTTTGAACCCTGGCCGGGAGCACTCCCTCCTTTGCCATTGCGCCTTGAGCCCCTTAGCCATATAAGTATTTCTGTTTTACGTTTTAATTAGCAATTAAATACCTCACGAGATGTGACTGTATTATATCTCAAGAATTACAACATACTAATCAATCGTGGACAATTTTTTTCGTTAAAAAAATCATGGTCAAATTTCTATTTTATTTGCATGTTACCTGTTTGCTTTTTTTAATTATTTGCACGTTAGCTGTTTGTTCTCTATCCCCTCTTGCTCACCAAGAGTGTTTAATTGAAGTCCTTGTTGTATCAGTTTTTCTGTTTTACGTTGTAATCAGTCAGATCCTTTGGGTAGATACCAAGTATGACACTTCATGCTTGTTGATTTGATCGAGTCGTTACCATCCCCAGCAGATACTGTGAATGTATTTGTGATGGTTGATAGTATGTGTGTTTCAGTTCCTATTTTCGATTTCTTTTTTTGTAAGGGGAATGCTTCCAGTCAATGACTAAGATTGCTAATTAGAAAATTGCCCTTTTGATATTTTACTTCACTGTTGTAACTAACTTGTAAAATAGTTCAGATAATTGGCACAAGAATTAAACTAGCTTATGCTCTTGCAAAGCAGTGGTTTGGAATATACACAAGTGCAGAGGAGTCCAATGACGGTAATTCATCTCTGCCTGTGAATTCATGTATGTTATTACATAGGTAATATGCTACTTAGTATTGACAATGCAATTTACTGCTGGAGCAGAATGGCTGCTGGAAGGTTTGGCTAGTTTTCTTACCGATGTATTTATCAAGCGTTACCTTGGAAATAATGAGGCACGTTATAGGCGCTTCAAGGTAAACAAAAGCACCAGCTCTATTCCTACTGTTATTATTGTTGAATGGTTAGTGATACAGATATGCTGAATTAAAAATATAATTTGGTATGTGATTCAATGAGATACTTTAGGTTTATCATACTATTTTAAAATCTAAAATAATATTATTCCTACTTGTTTACTCAAAAACCTGATCAGTTGAATTGGGGACTAGAGATAATTCGTTTCCGTGGCAAAATGTTTTTCTGCCTTGGATACTGGATAATACATTCAAATCCATATGGATTGAAGGTGAAATTAGTTCATTTTCCACCCCAATCCTTATGATTTTTTTATAACCTAAACCACATGAATTGAGTGTACCCAAACAAGGCCTTCAAGGGACTGTAGTTGAATTCATGCTGAATGGCATATGTTGATAATGTTTGTATTGTTGAAGTATAAATGTATTGCCCAACCTTTCCCATCAGCTTAGGCTTTTGGGTTCAACTGGTTGGTGCATACAAACTTATCATGGTATCAGAGCCAGAGGTCTCGAGTTCGAATCCTGGCGGGCGCAATTTATTAAATAAATTGTTGCCGACTCCTACTTTAGTTCGAATCCTGGCGGGCGCAATTTATTAAATAAATTGTTGCCGACTCCTACTTTCCACGTTTGTGGTCTATGGCAGCTTTTCACGTGAGGCGGGGTATTATTACTCTTATTTCCACGTTTGCGGCCTTTGAGACCTTTCACGTGAGGGGGAGTGTTGAAGTATAAATGTATTGCCCAACCTTTCCCATCAGCTTAGGCTTTTGGGTTCAACTGGTTGGTGCATACAAACTTATCATGTATCAGCTAATGATCTCTATGATGTTGATTGTATCAGAATTGTTTCCGTACTATTTTTCAGTTCTCCCATATTTTGTCAACCTATCCTTATATCATCCAATTATCAACAACATAGCCTTTTGTCCCAAGCAAGTTGGGGTAGGCCAGCATCACCTTTTGTCCCTCTTGACTATTTTTGTCTTGGGATTCTAGGAATGCTTATATATAGGAATGGAGGGAGTAGTATTGAGTATCAGCTTTCGGTTTTGCTGCTGCAGTTATTTGTTAAGCAATGCATTTACATTTTTGTTCAGTGCGATCCTTGAATACCGTTACTGATTTCCCCCATGTGATTTTTATAGGCGAACTGCACTGTGTGCGAGTCTGATGTTAGTGGCGCAACTGCTTTGAGTTCACCTGCTGCTTCAAGTGATTTATATGGAAATCAAACAATTGGCTCATACGGGAAAATTCGTTCGTTGAAGGCAGTAAGTTTTGAGAATTTGTACTTGTACCATAAAATCAGCTATTTGTATTGTTTACTTTACATTTTATTTTATTTTGAACAGGTAGCTGTTCTCCAAATGTTGGAGAAACAGATGGGTCCGGACTCATTTCGGAAGGTATTCACATATTTGATATAATGCTGATTGTATTGTTGATAACTTTTTTATTTACAGTGGTAGTATTTTTTTTATTTACACAATGGCACTACTTTGCCTAAGCAGTAAGCACCTGAGCCGATAATGGAGAGGCTCATATATTATTCATGAATTTGAGATACTTAGGCTAGTCCCCATGTGTATTTCATCTTGTTCTTTCAAAAATGCTACATTAGAAACAAGGATGATTGAAATAGCTCATACAATGCATGGTTTCATTTTATTGTTTCATAAATAACACATGCAAGAGAGAAGTGTGTTGGAAACAGTGTAGACATTGTTTCATCTAGATGAAACCCCTCTCCTCTCTTGCCACATAAAAAATGGTGGCATAGCACCCTATTTAGTGAAAATGAAACTCCCATTGGGAATAAGCCTAATCCTTCTTCAAATTTTACTTGTAATATATGGTTTTGCATCCATTAGATTATATTTTTTTTATGTTAGTCATTTATTTATTTTACATGAGACCATGGGGGCCCCTTGAGTGCAATTTCTGTTCTGTTTATTAAATAAAAAGAGGGCCAGTCATCAAAAGACAAAATAAAACAACCATCTGTACAAATTGGTTCGTTCATTGCAAAGTGCTGTAGAAATTGATATCTTGGTTTACCTATGCATATAGATCGATATTGAGAGGCTGCCATCATGCTCTATTTCAGATTTTGCAGCTCATAGTAGCTCCAGCTCGAGCATCGAGAACACTAAGTACAAAAGAGGTATAACCATATTAACAGTTTTCTAATGTATTTTCTTTTTTCAAGTCCATTGTATCCTTGCTGATAAATATTTTGACTTCGATGAAAAATTATATAGTGACATGAATGAGTCTTGGTGCCCTTTGCACTGTATATTCAGCAGGAAAAAGGAGAGGGATGACTAATTATTGATGATGATAATATATGAACTGTGATTCTAGAACAGCTTATATCTAAACACAACATAGAGCTGACATCAACTGTATTTGCAACCACTATGATAACAACAACAACAACAACAACAACAACAACAACATTGCCTTTTGTCCCAAGAAGCTGGGGTAGGCTTAATTTATAGTTGCAACCATTGGGATAAATTTCCAGATTTCTCATTTATAGTGGTTTAAGAACATATACAGTCACAAATAAAATTGTTTATTGAATTTTGCAAACATCTGTGGGTTATGATTTAGTCACCTTTTGTTCCAGTGTGTGCAGGAGCTGCTTTTACTGTCCCTCTAGTGGTTTTAACTATTTCTGTCCCTTTCAACACAACTGATTCGACAAATTTAGCAGGAAAACTGAACTTCATGCTGAGTCAAATTTATTGCTTTATTTCCTCTTATTCAGTTCAGGCACCTTGCAAATAAGGTGGGTAACCTGGAACGTCCATTCCTGAAAGAATTCTTTCCACGGTGGGTTGAATCTTGTGGATCCCCAGTTATGAGGTAAAATAGACTTTCCTTGTTGTCTCCATCTATTCAATTTGTAAAATTTCTTTGTTCATTAATCATTATGTCCTAGTGATAAATTCCATTATTCTGCTTTGAAGACTGGGAATCTCCTATAGTAAAAAAAGGAATATGATTGAGTTAGCCGTTTCAAGGGGTTGCACAACAAAACCTGCACCTGATTCTGATACTCATACTAATGGTGAGATTCGAGAAGGTGATGCTGGCTGGCCAGGAATGATGAGCGTTCGTGTTCATGAAACCGATGGGGCGTATGATCATCCTGTTCTGCCAATGGCTGGTGAAGCTTTGCAGGTGGTGGAAATACAGTGTCATTCCAAAGTGGCACCAAAACGTGTTTGGAAATCCAAGAAAAACACAAAACCTGATGGCTCTGATGACAACATAGATGCTTCTACTCAAGAGAACCGTTCAAGGTCTATTTAGTTCAAAATCAACAGTTTTTGTTGCCTATTTCATTCCCGTTTAATGACGATCACTTCTGCTTCTGCCTCACAGCATTGAATCGCCTTTACTGTGGATCAGAGTAGACCCTGAGATGGAATATCTTGCTGAGATCCATTTTCACCAGCCTGTTCATATGTGGGTGCGTATTACAAGATACACTTAACGAGTGCAGATTTTACGCCCAGGGGTTCCCACATCCCTATTAGCGAATTTTACATGTTGCGATCTCTTGATTTTTTTTTTTTTTTACAAAAATCAGATGTGTAGCACATATGAACTGAAGTATATCCATAGAAGTTCAGCATCAAATTCATCCTAGACTTCAAGAAACAAAATTGAAGAGAATCAATCTGGCACTGTTTCCCACCTGCAAACAGTGCCCCTTGTGATTTTCTAATTTTGATATGGATGATTTTTACTATTCTTTTGCAGGTTTTCAGAACTCTTATGTGTGCTACTTAAAATGATCTTCTTTTTGATTTTTTTAGAAGTTCCATAATGTTAAATTATCGCGTTTTCAATAACTAAGGCATGGGAACCCCTGGGTGCCAATGAATGTGTGTATTCTTAAAAAGGCATTCCTGTGTTTTCATCTACTTGAACTTATATTTATTAGATGCCAGATAATTACCATGAAGACGATTAGTGCTTTTATTTGTTTATGTAGGACATTTAAGCACAAGGAAGGCACACTTCTACTTTTTTATTATATATATTTATTTTCTTGTGTGATTCATTCTTATTTAAAATTTTGAGCCATTTGTCAGATCAATCAATTGGAGAAAGACAAAGATGTTATATCGCAGTCACAGGCAATAACTGTCCTGGAGAAATTACCTCAGTTTTCCATCTCTGTGATTAATGCCCTCAATAATTTCCTAAATGACACAAAGGTATTTCAAGTTTTCAATATTGCTGCTTGAAATGATAAATTTAATTTCAATTTCCAAGTCTTACAGTAATTAATTATAACATGCAGGCCTTTTGGAGAGTAAGAGTTGAAGCTGCATACGCATTAGCAGTTACAGCATCTGAGGTATGTAGGCTGTACGTGCGCTACACTTTGTCCAAAACATTCATATTTTATTGTTGTTATTCTGTTCATACCTGTTTTTAATTGTCTATTTTTTAAGTTTTTATTGAATAGATCATCTGTTAATGAATCTAATTTCACTTATATTTTCTTTCATTCCTTTTGATGTTCCTTGAATCAATACTGGCAGTGAACATTTATGAGTTGTTGAAGTATAGACATATCTTACAATCTTAATGTGCATTGAAGGCCTGTTTGGACGGCATCCTGATAAAACTGCCCGAGTCCAGCAGCGCCTTCAGACATTTGATTTTAGTGGTTAGGGCTGTTGTTACACCATGTGGTCCAATCAGGCCCCGAGAAACTCAGCCTAGGTCATTGGTTTGAGGGTCATGACATATGGCTACAGAACCCAAATTCGCAGAAAAAAGGCCATCTATTTTTCTTATATAATGCCACCTAGGAAAAATGGAATATTTGGCATTTCTCGCTACCTTGCCATTTTGGACAGTTATTTTACAAGTATTTGTTTGCTGCATCCAGGCAACTGATTCAGCTGGGTTTCTTCATCTGCTCAAGTTTTATAAAAACCGTCGTTTTGATGCAGATATTGGAATGCCCAGGTTAGGTCTGCAGTATTCATAGTCTATCTTTCCCGGTCACAAAATATTATGTATCATTGTTTCTTTTTGCCTCTATTGATGCCATACAATAAGCTCCATTTTATTTTACTGATAGGCCGAACGACTTCCACGATATCCCAGAGTACTTCGTTCTTGAGGTAATGCTTTGAGGTAGGAATTGTTATTGTGTACCCATGGAAAAAAAAAACACACTTTTGAAAATATTTCATGCATCCTAGTCTTGGAATGGTAGCCTCATTGATATATGAATTAACTACATATACTATTTGCCATGCTTAGAAAATAAATATGGTTCTTGTCGATTGTGGGTCCCTGTACATGTCCAGAAGGGGTTGTAAATTGGTGACCCTTGTGTCACTTTCGACAATTTTTTAGTTGAAACAATGAATTAGTTTTCCAAAAATATCCTTCATTTTTTTTGGAAAACTAGTCATTTGTTTGAGCTAAAGAGGTTTTGAGGTGGCCCCAAGGGTCATCAACTTATAGCCTTAATGTACAGTACAGAATGTTATCCTTGCACTCTTCTCTTTTGAATACCATACTGTTTTAGTTTCTGAATAGGTGGCTGAAGAATTGAAGTAACAAACCTAGTTTTTATTATCGTCTTGAAATGAAACCAGTTGTTCACACCATGGATGGATTTTTTTTTTCTGTACTTGCGAGCTCAAAAAGTATCTGTTGGTATAACTTCTGCGTCGTTGCCCTAATCTATTAGATGATTGTGATACTGTCTTAACTAAGATAAAATGCTTGATCTAGTTATATGCAGCAATTTCAAAACTATGCCTTGTGCATGGAACTCCGTTGTATTTATAGCAAATGTAGTGTTTGATAAAATAATACCGAAATCTTAATTACACAAATTGGTATATTTGGGTTCCCTCAGTCAATCGTTTCATTGTTTGCAAAAAACATTTGAAAAACTGTTTGTGAGTGAGTATTAATAGTTCAACTAATCTGGTTCTGTAAGCCATTGTTTATTGTGGCATATAACACTGATGAAAAATAATATCTTGCACTGCTTATGATCTATTCATTAGGCAATCCCCCATGCTGTAGCTCTTGTTAGATCATCGGACAAGAATAGCCCACGGGAAGCAATTGAGTTTATTCTTCAACTTCTGAAGGTTTCTGCTACTCATTGGCTTCCATCTATTTACTTTTCTGTCTATGATCTTGGATGCACATTTATGGAATAAATGTTCATCACGCACAATCATTTAACATGTTTAAACATTTTGTGTTGTCCCATTTTCAGTACAACGACAACAATGGAAATGTTTATTCGGATGTGTACTGGCTATCTGCAATGGTCCAGGCAATAGGTGAACTGGAATTTGGCCAGCAGGTCTGTATGGATTCATGACATACATTAAAGTATGGGCCACATTTGTTTTTAGACACACCGGGACATAAATCCACCTGACTACATTATATGCTCGATATTGACACATTCATAGTGTTCACCTTATTTATTTCAAGATCAAACTATATTGAAGGACAGTCTGAACTGTTTTGTGCACCTGGTAACTAGTGTTATCCTAGCAATTTGTTTATTCAATCTGGCAGACTGTACATTGGAGTTTTCTTTTTCCTGATATGCATGACATCTGGACAGATATCAGTGGATCCCATCCTGGCCCAATACTTTTGAATAAATCTGAGTAGAGCTGTTTTTGTTTCATAGTTTTACTTCTTTTTTATCCTTGAGATAATGAAACAAGAATGGGTATCCTTGTGATTCCATGCCATATGTTCGTTTTTTGAGTTTTTCCCAATTGCCTTTAAGGCATAGATTACTGGTTGGAGAATGACATTGAGCTTCTCTGCAGGGCATAGGCTTCCTATCGTCTCTTCTGAAGCGAATTGATCGACTCTTGCAATTTGACAAGTTTGTGGACCTTCTCCCACTGTATCATCATGGATTTTGTTTTTGTGTTCAGGGGTTCTGGTGTTTCATATTTATGAATTAATGTTGCAAATGTTTTGAAAATCAGTCAAATATTGTCTATGTAGTATATAATGTTGAGTAAATTTGTTGTAAGAGCATCAAGTTCTTGACATAATGAAGAGCAGTTCTGCTTGTTCAAAATTAAAAGACATTCAACAACAAATCCATGTGATTAGAAAAAAATCCGTGTAGAAAGAAAAAATAGAGAAGCAATCAGTCTGGCACTGCCCATCATTGTTCTTACTGTGCAACTTTTAGATATCAAACTGATTTTCGTGTTATTCATTTTAACTGTTCTTCAATCCTGACAACTGTTGCCAACTTGCCTGAAAACCTTTCTGCAGTTTTATGCCTGGCTACAATGGTGTCTTAACTGTCAGCTGCATTCGTACCCTTGCACGACTGGCAGGGAGGATGTCATCTTCTGTATGCCTTGTAAGGAAGCAGAAAGATCCCATCTATTTTGTCCATGTCTTCTCCATTATTGGTCTTCTCTGCCTAGTGCAATTAACAGTCATGTGCGATGACTTTTCAATGTTGCAGGATCGCATTTGTGAACTCATTGCCCCTTTTCGCAACATGGACAAACCGTGGAAAGTCCGAATTGAAGCTACCAGGGTTCTAATTGATCTCGAGTTACAACATAAAGGCCTGGATGCAGCTCTTTGGTTGTTCTTGAAATATGTGGATGAAGAAAAATCTTTGCGAGGTCAATTTGCTCGAGTACCTTTTTGCATGTTTTGTATTGTTTGATGTCTTCTAACACAATTATTGCAGGAGCAACAAAGTTGGCAGCTCATGTCTTGCGTCTGTGTCAAGCGAGTATTGATCCTCACCTTAGTGATCAAATAAAATTGACAACTCTGATTGGTCTTCTCCACCTCCTAGCTGGCAGAAAGGCTTACAACAACATATTTCTTCGTCATCATGTGTTCTGCATATTGCAGGTTGCTGCTGGAAGGTCAGCAAATTTGTTATTTCAGCTTAGCTGTTATTTCGTTTCATTGGTTTCTTGTTAATGTGTTAGTTTCCCTCGTATAAGCTCGGGAGCACACAAATAAAACAGTGCCAGCTTTGGATTCTAACTTGACCAATAAACACTCAATGTTAACTCCTCAAGCGTGCATTGAATGTAAGTTCTTATACCGATTGTGCTTTCACATTGACATATTTTCATTTTTCAGGTCCCCAACATTATATGGTGCTCCAAAGATCGTCACTCCTCCACCAGTGGCCCAGGATGTATATAGTGATCAGCACACTAAAGCTGATTCCTCAATTCCTCAACCATCAAGACCTCAAGAACCTTCCACTAGCACTCCTAGTGTCCGTGAGGTCTTACCCACCTCAGGTCCGATTAAAGATGCTGATAATATATCTAACTGCAGTGAAAGAAGGAATGTTGTCAAAATTAGGGTGAAACGCACTGCATCTTCCAGTAAAGCATCTGATGCTGACCACAGAGATCATTCTCAGGGTGGAAGAAATGGAAATGAAGTGGGTCCATGTAGATCTATGTCCGTGGATGCACCCATGGTTGGAACAGCAAATGAGCCATTAAATGTGAGCAGTCATAACATTGAGGAACAGAACTCATGTCATGACCGTGAGTCAAGGATGTCTGCAAGTGTTAGCAATGCTAAACTAATGGATAGGCATGAAATTTCCAAGGAACTTCAGTGTACAGCTGATTCAAGGCTGGGTGCTCTTCCCAAGGATCAGTGTTCTCCTGTCATCAATCTGCCAGAAGTTGCAGACAAGGCTGGTAGCCAGCTTGAAGCAGTCTCCACGAGTTATGATGGGAACCAAGTCCCAGAATCAATGAGTGGTCTGGAAACAAAAGAGAAGAAGAAGAAGGACAAGAAAGACAAAAGGCGGAAACGAGATAAGAAAGATGACCCTGAATATCTGGAGAAAAAGAGACTTAAGAAAGAGAAGAAAAGAATGGAGAAAGAATCAGCCAAAAAGAAGGGGGATGGTGAAGGGGTTACTTTGTCTGAGCAGAATATAGTGAAACCTTCAGTCTCGCGGGAAGTTTTGCTTGCAAGGCCACCAGTTTCGATGAGAAGTGCTGAACCAGCTCCAGCGCAAAGTTCTGAACCTCAAGTTTCAAGTAAGGAAACAACTATAGATACTGCACGGACAGCACCGACTCCAAAGATCAGGATTAGAGTTAAGCCATTGCAAAGACGGCCTGAAGGCAGTTGAAACAGATTTCATATTGTGACTAGGCCACCATTTGTAAGGATTACTACTGTACAGTGGAACATGAGAAGTAGGTGAGTTGTAGGGTGTACCATGTGTATTGAGTAGCCAGTTTTTATGGATGGCTGATGTATTTTGTAAAAGGTACTGCTACTGCCCCGGTAATTTCTGAGGTAGTTGAAATCAAGTTTTAGGGTTGCTTATCACGAACCAAAATGCATCTTGACGCATGATGGTTACGCCTTGGTTCTTGTGCTGACTGCCCTAATTATAGCTCAAGTTCAGAAATGCCTAACAGTTAAAAATGTTCACTCAGTGCGACTCAGAATGCATTGGCAACATTTGATGCAAATCTTTAGTGTTTACAGTGCTGTTGTCAGCGAAGATTTTCCTTATTGCCAGACGATGTTTTGTGCTGAATATTTGTGCATAAGTGTATTGTGTAACAGGGGGTTCTATTCATGGTTTAAGAAACCGATGGAAACCTTGTTATGCAGTAACCGTGGAAACCGGTCTGGCTCGGTTTCAGTGGATGGTGGATGACTGGTTTTTGCTAACCAAAGTTACGTACTGTAGCAAAAACGGCTTTCGTTTGGTTTCTTTGGTTTAACCATCGGTTTTTAACGAAAATGAAAATTGGTGTCTTTGATTTACCGCTTGGTTTAAGGAAAACGAAAACTGGTACTGTAGCGGTTTTGTTAACCTTGTTCTATTCCGGAAGAATTGCTGGCAGCAGCACCAACAACACGTCCGCGGGTCTAAGCGGAGGGTTACGGCAAAACTTTTAGATATTCCCGTAGGCTTGATCGGGCACTCTTGTTTTTTTTTATCCAATCTGAAATTCTTGCTGGACGATACTCCCTCTGTTCAAGAATGTAAGAATTTGTTGACTTTCAACTGTAATGTTTGACCATTTGTCTTATTCAAAATATTTACACAAAAACAAAATTTACTTAAAATATAGCCGATGATAAAACAAATTATAAAAAAAATATTTTAATAAAAATTTTGAATAAGACGAGTGGTCAAAGCTGATACATAAAATCAACAAATGCTTACATCTCCGGACAGAGGTAGTAATGAAAACAGTTGAAAACGACTTGACTAGTGCATGGATATTCCTCGCTCCACTATCCACATGATTGTTGTTGCCCTGCTTTGGGATTAAGATCCGCTGCCATGCAAATGCAATTAAAGATGATGAATTAAAGCACTTTCATATTGTTTGAAACAATTTCAAAAAAATGGCATGGATACCTTTTCAAACACAGTGATGAATATTTTGCATATGTGTTGAAAGGAAAAGCATCCACCTCAAAAGCTATCTTTGCCCTGGAAAGAAAAGACTGAAAGAAAAAAAAGAGTAACTTATCTCAAAATTCACGTTTTTTCTTCCCAAACAATCCATTTTTTTTATTTTGAACAGAATAGAAAAAAAAATCCATTCTGGGAAAGAGCATCAGTCTCGCTCTCACAGAGACCGTCCACAACTCGACAATCGACATGAATACAAGTACACAACACAGACAGATACATTTCCCAAGCTAAAGGCTGTGCAGGAGGGATAGCCCAACGGGCCCCCTCATCGTTTTCCCATCATGATAGAAAAAAATAAAAGAACAAGGCCTTGCAGTCGCACACGGATACGGCCTGCTGGCGCCACACCCCAGAGCCAGCGAGGGAGCACGAGGACGCCGCTGCCACGGCCACCGTCACACACATCGCACTCATGGCACGGGAAGCAACGGGCGCCACAGCGGCGCGGGAGACTACGCGAGGCGCCGCCTCGCCGGCACCTACGTGGGTACGGGTGGGAAAGGCTGGGCTGGGGGCGGCGGCGCACGCGCTGCTGCTCTGCTTCACCGCGCTCCTTGCGCTCAAGCTCGACGGCATCTTCACCCGCTCGTGGTGGTAAGCACTGTCCATCCCGCCCTTCATCCTCCTTCCAATACTTGTGACTGCGAGACTGTGAATGTTCTTGCAGAGGCACGTTTGGCTTGCTCTGGCAAAGAATTTCACCAGGTTTCAGTGAAGTTGTTAATTCGTCGTGAAACTGCGCATCATTTGGGGGGAATGGGGGTATCTAGTCTCGTGTGGTCATGTTGGCTGCAAATTTAAGAGCTGGAGAAAGCGGGAAATGTAATTCGCCTGTACGCGTGGCGATTTCGTGTATTCCCTTTTTTCTTCAAAAAAAAGATCATGGGGACTTAAGTGTTGGTTATTTGACAAATTGAACTTAAATTGAGTCAGTGAGTTTCATTAGAAAAACTTCGATTGGGGCAATTGCGTATTTCCTGATGGGAACTGGGCTCTCAATGATTGGAATTTTACAAGCCAAGAGTTATGTTTTGCTTAGTGGATGGCTTACGATTTGTTGATGCATTCATCATCTTCAGACATGCATCCAAGTTGATGACATTAGTAGGTTCTCAAAAGAAAAAACTTGATGACATCAGTAATTGCAGAGTATGCCCTAGAACAGTGAATCGATTTAATAACTAAAGCACCCATTGGATGTCACTATGTCAGTTTAGATTTTTAATGTCAGTGTCATGTGTTATTTCTCAGCTTAGTTCCAGTGTTGTACCAGTTGGTTTTTGACTAGTGACCAGTGAGAACAGTATGCCCATTAGGTGAGAACTGGTTGCTACTAGCCCAGCTAATTTTAAAATTTCAAATAAAATTGCTGGGCTAGTTACTCTTTTACTCACATGAATATACTTTATCTGATGATGATAATTTTTATTGTCTGCATATTTGAATCTGAAAAAGATAACCAAAACTGCAGGGTACTGTTCATCCCTCTATGGTCCTTCCATGCTGTTGCTTCTCGATGTAGATTTTCATTACCTGCTCCATCATCACTGGAGACTTCTCATGTGCGTATGTTACTTTTGCGTTTTGAATTTGCAACCTCTCTTTTTCTAAAACAATATAATCGCAGCTCAACTGTGTCATTCTACTGCACAACAGGTTCCTTGTCATTCTATTGTCGCCACGCCCTTGCTTGTTGCTTTTGAGCTTCTTCTCTGCGTTTACTTAGAAGAAATTGATGGTGAATCCATTGCTTACTGGAAATTATCCAAAAGAAAATTCATTTGGTTTGCTTCTTGCTTCTTCAGATGATTGGTTTTCATCTAATCTGTACACTTTTCAGGCCATGATGAACCTATCATAGATTTAAAGCTTGTCTTGCTTCCACTATTGGCTTTGGAAATCATTACACTGGTTGACAATTTCAGGTGATAACTCTAGTACTAATGAACACGGCAAAAATTCTCTATATCCATAATTAATTATACATTACAACCTTTCGAGATAATTTACCTAGTTACGTACTACAATTCTCCTTTTACCTTTATACATCAGTGACCTGTATGGTGTGATTTCCTGAAAAAGAAATAAAAACTTGCATCATGTTCCTAATCGATGAGAATTCTTCAACATTGCAATATGGTCTTGTTATGGTTTTAAGAATCACATCATATTGAGTTATCAGTTCTTACTTGAAGAGCGATTTATGCTAGGGTTTTGTATAGTTTAGCATCATGAACAGATGACGAGAAGAATAGTTAAGCTAAGCATGCATATTAATGTTTGCTTATTTCTATTGATTGTTCACTGTAAGTCGTCTCTCTCTCTCTCTCTCTCTCTCTCTCTCTCTCTCTCTCTCTAGGATGTGTGGTGCTCTAATGCCTGGACATGGAGAAACTATAACAGACGAAGCAATTTGGGAGAGGCTTCCGGTAAGAATCTTAGGATTGAATGAGACTTCGAGCCCCTTAATTTTCAATCTGTGGTCCTATACTAACCCGTTTGGCTATATCAACTAGATTTTGTAAAAAAGTTTTGACTTCAATATAATTTTTTTTGCATGTTCCAATAAATTTGACATTTTATTGTAGTTATAACCAACCTATACATGCATCATGACAATTTGCTTGATAGCTGAGATGGTTTCCCACGGTGGCGTTGGAATACAAGGCTCCAATGAGCTACATGTTTATGTTTAGGCAGCTCTTCTGTGTATTCTAAAAATATATATTTATGTTTTGGGCCAGTTTGCAGTTGTCATGTTATATTGTGCTGTATTGCTGAATCTAGTTAGTTATGAAATTCTTTACACAATAGCAGTAGCATATTGCCATTATGGCTTCAGAAATGATTTTTGAAAATCGAAATGATTGTTGTGTTCAATAGTAGCAGTTACAAGGAACATTCAGCTTTACTAAAATGTACTCCATCCATCCCAGTTTACTTGTCATTCTAGAGTGTTTTTTCACTGTCCAGATTCATAGAATGTTCAGTGAATCTAGACATGGACAGATGGTTTGTTCAGAGAGAATGTTCCATGAACCTGGTCTAGGATGACAAATAATTTGGGACAGAGGGAGTATATGGATATCATACCATACAAACTGAAGTATATGATGAATATAGGGTTACAATTTTGTTTCTCATTTTCTATCATTATTACTACTTATTATAGGTAATGCATTTGCAATAACATGACATTTGTTCTTTCGATATGAAGCTTTTTAGTATCATGCAATGAATATTCATGATGGGTGCCATTTCTGGCCTTTAACGTTGGTTGCTAGAATCCTTCTATGTTGTGTGTACTATTACTAACAACTTCATCTTTTTCATAGTACTTCTGGGTTGCTATTTCCATGGTATTTCTACTAGCGGCTACTTCACTCATGCTTCTCAAGTTATGTGGTAAGATGTATGCATGCATGTTGCTTGTACTATACTTTCTTTTTTATCTTTTCCCTCAATGGAAACGGAAATATATAGCTTTGCTTATCTGGATTACTAGAATGAATTCTTGAGGATTCACATTCTTACGCTCTAAATTCTCTAGTAACAATGCTCCCTTGCATACAAGTTTCATAGTTTTTAGCTATTGATGAGGTTACCTTAGTACTAATTGACTTTGTAACTGATCGTGTTACAATATATGAAGCAGGTGATGCAGTTACTCTGGGGTGGTGGGATTTATTCATTAATTTTGGGTAAATACTTATTTCTCCAGGTCAAAACACACTTGTAATCCCTTTAAAGTCTTCTTGCTAATTTATTGACAATTTTTTTAACAGGATTTCTCAATGCTTTGCTTTTCTTGTGTGCACAAGATGGTCCAATCCAATGGTCGGTAGACATTCAGTCCTTTGGCATAGCAATAAATTTAATTTAAATGGACAGACAGTACAGCTGGAGCAAGACATTCCATTTTTTTCCTCCAATAAGGATGCTGACACATACTAGTCGTGTGGTCTGCAGGACCTCGGTGGCCCTGTATTGATAATTCCTATAATAGTTTTCCAAGTTCTGCTATGTATGCGCCTTGAGGTCTGCTTAACTATCCAAATGCTTTAATTTTCTTTAAAAAAAGAGTTGGTAGAGTCTATCCCATTTCTCTTTAATGTCATTTGGATCTTGATAGCTTGTACATAGCATTGTATTTCTTTGGATTAACGTTTTACCTTAAGAGATGTCACAGTTATTTACTTGTGAACTCTTAAGCTGCCAATTTTCTTTGGGTAAACCTTTTGAATCCAAATAAAATATGAGATGTGAATGTTTTAGGTACAAGCTTGTGGCAGTGTGCCTGCGAATGCCAAACTGTACATGTATGAAACAGTTCCCTTGACATGCTAGTCTAAGTACCATTTATCTCTGATTGCAGGGCACTCCATCTTATGCACGCTTTATACCAATTCGAGCTATCTTTTTACCTGTAATTTTGCTGCAAGTGGCTGGTTTATCTTTTGCCCTATGGAGATTTTTCAATAGACTTGTTGTTAAACTACAAGATGGAACTATCAGTGAAAGACATCTTTCTGTCTCATCAAAAGTCGACGAGTTGTCTATGATGATACAATATGGTTCAAGGTTCTATTTGTGCTCTATTACACACATATCCAGCACAGGGGTTGTACTTAGGATTCACATTTTGTCAATTCTTTTTGCTGATCAGGCTCCTTTATTGGTGGTCTATTGATGAAGATAGTAAAGAAGAACAAGCTCATTTATGCTACACAAATAATACTGGGTATCTACTGCAATTTTGTTTTTTTAATAGAAACTGGCATACTCATGGCATATATTTTCATTTTGATGAACATATAAAACATGCTAATGAAGTATGAGGCCATTTTGCGTTGATGGGTTCCAATAACTTAACTACCCACGTTAATTGTTATGTATTTTATGAATCATTGGCGATTCCAATTTATGGGTCTTGAATACCAAGAAAATATGAAAAATTTCAAGCAAATGCTATATGGAGCTTACCATGAGCTTAAACAGAAAGAGGCATGCTATTTGTTTTATTGGTGTAGACATTTATTTTTGTCTGACAGAGGGAAGGGGGATAGAGAATAGACAAGGTCAGTCTTAAAGAGCACATAGAAACCAAATACAGAAGATCCCACATATGGTGGATGACAAAAGATATGGAACACAGGGAAACAGATTCTAAAACTAATTTCTTGAATAAATGCAGCTTAATAGTTACTCTTTTGAATTTACCAATCAATTTGAGAAAGCTGTTTGATATTACATCTAAGAGGATGGAATTACTTTAGAAGCATTATGAATGCTTTTAGATAACTGCACACTTTTATTGATAGTTGTGTTGTTCTTTATATGCAGCTACAGTACCTTTTGCAGCTATCCACCAAAGGTGGTAAAAGAGATGTCAAAAAAAGATCTTGTAAAAGAGGTATTTGTTGTTCAAATTGAAATAGCTTCTGTATTTGCATTATGTTAATAAATCACTTGTTCCTCCAGGTACAGAGACTTCAACTAGCCTTGGAAGAGCAAACTGCAATGGCTAATCATAGCCAACAGCAGTATGATAAACTAAAAAATGTACTCCTTCCTATCCCCATTTTTATCATACAGCAACATTCGCAATTTCAAAGTATAGACTTAGAGAACTCTAAAATGGTTATCTCTATATGGACCTTCAATTTTGGAGTATGCTATGTAGCATTACTTCGTTTCAGATTTTTCAGTTTATGCTAAAAGCTGAACAACTGCAATATATATATCTAATAGTGTTTAGCTATTGTCGCTAAATGCCACATAGTTTTCCAGTTAATTTCCAAGGAACCTCTCCCTGAATTAATACTCACCTCGAAAAAACCTTCATATTAATGCAGGAACGTATCTTGTGTCGAATTTGCTTTGAGAAGGACATATACATTGTGCTGCTTCCTTGCCGCCATCATGTTCTCTGCGAGTAAGCTTGAATGATCAAACTGATATGTTAAAACATTCTGTTGTCTGTATTCTGTTGTCAGTTCCATTCAACTGTGCTTGCAGGACCTGCTCTAACAAGTGTCAGTCATGCCCAATTTGTCGATTGACCATTGAGAGCAGATTATCTGTTCATGATGCAATAATGTCAGCGAGCCCATTATGTGATGCAGTTTAGAAGTTCACATGTCAATAGTAGTTCTATGGCACTTCCAGTGTTGGCATAGGCAACTGCAGCAATTCCTAATAACAGAATAAAGGTTGTGAAATTATAGTTATGGAACTGAAAGAAAGCAAGAATAGGCCTCTTGTTTTCAGATTGCTGCACATGCCTCTCTGCAGTGATATGACAGAGTGGCAAACTGTATGGTTTTTCGGTTCTCAGTCATGTACATAGTTGGGTTGGTCATGTATAACATCCTTACCAGTTTTGATTAGATTAGTATTGAGGTTGCTTAACGATCAGACTGGGAAACCTATACAGGGATGGGGATATGAACTTCAAATTGTTAGGTGTGTTCTTCGGTGTTAACAAATATATGCAAAATCTCAGTCTATTCTAGCTTGGTGAGTTCATGAATTGACATCACAATGATGCTATGTAGAGAGTTTCAACTTGTAAATGTGGACATGCATGTATACAGATGAGACAATAATAATGTCTCTATCCACTTGTTAATAAAAAAAATGTCTCTATCCGACTGATCAGTTTTGTCTCTGAGGTTTAAGAGCATTTAGCTCTCTCCTGGTCATGTCAAATAATGAGAGCATGAGCATCTGTTTTTTGCGCTTGTCTACCTCAGTCATGCGCCCGTTGTCCACCATTCCGGAATCTCACTTTGCAGTACGAGAATTGGCTCCAAGTCAACATTTGTGGCGGCAACCTCTCTTTTATGTCACATTGTTATGATTCAGCAACGTTTTGTGGCCTGCAATGCTGCATGACTCAATTGAAGTGTTTGCCTCACATGGGCATCCAAGATTGTATGATGGCGCCAATATTTGCCAAGAAGTTGCTAGGTTCATGCTCTGCATGATCCACAAACGTCAGGTCATTCCATTTTTGTCATCCTTATCCTTGTTGCTTTCATGTGTACCTCACGTTTGCTGCTATAGTACTTCTTTTGGTACTTCTTTGCGATGATAATATCCAGAATGTGACGACGAAAAGCAATACAACATGCTGGGGTCAACTTTTTAGTTTAAATGAGGATTATATATTTGAAAAATCACGGGACATAATTGTTTCATGCCGAATCAAGGATCTCTACCTAGGATTCAAAAAGTTGACTGAAATTGAATGTTGCTGGTGGCTATTGCTTTCCCTCGCTTTATAAGGTTCTTTTAATTTGTTTCTTTTGCCAGTGTTGCTTCTAATAAGCTATAATAGTTTTAAATTGAATTTTTTTTTTGCAAGAGCAAGAAAAGTTATATTAATATGTAGTTGAGTATATAATGTTAAAACCTCCAAATTCACTCTATAGCTCTAAATCTCAACTCTGGACCTATGAATGACCGCAGAGGCAAACATTCAACAAACAGACTGAGAGTAGGTGTCAAAATAACGACCGTCAACATTCTTGTAAATAGAATTGAGAATAATATTCCTTCTTGTGTCTTCCTTCGTCATTCTTCTGTCACCAAAGAAGAAAAACGAACTCGGATTTTACTAATCATTCGTCGCAATCAGATTTAATCACGATAAAATGAAGAAGGGACCGATGAAAATTATTCACAAGATGACATCATCCATATCTTGATGTCACTATCGAGAAACCTAATTCTTCACGTCATCACAAGAAAAAAAATAGTTGAGTTATTGGCATTCTTATTCCACAGAAATGATGTATATTATATCCCCTCGGGTTAATTCCTCTCCACGTGCATTGCTATTGTCACGATTGCAATGCACCGTTGCTATCCTTTTAGGCATACCGGCGCGGCTGGCCGGCGGATCCATTGATCATCTAATAAGTCGACAGGGTGCGAAGCGCAGGAGTTCTCGTCAGATGGGACACACCAGTCACCAGCGGCAGCAGCAAGGAAGGAGACGAGATCGTGCGCGCTGCAATTGCTAGAACGGTGCAGGTGCGAGGAATGTGTTAGGATTTCCACTACAACTATAACGCATGCATGTGAGTTGTCAGGTGGTGATGTCTTCTCATAATTGTTGTCTTTTCCTAAAGACTTTTCTCAGAAATGCTTTCATCACCACTGACGCCCCAAGCTAGAACGTCCCGGTGCTGACGTGGTCCCCTTCTCGCCGACCGAGAGCTTGTGTTAACTTGTGTTCATATTATTTGCTAACATTTGTTCGTTTTTGATAGTGATGGCGCGTATGGCAAGTATTTAGAGCTGTTTTAGTACAGCTGACGATATGGTTATCTATTTCTGATTTTTTGCATTTTAGCTTGGGGGGCATATTTAATTTTAGAGCAAAAATGTTCCTATCGGTCCTTGAAATACTACAAGAAATGCGTACGATAGACAACAAGAAACAGAGAGAAGCCGATCTGTCTTGTTCCTTTTGAGGTGATTGTTGTTTGTGGTATACAGAGATTCTTTTCAACATGTTTTCCATATTGGCACTACTGCTGCAAACATGCATGGGAAGCTTGAAACCCTTTAATTTTCTCCAATTCGTCAAAGCAGGTAAGCTACTGTGTACTAGAGAACTCAATTACCGGCAAGTACACGTGCAGGCGGTGTTGAGGCTTTACCTGATTAAAGCCACGTTCTCTTGCAGCAGAGAATAATTAAGTCAGCTGGTTCAAGAATCTCGCCCTGCTTCTCTTCTCTGGAAATTAAGCCTAGCCCCAATGGCTGGCTTTCGAGTAAACTCACCATTCACTATTGGGCATACGTGTGGCCATTAGATGAGAGATTTGGTCTATATGCAGATACAGAAAAGAGAAATTGTCAGCAGACGTGCAGGTGATCATGGCAGAAATAATAAACCGGCCCTATGGTTTTATAAGGAAACCCTACCAAACCAATGCAATCAGTGGATGGAAGGGGGTCAGGTGAAATTCCGCGGCCAAATGATTCGATGCGGTGCGCACCTAGGCTCGAGAGCTCTAGGCACACGAGATGGATGGATGAGACGGAGGTCGCACGCGCGTGTCGGCAGTACGACCGCTGCCACACCCACACGCATGCATGCGTCAATGAATGTACGTCGTCATGCGTCGGGCGGATCATATCATACGCGTGTGTGGTCGTCATGCATGGGCGGTGTGTGTGGCCGTCGCAACGGCCAAGCGTGCACTCTTGTAGCCACCACTCGATCGTGTGTCTCCTATAATGCAAAGCTCTCTCGATGGAGGGGAAAAAGGTAACCAGCGCACTAGTACTATATGGTACGTACTCCATAATGCATGCATCTGGACACGCCAGCTAGCTAGCTATAGGTTCTATGTAATGTAGCCTCTTCTTTCTATCCAAAAAGGCCAAAGCTTCCCGTTGTGTCTAGTCTCGGCTCGATCGATCGGCAGAGGGAGACGGATCGGAGAAGCCAACAATGGCGGCATGCAGAAACGGAAAGGGCGAAAGCAAGAAGCAACCCCAAAGATGCATGAGGTAAATTAAAACACACAACTCTCTGGTCGGCGTTGTTATCCTTTTCACACACAGTACAACACACGAGCTATAGCTGCTCTCCTACGTACGTGGGCATTATTATTGTTGTTGCAGGTAGAGTACAAAGTACTACTTAATTAGAGGCGAGCTTGTTGCTGGACTTGTTCTGGATTTGGAGCCTGGACATTTCAAGTGCAAGCAAGCACTAGTCACGAGGTGCAGATGGAGGAAGAAGAAAGAGAAAGGGCAAATTAAGAAACATATTCAAAGGCGCCGGCCGGCCGGAGCCTGGAGCTGGAGGCTTTGCATGCATGCACGCATTCGCAGAGATGAGAGATTCTCCGGGGGAGGGGGCGGCCCCGGCCGTCAAAATGACTCAGACACAGAGGGTACGGGCCATGTCGATCGCCAGGGTACGGCCCTCCTCCGCCACCCATGCATAGCTCGAGAACACACTGCTAGCTAGGTCTAGGTGGCCCCTACCCCCGCGCTGCAGGACCGGCGCCGGCGGCGGCCTCGCCGGCCGGGATTGCTCCCCTTCCGCCCGGCCTCACCTGCCCGGTGTTGCTTTCAAGGAGATCGATCGCTAGCTTTATTAACATGCTAGCTTACTGAGTGGACGTCGACCATAATCTGTTTAGCCACCTGATCTGCCAATCAAGTAGTGCTACTCATCTACTAGTACAACAACCTACTACCTGCAAAGCTAGCAAGAGTAGAACTGTAGAAAAGTCCAAGATCAACGGCGGTGTGACGTGTGCACGGCGGGCGCCCTCCCGACGTCCACGCACTCGTCAATAGGCCGGCCGCCGATATGCATGTAGTGTAGTGCGTCGTCGTTGAAGGAAATCAAGAGATTCATGTCACATGCCTGCTGCTCATCGACGATACTAGTGCCAAGTACAAAACCTGAGCATGAGTGGGTATTGTAGCTTCCTCTACACCTTAGCTCAATCATCATTCTTTCTTCATTTTTGCACGTTCCTATTGCCCTACAAGAGTTTGGTAGAGCTCTCTCTCCATCTCCCAAGTAATAATTCTCTGTGAGAATTTGACTCGTTCAAAGGAAGTGATTTTGCGGCTAAAAGTGATTCTCTCTTGGATAAACCTTTTAAATTAAGATAAGCTACTTTTTCAGCGCCGGCCCCTTTTAGTTTATTTCAGAGAATTATTTCCTATAATCAGCCGAAAATATACTTCCATCGAAAAGAAATGTTTGATAGAGCTTTACTACTTTCTATATGATAATCAATTCTCTAAAACTTTATCAAAGGGGAGCGCTTAGTAACTCTCATGCTACAGTTGAAGGAGGACTGTGAGTTATGTATGTGTGTAAGGCTAGCTACACCGCATTCAGCCGGCTGCCCATTAAAAGTTTTGTTTGATTTAGGTTCTTTTGGTCCATAGGACCTCAAACCCTATCTGTAAGTCGAAACTCAGGAACTACAGAAGCAAACTTTGTAATCTACCTTTGCATCAATAAAAATTGTTCACAAATTTCCGAGTAGAAATTGCATCAACTCTATGCTTTGTTTTCACAAATTTAGAAAATAATGCTAAACGGTTTCCGAGTAGAAAGAGAAATAAGTGACACACAAGCAAGTGTCATATTTCCTTCGATTTTGAATGCCCCCGTGAATGTTGGAACCGTTTGATGCATCTCACGGCTTCTGCAGTAGTTTGCACGTCCTTCGATTGTACTACTTTACCCCAAAAAAATATGGGAGAAATAAGGCTGCTTGACTTAATCTTCTTGACCCAGTTAACCTAGTTGTTGGGGCCCTCTCACCATCTTTTAATCTGGACCAAGCATAGAGTTGAGGTGGTACCACACAAGTGTACTGGCTCCATCCACTTTTATAAGACCCTAATATGAAAAGGTTAAAGGTTGGTAACTTGACTAATAATAACTGACATTATATGCATATTAAGAGTGGATGAAATATATTACTGTGTTCATATCGCAAAAGTATATTACTTTCGTTTATATGATAAATAATAATGTTTCTTATATGATAAGAGAGTAAAGATCTAAATCTATCCTTGCGATTAGCTAGGTTCACCTTTGATGGTGTTGTGAGACCTGCTCACCTATGTCCGAGTCACCGACTTAGTATTATTTTTGCAACGTGTATGCAAACTTATTGTGCGTTTCGCTCCATTTTGTAAATGAAAAAAGGATTTAAATCCACATCTAAACTTGAGTGGACACGTATGTCATATGTGAGTCATACATGGAGTAGTACATGTACCACTACTTAGCACATTACGTACTGTGCCCTGCACCCTGCAGGTGATATCTATATACTATGTTTTCCACGCCTGCCTGACCACGTGTCCATACAGTGTGCGTCCCTGTAGCCGCCCTAGCTGCTGCCTCTCCATGTATCGACCACAATAATGTCTTCATCATTCGCTTCCTAACTCCTCCGATCCATACCGCGCCACGCAGCTACTAGCAGCTGCGCGCCTAGGGCTCGTAGTATTACTCTACTTGTGATGCAACAGTGATCGAGCTGCAACGCCATTGCTCTCTCTCTCTCCGCTGCTGCAAAGTCACTGGCATAAAAGACCAAAGCAACCAACAGACACACACAACATGTCGTAGCAAGCTTCACTCCTCACTCACTTCCATCTTTCTGCTTCCTGTGCGCACACACCGCCCCTTTTTCCCCTTCTCTTTCTCTAGCCTTTCCCTTCCCCTTTTAAGCTGCAGGTTTGATATGCACACACCAATGGAAATGGAGTCGACACTCTCGATCTTGATCTGAAGATCTGCTCATTTCCGGCCGGCGCTGTCTCTGTCTCGATCTTTCGGTTGTGAAAGAGAGAGAAACAACGGCTGGAAATAGCGGTGGCGGCAGTTGCACTAGAAGCAGAAGTAGCTAGATCTCTCGATCACCTCACAAGTTTTCAGATGTTACCTTACCCTAACCAACACCATTTCGGCTTCTCCCAAGAACAGCCACATCCAAACCCTACGGCCAGCAGCTTCCCCATGGCGCATCTGGATCAGCATCAGCAGCAGCAGCACCACTACGTCGACCACTTCTTCCCCAGCCATGGCGGCCAGGGCCACTACTTCAACTCCGAGACGCTCGAGGCGGTGCTCGTCAGGCCGCCGCGCGCCGCCGCTGCCGCTCCCGAGAGGGATCAGGGCGTCGTGGCGCCGGCGCAGGGCGCAACAAGGATCAACGGCGGCGGCGCGGTGGGCCCAGCAGGAGGTCACGCTCACGCCAGGGCTCGGAAGCGCCCGTTCCGTACGGACAGGCACAGCAAGATCCGGACGGCGCAGGGCGTGCGCGACCGGCGGATGCGGCTGTCGCTGGACGTGGCCCGCGACTTCTTCGCGCTGCAGGACCGCCTCGGCTTCGACAAGGCCAGCAAGACCGTCGACTGGCTGCTCACCCAGTCCAAGCCCGCCATCGACCGCCTCTCCGCCGCCGATCACCACCGCGGCGACGCGCCCATGTCGTCTTCCCCGGTGTCGGCGGCGGAGATCATCGTCAAAGGCACGGGAGCGGCCGGATCAGGCGGAGGCGCTGGCGGTGCGGACAAGGCCGCCAGAAACAACGGCGGCGGTGCCGTGTTCATGGATCACGGCTGCGAGCTCGACCGCCTCGTCGCAGCCGCCCCGATGCTCGGAGAGTACTACTACGAGTTCGGAGAGATGATGGGCACCAACAACGGAGGAGAAGGAGACGAAGACGGTGAGTACGACGAGGACGGTGATTTCCTGGACGGTATGCAGTATTAGTATATGTACCAGCTTCGTTCTTTGCATGGTTTCTACGTACTACTCCCATCTCTAGCTAGTAGTAGCTCTTAGTGGTACTTACTTAAAATAGGCCTGATCTGTCGAGTACTTCTTCAATCTGGTTATTACCTAGTATGCGTGCGTGTTTGGGTCGATCTTCGGCAAAAATTATGCCATTTGGTGTAGATGTTCTTGTGCTTGGCTATTATTAGCTACTCGATCTACATCTCTCTCTCTCTCGTATTTCTTTCGGTCCACATAAATAGGGTTAATTGTATAAACCACCCCATAAGTTACATAGAGTTTGAGATTCACACCCATAAGTCTTTTTGTTGCAAATTCCCACACATCTAGTACATTTTGTTGCAAAAACCACCCCAGTTTGCACTTGTTTAATTTTTTGATATGTTTTCATCAATGTAAATTTCAACAAAATCAAATTTAAATGAATTTAACATTATTAAAGTATTTAAATGAATCTAGTTCATCATAGTTTCATGAATAATTGAATTCATATTATTCACAAACTATTTGAAATACCATTCAAATTTAAATTCAAATTCATATTTTTTTGTTACATATTCTCTAAAGAAAATATGAAGACTATACTCCAAAAAAATCATAAATTTGATAAGCTCACAACATGTTGTTCTAAATGAATGAAAACAAGTTGAAACAATTAAGCATATGCAAACTGGGGTGGTTTTTACAACAAAATGCACTAGGTGGGTGGGGATTTGCAACAAAATGACTTATGGGTGGGAATCTCAAACTCCATGTGACTTATGGGGTAGTATCCACATTTTATCCGTCGTAGGTTTTCTTCACATCAAGTCCAACATATCCAAGCGGGGACAAATTAAGATGCTTGAGTTCGTCTCATGGAATGTGCCCGCTGTTTGGAACTCTCTAATTAATTAACCGTAATTCTCGGAAGATGCAACTTATAACATTTCTGGATTTTAGGCAAAAAGAAATTTTCATAGTTTTGGCTACACAACGATGTCCATTTCCAGCTGCAAGCATTTGCTGCAGGACCCTTTCTTGAACTGAAGGATGAGCTCAATGAGCGTAGAAAATAGGGGTAACAAGGTAAAAAAGACACATATTAATTAACACTACCAGAAATATGCTGATTAGTGGCAAGGAAAAGAAATTAAGTTTGATAATTAGTTAATGTTACATTGGGTTAACTTATAATGATATATATGTTTGATTTCACTCAATGTAACAAGGTAAAAAAGACACATATTAATTAACACTACCAGAAATATGCTGATTAGTGGCAAGGAAAAGAAATTAAGTTTGATAATTAGTTAATGTTACATTGGGTTAACTTATAATGATATATATGTTTGATTTCACTCAATGTAATTGTCCAATCAGAAACAAATAAAGGGTGCATCCAAAATCATACTATAACATCAAATAATTATCTATGAACTATGAGTAATCTCGAGGTATTTAAAAGAAATGGTAACTAATATCTAATCAGTAGACTAATTTCTGCAATAAAACCACTTTACTAGAACTTGAGACTAAAAAGAGATCATAACATATTGACATAAACCTACTAAAAAGATATCATATACTTATAATTATATATAGTGTTATTTGTTTTCATCTTCCTTCTCGAGAACATTATTTCATTATGGAGATTGCTGCTGATATTATATATTGTAGTTAAGACCATGTAAAAATATTTTCTTTGTGTTTAAGTGGCATAGAAAGGTGGATGTTTTATCATACCATGTACACTTTCCAGTCAATGTGCAATATATATACATATGGCTTATCGGAAATATGACTCAACACTATTTGTAATGATATTTTGTTAATAAAAACAATTAGAAACGCCTGCATATATATGTAATCATCTAAAATTCTGAGTTCTGAAAACCTACCAGGATGTGATTTACTGATAATTGCAATCTTCTAGCTAGTTTACATATTTTAAGATCATGTGGTGTTAGCAAAATTGGAAAGAGAAAAGGACTTGACTAGCATATATATGCAAGAGAAAAGGGGGTGCTTAATCAAATATGGTATTTTATATACTAGTATAGATCAATTGTATTATTGTTTATAATCGTGCTGGTTTTATAAAAGAAACATTTGAGAAAACCGGTGACTGCTGAGAGGGGAAACATAGTGAACAATCATGCATATATGGAATATATAAAATTTGCTATCATTCATAAAAAGAACATGAAACAGATCAGTCATAAGTATCTGAGACTATCAATCCTTTCAGGAGAATACGGTATGATAATAATTGTCCAATACTCATCAAATTCTGTTAACAGTTAGTGCCCTATGTATGTGTGAAAATAAAGAACGTGGTTACTTATATTTATCTTATCTGTTTCCAATTATTTGAAAGAATGATAGTGATTCAGTAGATCACACTTTTACAAGATTCGATCATATCAGGATTATACTATTCCAGAATGGCAATCCTAGGTCAACGACTATACCGACTACCTAATCAACCTACTAGTAGATGATTTTTTATGTGTGTGCCTTCGTTTCTCGAAGTTCATAATCATTCAAACCTGCAAGAAAAATAGACAACTGTAAGCCTTTAAATTTGGAACTGCCTGATCTCCGTTACTTATTTGCTTCTGCCTTGTTCAATCTGTTGGTAATATCTGTTGTAAAGAAAAGAGAATTACCACGTCTACGTCAGCTTCATATATGTGTTACATGTCATTAATTCATGCGAAAAGGAAGTGATATCATTTAGATCTGATTGAGAGTAAGACTCGACATCAACGGTTAGTTCTTGCTACTACTGGATACTCGACCTTGGAGTAAACTAACGTCTGGTCAAAGTGCATGCATTATATTTTATGGGGGACCATCATTAATAGTGGTTGTTTTTTGTTCAGCGTCTTTGTAACACAGGCAGGACACAACAAGAGAGTACAGATATGTCATGCCTCTCTGAGCTTGTAAACTATTTAATTCAGTGGCGAGAAATGACAAATGAGCCTAGTTTATTGCATCAAGAAAAAGACACTATTGGCTCACACGCAGTGGTCCAGTAGACTCCAGTCGGTCGACCTGCGCTCGCACGCACATATACACTGGATGCACGTTAACTCTGAACCAGTCCTACTTAGCTAGGATTGCTCTAGCCCGATGCTACAGGTTTACAACATGACTAGAGGAATGGTAGCTAGGTCTAGCTTGGTCTGTTTATTTGTTTGATTGGGCTGCAGCCGAAGTACACTGTACTGTATGTGATATCCCTCGAATCATCATCAGGGTATCCATCATCGCCTAGGAAATTAATTACCCCATCATCAGGACATTGTTCACGCCCATCATCGACTAGAGTACGTACAGTAAAAGAATGTGAGTGGCCAGATCACGTAATTCTTTCAAAAAGCCAGGTCTCCCGCTGCTGAGGCCGCGTACGGGCGAGGGGATATGTGTCGTGTCGGCGACCTATATAACAGCTGCGGACGGGAGCAACCCTAGATAGGTAGAACACGGCGACGTGCGTAGGCTCGGCCCCGTGTTTCCAGCTCACTGGTGTGCTGGTGCCTGCTCTCTCTTCCCTGTAGTTTGATCGGCCTGCCATCAGCGAGAGCGACACGCGAGGCAGTCAAACTGATCGAGCGCAGCCGGCGAGAGTGCTGAGTGCTGACACAGTTTTGTTGATCGATGCATCTTCCCTTTCATGGTTTCTGTAATTTTTGCTGCTGTGATTCTGCTTCTTGTCCATTTATATTATATTAATCCGGGTTTGTTGCAGCTAGAATCGTCCACGTCGATTGATATCAAGTTTAGGACCAAGTAACGATTAATAATGAATTGTTTAATCTATTAATGATCAATTCCGATGGTACATGTTTTTTCTTGGTAAATTTTGCTATACAGGACACTGCAGAAACATGATCTTTGATGTAGGACACTAAAACAAGTTTCATTTGTTGTAGGCATATTTCATCTTTGAATATATTATTGGTGGAATAATAACTCATGTATTTCACCAATAATATTTTTTGCAAAACAAAGTACATAAGATCACTTAGACCTTTCGAAGCAGAGTCAATAATTAACTATAAAGAGACAGCATCTGCATCAAGACCCGAGTGGGTGGTCAATTTACCAAAGAACCTAGCCAATACTGACCTGCACAATTGTCATTTAAAAAATTATGGGAGGAAATTGCATCAAAACCTGAATCCGAATGTACCGACCATTTTTTGTTTGGGGGAAATGCAGACACTGCAACTACTTTGGATCACAGAGAAAATATACTTTTTTTGTGTGCAGTACTAGCTACTAGGTGATTTCGTCCCCCAACTTTTCTTCGGTACTACCTCCGTCCAGAAATGTAAGTATTTGTTGACTTTTAGAGATCACGTTTGATCACTCGTCTTATTCAAAAAATTTGTTAAAAATTTGTTTATTTTGTTAGAATTTACTTTATTCCTAGATATATTTGAAGTACGTCTACTTTATTTTTATATTTACATAAATATTTTGAATAAGACGAATGGTCAAATGGAAAATTAGAAAGTCAACAAATCTTACATTCTACGGAGGAGTAATGCTCAACGGTGTCCTCGGAACCTGCCTCCACTTGGGATGAATTCCAGCGCCTACGTACAGTGTGGCGCAGGAGCAGGACCGGTAGTGACACCGGCACCGTGTTGATGAGTACCTGACAGGTACCGGGCGGCGCCGATGTGACCTGGTCCTGCTGCCGGCCGCGCGCACGTCTTGGCGATTCCGTGCAACTCGTGCAGCGGCCGCCACAAATCAATCATCTTCAGGGGCGATCTGACGCGATGTCTTTGGGTCGAGACCACCAACCATTATTGGCCCAATACTAATGGGCCGCCAACCGTGGCCGCGCGCCGGGCCGAACCGTGACCAGGCTACCCGAGAAAAAAAACAATGTTACAGTTGAGAAAAAAAACAGTCAATGTCCACAGATGGGGCCCACCGGATCCAAGACGGGAGACGCATTTTTGACTTTGACGAGGAAGCGGGCACGCCACGCGCGTATGGGAAACGCATCCGTCGTTTTCTCCGGATCTGCCGTGTAATCTCGTCGTCGATCTGCCGATGCCCATGACCCAATGTCGTTGAACGGCCGGCGCCAGAAGCACTCACTACTTTGCTTCAGCTTCGAGCAGGAACTCGGAACTGCAACCACCACCCAAGCAAGAAAAAAATCTCCGGCTATAGCTTCCGCTATAGCCGGTTATAGCTGCTAGCAGGAAGAACCGCTAAGCTATTTTAATTTTGCCGCTAAGCATTGTGAGCCGCTAATAGCTGGCTAAATCCCGCTTTAGCCGCTAAATGGACTATAATTTAGCCCGCTAAATGAATGCATAGCCGTTAAAATACAGTTTGTGTATTAAGTATCATTTTATTAGTCATGTTTCTCTCGTGAACTATTTATTCCTATTACATGTTACTGTTAGAAACTATTTATTTCAAGTGAAGATTGTAATGAACTATCTTTTTCTTAGTTAAGTAGGTCAAGTTCTTTGTTAAGTAATGATTCTACTATTTTTCTCTGAAACCACTAAATGGCTTAGCAGTCGCTATAGCCCGCTATAGCTATTCTTAGCTGTTCTGGATGCTGACCGCTAAAGGCCTTAGCCGGAGATTTTTTACCTTGCACCCAAGTCAATTCCCTCCCTCCTCGTCAGTGTAGTAGTGCCCCCGTGCGGACATGATGTGACCTACCTTTGTCAAGTGTTAACCTCCTTTTGACCGTGCCCGTTCACATGGACGTTCATACATGCGACGCGGCCTTTGCGGTGACACGAGAAGAATCGCATCGAGAAACGTTGGTGCACAGTGCGCCTGTTTACATGTGGCCGTGCCGCCGTGGTCCTTCATCCTTCACGCACGCGCCGCCCTGTTGTTTGTTTAGAGCTCGACCAGGTCTACCTACCCGGCAACCATGCTGCCTTTGCTGTCCCTCGGCTTCTAGTTTTGTCCCCATGCTGTCTTCTCCCAGCGCACAGGTTCGAAACTAACCCTTGTCCCAGGAGACATCAGGATATTGACACTGAGACCGGAAGAAAACACTGGGTTAATAAAAAACAAGAGACACAGTGTTGATAACCATACTCTGTCTGTTGAGACAAATCGATGTTTAGACCATGGACTCGGGTAACCTCATCCAGAGATTATAAGAATGAAAAATTAAAGGATATGTAATGTAAGCTTCTTTCTCTAATGAGGGTATTTTCACGATTCTACCGCAGTGTGTATAGGTGCTGAATATTCCTAAGAACGATGATCTCGTCCCTTCGAATATTGCATTTGTTTATTCTGAAATTAAGAAGTATTTTTTTTGCAGAGGAGATATTAAGGTGCATTGAACACAAGAATTTGCACTGTTGAACTACTATTTATTTTCATGAGCGAGCTAAAGTTCATCAGCAGTATGATTGAACATCCATAATCGTTGAGAACCATCATTTCACAACAAAGAACAAGGAAATAGAACCAAGGACGACAGTTCTAGTTAATTATTAACATGTCTGAAGGAAAAACATGCCACCAATTCCACCATCTATTATACCACCCCCGAGAGATGTTACATTTATACTCCCATATCACCTTGTTCCCAATACTACCGAAACACAAGTAATCAGTCGCGTGATTGATGATGCCATGAACATACCAAGGGATACATAAAAACAATCCCTCATCTCAAACCTTGCAGCTCTCCACCATCATGCATGCGCGACATGCATACACCGTTATACCGTACCCTGAAGCCTGCAACGACGTGCTAAAACTTATGCTAGCTATGCTACTCTTTTTGCTTGCACGAATAATGCAAGAATGCATCCCTTGCAAACAAATCAAGCATGCTAATGTGCTGGAACTAGCTTACACTACACCGAGCACTGCTCCTGCGCGGCGTAGTTCATGCGCTGCCTCTTGATGCTCCCGCCGCCGCCGCCGGAAGACGACGTCTCGCTGCTCGCCGACCTGCGGTCCATGACGCCGCGAAGGGCCTCCTGCACCGACGCGATGCACTCGTGCCTCCGGCGCGAGGCTGCCCGCTCGTCGTCCGGACCTTCAATATCCTCGCCGTCATCGTCACCACCACCCGCTGCTCCCTCGTCGGCGGTGATGAGGAGCACGCTCCTGACGCGGCCGCCGAGCGTGGTGATCTCCGCCCTGAGCGCGCGCATCCGCAGCGCGGCGAGCGCGCGGACGATGTCCGGGATGAGGTCCGGCCGGTCCTCGCAGCACAGCGACGCGCGCACCAGGAGCCGCCCGTCGCCGCCGACCGCCGCGTCCACGGCCAGCTCGTCGGCCTCCGTCGGCAGGATCTGCGCCGGCCCGGCAGCGTCGTCGTCCCCCGCGACGGCGGCCGCCGCCACCATCATCGCCGACGTCTGCCGCTTCAGCTCCTTGACGTGGTCGAGCACCTCCGCCAGCAGCGACGCCTTGTCCGTCTGCGTGTACGTTAACAACAGAGCACCACACGCATACAATTACACGAGCTATGCACAACTAATTAAGTACAGTACAGTACAAGTGAATAACGATCACTGGAAGCATGATGATTAACGTGGCATATTATAGGTGCCTCCGCCTCCGAATAGGGTGGCGCACTAGCACTACTCTCGCGCTATAGCGAAATGATCGAGCTAGTGTGAGCGTGGAGGGAAAAGCTTACAAGAAATGCGGTCGCGCGGTGCAGCTTTTGCCCCTGCATTCGCATGGCCTTTTGAGCTTTTTTTTACACTGATTAGGTGGCCGTGGCGGTATCTATACTTGCCGAGTTCTGACTTCTGACACCATACATAGCGCATGCATTCATGTCGCGCGGCGGGGAGTCGTTTCCCTTTGTTGCCCAAGCATGAGCAGCGGCTTCCCCATCATCCCGTGCGAAACATTTCCATTGCTTCCTTCCTGCCCATGTCCTCTGAGGAATTCGGTAACACAAGGCGTGCGCGCGCTTTGTGCATGCTGCCCCCATTGCCCACTAGTACTACTCTCTTATTAATTAAAGGGTTTTCTAATTAACTTCTATATTTGTGTGTGGATGTAAAGATTGAATGCATACTAATGAAAAACATCGATATCCCTCGATGAAATATATACAGTGGGAGCTGTAAAGTGGCTCGCAGCAGCGTATAAACTATATGCATAGCAAAAGAGGAACCTGAAGCCTAGCATAGATCCTCGGAGCCCCGCTTGCTGCAATGATACAAACTACAACTTTTGGCAAAGTTTTATCCCCTTACATGCAACTGAATCGATTGAAGTTAAAGCTATACCGCCTTTATTTCTAAAGGACCCAATGAACCAAAATATGTGTAGACCTATCCACACAGTCCAGGACGACCCTGTTGTTACCTAGACATGATTCAAACTTGCACTGCCGTGTTCTTGTTGCGAGTGATCACAAATGCACGAGATCTTCCATTTCTGGGGCAAGATCTCTTGCTTGCTTGCGCCAAAGAGGACAAAGGCAGCATCGACCAATGTATACCTAGATGTTATTGGAAGTTCACACTTGCAATATCGTGACCGGCAAAAATGGGTTGCTCGATCTTTGTTTTGATTTATTTACCGTGTCTAGCAAGAACGCAGCAGATTTATTTCCGGGTCAAAAGTTTACTCCGCTCGTGGGCACGTGCGTGGAAGCGCTAGAGATGAGTAGATAGATGGTCGATGATGCGTGATGCAACTAGCTAGTGCAGCAGGAATATGTAATGAACCCAACGATCGATGATGGATCACCTTGGTGGTGTTGGGGAGGAGGCTCCGCAGCTTGGCGAGGTGGCCGTTGATCCGCTGGCGGCGGCGGCGCTCGGCCTCGCTGTGGCTGCGCGACGCCGCGAGCGCCTTGGCGTCCATCATCTCGCGCGCCGTCATCCGGCCCAGCTCGGCCTGCAGGCTCCCGAGCAGCCCCGACACCACGGCCTGCTTGCCGCCGCCGCCGCTCCCCTCCACCTGGTGGTGGTGGTGGTGATCGTGCTGGTGCTGCGCCGCGTCGAAGGACCCGAACCCGAACAAGCCGCCGTGCGCGAGGCCCAGCCCGCCGAAGACGTCGCCGCACGCGTACCCTCCTCCCGCGCCCGCGGCGGCGAGGGCCGGCCCCACGCCCGCCGGATCGGAGAAGGGCGCGGCGCCGAGCCAGGGGAGCAGCTGGTGGTGCTCCTGCTGGCTCCCGTGCTCGATGCCTCCATCCCACATGATCGGCTGGATTGGCTCTGATCTGATGCTAGGTCCTCCTGCCTAGCAGCAGCAGCAGCAGGTTGTGGTTGGTGTGGTGGATCGCAGGACCGGAAACGGTGGTGTTGCTCTCGCTGTGGCTCGCCTCGGTCAAATGGGAGGGGTGCGTCCCCTTTTAAGCCCGCCCACGGCGCCACGGCTCTGAGAGGCTGGGGTGGCTTTTTATCGTGGCCTTTTCAGCACGCTAGTGGCCGAGACGGCAAGCCAGGGGCTCGTCGTGTACGGCACCACGCTACATACTCATGGGGGCCCGTCCTGCTGCGCTGCCTTTCTAGAGAATTTCTTTTTATTTTTTGGGGCTTCCAATTAGATGCCTGATGGCTGCGCGCACTACAGTAGTTCTCGTACGAGTATATGCGCGCCTTTGCATAGAACGGGGATGTGACTAGGCCCGTAGGTACTAGAACCCGTATGGCAGGACTCCATGTTTCGTGCTTTGGCGTGTTGATCTTTGCTTTGGTACTTGTTGAAATAAACTTCACTGGAAAAAAAACAAGAGCTTTTGTTCTCCCTGTACATGATGAATCTAAAAATATTTGGATACTGGTGATAAGAGCTATAGTACATCATGAATCAGGAATTTTAAAAATATTGACTGCGACCGGCTGAATTGTAGAGTAGGAGCTTGCAAGACCTCCTTGTCAATCGCTTGTGGATACCGGTGATCTACTTTTCGAATATCTTTTGGTTCGGGGTTTTAGATTCCAATGCGTACTCTATAATCCATTTTTGTTTCAGTTTTAGATCGAGGGTCATAATCCTAGGCATGTATAGAACATTTTGCACGTTATGCATGCCCTAATAGAACACTTGGCTTTCATTTCTAACGACGGTCCTAGGCTTTGTGCTACATTTTGTATAGCATTTGTGGCACGGCTCGTGCTCATGAATCAAGCTTTTTTTTTTGACGCAAAAGGCAGGTGCGCTGCCATTTCATTAGAGAAGGAGAGCAGAAACAATAACAGGTCCATACAGAGTTTTACAGGAGGGCAGCTTTTGCTGGCCCTAACGAAGAACACAGGAGAAAAACTAAGGAGAAAAAATAGAGAACAGAGAAAAGATCAAACACAGCGGAAGGCCCCAACGATGAGGCAGCAGAGATTAGTGCCATCTGTGAGCTTGCCTGCTAACCTGGGTCGAAAGGGGTCGTCATTGGGCGCATTGCCATTTCGTACATATCGATTTCCTCCTTTGCCAGCATAGCAACTTGATAGACGTCATTTTCTTTTCCTAGAAAAATTCTTCTATTTCTTTCCTTCCAAATATTCCACCAAGTATAAAGTATATAGCCACATTGTTTTCTTCTTTCGGATGATTGCATGGCCGTTGCCCAATTGTTGAACCAGTCTGCAGTTCTTTGGTGTGCTTGTTGGTCTGTTGGGATTCTCGGGATATTCATCCAGTTGCATACAAGTGTCATTACCTGGCCTGCGAAAGGGCAATCTATGAGTAGATGTTGATTTGTTTCTAGCTCGCAATAGCAGTTTGGGCAGACGACATTGTTTTCCCATCCTTTGGAGTCCAAGACGTCTGCTGTTTGTGCTTTTTCGTGCATTGCCGTCCATGCAAACATGGTAACTTTCGGTTCAGCCTTTGCCTGCCAGAGGTGTCTAGTTTCAAACAATTTTTCGCACGAGTCAAACTGCACGGCGTAGGCCATTTTAGCCGTATATTCTTTGGAGTTGTTACGCAGCCACCTGATTTCATCATTAACTTGTTCCTGAAGTGGGAAGTTTTGGACTTTATTCCATAACCAAATATATTCCATAAACTGCTGCGTGGTTGAGATGTTTTTTACTGATTTAATCCAATTTCTGTTTGTCAGCTCCTTTCGCACAGTCCTTGAGTATCTTATCGTCCTTGAATCAAGCTTTTTTCATATACAAGAAAAAAATGGCAGGGGTCAGGGGCAGCAAAACCCGCCCTACCGAGACAGAGAAGCCGGCGATTTGACAAATCGGTGCGGCAGTTTGAAACCTCCGTGATCGTTGTATCGTCCGTCCGTGGAGTGGACCCGGAACTAGCTAAGCGGCAAAAGCCTTGTGGCGCCGAGCACAAAGCCGACCAGCGCTGCCGAGCAGTCAATGGGAAAAGGCGCCCCCGCTCCGGCGTGCCACCGCCGCAGGGAACAGCGCGGAGCCGACTCCTCCTCTCCCTTCTCCTCCGCTTCCCCTCTCTCTAGTAGTAGGCGCTCTATAGGCGTAGAATAAACAAGGAAAAAGTATGCGCAATCTCGCGGAGAGGGAGAGCCACGTTTTGTCCCTTGCTGCCTTGCTTGCCTGGCGCGCGGGCCCGGGCACCGGCGACATGGTGGTGGCTGCGTGGCCGCGTGATGGTGTCCGTCTCGGCGCGGCCTTTTGGCAGGTGCGTGCGCTCCTCCTCGCCCCGCCTCGCCTCGCGCAGTTATTTCACTCACGCCCTTTTCGTTGCTCGCGGGCCGAGGCACGACCGGATGATTGTGTCCTGCAGGCCGCTCCTGCCCCTGCAAACAAAGATGAGATCGCTGCTGCTGCTGCTGCTGCTGCTGCTGCTGCATCGCCCCGTCCCGTCTCGGCACGCACGCGCGCACGCGGAATATCTCGCCTCTGCCTAATAATCCCACTGCACGCCGCGACGCTCGCTGCTCGTCTCCGCCGCCGCGCTCTCGCTCCGCCGAAGCAAAGCCAGAGAGGTTCGCTGCTGCTCCGCCGCGCCGGTTACCCGGAACGAAACGGAAAAGAGGACTTATTTGCCGCGAAAGTCGGGTCGGGTGGAAAGTTGGCTTTGGTTGGTCCTTTCCTTGCTCTTTTTGTCCCGACTCCCAACTCGTGCGCCGCGGCGGCGTACGACGTCCCGTCCATCGAGCCGCGACGACTACACGCTCTCGATCGAGGCTGTCCACCTTTCCCTCGGCAGGCGGTGCAGACACACCGGGTCCGGCAGAACCGAAGCCCACTCCCTCTTCTCCTCCCTCTAGCTAGTACATCCAAGCACCAGCGTACTAGTACGTGATTGGCTCCATTACTTTACACGGCTTTTTAACCGACTGCTAATAATGGCGGCAACCGGTTTGGCGTTCACGGGCACTGAGAGGCGGACTACTGATCGGTCGTCCATGGAGTGGACGGCATCACTCACATCGCATCGTGGGGTGTGAATCGGAGATGATGATACTGGCCACTACCACCGCCGCACCACCACCACCACCACCGAGAGCTAGCCTCCTCTCCTCGCCGGCCGTCGCGCTCGATCATGCGTGCGCCCACTCCGCCACCGGGCCCCGCAGCCGCTTGAGATCACCGCCACGCCATTATGACGTGAGTGCCATGCGCCTTTCCCCCTCCTCCCCGCCGGAGCAGAAATTCCTAGAAAGCGTGCTCGCCTTTCGCGCGGCCAGAAAAGAGGGAACACCCATAAAGAAGCTCAACCCCTTCCCGTAGGGCAGGCATAATGCTCGCTCGCTCGCTCGCTCAGGATTTTACTTATACTTGAGCTGTGCACCGGCTAGCCTCATGTGCCGCAATTATACTTGCAATCGATGGGTGTAGACCTAGACTGAAAATTCATCGGTATTTTGGAGGAGAAGGCCGGATAACTTATGTTAATTCGATCTTGCTTTAATAGGCTTTGCATCAACTGATATGACGATCAAGCACAATCATATAAACTTCGTTGTAGAGCGTCATGCCCGGTCCAGATATGACCACATATACCCAGTCAAACACTTAGTGGAACCTCCGCAGCATTTTTATTAAACATTGGCCACGTGAAAATGGTGTGCCTTTTCGAGCACTTCCCTTATGTACTAGATAGAGTATGAGCACTTCCCTTTTCACAAACTAAATCCATTTTACTAGCAACTCCTAAACACTTTTTCATGTCAGTAAACACCAAAAAACATACATTCGAGATATACGGTGCTGGAATTTGAGTGTTTGTAAAATAGAAGTTTTTGGGTCTAAATTATTTGCTACTAGTTTTCCAAAACTACTAGGTAGTAGCTTAAGGATACTTTTATAATTGCACTATTAATTAAAGAATCTATATTTTTTTAATATAAAATGCAGTTCAGGAAGACAAATCATAACGTTATTGTAAAAATAATGATGAATACATTAATGAATATTAAAATTTAAGTTGGATTACTAATTTTGATTTAAATTATGATGAAAATAAAAATTAATCGTTATAAATATATCACTTTGACGATATTACCCTCAATATAGTAAATTAATGATCAATAGTTATGGATTCCCCATATTAAATCTATACCGGCCGTTAGATCAAACTACTGGTGATTCAAAACTACTGACAAGTGTTTTGGACCAGAAATCTCCTATTGTAAAATGAAGTGATTTAATAAAACTGTGTCCTAGAATATTTATTGGAAGTATCTTTTCTCACAACAAATAATATATGAATGACTTTGTCCTATAACAACAACAAATATTGTTGGCAGCTAAATAAAATGATGACTTCCCAACTATTTAAAGTGGACCAGGAGAATTATTTGAGTGACTTGAATGAACTTCAACTGCAATATGACAATCAGCAGAAAAAAAAGCACGCTTCTGTGATGATAAGGGAGCGTAAGCTATAACCTAAAGATGATCATACGCCTCAGACAAAGTAGTACAGCCTGCAGGGCTATTGGATGCCTATATATGTATGCATAGCACCGTTGGGCATAATCTTTTCTCAAGCACAAAACATGCTTTGAAGCGTGCGTGAGATCAGTATCGCTGCACCCGAGAGAGCCGATTCCCCAGAGTACTGTCCCATGTAGATTGCGATAATAGTTTTTTCACAGATTCAGGTAAAGAAGCAAGCGCTGCTGGTGATGCATGCATGCATGAGCCTACACGATATGAGTAGGACTGTAGGAGTAGCACACACTACTCGTAGGATTCCATAGGCGGGTATCTGTCCTTGAACAGCGGCGTGCCTTCCTTTGGTTTCGACCAAGGGTACTTCATGGTAGGGTCCCTCGGGAACTTCCTGAAGTTGACGAATGGGGCCCAGAACATCAACCTGCCAAAACTCATGTGTCAATGCAGACATGAAACTGGATTCGGGATTACTTTCTTAATTTGCGAGGGTATGAAACTGAATTTACTACTAGTGTTAGAGAATAGGTAGATTTCTAGTCTAGTCAGGCCAGAGGTTGACAGGGGATGTCGCCAATTTTGAGATTCGATCACTAGGGGAGACAAGCAGAACAACAAATGCATATTTTAATTTTACGAGCCCAGACTAAACTTGGTAACAACTGAATTCAGACACTGCACAGTATCCAATAATTATATAGCAATACCGATTCGATAACAATTCAAAATTAACACCATGTTTTGTGCGATGTCTAGAATAGGAGAGTCTACATAGCCTTGTTCGTATGATTCAGCATTTTGGTTACATAATACGGTGCACCGATTAAAGCATTCTCCATTCATGTTAGAACTGTAGAGAGGCTGTGAGTACTCACGCGGGGTAGAAGAGGTAGGTGAACATGAAGTGCAGGTACGCCTCGACGAATTTGCGCTTGTACCACCTCAGCCTCATCCAGTTCATGAGCAGCGGCTGCACACACCCAATTTCCAAAAGCACAAGTAAACTCATCAGACACCCTTTGAATAACTAATTCGCTTCCGAGCAGCAGGTGATCAGCTACGCACCGGGGCAACCAGGAAGTAGAAGAAGGCAAATGCTGCGATCGGCGGCAGGATCCCCAGGATGTCAAGATCCTCCTCCCCGGTCACCGCCAGCGCCGCCGGTGCCTGGACCTGTGCACGGAAGTCCACATCACACAATTCAGTTACGCTGGGTGTGCCCACTAGATCTGTGCGTGAGACTGTCAAATTAAGCAAGTTTCTCGTACGTACAGCTGCCCAGACGGCACCCCACTGCAGCGCCGACCCCAGTCTCTGCAGCTGCGAGCTCGCCCGCTCCGAGGTCGGTGCCGGCTACACGTTGACGAAGAAGCAAACGAGAGATGATGACCATAGATCAGACGTCGTCACAGACGGTACTAATTAATTTGAGGTGAGATCAATGGAGACGAGGTAGGTTAGCTTGCTACTTATGGACCTTGTCATGGAGGAGGCAGAGGACCGCGAACTTGGAGTTGGCCGGGTGCCGTGGTGACGCCACGAAGGCGCCCTGCCGTTTGGGTAGCTGCAGGGCGCGAAGCGACGAGGAGGACGCCGGCGAGAGGAGGCGCCATGACACGGTGGTATCCATGGTGGCCGAGCAAGCCTTGTCCCAACTGCTTGGCGCGATTTGCGCGGCAAGCGTGGCCGTTCCGCGCACCTTATCTGAATTCTGGATAGGTGCCGGTTCGGGGTCACCCAACTGTATGGCAGTGAAGAATTTGGCCTGCCTGGAGCGCTGGATAGAGATCCAACGAATGGAAGGGCATCAACTCTCTGATCTGGAGTTGTGGGAGGCTAAATTTTCTTTTAAATACTTGTTTATTTTAAAACTAATACAGTAGTTTTTAATAATCAATATGCAGAAGAATATTTGTAGGAACCCGTATATACAGTCGAGTCAAAGCAATTAGCAGGACAAAATACTATATAAAAACTAGAAAAAATTAGAACGTCAAACCCGGTCATCTGACTCAATGAGGTCAGATTGTATAAATATGAATCTTGCATGACTAGTAATAAAATATTAGTTTCTAAAAGGCAATGTAATTTTAGAGGGTTTCCCTTCAGGATTGTTCCGTAATCTACTCTGATAAGAACATACTACTAGGATTTGCTAATCCTCAGACACTGACAAAGGCACTCCTGTGAGGTGAGTTGAAAACTCAGTGACGGACCTGGCCAGAGGAGTGGTGCAAGTACAAACACAAAGAGCATAGAGCAAGCAACTTCGTTGTCGAGTTTTTTTTTTAGCCTCTCATCTAGCTGTAGTATCTGTTCGTACACGTACACACTCACGCACTCACACCACAACTCACGCCAACACACCCTACGTACACGTACGGACCTACAACTACACACAAGTACGAAATACCGCGTCCTTGCAGAGATCACCGAAATTCCTTTGGATGTACGACGAGGACGTCGTGCTCCTTCCGTGGCTCCACGCGTCGAGAGGCGAACAGGCATACACAACCTGAAAATATATTCAGGAGACATGTCCCGGTGAGGCCCGAGTGCGATCCCACGGATCGAACTCGGGTGGCCGCGTTGCCGCCAGCGGCTGCAGGCCACACGAGCTACCGCTCGTCCTCACTTCGTTGTCGAGTTGAGGCCCCGTTCGTTTCCACCCTCTAAAATTTAGATATCGTCACATCAAAGAGAATCTTACTATTTAGTAGTACTTTTATTAATTTAATAACAAAACCTATGTCGCGACCCCCTCTAATTTGCGAGACGAATCTAATGATCCTAATTAATCTATGTTTTGCTACAGTGATGCTACAGTAAACATCTTCTAATAACACTATAATTACCCTCGTTGGATTCGTCTCGTGAATTAGATAGGGAGTCTGCAATTAGTTTCGAGATTAGACTTTATTTAGTACTCCAAAATGATAAAATTCTCTTTGATTTGACCCTCTAAAAATTAGACAGGGGAAACGAACACCCCTTGATGTTTGAAGCGACTGTCAGATGCTTCTTGCGAGGAGCAGTGCCCAGCCGCCTGTGACGCTGCCAATGCCATTGCAACAATTACCAATGGACGCGCTGCCGGCCATGGCCGGGCGTGATCTGACAGCTCCAGGTTTGCCGGTCTGCAGGCACGAAGTCGTGAGGTGAAGGGACAGCAAACGCTTGAGCTTTCCATTTCAGCTATGGTGGCCCTCTGACTCCTTTTTACTTTCTGGAAATGAATTTTATTTTGGTTGAGACTTCAGAGGAGAGAGTCAGAGAGGATATTTTGATTATAAGCTGAAGAATGATAACTGTGGGTCTGTGGCTCCTCATTTTAATGGACCGGCCCGTTGGTTTCCGTGTCATCTTGCTGGGCTTGACAAAGTTAGCCTGCTGTAGAATCGCCATGGGCCCTGGCCGCCGAGAATATTCGGACCAAAGGAGAAGGGAGATCGTTTTGTGCGCGACCAGGAAATGGAAGATCCTCTCGGAATCGGCATCCTGAGCTCCCATTTCTTGGCGTCTCGTGGCGCGGCACGGCGCTACAGAAGTCTGCCTCCCGCACGAAAGAGCGCCTATTTATCTTCCTCCTTGCCGGCCGTGCGGCCAGCAGACGAGCATCGTGCACCGGAGAAGCAGCCGGAGGTAGACGCCGAGGAGGCAGCGGAGCACGGCGCATCGCAGTGTCGGCCAGCAATCGCATCGCGCTGTACTCTCACGCTGCCGGTCGCTGCTGCAATCCTATTACACGGTGCGCTTCCTATAGTCTCCAGCCATTGTTGCAGCCTGCCCGACATGCGTAGTTTGCCTGGAATTCGAATCTATAATCTAATTTGTTAGAGATCTGGTTGAATGGTCATTGCGTCAAGCAGGCTAACTCTAGAAGTAACCAGAGTATTGGTTTTACGTTTTAGGGGATGAAATGGTCATTTTTGGAAGTAACCATTGCGAATTACGATTGCAAAGGTTCTGGCATTGGTAATCAGAAATTGTTCCGGCATTAGTAGTTCATGCAGCCTGACTGCATATTATGTGCAGGACTTAAGAGCACGGATCTACTATACTATTATTCATCATCCTGGCAAGGGGAGAAGCACGGCTGCACAGGAAATGGGAGTTCAGAACGACAGAAACCCATCTGCAGTCTTGGACGGCCTCTATGGAGTGCAGATTGGACGCCCATCGCCACAGCCAGCACAGAGCGATGATGAATCCCTTATAACCAGCACTATTGAGTCTCCAACTTGCGAACACCAGAAAGGCCAGGTAGAAGACAACAACAGTTTCTGATCCGGTGAGCAAATGAATCTTTACAGCTCTAATCTATGGCTTACCTGGATCAAAACCTTGGACTAAAGCATTTTGCAACTGTAGACGACTATGGCAGCAGAGACCTTCGTGCCTGAAGCCCATTCACTGCAGCATTACATGTATGACACTACGACCACCACCATTGATCCTAAATCCAAGTTTCTGCTACTCAAATATCTAACTGTCAAGGAAATTTTTGCCTGACATTTCACTACGAGCAGGTGACAAGCATGCTGGTGAAACAATTGCTAACGTTGTCACCTCTCTGCCCTTCATCATTCTTGGACTGCAGACTCCAAGGCAAGGCTACTGAAACAAGATGATTCCTTTTGCTGACAGCTCACAATACAGTCTGCTAACAAGCTACAAGCCACGAAATGATGCTGCAGGAAGAACTTGAACACAGCTATCTACGCAAACTCGCTGGTTGGGGTTGGAATAGCTTCAGGCTTGTATCATTCTTCCAAAGGAGAAATCCGAAAGTTTCTACGGTGGGCAGACTATACTATGATTGCTATCACTACACTGGTAAGTTCCTTGAATTGGGCATAATTATCATTGTTAGGCTATCAGACTTTGCACATCATGACAAGGATGTTTTTCATGCAGTGTTTATCTAGAGCACTTAGGAACGAGAACCCAAGATTACTAATGGCAGCATCAACATTGCTGCTGCCGTTTCAACCTCTGATGGTTTCGGCTGTCCACACTGGAATGATGGAGGCAAGTGATCGAGCTTGTTTTCTAGCTAAAACAACTCATTTCATTGATTAACAGGCATATTTTATTGGAATCTTACTATTACTAAATGTCAGGTTTCCTTTGCAAGAAGGGCATCAATTGAACCTGAGCTCAGGATGGCACATAACCTGCACAAGATGTCATCTCTGTTGGGAGGTGCACTGTTCATTGCCGACGATTGCTTTCCGGGCACTCCATATATCCACGCTGCATGGCATCTTGCTGCCGCTATTGGCACTGCCACATGCAATAAGCTTCTTGAATGACAATGCCAATGATCCTGCTGACATCAACAAGCAGTTGATTTCAATTTTATCAGGAAGATTGAGTGCATAGCAACAAACCTGACATCGAAAATAGTATATATGGTAGGTCTACATTGGAGAGGACATCAGAATATTGTCTCTTTACAAGTCACAAAAGATTTGTAGGTAATATTTTTAGAAGAGCTAGGCGTCTAGGTTGTCTTATATCTGCATTTCTGTTAGCATTTTGCATCTATCTATCAACATCGTTGTGGCATGGCACTGAGGTGAGCTGTCATAAACAGCTTTCACCACAATTACTGTGTAAACAAGAAGTTCTAAACTGGAGTTATAACAGTGACCTATAATTCTTTCAATCAGTACTCTGTAAGTGCTATAAAAGAAAAACATTAGATCATTTGCTAACCTGAAAGGGAGCAACAGCAGTCCATACTATAATGGGTTGACCAGATAATGGTATTGCTGCAACTAATCCTTAAGTCATTCACATCTGAAAAGCTTTCAAACCACAAAATTCATAGTGATGTGCGGAAGATGCCGGCTAAAAATTTGATTACCTCACAGTTGAAAATCTTGTGTCAGTGATTAATCAGTTGAGCTCATACAATGGCCACGCTTCGACTGGTTTGGATTCACCCAGCTACTTCCAGCAGGCTTTTCAGCGTTAAGTGCAGCCATTCTCTCCCTCACCATCTGAGCTTGCTCCCACTGTCCAACATCAGCATGCATGTTTGAAAGCAGCGCAAGGTACCCAGCAGCCCGCTCTGGCTGCAATTCAACCAATTTATCAGTCACTTTAACTGCAAGCCCAAGGTTGCCTTCCCTCCTGCAACCGCTCAGGAGCGCACCCCATGAACTCTCATTAGGCTGGAACGGCATTTTGTTCACAAGCTCAAATGCATCATGCAGACGTCTCCATCGGCACAGCATGTCAACCATACATCCGTAGTGCTGTATCTCTGGAGTGATCCCATAAACACTTTCCATGCTCTCAAAGTATCTCCATCCATCATCAATTCTTTCTGCATGGCTGCACGCCCGCAGAACTGCAAGCAATGTGGCACCGTCAGGACGCTCCTGCATTCTGTGAAACAAGTCCAATGCTTCCTCAGCACGACCATGCATTGCAAGCCCTGAGATCATTGTTGTCCATGAGACAGTACTCCGTCTTGGCATTTGATGAAACAAGTGGAGGGCGTCCTCCACTGCACCGCACTTCACGTACATATGGATTAACGTGTTATCCAGCAACACCGTCCTCTGTGGCTCCCCTTCCCGGTCCACACGCGCATGTACCCAGCGCCCAAGCTCAAGGTCACCCAGCTCTGCACACGCCGTCAGCAAGGCAACCATGGTCACCGCATCATCCTTGACCCGGGCGTTCCTCATCCCCCAGAACAGCTCAACTGCCTTGGCTGCCCTCCCGGCGTTCGCACACCCACTGATCACCGTCGTCCAAGCCACCGCATCCCTACAGGGCATCTCATGACCAAAGAACTCCAAAGCTGCGTCCAACTCGGCGCACCGCACGTACGCCGCGAGCATGCAGTTCCACGCGGCCACCGACCTCACCGGCATTTCGTCGAACACCTTCCGCGCGTCCCCGAGCTCCTGTGCCGCGGCGTACACGTTCACGAGGCTGGTCATCACGTGCCCGCTGGACGACAATAGAGTCCCGTTCGCAAGCGCGCGCGTATGGAGGGCGCGGCCGTGGGGAGCGCCCGGGTGCCAGCTGCGGCGATCGCGGCGAAGAGGGTGGAGAAGGAGAACGCGTTGGGCCGCAGCCCGTGGCGGCCCACGAGGCGGGAGAACAGCGCGAGCAGGGCCGACGGCGCGGCGCCCGACGCGGCGGCGGCGCGGAGGAGGAGGTTGGCGAGGGTGGTGGACACTGGGGCGGAGGGGGTGGAGCAGAGGAGGAAGAGCGACTCGGCGCGGGGTAGGTCAGCGGTGGCGGCAGCGAGGGAGAGGAGCTTGGCGAGGAGGAATCGCTTGTGCGCGAAGCCATTGAGGAGAAGCTGCGCGTGGAGCTGGTCGAGGCCGCGGCGGACGGCGGAAGTGGTGCGTGCGCCGCGGACGTGCTGCGCGAGGAGGTAGAGGCGCTGCTGCAGCGCGCGGGAGAAGGGGATGTGAGGAGGCAGGTTCGGCATGTCTCCCCGCGCTTGCTTGAATTGCTTTTGGCTCGGTGATTTGTGTGACCATGAACGCTGAATCGCTTTACTTGTGCGGTGATAAACAACTTTTCAAAATGGTTTGGTTCCAGCTCAAGTTCTGACAAACGCTAATGGGATATATTATTTATTCTTAAAAAATCTCTCAAAAACCGTTTTTGAAAAATGAAAATTGAGTCATAACTCAGATTTTATGGTTTTTCATATTTCTTTCCACATATACATTAAAATGAGGCAGAGCAATTTCATTGAAGATTTCTATTTTCAAATGACTTTTAACTTAAAAAATACTTAGGAATGACCTAAAGCCCTGTCAGATGATAAATCATCTTCTTCCAGATTTCATCTAAACATGGCAATAAACAGTTTAGCCCGAAACCTTTTTGTGTGCATTAGTCTGGTACAGTACTGACGTCACCAGATGTTCGAGCAAATGCCGTAGTCAAATAGGATCCAGTCAAATATAGCAGATTTGCCGCCGCCCCAATGCCAGGGCTCCCATGCCGCCCTCCTCCCCGTCGCTCCGCTTCCTCCTCTCCTTCCGCCGCCGCACTATTACTCCGTACCAACGCCACTGCCGCCGCCGCCACAGCCTCTCCGCCTCCGCGCCCGTGACCGCTGCCGCTGTCCAACCTTCCTCCCGCGACCGCATCGTGCGCCTCGCCGCCGCCATCCACGGCTCCGCCGCGGCTAAGAACTTCGCGCACGCCATCCGTCTGACGAAATCTCTCGTCCAGGCCTCATTCTTCCTCCGCCCCCGGCTCGCGCCCGGGCGGTGGCGGCGCTGCCACCGCCGCATTCGCCGCGCTTGCCTCCACCTCCAGCACCCCGGCCCCAGCTCTCGGCGTGCTCGTCATCGCCCTCTCCCAGATGACGCTGCTCGACGAGGCGCTGTCCGTGTTCGGCCGCCTGCGGACCTTGCCGGCTCTGCCGGCGTGCAACGCGCTTCTGGACGGGTTTGTAAAAGCCCGCAGGTTCTGGTGCGTATTTGAGCTGTTCGACGAAATGCTTAGGCGGGGAATGGTGCCCAGCGTGGTCACGTACAACACGCTCATCAACGCGTGCCGGCATCAGGGTTCAATGAAAAAGGCATGGGAGATGTGGAATCAGATGGTGGAGAGACAGATTGATCCGAATGTGGTGACATACACGACTATGATATGTATACTTTGTGAAGAAGGCTGCATTAGCGATGCTGAGCAGCTGTTTATTGCGATGAAAGAAGCAGGAATGCAGCCTAATCAATACACTTACAATGTGCTGATGAGCAGCTGCTGTCAGAGGGGTAATGTCGACCGTGCATATGAGTTGTATCAAGAATTGCTTAAGAGTGGTCTCGTTCTAAATGCTATTATCTTTACAACTCTGATTGACGGTTTCTGTAAGGAGAAGAGGTTCAGTGAAGCAAAAGAGATGTTTCTTGACATGCCCAGGTTTGGGGTTGCTCGTACTGTACCTGTGTATAACAGTTTGATGGATGGAGCTTTCAGGTCTGGAAATGCGCAGGAAGCACTAGTAATTTATCAGGACATGACTTGTGTTGGGTTGCGCCCTGACGAGTTCACCTGCAGCATAGTTGCGAGAGGCCTTTGTGATGGAGGCCAAGTGCAGGTAGCAACCAGGTTTCTTGAAAGAGTGCAACAGTCTGGTGCCAATGTGAATGCTGCTGCTTACAATGCAATAATTGATGAGTACTGTAATAACGGAAATCTGGAGGAAGCACTAGCAACGTGCACTAGAATGACTGAGGTTGGGATTAAGCCCAATGTGGTGACATACTCCTCCTTGATAGATGGGCATTCAAAGATGGGAAAGATGGAAATAGCAACTGCAATATACACGGAGATGGTCGCTAAAGGGATCGAGCCAAATGTGGTGACATATACGGCTCTTATTCATGGACATGCCAAGAATGATAATATAGATGTTGCTTTCCGGTTACATAAGGAGATGGTAGAGAAAGGCATTTATCCTAACGCTATCACAGTGTCAGTTCTTGTTGATGGTCTCTGCAGACAGAATAGGGCTCAGGATGCAGTCAGTTTCATCTTGGAGTTCTCTGGGAAGACTTATAATGACCTTCCTTCGTTTTGCTCAACCTATACAACTGACGAAGACCATCCCATCACAAACAGTGTGACTTATATGACGTTGATATATGGCCTCTATATAGATGGCCAGTACAGAAAAGCCAGTGAGGTCTTTTCTTGCATGAGAGAATCAGGTATGGTTCCTGATAGCTTCACTTACACAGTACTAATCCGTGGGCAATGCATGCTTGGCTATGTATTGAACGCCATGATGCTCTATGCTGATATGATGAAGCTAGGTGTTAAACCTATGCGACACAAAATGGTCTGCCCAGAGATTTGGTCATGCAAACCACTGAATGGCCTCTGAAACATTCGAAAGATAACAGTTCTTTTGATTTTAAAGTCAAGGTTTCAGAGCAAAGCGATGGAACACAAAATAGGCTGCCCAGAGATTTGGTCATGAAACCCACAGAATGGCCCCTAAAACATTTGAAAGTTAATCATTAGCTTTCGACTCTAAATTCAAGGTTCCAGATCATTTCGACACAAGCCAGTTCACAAATTGTGGAAACTACTGGCTTGTCAGTCATCAATGCTCATGGGTCATTCTACTACATCGGGAGAAACATTGAACACTCACCATAAAAATGGGCCTTCCATGCACGAGCTTCAGAGTGGAATATTCAGATAATTTCGACCTGGTTGTCATGGAAAATGAAGTTCAGCCAACTTGACTTCAATTGGCATCATTCTAAAGTAGCTGTTCTGTAACACATTTCCTATCACACAGTCAGTGTCATACTGACTAACAGGGAGTGACAGAAATATTCTGACAAACAGAGCATGAGACCTGAAGTCTAAACTGTACAGAATCATGAATCTGCCACCTGTCAAGCCAAATTTCTCTACTGGTGGTTAATATGTTAGGATTTGGTTTGTTGTGTGTCCTCCGCCTGTAATAGCTTTGGTCTGATCTGAAGGAAGATGCAGCTGCAAGTATGCGACATATGCTGCACTAGGAGTTCAATTGACTGCATAGTCCATACCACATCTATAGGTATTGTACAGCTTTACTGGAATAGTCAAGTTTTGCCAATTGCGTTAGTGAGAATATGCTCACTTTGTATTTAGGTGAAAATTAACACCATTATTCACCTGAGAGAACAATGATTATCTTAACATCTTGGTTTTTTTTTTTTGTGTGGGTGGGTGTGTGAGGGTGGTTACCATGTTGTGCTTATTAACACAGATAAGTGTAATTTTATTCATTGGGTCAGTACTCAGTACAGAGAAACAACCGTACAACTTTGTAAAAAAATATTCTATGATTCCCAAAAGATAATTTCACCATTGTCACCCACTAAACCGAGATCCTTCAGTCTTCTTTCTTGGTAATACTCAAGACCATCCAATTCTTCTTCCCTCTGCTTGAAAATATCATCAATCTGCTGTAGCACTTTTTTCACCGACCCTTACTCCAATAGCAACTTTTAGTCTGGGCGGCAGATTTTCTCTCTTCAAAAGTTCCTCATCCTGATGTTAATGCAACAAAATGAGATTATAAGTAGACAACAAAATGAAATAAAGGAACAGCAGTGCATAGTCTGTTTGAACAGACATACCTCTTCTATTGTGGTGTGATAGGCAGCAAGTGCAGATTTGCAGGCATCTCGGATAACCTGGCATATTGATTCTTCATTGTCAAGACTCAATGGCATTTCAAGGTGGCCCCAAACTGAATTCCTAAAGAGTGCTTCCAAGATAAATGCATCTGTTCCGCCAATGCAAAGTAATCTCAGGTAAGGAATTATTTGAGGAGGAAGGGGTTCATCAAGGACAACATCAAAATATGCAGTTTCCCCTAGTCCGTTCAACTCAGCAATGTCGAGCTTGTCTCCATAAAATGGGTCAGATTCTGAGATCTCCAGGGTTACAGTATATGAATCCCTATAAGGATTTGATTCGATGAACCCGTAGTCCAGTGCTAATTCAGCATTACTCTTGTCCAGGTCGTATTGAATATATATCTGGCAAAGCAAAGTGTAGTTATAAGTTGCAAATATAGAGCTTAATCACCATATAAATTATGAAAGCAACATAAATTGCGCTCATATAATGCTGAAATGTGGAAAGTTCATCTGCACCTGTTCTCCAGATTTAACATCCATTGGTGTTCGCAAAGAGAACATGGCTTCCCTTCCAAAAGACCCTTCCCTTTAATCTCCCAACAGGAACCTTCTGAGGTAATATTAGGACTGTGATTAACCTGATGCAAGGTACTGAAACAATTATAGGAGTGCATTCCCAATCTTCACGATGTATTATATATTGTAGGAAAATGATACATAAAATACTTGATCCCCCATAATTTGACCACAGAAATTGCAGGACTTTGCATTGTAACTCAATCTATTCAACTAGAATGGCAAAAATACTGATCAACAATCCTTGCATTTTGATCTTACCAGATCAGCAAATGGTATGAGGGCAAGCTTATCTCCACGGAGTTCTGGAAACACCCTAGATCTGAGCACACCAAATGCCCATAGGAAATCATCATATGTTATGGTATCAGGGAAGAGGTCCTTGTTTGCGCTTATGATCTCAGCTGCAACACTATCAAATTCACTCTGCACATAGTCTTTCACGCCCATCGTTGTGCTCAGTAGCTGTGTTCCTGCGGGTGACATGAATGAACATAAAAGTTACTAGGCGATTAGCAACAAATACACGGAAAAACTTCTAGAAATGGCTTTGGTTTGCTCCAATTCTCACTCACCTTGTATCTCCAGAAGCTCTTCTTCTGACCTGCACTGGAGGCACGAAATTACCAGTCAATGTGACGTTAATCTTTCAGAACCATCAAAGCGGCATTTGGCTGAACAAACGGAGGCTGTTGGGCGTCAGTTCGCTCACCAGAAGATGGTGGAGTCCGTCTGGCGCGGGAGGATGGCGAGGTACGGGGCCCACGGCGAGTCCGCCCCGCGGGCAATTTCCCGGAGCAGGAGTAACGCGACGGCGACCCACGGCCGCAGATCCTCGCCGGAGCAAGCGCGGCCAATATCGGAGGCCGCCACGGCGTCAGCGTCCATCCAGAGCTTCTTTGGCACCTCCGCCACGACCTCCCCGCGCGGCAGGTCCCGCGCCGCCACGAGGCCGAGGCCCTCCGGCACCGCGGCCGGATACGCCTTTCCCTCGCCTGCGCCGCTGGACAAGAGCCAGCGCCGGAAGTCCTGCAGCGCAGTTTCTGCCACGGTGATGCTGCTGGCTGCCGCGCGGGGGACCAGTCGATGGGGCCTCAGCGGCCTCCTGAGCAGACAGAGCCAAGGAGGAGGCGGACGACACCGCACGGAGAGCACGGGATGGTTGTGGAGAGTGGCCATGGCGCACCGGAAGAGCAGGCCGAGAGGCTGGATTCCCCTGTGGCGTAGGGGATAGACGATGACCACGACCGTTGGTTTCGTTGGCGGGAGTGGATATGATCAGAGTTGAGCTGCCGAGGCCCGTACCTGCCAAAATGTGTCAGGCGCAGCAACGAATTCAGCTCAAATAGGTTGGGAAGGTTGAAAGTATCAGTTCTTATGATGAGTGCCAAAGGCCACAAAAACAGACATGATTCAACATTCGCATACGAATCAAACCTAATGCAATCAAGGTTTACAAAACAGATTGAATCCTGGAAACCATTTCCCACCCGTTTCACGGTTGTAACTGGCAAATTCGGTAGATAAACCCCCTTAAATATCAAATTTTGAATTTGGACAATTTTGAAAGCAAACCAATCGATTTATCGGTTTATTGCTAAGTTTTACTGGTTTATCATTCGATTTTATTGGTTTACAAACAATAATCTGTTTTATATAAAAAAATGATCGGTTTTTACAGTTACCGTTCGATTTGTTTTTGGCATTTCGGTTTATTCAGAATTTCACTTGGACAGAAGCCGGTTATCCGTTCACACCAGACAGGATGGTTTTACTGAAAACCTTAAAAACCAAATCACTTTTCTAAACCTTGGATGCAATAGATGAGAACCTTACAATGTGATCTGCAATGTCTTCATAAATCAAACCGGAAATTCATAATCACATAGAAACATGACCTTAACCATGAACAAGATTAAGTTGACAGAGAACCGACATAAAATTCGACAATAGCAGATTGTAAAAAGCTCAGGGCCGCAGAAAATAGGACATAAGCTGCTGAAATCTGAGACATCTCATCACATGTTTTGAAATGGATGCCATAGGACAGTAAGGCATACTTAGATGCTAAAACGAGGCATACGCATATTACCAATCATCACAGGTTACTTACAGCAATCACGTTTGTTTTGTCAGCTCCTTTGGGAGCATGAGAATATAGCTAAACATAAAATACACATGCCCGACGCTTATTATACCAAAGGGAGCAGACGCGAGGCAATTGCATCTCACAGAAGGCAAGGTGTTTAGCAACCTGAAGCATGCTTCAGAATCAGTTCTTCCTCCCTTCACAGAGGATGAAATGGTAGCCGTGCCTGCATAAGGAACAGAAAAATATCATAGTAAGCACCTGCGATCACATATGTAAGGAACAATTGGGAGCAGGTTAAAATTCTGAAGAGCATTTCAGCTTTGCATATAGGCAGAACTTGCAAAATTGGATAATCAATATAGTCTAAGAGAAAAACGTACGTGGACTTGAATGGTGCACTAGTAGCGCCAACAGGTGTGTTAAATGCAACTTCCTGGAAAGGGCCAGCCATTTTGCCGCGCGGAACCATCCAAGATCTCCACCTTTCTTTCCTGACGGGCATTCAGAATATTCTTGGGCTATCTGCAGCACGAAAACACAAGTCATGATGCAGGTTAAATTTATGTCGAAATGGTGAAGAAACCTATGAGACTGTCCACACAACATATTTCTAAGCAGATTGCACATAGCGAAATTCAAATAGAAACTAAAGTCCAGTATAATATATGAAATTGATAATTTCAAGTCGATATAATATCCATCACACCAAAAAGCAGTTGAAGGAATGTCCGGTGTTACAACATTTTTTTTTTTTGATAACCCGGTGTTACAACATTGAATCATTTTAATAATCAACCCTAGCATTCACCGCTATGAATATTTTTCAGTAAAACAGCCTTCTCTAGTACCTGTCATATGCAGATCCACTCCCATTTTTCCATTTTATCAGTGTTTCGACAGTTCAGAGGCTGAATAAACTTCACCGGCATTCAATACACATTAACCAATGTTCCTAATTCAGTACTGATTTTTTTTTTTGCAAGGGAACTAATTCAATACTGATATGAAATGCTGTAGCTGGGTTAATTTCAGAAACAAATTTGCATCTTTTTGGCTGTTCCTCAATCTTTTGCAATTCTTTTGCACGTAACCAAAACTGTAAATTGAATTACAAAACCCATTAGCTACAAAGATTTCCCCACTTTGGCTCTCTGTCCCAAAATAGATATTTCTCTACTCATTTGGCTACGCATCCAGAGCAGGAAACGAATTGGAAATGAATTAGAAGTACCAGTCTTAAGACCAATCCTTCAAACTAATAAAACATTTGTGGCCCCATGAATAACATCACCTAGCCCCTGTTGATAATAGATGTACATGCAACATTGTCGTGGAAGCAAAATAGCCCTATCCTCTTTAAAAAACGTATGCATTCTCACGAGACAGATGAAAAAAAACATTGTATCAAACTGATCAAGCATCAAACCTTTAAAGAAGTAACAAAATTGGACATATGCACCTCCATTAGGATGTGGGTATCAATAACATACAGCACAGATATTGAATTGATTTTATTGATGTGTTATCAAACCGACACATGAGACGAATTAGTGCTCTCCATACCATGGAGAATATTTTAAGAAAATAGTGACAGAACTACATATGAGGAACTTCCCTATACATAAATATTACAAAACCTTCTGTGATTTAGCAGTACCATTGTACAAAACAACTCTAATCCATGACAAATCTGAGTGCCTGACTACTTTCCGTCTGAATTTTACATGGCCACATAAATAGGATGCTCACCTTAGCAAATTCAGCAGGCGGCACCTTGTCCCCATTGTCCAACCATCCATCCTGCAACTTCTTGTAGGCCTCATTGATTTTCCCCTGCTTCTCACATAACACATGCCTAGCTGCAGATGAAGAGCAACAAATACAGCATTCATGTATCGAAAGCTATGAATTTTGCATAGATCACCCAAAAGAGCTTCACATTTAACCATGGAACCCGAGAAGCTTTACATGAACTATTGTAAAACCATAAACAATATTTGGTTCAAAATGTAAATGTCATCTCAGCAACCTAATAAAAGGAGCCTTCAACACCGAGCATATAAGATATGTAAATAGTACTAGTAGCAAGGTTAATCTCTATCCTTATCTGATCCTGATTTCACAGGTCCGAAAACTCGAGAAGCATGACCAACTACGGGTAATCATAGCACCGTTGCTTCCGCAAGATCCCACCCTAATCAAGCAAGTTTTCACTCCAATTTTAAAAGGAATCCTTGCGCGCAGTACTTCCATGAAGAACACGCGGTACCTTTGACATAGGTGCAGGTGCCGAGTCCGTCGGCGGACTTGCCGCCCTTGCCCTTGCCCCCTTGCTGCCACCATCATCGCCGCCGGAGGATCCAGCGGCTTGCTTGCCCTTCCCCTTCGCGTCCTTCCCCTTCGCATCCTTCGGCTTGGAGTCCTTCCCCATCGGCGGCGGCTCGAGGTGGACCGGATTGGAGAAAAGAGAAAAACCCTGCAACTGAAGATTCGCTCGAAAAGATGAGGACGACGACGAAGAAGATATTTGGACGGAAAAGGCTTTTTACCGGGCCGAATATATTCGTCTAGTTGGGTAAGTTGGGCCAGAATTGATCAATGATTTGCTGCCTGCAGTTAAACTAGCAAAGGCCTAATAAGCTTCCCCAAAAAGCAAAGGCCTAATAGGCAATCGAACATTTTTTGTCTTATTAGAGCATCTTCAACCATTCCCTAAATGAGATTGCTAAATGGAAATTTAGGATGTGATTAATAAAAATCATTCTCTAATCGTTCTCTATATGAGATTGCTAAATTTACCAACTCCCAACCCATGGCCTAAAGGTTGCTACATTTAGGCACCTAATTCTTACTCCCTAAAGGATATTTGAACTATTTAGGAAACGATTATTGGGAACGGTTGGAGTGCATGTCTTCTTTTTACTTCCAATAGATATAGCAACTCTCTAAAACCAGTTTTTTAGGAGTAAAATTTTGAGAACTGTTGGAGATGCTCTTAGTTGTCTATTTGATGTTCTAAAAAAAAAGTTGAGCCTACTTGAACAAATTATTCTAAAAAATAGTTGGACGAATAATTTATATCTATAGCATTTTCTATTAAATAATCATGAGCAAAACTGACTGACCAATGATAAGTGTATTCGTGTACTAGGAGTCAATAATGTTATGCCCATGAAAACAATAGAACAATTATGTCCAGTAAGTGAGTATAACCATGAAAGAGATACAGGTCCAAAGCACCAACACAAACACACCATGACCAAGAATGTCAATATAGGTGGTGTGGCAGCATTTTGTTAGTGCGAGACAAACAACATCTTGGACACGTACTCTAGAACTCTAGTCAATTAGGACAAACAAAACTAGAGTTCTATAGAAATTCCAACAAGGATTTGGATCATTTTTTTTTGCAGGGGAAGTAATCTTTATTAATCACCAATAGTGTTACAAAACTTACAGTCAGCTTGTACAGCTGCATAAACAAAACTCGGCACACTACAAAGCCATACTTTCGTAAAAGCTTTCACAGCCGCCTTTGTAGCTAATAAATGACTAGCTTTATTTTGACTTCTTTTACAATGCAATACTTCTACTTCCCTCGACTAATTGATGAGCTCTCTAACTTCCTTGATAACAAAGCTTTACTTGATCGATCTTCGCATTCTGTTTTTAGCATCTTATAGACTGACCAATAATTAGTTTTCAATACCACTGGTTGTGCAACCCATTGGATGGCAAGGTTCAGTCCTTCTCTTCATGCTAGAAATTCCGCTTCTTCTGCATCTACAGAATGAAATAGGACTCGACTTGATGAAAAAATAACATGGCCCTTTGAGTTGGATCATTATTCAGAATATACATGTATACGTGAGGCCACACGCAGGAAACAATTTCCATTCGTAGTAAAACAAGTGAAATTCTAAAACATAAATACATCTTATAGACTTGAGCTGAGATGGACACTGAACTTTTAGAAGTCAAATCTTCACTATATCTGCCGTTTAGCAAATTCTCATGTTGTTTTCAACCCCTACTCCACTAGACCGAGGGCATCTATGTATGTGCGTTGAAATCCTGTGGATTCTTATTACGTGGCATTTTATCTATGAGTTTTTTCTTATACTACAATTTTTTGAATTCCCTACTTTGGTCAAGGCACCGCAAGTTCAGTGAGCACTCTGCCTATCCTCAAAGACACCGTTTACTTGTTTAACAATCTTACCCCAGATTCTCTTGTATATGCTGCTACTAGAAGCTTGGGAAGAAGAATAATGTGACGCCAGCTGCAATCTAAGAGAGATCTCCACCCCCGCGTAATCTGACCGCCGCAGAGTGCTGAGAAACAATGAACCTCGACGTGCAGATTATTCAGCAGCAGCCGTCGTGTCCCCTTGGCACACTGTGCTGCGGTCAGGTGCGCATGGCCTGGCCCAATTGAAGGCCGCCAGCGCGTGCGACCTGCGAAGACGATCTGAAGGAGACTCAACTAAAAACTCCTGCACCCCGTCTAGTTCAGAACCTTCAGTGCAAGCAACCTTATATCTGCATATATAGATATTGAAGGGTAACCACTAAGTAATGAAACGTTAGGTAAAGGTGGTTGTGCCGTGCAAGCTTGAGGAGGTCGGACATCTCAATAGTTCAGGGCGTCCGGGAAGGGTGCAGCGCATTGCATAGCAGCGCATGCTGCTGGTGCTGTCTCCATTCACGGGCACGGAGACATGTGTTGACAAAATCTAAGCGCTATTACTTGTACTAATCGGATATGATACGGTAAAAGCAAATAACTCTACTTCATTTCAAGCCTAATAATGACAACAGAAGCCTAATATATGTATATGCCTTTGGTGAGAATACAACGTTTACAATCTGTGATAATAATATCTGATATGTGTCTCGGATCTAGCCAGCCTTGCTCACCGCCGACGAGGAGGTACGCCATCTTAAGCAATGACTAATCTCTCATATAGCTACTCTATGGTGCGTTATGAAGGTGAAGCTAAAAGTTAGAAAAATGGAAACAGAGAGCTAATTGACACAAGGAAGCAAAAAGCGACCAGAGAGCGGATCACTGGCGTAAGGATTATATTGTAATTACAAAAGCGTAGTTCTCTACTTAGTCTTTCTTCAAGTTCATAATCTGCAAATACTATGTACTCAATTTATATCCATCCCATTACAAATTGACTCTTCTTAGATACATACCCGATGTAGTTGAGTCATTGGGTCCAACATCAATACACATAATTTTCACATGAAAAACATCACATTATTATCAAGCTCATCAGAAGAAAACGCAGGTGCATATATTACCAGGCCAGTTTATACGCAGTAGCACATATATACATGCTTGGATTAAATGAGAACAATGATACAGTACTAGCTACATGTTCCCACAACGGATGACACGTGAGAACAATGCTGCAGTATGACACCACGCATAATAAGACAGCAGAATACAATCCCAGTCCTGCACAAATTTTCATCGTCATATGCATGTGAGTTTATATCAATTTTGGACTGTGAGCAGAACTCAGAAGTCATGAACAAAGTTAGTAAAGCCCTCGTAGTCCAGTAGCTGTGGTAGCGCATGCATGTCGAAGGATGCTGCGACCAGATCTTCGGCCTCCGGGAGCAGCATTGCCTGTGCTAATGCCGATGACGACAGGTCATTTGTCTCTGGACTCTTCAGAAGCAAATCCCCGTTGTCCAGCTGCAGCAAGCCCTGATACGTTTCGTCGTGGTCACCACCCGGCGCCATTGCTTCAGCATCAAAGAAGCAATAATTGGGGTGGTCGTTGGAGCCGGCGGCTGTCGATGCCTTGCCATCGGCGGCTGACACCTTCAGATGATCACCGGTACCAGGAGGATGAAGAAGGGTCTCTTGCTCCTGGCTCGCTTCTTCACCCGGTTGCTTCTTCCTGAACATCCTGCAGAGCACCCACTCGATCTACCAATAATACAGACGCATCAGATTCGCTCCTGCAAAATTACAAAAGATCTTGACGTGATGATTGATGAGAGGAGAGCGTGTGTGTAGTACTTGATCTCCTCCAGTCGTAAAGGTTTGCTCAGAACAAGAAGCGTAGTGTCCTGGTACGAGCCGGTACTCGTGCATGACCCAGCCGGTCTTGTCACCTCTGGGCGCGCGGCCTCTGTAGAACACGAGCGTCTTCTTCACCCCGAGAGGACCGCCTCCCTCGTCGCCCTGTCGCGCCACCACCACCGCCCTGTCCTTCCCCGTGGACTTCCAGTACCCGGCGCGCGTCGCGCGGCTGGTCCTCTGGCCGGACGGGAACTTGACGCGCCGCGCGCAGAAGAAGTAGCGGCAGCCGTCCTCGTCACCTGCCGCCGGCGGCGGCAGCAGGTCCCACGGCTCGGCCTTGTAGAGGTCGACCTCGCGGACCGCGGCGGGGGCGAACCCGGCGTCGGCCGCCTTCCTGGCGAGGTAGTGGGTGAGGAGCTCCTCGTCCGTCGGGCGGAACCGGAACCCGGGCGGCAGCGGCGGTGACCCGGTGACGCGCGGCCGGTCGCGGGGAGCACTTGCCATCGCGGTACCTGAAAGACAAATTTGCGTGTATGTATTCGTCGTCAGGTTCACCGCCGTGGCCGTGCGTGCACACCAATCTCTATAGCTTGCCGGTGACAGATGTGTGTGAGAGCTACCTCGCCTGTGCATGAGCTCGATGGAAACAGAGGAAGGACACGTATGATGCGGTCCAGGAGCGTGCTACTGCTAGGCTTGTTGCCGAGATGGATGTGACGCCAGAAGTAGCGGCGCGCGCGGTGAGGAAGGGGTGGCGAGAGATCGAGCGACGACGCGAAGCAATTTATGATGCCGGGAAGCAGATCATCGGGGGTCTTTGCTTCTGTTAGTGCGCCATCATGACATCCGAATTACGAAGTACTAGTATATGACGCGTGAGCATGCAGGGCGGGGCGTATTTGTGTACGTAGTACACGCGCTCGTGTGTGGATACGTATGCGCCGGACTCGTTCGTCCCTGCTGTCTGCTTCCCTCGACGTAACTTACAGATGCTGAAAACTGGTACTAGTACAACTCAATTGAGGTCTTGCGATTTCTAGTTCCAATTCCTAGTCAGACCATTTCGATTTCTAGTTCGAATTTTCGGAATCTGTTGAAAGTTGAAACCGCTACGGGTTGACGCTTATATGGATAGATAAAAATAAAGCAGGCCTACTACCTTTAATAATGTTCCAAATAGAAATAGCAACATTATGCGGAACTGAGAGCTCAGTAAAAGGCCCGAAAACACGGGGCAAAAAATGTTGGCCCATGCAGGTCTCGAACCTGCGACCTTCGCGTTATTAGCACGACGCTCTAACCAGCTGAGCTAATAGGCCTTGTTGCAAATTTACGGTTGTTACATTATTTGAAGATAATAATATTGATGGGCATTTGAATTCTTCATGTGCAGGATTATTCAGAATTCTGTACTTCTATTTATTGGCGCCTTTCCTTAACAGAATATTTCACGGGGACTACGAAAGTGGTTCAAGTATGTATGATAAGCACTATTGAAGATGATATGTGCTTTGATTTAAGAGACACAATGAAAAACTAAATTAGAAAAGATATGTAAGAAACGGATACACATATCCAAGCACCACATCATTTCTTCTTTCGAGGAAAGCACTACATCATATATCTATCTTCTTAGTAGTTAACAGCAGCACACAGTGCAGAAAAAGAGTTCGAACTAATCATACCTTACCTTCTTGTTTATCTGCTGATCTGGCAGCGTGTCTACGTATCTGTTCCTCAAGCTATTGCGAAAATCCTGAAGGGCAGCAATACATTTAACTGCTCTGGCATGAGAAAAGGGGGCAAACGCGTAGCCACAGATGACTTGCCGGCCGGCTCACCCAATACGTTTTCACTCAGCAAGAAAACTGCCGGCAAGTCATCCTTGGCTACACGATGCACAGCTAGCCTCCTTCACTCATGCAAGAGCTAATCAAAAGATGCTAAACTTTAAGGCACAAACGAACGCACTCACTCAACCACCACGCGCAGCAGCTTTAGGAAAAAGGAACCTTCGAGTCCGTCCATTTCATAGACGGGAGAAGCTCCTGGAAGCTCAAGCTCTGGCAGTGTGCTCTATCTCTGAGGAAGAAGACCATTATATTGTAGTGTTGCAGAGGAACAGCTGCGTGGTCCACGCATCTTATAGGGCGGCTCTTGGCGTTCGGACCGGCTGGCCAGCCGGCCACGCATCTGAATTTTCGACGTGGGGCAGACAACCGTGGGGCTTACCATCACCAGGTACGTACTAACAGGTTCCTAGGAGCATGCAACACCATCACCTATGCTTCATAGGTCCTACACTTCCGTTCCTCCTAACAGTGGGACATTTCCTACGACTTTCATATTGTGGGCATTAAGTTGTGTTATTCTTTTTCAAAGTTTCAGTTTCATTTGAAAAGTAGATTTATGCCGAATCAGAATAAGCCGTTTTTGAAACACAAGGTTTCATCTACAAATGATTCATAGAATTTCTGTAACATTCTTTTCAAGAAATATCAATCAATGTAATGTATACCCATGCTTCAAACAGGATCAGGACTACATTGATTTTGCTTAGTTTGTAGCGCAAAACTTAGGTTATATCATACCGTGGTGACAGTAGGTTTAGTCTAGCATTTTTATGAGCTTGCGCTTCATGTGTAGCTTTCAAGTCTGAAACGGTCGTTGGGTCGTTCCCTTACTACAAAAATGTGTAGTCTTCTATGCATTTCTACAAAAAGGATCATAGTTACAATCAGCTAGTGCCTCATATTTTTCAGCGATTGAACTACCGAGTAGAAGATCTGCAGGAAACAGAAAGTCTAGCTTGAACTATTTTGGAAAAGGGGTCACCAAGGACATTAATACATACAGTAATAAAAAGAGAACATGTTATGCAAAAGTGGTCAAAGCCAATGCCACTCGGTACAATTATCGAGCCAAGATTGGCAAGTTCATTAGTTAGAAAAAAAATGACTGACAAGTTCATCATCATAGCCTCAAAGGACAAACAAGTTTGAAAATTGAATTCCAACAAGCTAACTCCTGCAATCCTGCTGCACCTTCAGAGAGAGGGGAAAAAGGTTGTTGCTTTCCTTGGCGACTCGTAGTACAGACATTCATTGTAGCTTGGGCGGCTGACCGCCCGTACATGGGAGCTTAACCTCCGACTGTTCCCCGGTCACACACTCGGCCTGCCACTAGCGTACGTTGTACCTTGAACGGAAAGCCGCGTAAGCAGGACCCGGCCTTCTCACATCTACATGCGGCCGCAGATCGCTGCTGCAGTGTTCTTTCTGATCGGTTGCTCTGAATGAATCAAGGGCGGCGGCCGGCGGCTGCACTGCAGCTCCACGCAACTGAATTCAACCGTCACTTCATCGGGAAGAATACGATGACCAGGATACCTATCAGTACCTTTCAGCGGGAATGTAATCACTGCCTTTCAGCGGGAATGTATTGTATTCTAGTTCTGGATACGGAGATTAAGAATAGAAGAAAAAAAAACATGTTGAAACAAGGAGAAAAAAAAATGGTATGAGGAAGTGAGGATATCAAATATTTTGAAAAAATTAGATGAGACTAGAATGCTAAATATTCTAGAATGGAAGGAGTATATGTGAAAGTTTACTGCTGGCACAACAACTAGTACCAACAAACTAGGATCACTTTGTACTTAATTCTCACAATGGTTTGTTTTCATTGACAAGACCGTAAGCCTACCTTAAACGCAGGCAGCGGTACCACCACTACAAAAGAAGAGGAGAAACAAAGACCTTTGTTGATTTTGATAGAGGAATGACATGAGGCACAAGGATGCTTATGGGTACCCAAGATGGATAAAATGCTGGCTACAGTATCAATTTTTTATGTAGAACAAAAACAAGAATTTTCTAGTCTGTCAGTGCAGATTTTCTTCTTACAATACAAGAGATTTGATAACCAATCAAATTAAGATAGTATTTAGTTGAATTGAATTGTTACATAATTGAACATATGATTTAATTAACTTTGATTGTGATAATTTTCAATTCTGAATCATCAAATATTTGGTCCTAACATGTTAGAAACTTGAGGATATTTCATATATGCAAGTTAGGGTGTGTTCGTTTCCAGGTATATAATTTTTAGAGGGGTCAAATCAAAGAGAATTTTATCATTTTGAAGTACTAAATAAAGTCTAATCTCGAAACTAATTGCAGACCCCCTATCTAATTCACGAGACGAATCCAACGAGGGTAATTATGATGTTATTAGAAGATGTTTACTGTAGCATCACTGTAGCAAAACATAGATTAATTAGGATCATTAGATTCGTCTCGCAAATTAGAGGGAGGTCGTGACATAGGTTTTGTCATTAAATTAATAAAAGTACTACTAAATAGTAAGATTCTCTTTGATGTGATGGGTATAATTTTTAGAGGGCAGGAAACGAACAGGGCCTTAGTATGTTTGGTGCACCCTCATGCCGGCTTGGGATTATCTCACATAACCCTTATAGACACTGTTCAGCTTACTTAGAAGTTCCGTTCCTACCGGCCGGAATGGCCAGTATATCTCGTTCCGGCCACCTAAGTGGTACCTTAAGAGCTTCGTGTCGTACCGGCCAAGTTACCTGTCAATACCGCCATTCCGGCCAATGCCGGTTGATTCCGATCATTCCGACTGTTCCACTGATTTTAGTACCGGGTATCTTTACACCTCTTTCGAATCAGTCGCAGCCCAGCAATAAGGCACTCAGTTTCAAGTTTTTTATTGAGGGGTGGGATGGAGGAGCCCATAGGAACTCCGTTTTGCTTGTTTGTTGGCGCCGCGGCCATTCAGTGGGGCCTCCATGGTGGAGAGAGAACAACAAACGGTCTGACCGGAGGAGGAAGACGATGCAGTTGGGCCAAGTTGGGACAGACATTAGAGCATTGGGTTGTCTGGGCTTTAATTTATATGCATGTCGAGAAATTTTTTTATTAATAACGGATTTTAAAAAGGATTTAATATTACTAACAGCCGGACAAAAAAAATTTGCAAAAGTAACGAGGCTAATCGCCCGTTCAAAGGGCGATTACTGAAAAATCGCCCGTTGGACGGCTGATAGGAAGCCACGTGGCAGGCGGTAGCCTAATCGCCCGTCCGGCGGGCGAAGTTTTAAAAATCCCCCGACCGCCGGGCGATAAGGGCGCGGCCTCCCATCCCGCGCCGCGTGTGGGGCCCGTCGCCCGTTGGGCGGGCGACAAGGGAAAAATCAGCCGCCCAACGGGCGACTTTTCCTCGAGTCCCGCGCCGGCGCGGCGCTCCCGCCTGGCCTCCTCCCTATTTAACCATGAACCGGCTGAAATGAAAAAAATAAACCCAAAAAAAAAACCAGAAGGGAGGGAGGGAGAGGGAGAAGAGGAGAAGGAAAGGGAGGGAGGGAGAAGAGAAGGAAAGGGAGAAGGAGGGGAGGGAGAAGAGAAGAGGAAAGGGAGGAGACGAGAAGGAAGAAAAAATCTTAGGTAAATTTTTTGTGTTGTTTTACAAATTTTTGTATGTAAAAAATATTATATAATTTCTGTTATAGATTAGAGTAAATAGAATATTAGTTAAATCATATAGTAGTGTAGTACTTAGATCTAGTTTATATTAGTTATAGTATTAAATTAAAATCATATAGTAGTGTAGTACTATATGTAGTTTATTGAAATAGATTTAGTTTTTTTACGGTAGATCTAGTTTATTAAACTAGATTTAGTTTGTTACGATAGATTTAGTTTGTTACGGTAGATCTAGTTTTCTATGATACATCTAGTTTATTACGGTAGATCTAGTTTATTAAAATAAATTAAGTTTGTTACGGTAGTTTAGTATAGCGTAGTTTTTTATGGTTGATTTTTATAATTCAAATATTAACAATTTACTTAGTATATTTAATAAAAAAATATTTGAATATATGTAATTATTTTATAGCAATAAAATAATTATGATGATGCTAGGTATGTCGGAGAAATTAGTGTTTCAGATTTTTTATGGTGAAGGAGATATTGTTGAAGGTCCACAAGGGGTAGATCTTTACGGGTTTCCGTCTATATTTAGGGGAATATCAAGACCAAATGAGAGGACAATTAGGGGAGTTAAGGAGTGGTTGATGCGATTGTTTCAAATTGATTCGGGCAATGCACGTTACATTTGAAGGGTCTTATTAGTCGTGCAAGACAAGGTTTTTTGGAGAGTTAATCGATCCGAATGGTACAACAATTTGGAGGAAGTATGTAGAGAAGGCACGACGAGTGTGGTTGGTGTTGACGGTCGTTACGGACCAATTTCGACCGTCAATTAGTCAAATAAATGAGAAGGATTAGGCATGTCTTGCATGCATTTTACTTAGAAATAACCTAGTTCCACGTGTACCTCTAGATTTTTAGTGTGCAGGTGGAAAATGATGAATTCCGGGCCCCGAGGCGACAAATCAACACTTTTACAAAACTTCCACTTCGCCGCGGGAATCAACTCCAAGATAAAAGGCCAACGACCACGAAATCCAACACAAATAAGGCCTCACGCACCTGGATCAAAGACCAACATCCGGTGGGGGAGCCAACCGCCAAAGCCCGACCCAGGAGGGGCCGGTGGCGGTTCGGCCGAACCAACAAGGCGGTTCGGCCGAACCGTCATGGTGGCCCCCTGGCCCACTTTTCTCGGCGGTTTGCCCACCGCCTCCGGAGGTCGGTTCCACGCGCATTAAATGCCACCGACCTACGAAACCGCCTCCGGGAGCCGACCTTTCAAGCCTATATAAGGAGGGGTACCCCCCTCCTTAACACACACAACAACACAAGGATCATTCTCTCCTCACACTAGAAGTTTAGAGGCTTTCTAGGTAGTGCTAGGCTTAGTAGTGGGCTGCCTCATTGCTCCCAAAGTCTTGTGGAGAATTGGGTATAGCTCTTGTATCCTCTCTTTATGAGACTTGATCATTCATCTATGGAATACTTTCGTTCATATCCTTGTCATGAGCTTTATAGAGTAATCATGATCTTGTTTGATCGTTCATCGTTCGTTCATATAAGTTCGTCGTTCGTTCTTCGTTCTTCATTAATAGAAGATGAACTCATATCGAATGTTCTTCGTTCGTTCATACTTGATCACCGATTACTCCCGATCTTACTTGATTAATTGCCGTTCGTCGCTCATTCTTGAGCGACGAACGCCTTTGCATGACTTAGTGCTAGCTTTGATCCTTTCGTCTAGCGTATGCTAGTTAGGCTAGTGTTCTTATGAATAGGCTTCGGGTTCATCGTCCTGCAAGGGTGCTCTAGATTTACCACCATGTCGGTGCCTCGAGGGATCTAGAGTTGTGGTTAGTGACGCCGGCACGGTGCTTGGGGTTATCTACCCACCGTTGAATGTGCTTCGTGTCCCACGGTTTGTAGAGGTAGGTGACAAGAAGTGACAGCCTTGTCATCCAAAGTAATCCTCCACGTTCGGGCATGGCATAGGAGTCTAAAAGCCGGAGTCGCGAGGCGGACCTCGCGTAAGACGGATCTCCCGATGATGCCTAGGCATTAGACGCTTGCTTGCGCTTGCATGATCTTGGATGTTAGGTAGAAGCTGCGCACTCATATGAATGTTGTATCATTAGGAGTAGTGGTCTGCTAGTCTAGTTTAGCTTTATCTAGGATCGCCTCTATCCCTTTTATAAGAGAATGCATCGCCTTGGTGTGTGTCACACTATCCTCAACTTATTGCTCCTAACCCCTGCATTGGAATGTGAATACTTCATCATTCTTTTGTAACACCATGAACATAAGTACTCTTATCAACCATGTCTTCCTTTGGGAAAATATAAATACGATACCCTTGAATACTCTCGGGTGAAATGCTACAACGGGTTATCCGTCCGCTTGCGGATATTCATGACCCACCTTATAATACATATCTAGTACTTGTACTTGGATGTGGATTATTTGGTTAAATAGTGCAAGTGACTTAAACCCTTGGCTCTCCCGCGGTCATGTGTTTCTTTCCGCGTGACCTTAAGAGATGCCAACAAGCATTTCCGGCGCCGTTGCTCGGGAAGACATTGGTTAATAAGAATACAATGAATGTTCATGATTACACTTGATGATGATTTAATCATTGCCCTTGCAGAGCTAACCTTGATCTGTTTTCTCTCAAAGGTGAAAACGAGGATAGTGCATGCGTGGATTCGACTTGCCGGAAAACTTCGTTGATAATCCCGAGGCTCTTGCGAGAAAGACTCGACCTCGCGTCGTTGTCTCTCCTCAAGAACCCACGACAAGCGAGCCCGCATCTTCCGCACCATCAACCTCAACACTCATGGCTGAAAGGACCCTTCGTGACTACTCTGCGCCCTCCGTCGCCAATGTGCCCATTGGGCCCAACGTCGACGCTGGTGCTGCAGGACTTGACATCAAGTCCAGCCTCATCACTATGGTGCAAGCCATTCCCTTTTGTGGAAAGGCCTCCGAGGACGCCAACTCTCATCTCCAACAGTTCCTGGAAATATGCAACACATCGGCCACGGCGGAGCCAACCAAGATGCTATCAAACTCCGCCTGTTTCCCCTATCCCTCCTTGGGAAGGCGAAACGGTGGTTTTATGCCAATCGTGCAAGCATTGACACTTGGAACAAATGTTCCACGGCGTTCCTCGCCAAGTTTTTCCCGATGGGCAAAACCAATGCCCTTCGTGGAAGAATTGCAAGTTTCCGACAAGCGACAAACGAATCCATGCCCGAGGCATGGGAAAGGCTTCAAGAATACATTCGGCCTGCCCTCACCATGGGATGGAGGAATGGCTCATTCTTCAACATTTCTACAACGGGTTGACACCAACAACCCGTGGACATATGGATGCCGCTGTCTGGAGGAGCCTTCTTCTCCAAAACTATTGCCCAAGCAAAAGAACTCATAGAGAAGATGGTCTCCAATCAAGGGTGGAGCGATGATCGACTCCAAACACGCGCAAGAGGCGTACACCCTGTCAAGGAGGTGGACATGCTTGTCCGCCAAGGTTGACCTCCTCATAAAACGCTTGGACGAACACAACGCAAATGGTGGTGTTCATGCATTGGACTCACACATGACGTGTGAGGAGTGCGGGAACACCGGCCATATGGGGAAGGATTGCCCCCATACCCATGAAGAGGTGTTCTACATGAACAACAACAACGGGTATCGTCCAAACGGAGGACAAGGGTACAACCAAAACCGACCATCATATCAAGGAGGTAACAATTTTTACGGCTTTAACAATAATCAACCTTCCTTGAAAGATTTGGTTTATGGCCAAGCTAAAATTAACGAATCTATCAACAAAAAGCTTGCTGCCAATGATAAAGTCTTAGAAAACATAACTGCACAAATAGAAGGTTTCTCCTCTGCTTTCAAAAATCAGCTGAGCTTTAATAAAATGATTGAAACCCAAGTTGCTCAGCTAGCTGCTCTTATTCCTGGTTCTAATTCAGGAAGATCCGGGGCAACCCGAGTCTTCTTTGGAAAATGTTAATGCGGTTACCACGAGGGAGGAAAATCCACTCGGGATCCGCCATATCCTAACCATGCAGCAAAGAAGAACGAGAACGACCTGGAGGAGGAAAGCCCTTCTATTACCAAAGAAAAAGAAGAAGAACCGAAGCCAAGTGAAGGGAAGAATGGAATTGAATTTCAAGACACAAGCTTTTTGCCATTCCCTCACGAAACAGGAAGCCAAAGGAGGATGAACAATTTGCTCGATTCGTCGAGACCATCCGAAGGATTCATGTCAACGTGCCATTGTTGGACATGGTGCAGGTGCCCACATATGCACGCTACCTTAAAGACATCCTCAACAACAAGAGGCCACTACCCAACGAGGAAATGGTCAAGCTCACGAGAGGAGTGTAGCGCAGCTATACTCAATCGGCTTCGAGAAAAGAAGAAGGACCCTGGCTGCCCCACAATATCATGTTCCATTGGGGCACACCACTTCGACCAGGCCTTATGTGATCTTGGGGCAAGCGTCGGCGTGATGCCCAAAGAAGTCTTTGATCGTTTGAGCTACACAACCTTGACTCCTACACCAATGAGGTTGCAATTGGCGGACTCTTCGGTCCGCTACCCCGCGGGAATAGCCGAAGACGTGCCAGTAAAAATTCGAGGCAACTTCATACCGGTGGACTTTGTGGTGCTTGAGATGGATATCGACAAGAACACGCCCCTCATTTTGGGACGTCCCTTCCTCAGCACCGCAAACGCCCAAATTGATGTTGGGAATGGAGAAATCCGATTCCACATCAATGGGAAGGAGGAAAAGTTTGAGTTCCAACCAAGAAAAGAACAATGCTCAATGATCAAGATCAAGTATGGGCCAAATCCCTCAAACATCCGTGAAGTTGAAGTGACGCCAAGAAAGACGGATAGTCTCGTCGCCTTTTGGAAGCAACTTGACAAAATTGAGAATCCGTCATGGTACCAACCCAAGAAGCACTGCAACAGCAAGGCCGGGATTATGGGCCAAGAAGCCAGTCCTTCAAGACACAAAGCCACCTACATCAACAAAGACCAAACAAGTGTGGCAAGTGAAGAAGGTGCAGCCATCTTCATCCTCTTCTCCGAGGGAAAGGGCCTGCACCACAAGGATGAAAAGAAATGGAGAAGTCCTCGCTCGCTGGACTTAAAATGGCAAAGCCACTGGTCGACGAGGATAAATCGGTATTATCTTTCGATTTCTTTTGATTTTTGTTTTCCACTACATGCATCTCCCTGCATATTCTATTTTATCACAAGATAATTTTCATTTCATTTATTTGGATTTTCCGTCAGCATATTTGATTTTTTTTCTCACTCGCCATGCATAGAAAATTTGAAAACCAAAATCCTTTTACGTCCAAATTTTCCTACTTTGTTTGAAACTTTTGGACAACCCTTGTATCCTTATACAAAATCCAAAAACAATTTTTGCATGTTGGAATTTTCTCCAACACTTTTTCTCGAGATTTGATTTTTCGAATAAAGCTGAATTTGAGGCAACTTTCTTTGGATTTCTTGAGCAAAAATTTCGAGGAATATCCGGACGTAGCAACCATGGTCAATGATCATTTGGCCGTTGGGAGCTATGGGCCAAAAGGGGAGCAAAAGGGACCCACGGCAGGTCGGCCGAACCCACCTCCTTGGTTCGGCCGAACCGCCATGACCGTTGCTCGGTCTGTCCTTTTCCCAACGGTCATATGCCCCTCCTAACGCTCAAAAACGGCTACTTCATGAGCTATAAGTAGAGGTGGCCTGGCCGGAGCTCTCTCCCCCTCTCACACTATCATTTCCACTCCTCACTCACTTCATTCTCATTACTCTCAAGTTTTCCATTGTCCTCACTTGCTCATTGCCTAAAAGTTCTGCATAAATCTTTTGCTCTTGGTGTGCTTGTCTAGTTTTTGGTTTGATTTGTTTTTGTTTGGTTTTCTCGAATTGCGATTTCTTGCTCACATGAACAACCGACGGTGTCGCTAATTTGATTTTTCCCTCACATGACCCGTTCGGAATTTTTGTTCTTGCATTCTTGCTCTCTTTGTGTGCAGCCATGACCGGTGCCAAGAAGGCTGTTCGGGTCAATCAAGAGGTCCTTGAGCTCACGCTCAAGTTCAAGCTCTTTACGTCGAAGCACCCGCGCACGCCCGTAGTCGAGTCACCGCCAAGTTCACCACCACAAGTCGAGGAAGAAGGGCAAGAGGGCAACATCGAGCATCGTCTCCTCACCGACACCGACCTCGACTTAGTGGGCGAGCACGAGACGCGCACCTACACGCTTCTCCAACACCGTCTCTTTGCTCCTACGCGAGCATTTGACACGAAGCTGCTGCACAAAATAGGTATGGATGCTGAATTTGCTCAAGTATTTAAAGCCTTAGGGTGGACAGATTTTGCTAGTGTAAATGAGCCGGGTTCCCGCTTGCTTACACTTCAGTTTTTATGCACCCTACAAACGGTAGATGAAGGAATTTCTTTTCGGTTTTTCCGTGAATCCTACCGTTTGACTTGGAAAGAACTTAGCACTCTTCTTGGCTTTAATACTCGCTGCAATACCGACTTGGATGGTGCCCTTCCTCAGTTTTCAAAGCATGCTTTTTGGGAAAGGATTACGGGTCTTCCTAGTTGCGTGCGACCTAGAACTAATCACATCCATCATCCTACCTTGCGTTTTATGCACATGTGGATTGCTATCACTCTTTTTCCAAGGAGTGATATTCGGATTGTCTTGCGAGGATGAGCTAAAAATTCTTTTTGCTGCGGTCGATAAGATTAAGATTGCTCCCGTGAAAGCCATGATTTGCCAATGGATAGAAAATCTTGGGACGATAGGACCAATTGAATGTACCTCTCTAGTGACACGAATTGACATGCGGGTGGGAGCTTTACATGATGCTAATGTTGAATACCTTGCTACACCTCGCTCTCTTATAAATAAAGATTATCTTATTCAAGGTCACTCTCTTAAGAATGGTCCGAACGATTCCCTCATATATTATTTTGTGGGATATGCAAACGAGTTTCGGTTACCAAACCCGGACCTTCGTTTGTATACTCTCAAAAATCTAACCATTGAGCTCCAAGAAGCGCAGCGGTCTCGCGAGAGTGTATCTTCTCGCAGGGGCGCACGGATCGGAACAACCATCTACCTCCGAGATGCCCACACCGCACCCCACGACTCATGGCGAGCCGGGGTACAGCCACCCGGGTTTTCTCCGGTGGGTACCCAGCCCCGCCACCTCACATGGCCGGGGATCGGCGTGGCAAACTCCGGGATATGGCCGGGGCTGTTTTCTCCACAACAACAATGGGAGGAACACTCCACCGACTCCGGATCAGCCCAAGGCTACAACTTTGTGCAGGAGATGAACAACCTCTCCTCACAAATGGGAAGACTCCAAACCACGGCGGAAGACACCGAGTATGCGCTCAACCAACACATCTTGCAAACTCATCAATGGCAAGAGCGCACCGACACCCAGCTCACCGCCCTCACCAACATGACGGAGCAACAACGAGCCGATCTTTTGGCTTACTTCCGTCACATGGGGTTCATTCCACCAAACCCATGAGCAAGAACAAGCTTGGGGGGCAGCACCCCCGCTAAGGTATCATGTATCGCAACTTGTATCCTTTATTGTCTCTTGTTTTTGCTTGTTCTTGCCTCTCATATGAAAAACAAAATAAAAATGATAAAACTAAAAAGAACAAAAAGAAGTAGCTTAGTTCCCTTTTATACGCTGCAAGTATGTTGCTAGTCTTTCTATGTTGAGATGATGAATAGTTGCTCTGTTTTATTTCTCTCATGTGCCTAGTCTATAATTTAGAACTCTCCTAGTTTTGAGTTTGGTGGCTAGCAAAACTTGCTTAGAACCTGAAACTTGTGGGCTGCACATGCTTGAGCTGCACCTAAGTTGTTGTGAGATGATGATATGGTAAAAGAGCTGCTATGATCTTGTCCTAAGTTGAGCTTAAAATCTCCGAATTCTGTTCCCAAAAATTGCAAAATCTATAAGTTCCCAAGTGATGATAAATTCCTACCAAAGCCATATGCAAATTTCCCTTGAAAACCTTACTCATTTGCTACTTGTTACTTCATTGAGCTTTATCAAAATTGTGTGACCCTAGTGAGATGCTTTTCATACTCTCATGATCAAGATCACGTACACACTCCACCTCATATGCTACACTTCTACACCGGAAGTTAGCAACATGTCATGCCATCCACCCAAAATAAAGACACTCCTCACATTTTATCACCTCTCTTAAAATATCAAAAGAAGGCATGGCTATGCAAAAGAAAAAGAAAATAAGGCTCACAAAAGATGAGCAAGAAAAAGATGCTGCTCTCATTTCGAGCATAGAAAAAGAAAGAAGAAAAGATAGCCATGCCCAAAATCCAAAATAAAAAGAGGTGAAACAAAAAGAGGAGTAGTCAAATACACCACCACCATCATCTTCACACTTGCACATCTTGATCTACGATTGTATGACTTGCTATCTCCATGGATCCACTCTTTTGGTTTCGCAAAAAATATGAATGCAAGTATGCCTCATTTCATACCCTACCTTGAGCTCCACAAAAGCCTATTAGATGTAGGATGAGGCAATACACATGCCTTGGTGAGGAATATAAACACCATTAGAGCGATTCGAGAGCATCACTTGTGGAACGTGGTTTTACTTGAAAAAAAAAAAAAAAAAAATATTTTTTGAAAACGTCCGGAGAATAAAAAGCAAGACAAGGGAAGAGAAAATAAATGCTCTATACACCGTTCTCTCTCTCAACCGCCCAAGGTAAAGTGAAAAGCACAAAGCCCCATGAGGACTAAGGGAAGGGTGAGTCACCATTGCCAACTTATTCAACTCAAGGATGAGTATCTTTGTTATACACTTGGTACCTTTGAGAAGTAGGCATTGTAGCAACTCCGATCAACAACCTAAAGTTCTACTACTTGCTCGGGACGAGCAAGGGGTAAGCTTAGGGGGCTTGTTGACGGTCGTTACGGACCAATTTCGACCAGTCAATTAGTCAAATAAATGAGAAGGACTAGGCATGTCTTGCATGCATTTTACTTAGAAATAACCTAGTTCCACGTGTACCTCTAGATTTTTAGTGTGCAGGTGGAAAATGATGAATTCCGGGCCCCGAGGCGACAAATCAACACTTTTACAAAACTTCCACTTCGCCGCGGGAATCAACTCCAAGATAAAAGGCCAACGACCACGAAATCCAACACAAATAAGGCCTCACGCACCTGGATCAAAGACCAACATCCGGTGGGGAGCCAACCGCCAAAGCCCGACCCGGGAGGGCCGGTGGCGGTTCGGCCGAACCAACAAGGCGGTTCGGCCGAACCGTCATGGTGGCCCCCCGGCCCACTTTCTCCGGCGGTTTGCCCACCACCTACGGAGGTCGGTTCCACGCGCATTAAATGCCACCGACCTACGAAACCGCCTCCGGGAGCCGACCTTTCAAGCCTATATAAGGAGGGGTACCCCCCTCCTTAACACACACAACAACACAAGGATCATTCTCTCCTCACACTAGAAGTTTAGAGGCTTTCTAGGTAGTGCTAGGCTTAGTAGTGGGCTGCCTCATTGCTCCCAAAGTCTTGTGGAGAATTAGGTATAGCTCTTGTATCCTCTCTTTATGAGACTTGATCATTCATCTATGGAATACTTTCGTTCATATCCTTGTCATGAGCTTTATAGAGTAATCATGATCTTGTTTGATCGTTCATCGTTCGTTCATATAAGTTCGTCGTTCGTTCTTCGTTCTTCATTAATAGAAGATGAACTCATATCGAATGTTCTTCGTTCGTTCATACTTGATCACCGATTACTCCCGATCTTACTTGATTAATTGCCGTTCGTCGCTCATTCTTGAGCGACGAACGCCTTTGCATGACTTAGTGCTAGCTTTGATCCTTTCGTCTAGCGTATGCTAGTTAGGCTAGTGTTCTTATGAATAGGCTTCGGGTTCATCGTCCCGTAAGGGTGCTCTAGATTTACCACCATGTCGGTGCCTCGAGGGATCTAGAGTTGTGGTTAGTGACGCCGGCACGGTGTCTGGGGTTATCTACCCACCGTTGAATGTGCTTCGTGTCCCACGGTTTGTAGAGGTAGGTGACAAGAAGTGACAGCCTTGTCATCCAAAGTAATCCTCCACGTTCGGGCATGGCATAGGAGTCTAAAAGCCGGAGTCGCGAGGCGGACCTCGCGTAAGACGGATCTCCCGATGATGCCTAGGCATTAGACGCTTGCTTGCGCTTGCATGATCTTGGATGTTAGGTAGAAGCTGCGCACTCATATGAATGTTGTATCATTAGGAGTAGTGGTCTGCTAGTCTAGTTTAGCTTTATCTAGGATCGCCTCTATCCCTTTTATAAGAGAATGCATCGCCTTGGTGTGTGTCACACTATCCTCAACTTATTGCTCCTAACCCCTGCATTGGAATGTGAATACTTCATCATTCTTTTGTAACACCATGAACATAAGTACTCTTATCAACCATGTCTTCCTTTGGGAAAATATAAATACGATACCCTTGAATACTCTCGGGTGAAATGCTACAACGGGTTATCCGTCCAGCTTGCGGATATTCATGACCCACCTTATAATACATATCTAGTACTTGTACTTGGATGTGGATTATTTGGTTAAATAGTGCAAGTGACTTAAACCCTTAGCTCTCCCGCGGTCACGTGTTTCTTTCCGCGTGACCTTAAGAGATGCCAACAGTTGGCCTTTGATTCTTCTTGCTCAAGCGAATATAAAGAAGTGATTGTTACTCGATGAAGGTGGTCATGAAGAGGAAGAGGAAGGTGGTCATGAATTGGAGGAGACGAGAGGAATATGTTGAAGATGTAGTGGAGAATTTGCCAACGGGAGAAGCGGACGAAGGAGAGCGCTTTGAGCATGTAGTTCGGGAGATGGCGAGAGAGGATATGGAGCATGAAAATGTTCCCGAAATAGACTCCTCCGATGATGAGGGTGAAATCCCTGTACCAGCAGAGTGGAATAATGTTAACTTTGCTAATCTATCGATATCGGAGGGATACTCGGTGCCATGGGAGTACCACGAGAATGAGGTAACCGAGGGAGCCGGTACAAAGATAAAGATGATGTTCGAGATGCCGTGAAGTATTGGTCCCTTTCGGTGAAGAGATCATTCGTGGTTGCAAGATCTACGAAGACGTTGTATGATGTGAAATGTGTATTATCATCTTGTCCGTTTCGGGTGCACGCTTATGAGGAGAAGTGGAGTAAAATATGGAATTGTTCTATAGTGAAAGATCATACGTGTGAGTTAGCGGAATTGGAGAAATGCAACGAGTGCACTCACGTCGAGTTTATTGCCAATTATATGTATGCTAGAATTGTGGACAACCTTAATTTTGAACCAAAATCTATTGTGAATACTATAGAGGAGGATTTCAAATACACAATCGATTATTCAAAGGCTTGGAAAGCCAAGCGGAAGGTGATAGAGAAGAGGTTCGGTTAGAGTCTCTTTGGTGGCCACGGATGGAGTCCTGGGTAGTACGGTGGGATGCAGCACTACGGGACGTGATTCAGGAGTCCGGACCCTTTACGATTCGGGCGTACGAGGAGTACCGTCGTTGGTTCGTGCGTCGCACACGTACGAGGGTTACTCACACCCCACGCGAGCGAGAGAGGCACATCCCGTCCTTAAGAGACTCCTACCCCACTCACGAGAGATCGAGCACGTCGTTGGCGGTAAGATGAAAAACAAATAACTATAAAATGTCCGAGTTATACTATGGTATTTATACTATTTTTTAATATATGTGACATTTACAGGTTGACATCATCAACGACATAGCCGTGGAGTCCGGATCGATGCTCACCCGCATCGAGCGGGGATTCAGCTCACCACACACGAGCTGGCGACGTCATTAAAGAGGATCTACGACAAATCGGTGGAAGCAATCAAGCTCGGCTCACCGTACGTCGGCGTGTAGAACGGACACCGACGTAGTCTCGCCGCATATGCACTCTACTGCACGTCCAACAACTACAGAGAGTACAAGACCACCTCCTTGTTCGGGTGTTCGTCTACGTAAGTATATTAATGATTACTTTTTAAAATCGATGATATCTAAACAATAGTTCACGTGTTAATTTTGAAATTTATTACAGCTCCACAGAACACTACTTGGCCACCTGTAGAAGGGACGGTAGGATCTTCACGCGAGCCACAAATGACAACGAGGTAATATATGCTTTTATTTTGTAATTACATGTATCTACTTCATTATTTTCAATACATACTATCGAAATAATAGTTCACATGGTAACTTCAAAATTTAATACAGTTCCACGTAGCACTACTTGGCCACCTCCGGAAGGCACGAGCAGGCTCTTCACGTAGACCACAAATGACACCGGGTAATATATGCATTTATGTTTGTAATAACATGTATCATACAAATGTATTTATGTTTTTTTACCTAAATACAATTATATTTTTAGGATCTCCCATCGGTGACTTCGAGGACGATGGGATCTTTACACTGGTCGGATGCTTACGGTCGGCGATCGCCTTCACCGGCGTTCGACTTCGAGTTCGACTTCGGCGATAGTCTTCCTGCATCACGGTTCGGTGATGCACCACTACCGACACGGCCCTCACAAGACGTGCACGTCACACCTATTGCTCCACCTCCTCGACCTGGTCGTCGGATAGTACCTCCGTCTCCTCTCACGTACTCTGCGGATCACGTGAGAGCGCGACGTAAGGTACATCGACCTGGCACGATTAGAGGGGTTGCGCCTAAGCGTGGTAGGCATTAGACACTTTACGTATCCCCATTATGTTGACTATATGTATTCGACATGTATTTCTATTTTATTATGTATTAAAATCGTATGTGTACTTTATATTAATCATTTTTATGTTTATCTTTATATATATTAATTTACTAAGCGTAAATATTTTAAATAAAATTTTTGTAACAAAATATAAAAATTATCGTCTCTAATCGCCCTTTGGATGGGTGATTTATAAAATCGCTTGTTGGACGGGCTATTTATAAAATCGTCCATTGGAAGGGCGATTTATATAAAAATTGCCCGTCTAAAGGGCGATTTTTAAAGTCGCCCTGCAGAGAGGCTATTTTAAGCGAAATCGCCCGTTCAACGGGCGATTAGTCCTAATCGCCCATTCGAAGGGCGATTGGCCTGTTAGATTTGCAAATTTTTTTACCCGGCTGTTAGTAATATTAAATCATTTTTAAAATCCGTTATTAATAAAAAAATTTCTGCATGTCGAATAAAAAGAAGACATGAGCGATGAATTCGTGGTCCATTTTGCTGAATCAGTGAAGTGTGTATAACATATATACAAGTAATTGTGCAAATTATTATTATATTAAAAGTCTAAACGGTGCGCCGTTCCAATGGCCAAAACGGAGCGGCGACCGGAACGTAATTTTTAAGCTGTTCAGTACCACAGGAGTGAGCTGTTTTTCTCTCCTCTCCAGAATGAACTAGCAAACGGAATTTTCAAGCTGTTCAGTACAACAGGAGTGAGCTGTTTTTCTCTCCTCTCCAAAATGAACTAGCGAAGATAAGCTGGTGACATGCTGAAATTCATCTACAGGTGACTGTCAGATAAACAAAGCCATTATGAGCCACACTCCTACCAAATGGGTCCCTGTTTTTTTTAAGGGAGAAACAGGGCCTTAGGTCAGTTTTAGTGGAGAGTCTCAACATACAGTTAGAGCGTCTTTAAAGGTAGAGACGGCACTAACTCTACGTCATCAGAGTTATCTAAGAGGCAGTCTCAGGTGAAGACTGAAGAGTCATCACACGATTACCAAGAAGAAATTTTTAAGAACCGTATCAAGTACGAGGTCATGGTGATTACACTCATCTCTCATCCCATAGCACTCCTCTCTCTCTCTCATGCCCTGTCAACAAATTTAATGCTCATTACACTACCATGACATTCTCATTGAGACTCTTCTCTCTTCTTTTTCTCTAATAAATAATTCTAAAAGTTAGCTAAGAAGCAACCATTGGGACACTCTTTTATCAATTTTTTTAAAAAAAGCAGATTATCGGATGGGCCTTTATAAGCCGAATTGGGGAAAAAAAAACAAGCCGAATGTGCCGTCTTCAGCAGAGTTGGGTACCGATCGGGCCAACTACCATGGGAATAGGCCTTTGAAACCTTTTATGGGCCTTAGTTTATCTCCATAGATTACTGATAGCATCAGGCAGCGAAATTTCGCTCTGAAAGCATCGTCAGAGTTCTATGAATACATTCATTCATATTCGATTTAACTGTGGCAGAGGATTTGTTCTTTCTAGATTATAGTATTATTAATATTCACAACTCTTAATTATTTTCGAAGGCAATAGATATTTTCACCGATACTGGTTCCATATACGGGAACGAATGACCGAGAAACCACACAATACAAAAAGAAATGTGCGACAATAACGGGAAAATGCAATTGCCTCAGAGGTATGTTTTTTCACAGCGAAACGCTACAAAGTATATTTAACACCATCATCGGCAATTTCATGCAGTACAATGATATATAAAACAAAAAAAAGTTAAAATTCGCAGTTAAATCCCAAATAAACAGGGTCGATGCAGAAGGACGCCTCAGTGGTAGTGACAATATTTTGGATCGTCATGGAGCAATCCGATAATACGTGCATTTGTATGCATCATCGGCAAAGGATTCAAATTATTGAATCTGAGAATACGCTAAAAGAAGAAAAACAAAAACAGATCGGCAGAAACACATCGAATTGGGGAGGGAAAGTAAAGCATCAGAGAGATTCCCATTATAGACTTAGTCTATCATTCCCCGAAGAGGGATCTGATGTCCCTGTCTTGTTATCATCACCTGCTCCTATTGAATCCCTCTCAATTCGGAAGAAACAGAGAAGTTACCCAGAGAAGAAAATACGGAAGAAAAATCATCAAACAAGAAGTATTACAGAAGAAAAATCACCAAACAAGAAGTATTACAGGCGAAAAAATAATCAAGGTAACCGCAGGAACAGCGAACGAACAAGAGAAGCAACGATGAAGCATCTGGTCGGCGGCTGGCAGTCGATGGATAGACGGGGGACTTCGGGGGCCGTATATATAGCAAGGTTAGAACGTTCTAGGGTTTTAGGGTATTGATTCGGCTGGGTTGTTGTTCGTGGGCTGGGCTTTTTTTAGAACGATGGGCTTTCTTTGTTTGGTAATCAACATGGGCCTCATTTTGAAACAGTTCTTTTCCTTTTTTGTCGTTTCTTTCTCCGTGGCTCCGTTAGTTAGTTTGATATTCCATGTAACTGATTATGAGTACCAAACTAAGTTTGATTTAGAGTTGATGTGTGTGATGATCGATCAGCTCATAATGAGATACTCCTACACCGCAATGTTTGACCAATGGTCCCTGGAATAAGACCATCCATAGATCAGGATTCAAAAGACATCAAGTTATGCATGTTCTACAAATTTCAAGGTAGCTTAGAGTCAAATTCCATATACTAAAAGTAATACATGGTGTACAGACACCTAGCGGGCGAAAGTTGAATGCTTATATTCATACATATTACATACAATGTCTGGGGCAGCTGTGTCTGTTGGACACCAAAAAAGCTGACTTCCTACAATATTCATCAATCAACCCCAACATGCCATGGCACATAGTTCGAAGTTGAAGCCTTGAATTCAGTTTGATGTCAAGCTTAAGAAACTCGGATGCAAGTAAATTGAGACAAGAGAAAGTTGAAATTCTGATGTTGCTATCACTGGTACAAGTACAACCAAGAATTCCTGTTACCTGTTAGTTACATCTGTACAGTACTACAGTACACATATTATCAGTCTAAAATGTACAACAGTCCCATATAACCTGGAACCAGATTAGATTCTTGTAGCATCAAGGTGTAAGTTAAGATTCAACTGCTAATTTTCGCCACTATCAAAACTCCAGAACTAATAGGCAACTAGAACTTGCTTTGTAATAGAGCCAAAACTTCGGATCCAATTGGCTGTTGTACATCAATCTGAAATCTTTCAGCTTCCAGTTCCCCAGAATCTCATCTATCTTTGATATGAATTTCATCTAGCTACCTCTGGCACATACAATCTGGGGCAGGATAAGTGTAGATTGATTGCTTTGGCTTCCTCAGCCTGATTTGCCCGTACCTACCTTTATGTCCTGCCTGTACAGCCTGCTGAAACTCTGACCACGCCATGCTCTTATTCACAAAGATGCGGCCAAGTAAGGCCATATTCGGCCTTATGGTCTTCAAGTTCTCGTAGGTCCGATGAGCCAACTAAAAATGGCCAATTGTTCTGGTCAAGATATTGCGTAAAATATGCAATCTAGAAAGTACTAAAACCACCAGAACTTACCAATGCATTGTGCATATTCCCAGGTGACGCAGAGATGAAAATATCACTATGCATGCTAATATAATAGTCAAGAGCTGCTAGTACAGAAGCCTTCCCTTCAATATTAGCAAGTTCATCTTCAGATGCAAGGCTCCTCTTGTCCTCCATCAGAGGGAAAAGTTTGCGCAAGCTAGAAATCCTGGCTTCCCCACCATATACCTGAACGGGTGACAAATGTTAAATCTTCCTAGTTTTACTTGCAAGAATAAGTTTAAATAGTCCAACCTTGTGCGAAGCAAGATAGAGCCGAGTTTCGTTATCAAAACCAAGGGCTACCAGTAATAGCCCAATCTCTTCTGGAGTCAATGGGCAGCGTCCTGTGTTCCGAAGCTCTTCATCAGTCAGCTGTGAATTTAATACCCTCCCTTGCCAGATAACTTGCCTGTATTTAGCAAGAGCTAATTTTTCAGCTCTTCCACCTCCGAAGTCACATGCAGAATGTGCAGCCATATCCTGAAAAGTATAAATCAGTTTAAAATGTTCCAGGAAGCATTTCCTTGAAGCATAGGAAATAACAGAGATACAACATCCAATACTGTTCTTTCCATTGACCTTGTCAAAACGGAGATGTAAAACAGCATATTTTCCAACATGATTCGTGCTGTCTTCAATAACTTGATGCCCCTTTGTTGGTGACCTCAAGCGCTTCACCAGACTCTCCCCCAGTGAAACAATATGAGGTAAAAATACCAGAGCTTGGAAGTTAACTTTGCAACGCAAACGCTGAATATCCGCAGGCAAATCATCAAATGCGAGGCGGTGAGAGAAGGGGGCAATGGCAGCAATGCCATAGCTGCCAGTTAAACAAGATGTAGATAAGATTGCTGGTAAAGAATACTCCTCATCAAGTCAAAAAATGATAAGATGTCATGTTATAAACAGATGACAATATGGAAAGACATGATAACGTTTCTTAGTATTATTGCGCCACATGTCAAGTAGCTATAGGTACAAAGAAAATTGAGAAACCATCACTCGAGGCAATAATAATTTCTGAATGGCTGGAAAACAACCATATGATACAAGATGTTTCAGAAATTCACATGAATGGTAAAAAAAGATACTGCAAATTCAACTTTTCACAAACCTTTGCAGTATAGGGCTGACATTTTCCAGATACCAATTTGCTGAGGCATGGACAGGTGCAGTTTTTATTCTCGTAGCACGGATGCCTGTTCCATAGTACTCTCTTGTGCTCCATGACAATTCTTTTGGAAGCACTTTGACAATAGAAACTTCATCTTTTAGGGCGTTAATAAAATGATCCACATCAAAAATGTCTTCAAATGAGCTGCAATAGAGAAAAATGTCGAAGGAACAATTGACTTCCTATTCCATGAACAGTACAAAATAAATATAGTGGTCTCAAAAACTTCAAAGCACCTTGAGTCCTTCCAAACAGGGTTTACTTCAAGATGTGGGATGACAAGAGTAGCATTTAGAATCTTTGCAACCGCAACTGCATCACATATCTAAAAAACAAAATCAAACAGACAGTTCAAAGCGTCAATTTAGCAGATTATTTCTTTTTTTTTGTATCATAACATCAGTAGTAAGGAGTATTACCCCCATTCTTTGCTGGTTCAGTCCACCATCTAGAAACACCTGGATGTATCCACTTGATTCTGGAGGTAAAGCTATATTTACAAAGCAAGTGCTTCAGAAGCTTATTTCAGTGACAGAAAAAGTCATGTTGTTGTTCCATAACCATTGAAAATCAGCAAATTACCATGAGAACTCGATGACTTTAAGCATGGCTTCCACCCCTGATATGGCAAAGGTGACCACAGATCTCTTTTTTGTTCAGCTGGCTGGACACAAAGAAAATAAAAAGGTTAAAATACCCTGCAGCAATCATTGTAGTAAAGAGAACGATGTGCTCACTATTGTCCAACGTGAAGCCTCGTTTAAAAGCAAAGGATGCATTGGCTTAGGAGCATTCCACTCCTGCAAAAAATTGACAAAAGAAGCACATGTAAACATCGAAAGAATATAACACTACATGTTATAATCTGAGTTCCCAGATCTTAAGCATTCATGTTCCAATGCCCCCAAAACAATTTTAAAGATCTATGTAGACATACACAGGGACAATAGTATCCTAGGTTTAAAATGATCTAGCGCTCTAGTGGCGATTATTTGACAGTATGACCCAGGTTTCTCACCGTATACGCAATTGCTTGTCAGTTGTCACAACTGAAGAAACTAAAATTTCTTAATATCTCGTCACTCCATTTCTACCCCCAGATATATTCCACCAAAATCACGGCAAGTAGCCTGTCTAAAATGATCCACCTTTTCTCACTAAAAATAGGATAGCCACACAAACTAGCAATACAAACCGCCGGAAGCAACCAAAATAATTGTCGAAATGGCGCTACGCTTGCTCAAATCGAGCGCGATGGTGTGTGAAGGGGGCTCACCGAGAAAAGGGAAGGGAAGGCATGACCGAGCGGAGAGAATAGCCCTGGGAAAATGGCTGGCAGAATAACCAGAGCAGCAGCTGCCGCGGCAGCCGGGCCCCTCGCCGGAGGAGGCGACGGCGACGGCCTCCGCATCTTGCAGTCCGGGGGAACGGGATCGTCTGACTTTGCTCCAGCCTCCAGCGAACTAAGATCGACGTCCAAAGCATATCGACCGTTTGCGCAAATCGGACGGCAGCAGACGTCGCACGACCCTACACGGACTCCAGCGGCAGCAGCCTTGCTGTGTGGCCCATTAGGCCCGGTAAAGGTTACCACACGCGTGGGCTGACCGTCTGAGCCGAGCCGAATGAATAGAGGAGAATAATAGCATCTCAAGCAAAGTCCCCTAGGTTCTAAAAAGGAAAAAGTCATATTTACCTCCCTAAACTATTATGTCTGTCTCACTTTTCCTTCCTAAACTATAATACCGGACATCTAAGACTCCCTACACTCTTTAAACCGTTTATGTTTCCTCCTGAGTGGTTTTCGTAGGTGGTTTCAGCTTATGTGGCATAGGAGATCCACCTGTCATGTGTCATGTATTTTTTTTGTCACCCAAGAGTGGCAGAGCGAACATGGAGGCCGGGATTGGGTTGTCGAGCTGTTTCATGCTGAGGTCGAGATAGGTGAGTCGTGTCAGGCGCGGGAGCACGGCGTCCACGCGGCCGGTGAGCTGGTTGGAGGACAGCGAGAGGTACTTCCTTCTCCGCCGTGCTTCCATTTCATTTTCTGCCCAACACGAACAGGTCAGCAAGGAGCAAGGCCATGGCCGCCTTCTAGCTGCCACCTGCTATTCACACCTCGCATACAGAAGACCTGCAACCTTTCCCGTCGATTTCCACCCAATTCTTCCATTCCTGTCCTCCAAAGACAAAGATTGGAGGTCTCTTGACTCTCTTCCTCAACTCCAGCAGTGAGCCTCATCTTTAGTCATTTCGTGCGTGTCCAGTGCAGCTTTGTGCTCCTTTTCTTCTTGTTTGTTAATCTACATTGCAGTACCTTTGTTTTGTTCCGTCACCCAAAGCACTGACACAGCCTCCGTAAAGTCTTCCTAGTTCCAAAAGAGTAGCAGTTGGGGAGGGGAGCGTGGCGGGCACGTTGTGCTTGAGGTCGAGGCGGAGGACCGGGGTCGAGTCCAGGAAGGCGGGGATGCCATCGGAAAGCGGGTTGTGGCAGAGGATGAGGTTGATAATGGACGGGAGTGGCGCAAGCTACGATGGGACGGCGCCGGAGATCTGTTTGAAGCTGAGGTCGAACGTGTGGAGGCGCGATTCTTGCTGACGGCGAGGAAAAAGAGGCCAGAGTAGGCAGCAAGGGAGGACAACAGCGAGCCCTGCCCGTGGCCCAGGATGAAGGAGAGCTCGGCGAGCGCGGAGATGCGGCCGAGGGCCTGGGGGCGCCAGCACGGACATCGGGTGCCGTCGCAAGGAAGCCGCACCATTGTTTCCCTGCTCTGGTGGGTCACTCTGCAACCTGAGAATGAGAAGGGAGTAAGGGTGTTCGTTTTCTCCCTCTAAAATTTAAGACTGTCACATCAAAGAGAATCTTATTATTTATGAATATTTCGAACAATTTAATGACAAAACCTATTGACAGATTGGTGCTAATTTTCGAGATGAATCTAATGAGCTTAATTAATCTATATTTTGCTAAAGTGATGCTACAATGAATCGTCTTCTAATCACGACTTAATTAACCTCATTAGATTCGTCTCAGTAAATTAGTCTAGAGGCCTGTAATTTATTTTATAATTAAACTTTATTTAATACTCTTAGATAATAAAATTCTTTTTGATGTGACAATTCTAAAGTTTAGATCCGGAAAACGAACACACCCTAAAAGAGAAAGGCATCGTCTCGGTGACCGAGAGAAAAAAATTGACATGGTACCTAATAGGTAGATCCCCTATACCACATAAGGCAAAACCATCTACGAAAACCATTCGAGGAGGAAAAATAAACGGTTTGAAGAGTACAGGGAGTCCGAATGTCCGGTATTATAGTTCGAGGAGGAAAAGTGAGACAGACGTGATAGTTTAGGGAGGTAAATAGGACTTTTTCCTTCTAAAAAATCAGATACAGTAGAGACCCTACTGGCCCATGACCGCGCGTTTGAGGTCGCCTTCCGCCACGACCCGCCTGGCCGCTTGCGCTATGCCATGGCGGTCCGGCGGAGTTCGCCAAGCCCGTCCTCTTCCATTGGGAGGCTGACATGGGGCTCCATTGGATGCAAGCCTGCTTTTGAGTGTCTGCTGGAGTTCGAACGTGTTTTTGGGACCCTAAATTTGCAAGTCGGCTCCAAAACAAAACAAAAAGTAGGGGCTGTATTTGCATGTCCTTGCTAGAGATGCTCTAAGGAGTTTAATCGTAAAAGGTTCTATTTACTTCCCTAAATTATTATATGTGTCTTACTTTTTCTCCTCGACTATAATATCGTACTAGTTGATTACTCTGCAGCGTTGCAGTGGGACTAAAATATATTGATTTTAGAATTATAATCTTGAACTAATAAGTAATTAAGTGACTAAGAAAAATATAATCATATGCGTCGAGAGAAAGAATCTCACTTAAGTGTTGAATCTTCTATATGCAATTGTTCATTGGAAAGTAAAAGGCAATGGAATATCAAATAGTTGTAATGTATACATATAAGAAAATGATAGAGTAAAAACAATTTTGTATTAATGCTAGAACACAAAAACTCTGTATAAAAATGAATTAGATCAAGAACCTAAAAACATCCGTGATAGCGGTTTTATTAAGCTATTTTAAGTTGCAACGTAACCCAAATAAATTTGATAGATAATAGAATGATGCGTATAGTCTAGACAGACCTTGAGATATAACCAAATTGGTTCATTGTGCTATGACCTTAAAGAGATTTGAGAGGAAGCGCATTAATAAATATTATAAAGACCAAACACTGTGTAAGGCAACATGTTATGTTATGTGCTCCAACACAACAGCTATAGCGATAAAAAAATTATAATTGCTTCTGCTAAGTAAGATGATGATCGTGTGGCTACAAATAGCCAAGAAAATTATATAGATGGTTGAAAACCGAACAATCACGAGAGTTGAGCGAGATAAATCAGACTTGTGCCCAATGCAACCTAAAATTGATTCTTAGAAACCCGTTTTTCAGTTCCCACCATCAGGCACGGGCTCAGCTCCCTATTTTGTTCTACTAAAAAGAAAGAAAGAGTGAAAGACCACCTGTTTTACAACCGATTCGAAATTCTGGTATCAATTTTTAAAGGGTTCTTGTCATCTTGTGCAGTGCTGCGAAACAAATTTGTCCTTATTTGTTTAAATTTATACAGTGCCTCTTATTTCCTGAAGATTTTTATTTTTTGAAAAAAATTGTAATACCAATTTTGATAGAAAAAAATGTTTATAGCTACGTCCTTTATCATGGCGATTCGGTAAAACGACAAATCATCAAATTTCAGCTAAATTTGGAACTCGGAGGGCAACGCTGGGAAAAAAATTGCTAGCGCCAGTTGACCGATACAGTATGAGATGGTTGAGCCTTTATGCTGTGACGAATATGCACCTCGATCAGTAATCGAAAGGTTTACTTGTGAAGAAACAAACATTTGATTCACGGTTTTGATATAAGCTGTTTGGAGAAATTCTGTAGTCTTCATAGGATTTTTTATGTATAATATGCACATACTGAATCGGCATCATTCGGCCTCAATCCGGCCAAGAAAAACATAGAGAACGAACGAACGAACGAACGAACAAAGAATTTCCGATGTGACAAATCATCAGGTCCGTCAGTGCGATCCGGGCTAATTCACTGCTGGGTCCTCTCCATGAGGTTGAGGAACTCGCGGAAGTCGATCCTGCCGTCCCGGTCCTCGTCGTAGGCGTCGATCATGCGGCGGCACTCGTCGTCGCCGGGCGCGAACCCGAGCGACCGCAGCACGCTCCCGAGCTCGTCGGCGCCGACGAAGCCGTCGCCGTCGCGGTCGAACACCGCGAACGCCGCGCGGGCCTCCTCCACGGTGGCCTCCTCCTCCTCGAAGAGCGCCGCGGCGTCCTCGAACCCCACGGACCCGGGGCCCGCGGCGCCCATCACGGCGAGCACCACGTCCATGTCGACGACCGTCTTCTCCGGCAGCGACGGCGGCGCCGCGCGGGTAGGAGCGGCGGCGGGGGACGCCTCGCGGCGGCGGCGATCGGGGAGGAAGAGGAGGTGGAGGAAGAGTTGATGGCGGCGGAGAGCCAGGCGAGGACGGACTCGACGGAGAGCGTCACCACGGCCTGCGCCAGGGACAGGTTGTGGTAGGACGTGCTCTGAGCGGACGAGGCGGCGGCGTCCATGGTGGTCGTGTGTCTCCGGGGACCTTCGCTTGCGCTGTGTTGTGGATTTGTGATGCTCGAGTCTCAAGCTGCAGGACGATGGATGGATGCCTCGGCTGTCTTGCTTGTTGGAGGAGACTGCGACTTCGGTGGTTTGGCTGCTGTGGCGTGGTGGGCGGAAGCATATATAGCAGCGGGCTCGCGAAGGCAGAAGGAACCAGGACCAAGAGGAGCAGGCGTCAAAAGAAAGCTCGCTGGTCGTGGCTGCGGCTTCGCGGAAAGCGGAGTGCGTGCTGTGCTGGGTCGGTCGCGGGCTGCAGGTGGAGGAGGTGGAACGGTCTTCGTCAGTGCGTAGGAGGGGTGTGTGCCTTCCGCGCGGGTTCGCAGCGTGGAAAAGGAGGCGTCACGTCGCGGGTGGAGACACAGTTCAACTCTTCTGGCACGGTGCTCGCCGGCCGTTCTGGAGTTGGAGGGGAATTCCAGGCAGCTCTTCTCTCTTCTCCCCTGTCGCTTTCAGACGTTTTCAGCCCGGTTTTGGGCTCCTGCCCCCTTCGCTTTTCGCGTGGTTTCGGTCCTCCTCTGTCTGCTTGACTTGAGTTTAATTTACTGCTTCTTTTTGTTAGCGAGATTAGGGTTTGATTTGATTTGGTACGGCGGAAGGACGTGGAGTGGAGGAAGGTTTGGCGGTCCAAACACTTACCTGACGACTTTTGCCCGTCGGCTGGACGAGCACAGCACAACGCAGTGCAAGTAAATTTGTGCAATCGTAAACGAGGCTACGGCTGATTTTCTCTTTTGTTTACACTCAAAAGTTTTGGTTCAGAGATGCTATCTGTAACAAAAATCGAAATGAACGCTTGATTTCGTACCTCTTTTTTGCGCAAGAAGAAGAAATACATTGGCCCTTTCTATGATTGTACTACATTGTTGTCCGCACATGTCATCCAGAGATTTCGACTTGTCTTACGCGTACAATGCTACACATATACCTGCATTATTTGTCTTATTACTCCGCTGATCTAATAAGGTGAGCAGTTGGTCGTTGCCGCCTCTCCCTCCAGGGAGAAAATAATGTGAACGTGAGGAAAATGAAGGACCAAATAGTGTTCCCCCGTGCAGTTTCCTGTCTCCATAGCAGCACTGCTAGAGGTTTCTCCGACCAGTAATTTAACCTCTTCTTGCTGTTTGGTTCTTGTTACAAACTGTGTTTCTTTGATGGACCAAGGAATTGTTGGCGAAACAAGTCATGACTTGCTCCTCACTCCTCACGCGAGGAGACTTCTTTGTGCGCGTAAGAAACCCGATCGTTGTTCTGGAATCAGTCAGGTTTATATTTTGCAGAGACCAGTCGTTTTTATTAATTAAAGTGTGATACCAGTTCCTCAAGCAAAGACTTCATCAACATCCAACAAAAGAACCGCAGGCAAAGTACTCGTTATCTACATACTAGCACTAGTATTTTTTTTTCTCGAATACGCAGGAGAGCTGCGCATCATTAGTATTAAGAAGAAGGGGCCCAAATAGCCCAAGTTTGACAAGAAGCTTACAACCCAGGAATAAGCCGCCACATTAGTTAGTACAACAAAACACCCAAAAGGCGGTTATCCTGGAGTCACCACACACCACCTCTATACGGACTACTCACAAAAGAGACAGCCGAGTTTAGAAGCGCCCGCTTGTATCCAAAGCTTGACGTCTCTCTTGATCTGCTCAACTACCATCTGCACTGTGTGATACCTGTCCTCGAAGAGACGGGCGTTGCGTTCCTTCCATAGTGTCCAGGCCACCAACATGATAATGGAGTTTAGCCCTTTTTGTTTTGAAGCCGGCTGCCTGCTTGATAAACGTTCCCACCACTCGTGTAGCGTGCAGGGCGGTCCGAAAGAGCATTGGCATCCAGCCCAGGACATGGTCTCCCACCATACTGATTTAGAGTAGGAGCAGTTTACCAGAATATGGTCGCACGTTTCCGGTTCCTGGTCACAGAGCAGGCAGGCGTCTAGAGCATCCAAGTTGTGTCTTCGCTGACGATCAGCCGTCCAGATGCGCCGCCAGGAAGCCAACCAGATGAAGATCTTGACTCGGAGCGGAGCCCATGAGTGCCATAAGCGGTCTGCCCCTTGCATTAGCGTTTTGCCGCAGTGCATCGCCTGATACGCGGATGCTGTTGTGTAGGTTCCCTTGCTTTCCCACCTCCAAATGAACTCGTCCGATTCAGCTGTGAGCACTACCTCTTCCATCTGGCGGCGCAAATGCATGAATTCAGTTATAACTTGCACCGTCCTTGGACCCGTGATATCCTGTACCCATTGTCGATTTGTCATCGCCTGGGCCACTGTCCGTGTCTTTCGTCTGTTCTTGGGGACTGCATTGACCACCGCCGGCGCCCAGTGCTCAATCGATTGCCCCAGCAGCCACTTGTCCGTCCAGAACAAAGTACGCTCTCCATTTCCCACCCGAAACAAAATGGATGCATCAAAGAAGGCTTGGACCTCCGGCGCTGTCTTGATTTTTAGGGCTGCCCACGCTCTGTCCTCATCTGTACGCTGCAACCAAAGCCATCGTAGTTGCAGTGCGTAACCAGCTAGCTTGAAATCAAGAATTCCCAGGCCTCCGAATTTTGTTGGACTGCACACTGTTGCCCAATTGACCATGCATTTGCCCCTTACCGAGGAATCGTCGCCCACCCAGAAGAATGCTCGACAAACGCTGTTCAGCTCCTCTATGGCCCATGGCGGCAAGTTGTCTGCCATAAGTATGTAGATAGGTAAAGAGCAGAGGACTGATTTGATCAGCACCAATCTGCTACTCCGAGGCATTAGCGGTCCCTGCCAGGTCGGAAGCCTAGCGGCAGCCTTGGCGATGGTTGGTTGAATGTGTGCCCTTGGTACCTTCTTGGTAGACAGAGGTAATCCAAGATACTTTATCGGAAAAGGACAGACCTGGCACGGCAGAACTTCTTGCAGAGATGTGAGAACGTCCTCGGCGCCATAGATGGGCGTTATGGAGCACTTGTCTACATTTGTATGTAGTCCCGAGGCCACTGAAAAGATCCGTAATATTTCCTTCACCGTCCTGAACTCGTCCACAAATTTGACGCCACCGCAGCCGGTCCATGTGTGATTGCTCGGTCAGTTTAATGTATTTTATTAGCTGCATGCTTCGGAGACGACCTGAACTAGGAAATCGAAAATGTATATCTCTTGCAGCTGTCGACAGACTTAGTAAGCCGCTTCTTCATCGTCTTTTATACTAGTACTTAAATTGAGCCAAATTGGACCGTCTATACTGGACACAGGACTTGCAAGGTAGTAATACCTAAACACCATGGCCTTCTAACGGATTGTAGAAAGTTTCTAGTTTGAAATTAGTCTTCCCTGTTCCATTCAATGGTACTGTATAAACCTTGATGCGTGGTACCGTCATGATCGCAGGTGCCTTATGTATGTTTGTAGAGACATGATTGGTATCCATTATCTAAAAAAAAATCTTGGCCAATGTTTCATGGTTGGTTAGAAGAGTATAAAGAATATTGTTAACACAATATTTAGTTGGAATATTTATTTATTTATTGTTGAGAAATATGGCTAAACTGTAAGTATATGAATTTTAACAAGGCACGAGATCTGTTCAAGCTTGAAAATTCTAATGTTGCATGCCACCACCGTAATATATGATGTTGCAGTAATAGAATTTCTCATGTGTACTATTTTTGTGAGGATCCTAAATCATGTTAAAGGTTTCTACTAAACTTTATTGTTCACTTTGTAATAATGGACAATGACATGTATCAATCGATACGAAGATGTTTTTTTCTCTAAAAAAAAAAATCCTAAACCAAAGTTCATTGCAAGATAGGTCATACTTGTGGGCCTAGAACGAAAATGTTAAGAGGGCTTTCACGGTCTACTCTGTTACATTAGCCAGCCCATATATATCCTTAAAGCCTATCCATGACAGTAGCCCATGCTCGAGGAAACTGAACCCAGTTGCTTTCATTTTGCAGCAGAGCAAATGTGTCGGCAGATGCTTCTGCTCTCATCTGAAAAAAAAAACTCGTAAGTCGACCAGAGCCGAGCCGATAAAACGCTTATACTGTGGATAGATAGCATGAGTAACGTATCATGCATCATTCACACAAATGTGTAGCAAAGCTGGTACTGCGTAGCATAAGAATGAACCCCAAACTATCAAATTAAGACACAAGCTGGCAAACCCTGAGTAATCAGTGAAATCCTCGTTGTCCTGAAAAAAATGAAGAGAAAATCTTTCTTCGGTGCTCCGATCCGCGCCGAGCCGTGTACCGCTGCATCTCCTCCACCTGGACACACGGTTTTCGGGGAGGAAGGCGAGCATCGTGAAGGCTGAAAACAAGCTGGGTGGTCGTGTCGAATTTCCGATGGAACCCAGCTAAATTGAGCTGGATCGCCGGCCGGCGCCCACATCATGCCCAGGCATGTCACGAGCCTTGTCCCGTTGCGACGCCACGACAAGGTAACGCGCCGCAAGACCATATTCCCGTGGACCTTGGCGAGCAGTGTCAAACGCTCGCCAAACGAAATGACGCTACATCTCCATCGAAGCGCGTCAACGTTGGTATACGTTTTTGAGTATTGATGAAAGCTAACGGAGCGGCCCTACTTGATATACTTCTTATCTCGCTCGATTCTCGAGCAAGTGACCAAGTGTATATTTGTTCATAGTGGAAGAGTCAAATTGGTCACCCGCTCGCGGACGACACGAGCAAACTGAAAATTCGTCCCGGTCAGTCAGCCCCTACAATACAAGCCTGGCGTACTTGCATCCGCCGGAGCCCACACATAGTTTATGGCACAATTGCAAAGCCGTCATGCATCATGGTTGTGCACATGTACCAAACATGCATGGAATGGAAGGCGACGGAAAAAAGGCATCCGTGGCTTCACTCCTCTCGTGGTTTGGCGACGCATCCAAGTCGGGCACAGCTCAGCTGCAGCAGAGTCCAAGGCCTGCCAACTTTTGTTTGTTCGGACGCGTGCATGTGATGTGACTCACAAAATCGCTTGGATCGGATGCTTGTCGCGTCAACTCGCACGGACTGCTCTACTTGCAATTCTGTTCTCCTTTGTTGCAACCATGAACCATCGGTACTACTGCGGTCTCTATGTGCGTTTCAGCGTCTCCCGCGGAATACTTACCGGTTAATTAAACAAGTGTTTGAGGGGAAGGAAAGGTCGTCTGATGGCCGATGGCCATGTCTTTTTCCTCGTTAGCGTTGACCTTGCTCTGATCGATCGGCCTCGCTCCGATCCCCATGCCGGCATCGTTGGATGGACCGGAGAAGTGCCCACGAAGGCATGTGCCGTCGAGCGACGCAAAGGCGAGGAAGCGATCACGAGGCCGGCATGTTGTTCCAACTTATCAAAAGCATCCACGGTGCTTTGCTTTGCTTTGGTTGCCTGGCAGGCGGCAAGCAGGTCGCTCACACCTTCCTCCCTCTCCTCTCAGCCTCCGGCGGCCGGAACGGAAGCTTCGATCTCATGCATATGCGTACGTGCGTGTCGCAGATCGTGTCATAACGCGTGGTACGTGCGGTGCTTGATCGATGCAGCTAATCTGGAAAGGGATCAACTGCTAGTAACTCTTGGCTGGTACAGTGTTCAAGAGCTGACAGTTCACAGTGAGAAGCCCCATGAGTTGACCAGGATGCCATGATGCTTATCTTGTGGTGTACTGGGAAAGCAACGATGTACTCGCTACATCTAATAAGTTAAATAAGGGATCGAGGAAAACGGATTTGGGTAACGCATAAAAGTGGCACTACTGAAGCCCATAGGGTACCTGTGCAGCGACATGATTCATCCATAATCTTTATGGGGCTTAACTCTGAAGTCTGAAAGCACCAAGTCTAAAATAATATTCTGAAAGCACCTTCGATTACAACCGTTCATGAGTTCAGACCGCATAGTATGTTGGCTCAAATTCTGACATGGAAGCCTTAGGGTGGCTCTAATCAATTCAGTTCCCAGCATAATAAAAGGATAACTGCCGCTTGATTCCTGTTTAGCTGGTACTACCACACAGATAGTATCATTGGTGCTGGAGAAGTCAGCACTGACAACATCAGATCCGAACTGAAACGATTCTCTGGATACAGTTTTGTGCTGCTTGCCACCCTGACACTTCTCCTTTTTTTTTGAATGGAAAAGGCAGGTGGCTCTACCTTACATTTCCTTTTGTTCATATGCCCAATTGAGAGGTGAGACCGAAACATGATTTTGTTGATTCAGACTAGCAGAGACCGAAACAGAGAATGAGAATTTATAAAGCGAAATAAAAGAATGTAGATATCTTCTGTTCTCCGGCAATGGCACATTACCAACGATTTTATTCCAAAAACAGCATCTATCGATCGGTTGTACAAAGGGGCCGCTTGCGGTACAGTACAGAGAGAACTTTCAGACATCACCATACAGGCAGCAAGAACTTCCAAACAGACAGACAGGGACATAAAGGTGATCGATCGGAGTCAAGTTGTACGCTGCAAACTCACGCCAAACACACGAACATCTGACACAACGATCTAACTCTACCAATGAAGCACAGCAACAGCGTTCACAGTTCACACACGCACAAACCGCTGCCGCGGGCCGAGGGAGAAGAACACACCTTGCTCTGTTCCGACCCCTCCTCTGCTTTCTTCTTCTACGAATCCCCAAATCAACGACCATAGACACGAACGAACATGTATGTGTATTTATATATGTACGCAGGCACGTCGCCGGTCGTCGGTGGATCAGTGCGCGTGAGCCGGCGGCGAGGGGGATCCTCCGGGTCAGGCGGGAGCATGCCGCCGCGGGTGTTGGTGTTGGGCTTGGGGCCGCCGTAGTCGTCCACCGTGGCCACCATCTCCTCCGGCAGCAGGCGGCCGTAGTGCCGCGCCACCGCCCGCATCACCTGCACCTTCCGCCCTTCCACAGCCCCTGCACACGCATCCACGGCACGGCTTCAGAGGATCAGTCATTCCGAAATGGGGGAATTGAAACGGCAGTTGACTGCACAGACGTGGTACCTTGCGAGAAGGATAGCGCGAGGAGCGCCGTGACCAGGAGAAGAGCGAGAAACCGCGGCCTCGCCATCGCCGCCGGTCCGGAGGGAGGGAGGGAAAGGGGACAGTGAGGAACGTGGATGAAGAGGAAAACAGAGGGCGGGATGAGCGGTGGTAGGATCGAGGGGGAGGAGGATCAGGGGTGTGCGGGACGGTGTGGTCTCCGTGGGCTTTAAATGATGCTTTCGGAGGCTTCGAAACTGCCGTGGTCGCCTGCGTACGCGAGTCCGGTCACCTGCCTAATTTAACGTGCCGCTTCAGGTCAAAGAGGCTGTCAATCGGGGCCCATCTGCCCACTTCTCCCGGTCTCGGAATTTGGAGGCGCTCGAGTCGGTTCCACTACTCGGGCCCTGGTTTTGGGTTGACGAGACTCGCAGAATTCGGTCAAATTCCTGAATGAAGTATTATCATCTTTACACTTGAAGTAGTAGTACGTACTGTATATTTTAACTTTGCCCTGATCATACTACTAAACCCAACACCTTCCTCTTGTTTTCTTTTCCCAGGGATTGTTTGTTCATAAAACAATGTTTGCTTGCCACTTACTACCTCCATCCAGAAATGTAGGCATCTGTTGACTTTCAGACTTTAGGTTTGATCACTCGTCTTATTCAATTTTTTTATAAAAATATTATTTATCTTTTTATAATTTGTTTTATCATTATATATATATTAAGTATTATTTATTAATTTTTATATTTGTACAAATATTTTGAATAAGACAAATGGTCAAACACGAAAGTTCGAAAGTCAACAAATCCTTATATTTTTAGACGGAGGGAGTAGTTTTTCTTTCCCCGCATCTCACTACCACTCCGGGTCTTTTATGAACGGTCAACTCCTATTTTTCTGTGTGAGTTGTTTTATGGTCCTCGGTGAAAAGATACCAGTGTCACAACTTTGGGATTACTTCAAAGAATGCCATCATCATCCGTTCTCAATTTATGATCTTTTAGTTTAAGACCCGACTATCTCTAGAACATATCCTATGATAGTGCACGACTTATACTTAAGGAAAACCCTACTTAGCTATTGGTCGTTGGATAACGTGACCCGATGACCATTTCTAGAGCTGGAGGCGGGGAGCGTGCGACGGTGGGCGATGGGTTGACCTCGACTTAGGATGGTCTGGGTTTTGGGGGCTTCTCCTCCCCTCAATTGTAGAAGGCGGGTGGAAGGTGAGCCCAACAGTGAACGATGGGTCAGCAGGCGAAGCAGCGTGATGACGAGGGTGCCGCCGACCGTGGTGGTGGTGGAGGGCGTTGGGAAGGGTTGGGGCGAGGACATTTCACTGAAGGATTTAGGGAGGGTGGGGCTTGCACAACGACAATAGCGTGGGCATAGCGTGGGCGGGACAGAGGCTGTTGGGAGATAGGTCGGGCAAGCAGGAGTGGTGTGCGGCGGTGTTTTTTCATGTTTTCCTCGAACAAACGGATGAGAGGAGGAAGACGATCCGTGAAGCAGATTAGGCTAGGTTCAATGAATATAGACTGGTAGCCTGATCGGGCTATCTGGTTACTGGTAGCCTGATCGGGCTATCTGGTTACTGGTAGCCTGTTAGTGGTCTCCTATATTTAAAGATAAAAATTTAGTTAAAAAAGATTTAATGCAAAAGGAAAATCTAGATCATTTCAAATTAGTTTGGAATTCTCTTTCGTGTAGCCAATGCAAACTGAATTTGCAATTGATGTAGATCTGACAAAAAAAAAACTATTTAATTATCATGTTAGTACGAGAGCAAAGACTGCACGTCATATTGTTTCACGCATTCAGTTTGAATTTCATTTCTTATGCAATGTTAAGAGCCTAATCAAAATAGTAATCGCAAGATTGTCTTCATCAGCGTTAACAGAAATACAATTTTTCTCCTAAACAAAAATTTACTAAGGTGTCATAGTAATAAGTGACAATACAAGAGGAAATGTGCTCATCCTTCAGTTGAAAATCTGGAACAAGTCAGATATAGTAGAAAGTCCACAAGGGAAGGCGCACGACTGCAAATCAATTTCATTGAACCATCGGATCAGGGTTCCCAGCAGCAAGTATATCCAGCAGAGAGTTATGTGGCTCCAGCTCTTCATGCCAAAGTGGCAACTTGTTACCAGGGTAGAAGTTCTTCGTAACACCATCGGCATTAATCTGCAGCACAATCAAACCTGTGAGTTCTGAACGCACAAAACAAGAGAGTTCTGATTATCTGTCCAGCACCCACCAGTAATTGAAAAGTCATACTAGCATATAGGGTGGACTGCAAGGGGAAATAACGGAAAGACAAAAGGAGAACTGCAGTCACATCTCTAAATAACATCCCTAATTTGCATAAATCAAGCATTAGTTTTACCAGACAGATGAACGTCAAAAAGGTGAAAACATTAGCAAACAGAAAACTCATCGATGATTTAATAAGAACCTGAACCATGTAACATAAGAATAAACGGAAGCAGCACTCAAGTGAAGCATTCCAACTTGTTTTGTAACAGACTCCAGTGTTCACATGTCATACACAATGACAGGGTGGATGGATAAATCACACAATGCATCAAGTCGTATGATCACACTATCCATTGCTCACATGTGAGAGAGACGGAAGGCGACGTCCGTCACGGGAGATGCAGCTACGGTGGTAAGGAAAGGATAAAAATTTTACTGGGCTGGCATCTACGGGATATCAATTTTGTCGGTGGTTGATTGGGGATTAAGGTTTAAGGCAATGACACTGAAGGGATTTTCCCAAAGAACAAAGCATAACATTTGCATTAAATAAAAGAGCACTTACAGTAACAGTACGAACAACACCTCCACTAGCACCGTCACGAGCCATGGCAAGGGAAACAGCCTTCACCACAAACTTCTGTAAATATGAACACAAAATAACAAGATTAGGAAAGTGGAACTCATTTCACACTCTATTCTGCTCCATAAATGTGATAAAATACTTTTGATTAGTCCAGATAAATATTTCATTTGCATCCAGACCTCAAAAAGAAATTTGACATACCTCAGCTTCTTCCTGGCTCATCCCATCTCTCCATTCATGATCAAGCAGTGCATACAGGTAACTGGAGCCAGAACCTGCAAAGTCAAAGGCCATATCATATGTGTCAGAAACAAGAATAATAAAAAAACCAAAGCAGGAGCAGCAACATGATATGGTGTATAGTTCTCAGCACAAGAATCTTTGCTTAACCAGATTTGAAGCATGAACATCCGAATATCATGTAGTGCAAAAAAGGCAGATATTAAGCAATCAGGTACTAGAGTTAATACAAGGTGTCTCCAGAGAAAGAGGATAACTCAAATTGCATCGCAGATTACAAATGAATTGATAGAAAAAAAGGTTATCCGGCCAGTGTTTGAGATATACCTCCAATTGCGAATGGTTGCTTCAGAATTGTTCCGCCAAGGGGGACTGAAAATATTTGGCCTCCCTCATATTTATCCCATCCACCGATTATCATGCCAGCTTGCAACATATTCTAACAATGGTAACAATTAGTCATTATTTATTCAAGCAATAACTTGTCAGCCCATGTGACATAAATGACAAAAAATGTCATGCACTCATCAATGAGATACGTAAAACATTTTAGCATTCTGGTGTTCTAAATGCCATAAAAAGTTGAAAACATACCTTGTTCTGATAAGCTAGAAGCCTAATCAAGTTGGCTGCAACTTTCACAGTAGCTGGTTGGCCAAGCTGAATTCTGCATGTAGTGTGAAACGTTTGCATCAGTATCTTGTGATTTAAAATATTTCAAGTGATTCTAGTGTCATGTATTAAAGACAGTGATATTCAGTTCATCTAATGATAAGGTTGTGCATGAAATAGGAAGAAGCTTACGTGTGTTGGTGAAGAAAATATCGTACATAGTCTGAAATGACTTGTGTATCAGCAGCCTGCGTGAAATGAGAGCGATAAGCTTAAGTGCAAATTTTTTAAAAGAAAAGAACTTGTATCTGCATTCCTAGTACTTAGCAGCTCATTGACAGGATTGATCTGTTTCCCTAGTATAAGATACCTAATGCAAGGCAACAACAAAACAGTGATACACAACTACTACTTGTACTTGGTTCAAGCCAACAGTAAGGAGCTATTGAAGAACGCACAGTAAATGTTTTCACTCAAATATATTCAAACGGCAATATAACATGAGAAAATAACAAGAAAAAGTTATCTTCATAATAACATAGGCACTTACAGATCCTGAGCGGCAAACATACACGTTGTCTGTCAGGGATGTAATCTTGTCAGATGCACGGTTCGCCACATACATTCCTGAAAATAAGAACAAGGCAATAGAAAGGTATCAAAATAAAGGAAAATATAAGATATAACGATTTATTTGCTTCAGCACAAACTAAAAGAACACGTTCTAAAAAAGGATGTAGCCACAAGGACAGTTGAAACAAAATTTCATTCGTAAAACACCAAAATACAGTTGAAAATAATCGGACCACTTAATCTCATCGTTCACTGCCATGACTACTAGTCTAGTATAAATGCGGATGTCGTTCTATTTCAATTAGATGGCAATACAAACGAGTTACAACATAAGTAGTTCGGCTGTTTAGTTGATATAATTCAGAAGCACGGGAAATTCACTTCCACGAATTATCTGAATGTTTATAATCAGGAATTCAGGATGACTTCAATAACAAAATCTAAGTTTGTTAAAACTAGCTACTCCTATATAATGGGGGCGTCACTGCATCAGATGTCGACCAGTCAAAGACGTTAATCCACCCATTATACGCCTACCCTCAACTACCTAAGCGAGTTCCAAGACCAGCAACGCCATCCGAGCGCCGAATCTACCTACAGAAACGCTAAGATATCCTGCAGCACATGCAGATCGAGGAGAAATCGGATCGTACCGGTGCTTGTCCTGGAGTCGGCGCCGAGGATGACGCCGCCGTTGTAGCAGACGCCGACGATGGTGGTGCCCATCCGGTGCTCCCCTGAGGTGGGGGCCTCGCCGACGGCGGCGGAGGAGGCTGTGAAAGCGGAATCCATGTCGGAGTTGCGAGTTGGGGCGGAGCAAGGGCGTTTCCTTTGGTTACTTGCTTGGCTATAGACCAATATAGTTGGCCTCCTGGTTGGCTTCTGCCTGCCCCGCAAGAAAGAAACCGGGTCGCGTTCGGGTTCGGGCCTTCTTTGTTTTTTTACATTGGGCTTCAGCCTCCTTGGTGCCGTAGATGGGCTGGGCTGTATACCAAGAGCGTCGGGAGTTGGACGACATTTGGCACTCGTGATCGTGACTCGACTTGTTCGAAGAGAGAGACCCGGGTTTGTACAACACGAGCACGTGGTGAAATTCATCAAATGACACATCCAACTCATCATGCACACACACAGCACACTTATATTAAAAAGCGATCATGTTTTTCAATGGCCACATTATGCACCACTACTCCTTGACACCTACCATTCTCGACAACGCACAACGGCACAGGCTATGCCTTTTGTGGACTTGAGATGAACCGTGAGGATCCTCCACTTCGCATAGGCTGTCCAAGACGTCTCCACTGCCGCCAGAACAAGAAATTCCAGCCACTGATTCCCGTCCTTGTGTGCATACCCCACTATGGATGATGCACACATATCGATCTCCGAGTCAAAATATCTCTGTGCCTTTTGGCAGTTCACCAAAATGCCGTCCAATTTTGTTTTGACGGTGACGGCCGCAGTCTAAAATGGATAATTCTAGATTCAATTGTTTTCTGGGGTGATGAAAATTGGTACCTCTCATCCATGGCTAACATGCACTAGTCACCTTTAATCCACACCGCTAAACACTAAGTGTTTGACGGTTTTAGGAATAAAGTCACGATTCTTTTGTCTATTCCTGTAATATCTCTTTTTGGACGGAATCCCCTGAGTTATATATATAGAACTCGCTCGGATCAGGGATAGAGATGAACCAACCTTAAGAGAATCACATCTATGTTTGACAATGCACATGGTCCATCAGTTAGCTATGTATTTTTTTTTTTTTGTCGAACACGCAGGAGAACTGCGTGTCTTTTCATTAAGAAGAAAGAAACGAACCCGTACAAAGCCGAGAAACGGCGAACGAACAAGAGCTAAAGCACAAATACAAACGCGCCTGCGAAGGAGAGGGGACAACCACTGGGAGTCCGTCTACTGCAGGAGGCTGTGAAGCCTCCTAGCGCCGGCCGTTGCCCAGAGCCTAGCTTCAAATTTTATGTCCTCGATGAGCTTATTTGGGCAAGGACGCTCCATGTCAAACACGCAGCGGTTGCGGTACTTCCATGTCATCCACGCCTGTTTTGGTGTCACGTCTTCTTTCATTAGGAAACTTACCGGTTCTCCTTACTCAACAAATGGCATGATCTTGGTGGTGAAAGGCGACAAGATTTGGACTAATAGAAGCACTTCAACACCTAGTGGTGGTGGAGAAAGGCAGAAGCAAAAAGCAGGCCAGTATGCACTGGATTAGACTTTGGGAAATCCATTGCCTTTTTGACTTTTGATTCCGAAACGAATGATCTAGGTTGCATGACATAGACCATAAAAAGGGGTCCAGGGTAAGGCGATGGGTAGTCCAAGCACATTAACGCAACAGAGAAGCGATTCCGTTGAGAGCTTGAGCTAGCACTGCACTGTTCAAGAAAGACCAGTGCAATGGGGAGAGCACTTGTTATGTGTCTTCTTATCACCTTGTTAACATATTTCCTGATTCCTTCGAGTGCTATTCCTGTCTCAAGTAAAGCATTTAATCACATATCTCAATCATTTTGCCTTTTACTTGCTCGATGACAACTTCATGGCGCCTTTGGTTTTTGTTCTACTACGTATTGAGGATGTTTGACCTTGCATGGTGCGCAGGATTGCAAAGGATGTCCTTGCAAGATGCCGGTGAGATGCCATCAGTTACAGACATCACTGCAGAGCCAAAGGTAGCATATCAGATTACTAAATTAATTATCTTTGCCATTTATTATATGTATCATCATGCTAGCTGATGCCCTTTTCACCGATTCACTGGTTACTGCTTGCTCACTCTATTCCTGCATCATCTAACCATATTCGCGTCGTAACATGTAATTCTTCATAACATTAACACTAGTCCGTGACCAATGATATATAAAGTGTTACGGCACGGTTGGAATGCAGGAATCCATGTAAAACTTCATGTGCATGATTACGGTGCAGAGAAGAGAGAACAATTATATATATTTCTTTTCTTTTCATTTTGGTGAGTCCTTTTCGCGTCCATGAATCATGAGGAAATTCTATCATGTTTGGCAGATGGGAACGGAGAGGTCCAGTTCTGAGGATGAAGTAGCTAAGATCAATGCGAGGATGGCTGTGGAGATGCAGGATTACCAGCCCTCGGGTCCCAACGGCAAACACAAGCCACCGGGCTGGCGCTGAGCGCAGAGCTGCCATCACTTTGGATCGTCAGTGTGCAGTGCATGTTCTTGTCTGATCTGATGTTCACAAATCTTTGATGCTGTTGTATCCTACCAATACAGTAATCATAGTAACCAAGTGAAACAAAAATGATGTACGAAGAGTCTGAAGTGGTTCACAGGGACTACTGCTCTACCAAAGTACCAACAATATACATGGTTGTTGTTTACAGTTACCGAAGCGTGAAGCGTCATATGTTCTGTTATACATGCGTAAATAAGGTCGACATTATGTATTTCCTGTATCGAGGTGTTTTTTATTTAAGAAATCCCGCAGAAAATTTATCAAGTCAGAATCAGTGCAATTTAGAACTTTTTTGACTGGAAGATACGGATGATACTGAATTACTGATACTGATAGCATTGCCGTGTCCAATGTGGAAGATACGGATGATACTGAATTACTTTTTTTTTTTTTGAGGTAAGGATGATACTGAATTACTGATACTGATAGCATTGCCATGTCCAATGTTAATTGAGCCTTTGGGCCAAGTAATGTCGGCCCAGGGCACTGGATCAGTAGTCTCGGTTTACCTCCTGCGAGCCAGCGTCGAACACCTTCGATGACCAGTTTATGGCCACGCCCCCGGCCGCCGTCCACGCCCTCATCACCGTGGCCACCACCGTCCCGCACCTCCTCCAGCTCCACGCGCACCTCCTCACCTCCGGCCGCCTCTCTTCCCTCGGCCCCGCCCTCCTCCGCCGCCTCATTTCTCTGCCCTCCCCGCACCTCTACCTCCCCCTTGCCCACCGCCTCCTCCTCTCCATCCCCTCCCCGCCGCTCGACCTCTTCAACCTCCTCCTGCCCCCGCTCGCCGCCTCACATGAGCCAGCCGCCGCGGCGGACCTCTTCGTCGGCCTCCGCCGCAGGGGCCTACGCCCGGACGCCCACACGCTCCCGCACGTCCTCAAGGCCCTCGCGCGCCTCGCGCCGGGCTCCCTCCCGCTCATCGCTTCCACGCACGCGGATGCCGTCAAGAGCGGCCTGGCCCGTGCCGTGGTGTACGTCCCGAACGCCCTCATGGCCGCTTACTCGGCCTGCCGCCACCTCGCGCGCGCCACACAGGTGTTCGACGAAATGTCGCGCCGGACAGTGGTGTCATGGAACACGGCGCTCACGGCCTGCGCGGATAATGATCGCCACGATCGGTGCGTAGGGCTGTTCGCGGAGATGGTTGATGCTGGGTTCGAGCCTGACCAGACGACGTTCGTGGTCATGCTTTCCGCCGCTGCGGAGCTGGGTAACCTGGCATTCGGCAAGTGGGCGCACGGGCAAGTGGTTGCCCGGCGGCTGGACATGACGCTTCAGCTTGGAACGGCGGCGGTGAATATGTACACCAAGTGTGGCTCAGTGAGTTATGCAATGCGTTTGTTTGAAAGGATGACAGCGCGGAATGTCTGGACTTGGAGCGCCATGATCGCGGGGTATTCACAGAATGGGATGGCACGGGAGGCACTGGAGCTGTTCGAGAGGATGAAGGGTGCATCAGTTGCGCCCAATTATGTGACATTTCTCGGACTGCTCTGTGCATGCAGCCATGCTGGGCTCGTTGACGAGGGCGCAAGTTCTTCCATGAAATGCAGCATGTATATAGCATCAGGCCTATGATGACACACTATAGCGCCATGGTTGATGTTCTGGGTCGCAACGGTCGCCTCCAAGAAGCTTATGACTTTGTTATGGACATGCCGGTCAAGGCAGACCCGGTCGTCTGGAGGACATTGTTGAGTGCCTGCCAATTGCACACATCCAAGGACTGCATTGATATTGTTGACAAGGTTCAGAATAGGTTGCTGGAGCTGGAGCCCCGGAGAAGTGGGAATTACGTTATAGTTGCAAACATCTACTCTGACATTGGATCATGGGATAAGGCGGCCAAAGCGAGGAAGGTGATGAGGGAAGGAGGGATGAAGAAGATGGCTGGCGAGAGCTGTGTTGAGGTTGGAGGGCACTTTCAGCGCTTCATCTCCGGTGATGAGACTAGTCCTGGATTTGACTTGGCTTGTAGGGTTCTTCATGAATTGAACATCAACATGATAAAATGGGAACCTGCTGACAAACTTTTGCTTATGAGAGATGCTGACCTGTAAGTACCTTGTACGCTGAGTAAACCGTTCAGTTTATTTTTTTTATGAGGAAACACAGATTTTTTTTTAGGAAACTCTGTTCAGTTTAATGTCGTGATTGTTTCTGATTGAAGCTATCTGGCCAAGCTTAGTTATGCACTTGTAAAAGATAATGACAGGTGAGAAAATGTTAGGGGCCGATGTATCTGTGACATGAGGGGTAAGGTTGAGGATACAAAACATCTACGTACCAGTAAAATTTTGAGAAGGATAGCGTGTCATGAAAATCAAACACCGTGTCATTTTGGGGAAACCAATAGGACGGATGTCAGACAATTGAGGCCACAGGAATATAAAAATCTTAAAATGGCAAATTTCTCCATCTAATTGATCTATCAACACTGATGGAGATTCACCCAGGATTGCCTTCCAACAGGCCAGCAATTTAAATTAAGAAACATTCCATCTAGTGATCTGTTCTGTCATTGTGGGAGAGAAGAAACCATTGAGCATGTTTTCTTGAAATGTCAGTATGTGAATTTTTTTGGAGAGAGCTGAAAAGACAATGGATTCTACAAACATGCACACCCTTTTACCTGAACAAGACAATGGCTATTTGATGGGAATGTTTGAGTAGAGACTAGAGAGGCTACCCTTTTGGTGATAGCTTTCTGGCATATTTGGGAGGCGAGAAATGCAGTAAGAAATGGACACATCCCCAATGTATTGTTGAAAATCTGCTCACTTACGTTGACAACCAACTTTTCCTGATTATATCCATAAAAAAAACTTTTCCTGATTATAACAGCGACCACCAGGTGGATGGATCATGGTTAATATGGGGATGCGTCAGTTTTTCAATCGTACTTGACGTGGTGGTCAGGGATGGCAGAGTAGAATTTCTAGCGGCATACATGCAAGGTGTTGATAAAATCACGGTCCCTGAAATTATTGAAGCGGTTGCTCTGAGGGCGATCCAACTCGCTTCGGAACTCCAGCATAGTCATGCCATTGTGAGACTACCTGTCCAGATCAAGAAGATTCACAAGAAGACCAAGGATCGATCACACACTGGTATACTTGTTCAGGATACGAAAATGGTGACGTGTGATTCCCATGTTGTAATTTCTCGCATTCATGTTAGTAGATGGTGTAAAGATGTAGCTTATGCACTAGCTAAATCAGCCGATCAGCTTGTCCAATCGGTTTGGTATAATGTAGCACCAGACCTTACAAGGGTGTTTCTATGTAACGATATGCTAATTTAAAGCTACCCATTTTTTTTATTCTAAAAAAAAAGCACTCATGAGCTGTGCAGAGTTGAAATGCCACATTGATTTCTCATTCTACTTCAACAATTTGAGATGAGGAAAAACACAATCCCATGACCAATTACAAAAAACAAGTTTAACAAGAAAAACTGGAAAGCAAAAAAATAAAAACGGAGAGCTAGTATGGTGCTACCCCGTCGCTGGATCCCGGGCCCGCAAAAGGAGGAAAGGCGACTTACCCGCCCTATAGGGCCCGCTTGGCAGCCTCTCCATACCGTCATTTATTAACGCCACCCACGCGGCGAGATCGAGGACGGAGGCCGGAGCCGCACTTGAGTTCTACCTTTGGTAACAAAAATTCCTCCTCCGCATTTCCCCCAATTATTTTTCGCGATTTTTGTTGATCGGTTTATTTGTCGTGGCTTCGGGTCATAGCGCCAGGATTTAGATTAGGAGATGCTGGATTGGGCTGTAGATTTTTCTGGGGTGTCTAATTTGTTCGAAAACATTCGCGCATTTCGTGCGGGGGAGGTGCGTCCTTTCTGTGGATTAGGCGCGCTTCGGATCAATTCTCCTTTGGGATTTCATGAGTCCAGGATGTTGAGGCATCTCATGGAATCCGTCGCTCTGATTTTTATTTCCAACGAATGATACCCAGGGGATTCTACAGGTCTATTTCGTTGAAATTGACTCTGTACGCTGGGATTTGGGATTAGGGACGAATTTGGGCTTTATTTAGGTTTTCATTTCAATAGGTTGTAACCTATCAGGTTCGGAACGTTTTGGAGATTATTTCCTTCGAATGACGAATGTTAGGTGGAAGTTTTGTAGTTTGGTTCTGTTTGTTCACCTGCTGCATTACCTCCTTCGGGATTGATAGAATTTAGGATAATCAGAGAGGCGAAGCAACAGGTAAGTAATGTAAGTTAATTGGGAATGAGATTTTTCTTTTGTGGCTCACTTTAGGTTCGAACCCAACATTTCTAGGATTTTATCTTTTTTTTTCTTGAAGATATTATGCTTGAGTTACATGTGTACATTTCTCTGTTTTTAAAACTGTGTGGCATTTTGAAATGATTTGGGTAAATTTATGTGCGCCATTTGGGTAAAAAATATGATATCATTGTTAGCTCTCTCTGTTTATTACAAATCAGTGAGCCAGCCGTGAGGAAAATATCTGCATATTAGATCAACATTTTTTTTATATGTGAGATGGGGTGGGGGTAAAAGTGTTGTTTTTTATGTGAGACGGGGTGGGGGTAAAATTGTTTAACGCTTCTGGAGACAATCCATCATTCAAGATAGCTTGCCTGGGCTGCTTTTGTTGAAATGCCTTTGTTAAAAGTTGTTTATACACCTATTATTGGTTCATGTTAGCCCACTGTCTGCTGAGACTGTAACTTCTCTACAGGAAGGTGGAGCTCGGATCATTTGTGCCTCTTTTTTCCTTCAATAAGGACTCTGGTGCCTCATTTCACGAGGTTAGGCAGGCTCCTTTTTCTACTTAAGCACTAGAACTGAGAATCATGATCTTGGCTGACCCATCCTATTTTATCTGTTTCAGCAGGATGCTAAGTTTGATCTAGCCACTTTTACAAAATCCGTTCATTGGAAAGTTTATAATTGTTTGCAGCAATGAAAGATCATCTGATGGTCCATGTTGATGACCTAAGTGATCCTGAGCCCACTGAGGTCACTGGGACATTCAAGAACACATCATCTGGGGCAGCAATTGCACAGCCATCTGCAGTTCATACCCTTTTGGCAGTCGGAGAAAGCATGGATTCTGAAGAAGCACCTCTTCTACAGATGGTTGAGTGTCGCATTTGCCAGGAGGAAGATAGTATAAAAAATCTGGAGAGTCCATGTGCTTGCACTGGGAGCTTAAAGGTTCACATTACAAACTCAAGTTCTTTTTCCCTGTGCTGCAACAATCGATTCGGGGTTTCAGTTTAACTGGGAGCACCAGCGGCCATTTGACTTCATATCTAATTGTTAGCGTCAAATGGTTATGGTCACTTATATTTTAATCTAGCCTCTTAGAAAGTGAAAAACACTGTAGAGTATGCGTGAATGTACTTATTGTTTTAGGTTACTTTTGGCTTCGTATGTTGTTGACAGATGTCTTGTAGTATTCTATGGTCTTTTGCCTGGGCCTTCATTTTCCTCTCTTAAGAACCTTGTGCATATAACTTAATAGATATGTAATTTTTCTTGTCATTTCAATTATACCAATTTGATATGCACCTTGAGTGATTTGTTCTTCATTTCAACAAAGCATTTCTGAAATTAAATACTAATTAATAGGATGGAACGCAGTAGAAGACAGGATCCAGTAATATTAAAACCAATATATTATAATTTAAGTTTTTCATGTTATGTGCATGAAATAATACATTTCATCTGGATAATTGTTTGGAATAGAATTTTCTGTGGGTGCCATTCTAACAAATCTGTAGTTTATGATGTTCAGTATGCTCATCGGGTTTGTGTACAACGATGGTGCAATGAGAAAGGAGATGTAACATGCGAAATCTGTCATGAGGTGAGTTTATGCTGTAATGAAATATGTTTTATTTCATTAATTTGGCAGCTATCCTAAAATGCTGTTGAATAAAATCTGTTTGTAGCCTTACGAACATGGCTATACAGCACCTCCCAGAGCTCACCCAGACGAAACTACCATTGATATAAGGTAGTACATAGTGCATCTACTGTTCAAACTTGGGATGGAAGAACTCTAGTTTCAATACGTACTTGCCGTGAAATTCTAGTATGACATCATTCCTTATTTTGTCAACAAAATGTCATCTAATTGCAAGTCACCTCTCATTTCTTTGCGGTTTATAGTGGCGGCTGGACCATTACTGGTACTGCATTTGACTTGCGTGATCCTAGGATCCTTGCAGTGGCGCAAAACCACATCATGGAAGCTGAATATGATGATTATTCTGCCACTAATGCCAGCACTGCTGCCTTCTGCCGCTCTGCTGCTCTTGTTGTGAGTCCTCACATACAATATGTATTTAGTATCCTTACAGGTGCACAAAACAATACAGTGCACAATAGGGACTGCTTAGTTATGTGTAACATCTGTTTACATTTTTGTATGTTCAGTTAATGGCTCTCTTATTGTTAAGACATGCACTGACTCTAACTGATGAAGATGACGACGATACTTCTGCGATGTTTTCTGTAAGTGAAATAATTCCCTTGAAGATAGGTTGCTAGCATCTACTTCTAAAGGCATCCATTAGCACTTGATATTGATTGTTCATATTTGACAGCTTTTTCTGTTGCGTGCTGCTGGTTTTCTGCTACCGTTCTACATTATGGCGTGGGCAATTAGTATCTTGCAGCGGCGTAGACAGAGGCAGGTCAGTATGCCATTTCCAATGAATATTTGTACTCTTCTTTTCTTATAACTTCTCCATTGCTAGACCTACTAAGATAGTGAAGTGTTATTGAGCTACATAGTAGCTTGTGGATTTTGTGGAGTTAGTTAGTTATGCCATACTTCTGTGATGCTGCAAGTAGCGTCAGGAACTTAATTATGCCTTTAATCATGGTTTTTGAGGCGCTGTGGTGTGCTGTGGCAATCAACCTCCTTCACAGTGGGCGTTGATTAGGTGACACCTAGGCATTGTGGTGTAACTAAAACTCTGTGGCGTCCTGTGGCGACTGACCACCTTGACAACACCTAGGCATTGGTTAGGCGACGCCACAGAAACCATTTCTTTAATATATTCCTTGTTTCTCAAAAATGGATGTATTAAACATGCTGGAAAATGGAAACTGACGAGTCAGTGCATGCAGAGACCACTGATCAGTTTATTGGGGAAATCTTGCACTGCTTCTGTAAATCATGCTTTCTGTAAATGCAATAGATCTCGCAATTGCTGCATTCCAGTGTCTTCTTCAGGCCTTGGGTAATTGACCTGTGTGTTACGTTTTTAACTGTGGATATTATATTCAGGAGGCAGCTGCCTTAGCTGCAACGGAGGTGGCATTCATCCTGCAGTCGGGGCAAGGAAGGGGAGTGCACTTCACCATCGCACCAGACTCCCCTGCCACACCTCAGCATGAGCCACAGCCGTAGAGCTACGTTGAGTTCTATAAGAGGTTGACGGCTATCGCAGCTGTGGCAACCTCAGATTGCTCATTTGCTCGGATTACACAAGGATTCACGGTTGCTGTGTAGTGCAGAACCAGATAAATTTGTGTGAAGTTTATTGTTATCAGTGTACACTGAATGTAAAGATATATGGGATTTTCTCCCACTTGTGATTTGGATTTATCTGGTGCATTTTACGTGCCAGGAAGTTTGGAGTGTGTATAAGACTCATGGCCCCAAAGGTTAAAGCTAGTGCTTCCTCAAGTGGTTTCTGCATAAATCAAAGTTGGGAAATCAACCATGATTTCGCATGAATGCTAACTTTTTCTTAGTAAGATTGCAATGCAACTTCTGAAATGAAGTCCTACATCTATATCTGTAACAGGGGAAGCTAACATATAAAGCTGCAAAGACATGGGAATCTGGAAATAGTGTCAAAGACCATTGAAGGGATGACATACGTATAAGATGGTGGTTTGTAAATACCTACAAAGGTTAGTGATGTCAAGCCAACAAGGTTGCATTTTCCACTAGCAACATGATTCTAAAAGACAATAATTTCAGGTATCCCATCATGTTTATGTATGCACTGATCCACATATCAGGACAGAAACTAGTAGATTCTGCACTTGACATAAAAGTTTCCTTTGATTTTAACGACAGGGCTAATCTAGGATCCATACTCCAGGGATTCAGTTATTGTTGGTCTGCTTGAGGCGTTGTAACACATCCCGTGAAATTCGAACCTCACGGTCTTGGGCTTTGTGTATCTTCCTTAGTGATCCCAAAGATTCAGGAAAGATTCATGGTACATGAGTCCCCTTGACCTACAATAATACGGAAATAAAGCATTAGATCAACAAGAGCAATGGAGAGCAACATACAGCAGTTGAGTAGGTGAATGCTGAAGCCAGAGGAAGGGCAGAACCTACCAACATTGATGGAAACAATACGTGAGCAGATGATCTGCAAGCGTGAAGGGCCGTACAGATCGCCGGATACTCTTCTTGAAGTCATGGATGATCGAGCACGTCGATGTCCGCTCACACGCCCCGCTGCTAACCGAGTACTCTATAAAAGGGTCCAAACTGTGATCGGACCCGTAAACCGTGTCGCCACTGATGGAAGGCAGGCCGTTTCGAGAGACGGAGATGCAACGAGGGCCGCCGAGAAACAGAGCTCGGTCGCCCAGGCCGGCCACCGGAGTAAGCTCCTCCTGCCCTGCCGTGTCAACCTCGAACAAGGAGAATTTCGTGCTGTAGGCTGTACGAGTATTCTGGCAGGCAACGGCGAGGCGGCGGTTGATGACTAGCAGGCGCTCCGCGGACTCCACGAGGAAGAAGCGCTCGTCGCGGGTAGTGCCGGACTCGTACGGGATGTAGGCTGCAGGAATATACGGGTACGGGGTCTCGCGTGGCGGGTAGAGCTGATCCACCCGCCTCGAAAAGCGGCCTCGGATGCCGTAGAGCCGGCCTTGGAAGGTCGCGACGGCGGCGAACTCGGCGTCGCCGGAGCCGGACACGACGTGCCAGCCCGGGGAGCCCGGTTCCGCGACGACCAGCCCTCGCTTGCCGGGGAACCAGGCCACGACGGCGATAGAGTCCGGGCGCGTCTCCGACGCGCACACGGCGGCGTTCATCCACGCGCGGGCCTCCATGTTCCTCACCTTGTATCGGAGGATGTGGGCCAGCGCCAGCGACGGGAGGTCGACGAAGACGCGGGTGAAGGGGTGGACGACGCGGAGCACGATGCTGCTCTTGTTGAGCAGGATGACGAGGCCGTCCGTGAAGCCGACGATGCGGTGGCCGTGGAGGTCGGGCAGGGGCACGCGGAGCCGCCGGCCGGTGGACGTGTGGAAGAAGGTGATCTCGCACGCGTCGGCCGGGCGCATGCCGTCGCCGCCGCAGAGCGCGATCCAGCCGCGCGGGAGGAAGCGCGGGTCCCGCAGGGTGGGGTCGCGCGGGCTGGGCGAGGACGCGCGCCAGCCGGCGCACGCGGCGCGGAAGCAGATGTAGTCCACCACGCCCGCCTCCAGCACGCGCGACGCGATGAGGCTCGTCAGGTCGGGGTGGAGCGACGACCAGTCCCTCCGCTCTTCCGTGGTCGTTGTCGACACATGTGGATGCTTGGAAGGACGCGCGTCGCAGGCGTCCGACGAAGGAACGGAGGTTTCCTTGCGCTTTGCCCCGGCGATCACCATCGAGACGGATGAAGGGATCGCACGGTTCCTTCGCCGAAAAATTAGTGTACGTATCGCAGCTGGACAACGATGATGAACTGGGGCGACAGGTTTTAGAGGGCAACGACAAACATGTTACCGTGGGCCAAGCTACCCATATCCTGTGGCAATCGAAGGTCACAGGATGTTACGACCGAATTGTGCCCATCAAAGCCCAAATTCGAATTTGGTCCAAAAATTATGGACAATGTTTGGATTCGGATCAGCAAAACTTTTCTAGAACTCGAACCACCCAAAGCCTGCAACCTGACCCCTTATCAGCAAGATACAGGTCAGATGAACACTCGTTAATATGTGACAACCATGAACTACTGTATTGCATCTCTATTCTCTATTCAAGTGAGCTGAATCAAAATATCTGACCGGAAGGAGCGCACAGGGGTGGCAATGCGAAAGCACGAAATGTGGCATTATCAATTTTTTACATGAGGTCCAAAATGTACTCTTGCGAGAATAGTTGTATGGGAATCGTGACATGTAATTGAGCTACTCTAGCCAGCAACCCACCGATCATGATTTACCGGTAGAATTCAATCAAAATCTTGCGAGCACTCATAGTCATCCCCTACACGCGGTTGATCAAAGGAGCTGTACGCCAAGTTGTCACCCTGCTTCATCTTGCCACTCTGAATCCTCTGCAAGTCCTTGTCATCATGCTGCACCCTTCCTGTCACTTCCAGGCACAGGCCATTCTTGCCAAGTCTCTTGCTCTGTCTTGCTCTCTCAGTTTTCGGCTTCACTGGACCTGTTTCAACAAACACTGGTTGCTCTCTGATTGTCGGGTTGGGCTGTATGCGGTGGCCCTGATCCTTCTCTTCAGATGGTCTCATGATGGGGTGCTCAGTTTCCAGCTGTGTGGCATCATCACTGTTCAAAATTACCTGCAGAAAACGATTGCAAATTTATGCTTGTTAGGGGCAACGGATAATAATTTAAATAAGTCTACATTAGCTGTCGTACAGCAGGAACAAATGATTACCTTACGGCCCACCAAATCAAATGTAACAATAACTTTCCCCTTATCCTTGTTAGCTGCTTCCTGAGCTTCCTCTTGTTCCTTTTTCAGATTTGACTTTTCCTGTAGTGTCAAAAATAGGCTACTGCAGTTAAAAAACTTGAACATAAAATTGCCAGTATCACAAAAACCTCGAACATAAAATCTTTGTATTACTCATGAAGTTACATGCTCTTACAAAAAGATATATGTGATGTGAAGGTAAATAACTATGAGAATCGGTCTACATAAACAAACCATCAAAATTGTCTAAACAAGAACAGTTCGCCGCAAATCTTGTAGCTAATATGTAATTCCCATATTAAAAGTAAGGTTTAGCATAGCCAGCAACGGATAGAATGGTTTCAAAGCATGAACAAATAATAAATGAAATGGACCAATCAAATAGAAAGAACACAAGGTGCTTTACCTTTGAAGAGAGCCAACTGTTTCCTTCCATTTCATAATAGTCACTCTGGTCATCATAAACTTTAGTCCTTGCAGCAGAGTTTCTGTCATAGTCAACAAGCCTCTTTGCATATGCTTCAGCTGCAGCTTCTGATTCTGAAAGAGGTACCCCCACATCACTTAAACCAGCATATGTACTACCTTCCTTCAAGACTAGCGCACCACAGAAACTACAGGGTCCTTCGCCTTCTTGTTCACATACGATTTTGCCACATGATAAACAATTGCTAACAAGGTTGTGCTGCCGTGCTTGGCACGAACAAGGTTTGCCCTGCTTAAAGACAATAGAGCCCTTTGCTGCCTCAGCAAGGGAGATGGTCTTTACTCCTTTCTTTTTGAACCCCTCTTGGAGGCAGTCCGGGATTCATCAACTTCTGAATGACCCTTAGAACTCTGACTAGAAGAAGACGCGGTATCTTTTTGTGTGCGGGTCTGTTTCTTCGTTTGAGTGGTTGCTGTGACAGCAGCTGGCTTCATATAAGGCTGAAGGCTAGGCGATTGCAAGGTTTCATTTCCATTTGAAGGATCAATGTAACCCCTCCGCCGCAAGTACTCCTCAATAAGGTTCTGAGCAGTTTCTGCTCCAATAATATTCTGCACGATTAATGTTTACATTAACTAAGTACAAACAGTTTCCTGATACCAAACAACTCCTCTCCTGGGATTCAAGCATCAAGCAACGAGCAGGAAGTGGGTGCTACAGAACTGTGTGGGGAGTTACTCCAGCATGACTGGTTGTAGTGGGTTCGAAAGTGATTCTGGCCAGCAGACTAGCTAGTTGTAATGCCTCAATGAGCTTAAACGTTTGTGTGCAGGTGAAATGAAACCAGGCTGGGATGCATCCTCGAACACAAACAAAGAAAGGAGCAGCATGGAACACATAAACCAAAACAAAACAACCTAATGGAACAGCAACTCTTTATAATGAAACATGACAGATTGAAGAAAGTAGATTCAAGTAAAAAGACAATAGTGCACTCTAATTCAATTACAAAATGGCTGCACAAATATTTGGCCTAAATATGTCGGCACATCAACTATGCAAAGAAAGCAAAAGAGACATGTACGCTCCAGATTCAAACCTAGAGTTGCAGCTTTCAAGATGACTTTCACTAGAAAGAAAAACATTTTCAAAATACTAAAGCAATGCAGAAAAAGCACTAGAATTCATAATCTTCCACCCTCCTGCAAAATGGATGACTCATAGAGATTCTGACATCCATCAAACCAAACTTACATTGAATAGCAGAATTAAATTAAAATCTCGTTAGGCCTAGTAAACTAACATTTGTATAAGAATATAACTGATAATATAACTCAACCTGACAACACACCCCTCGAGCACTTGCAATTTGAATTAACGCTCAATTGCACGTACCACCTATGATACTGCATTGGGTTGTAAAAGTGATTCATGATCTACTGTTTTTCCCACGATAGAACTTTTTAATTTTAAAGATAAAAACACTCTAGCCCTTCATAATTCTTGCCTTGCAACAAAACCCACACACAAAAAAAGAGAGTAGTTAGTAGTAAACAGCTTAGCGAATTTCCCACCAGCGACAACAACACACCAGTGATCATATTGTTAAAATATAATAACAACATTCAAGGTCAAATAGCACACAAACCCTAATCAGATATCAAAACATTGGCGATCAGATCAGCTCACAGGTAGTACGCGCGCACAAATAAAGCCCTGATCCGAATCTAAATCGTCAACCCAGAGGATCTGCACACTGTACGCATCGTATCAAGGTTTAGGCAATGGTGCACGCACCGCGAGGTAGTCGGCAGCATCCGGGGAGGAGCGAGCTCGCAGAAGGAGACGAGGCCGGAGATGAGTTCGGTGTCGAGATCCAGCGCCCCCTCTTTCCTCTCACGAAGCTCCCGCAGGGCACCCGTTAGCCACTCGCCGGACGTGCTCGCCGAAGTCGCCATCGCTGCTGCTCCGCCGCCAAAGGCGAGTCGCTAGAAGGAAGGAAAGAAAGGGTGATAACTTTTTAGTTTGCCCCCCAACTATAAAGTATTTCATCAAATATCCTTCAGTTACAGTTATTACTACGTTTGTTCATCTTTCCTCGGAAAAGACTTCATAATTCGACAAAAGCTCATCTTTCCTCGGAAAAGACTTCATAATTCGACAAAAGCCCACACCTTATCCTGTGAGACTTCATCGGCGAACACCCCCACCCCCGGAGGCAGAAAGAGAGTCTCTCAAATGGCTCCGCCGACATCCTCGCCGGTCTCTCTTATCCTCCTCCGTCCGCTCGCATGCGGGCCCCTCTTCCTCTCAAAGCACCGGGGGCAATTTTCCTCTCCAAGAACAGGCTGTATAGCTGCTAAAGGAGCTGAGCAACGTTTGCTACGGCCGCCACTGACCAGCCGTCGTAGCAGGGGCGTAGGCGTCACGTGCTTCTCCTACAATTCCCAGAACAAGTTTCCACCGCCTTCCGACAAGGTGATTCGAGGCTGTTATGTTTCTTGAAAACCTCCTGAAAGCAAGTGCTGCTCCAGAAGAATAATGCATACTGTTTATTGCAGAATTCAGCTTCTTTAATTTGTGAGGACAATTTTTTTTTCATTTATTGAGTCAGGATAAAATGTTGAAAATCCAGTAGTGCAATGTGTGCGATTGAATCTTTGTACTTCTCTGGAGTTCAGTTGAACTGCGGCTATCCTTGCTATCATGCGATGTATTCGTGGGGTGCGTTTGATGCTGAACTTGTAACATTTTTTATGGACTTGAGCAGAGTTCGGACCAATGGCCGATCCTTCGCCGATGGGACGTGCCATGGGAGTGGCAAACCGTTGTACTGACCATGGTGGGCTGCGGAGTAAGGTAAGTCATAAGCCTTTGCAGCAGATAAATCCCTATTTTATTCCATTTGGAAATATAATGATGTGATTTCAGTGAATTTCGTGGTATTTTCAGCAAGTTCCGAATGTTTAGTTGTATTAATTGAAGAAAGCATTCTGAGTGTTCTTTAGACAGCTTTGTTCTGACAGGATTGGTTGAGCAATCGGCTTTGCAGTATGTGGGGTATAAAGCTATGGAGGCAACTATAGATGAGAAGGCCGAAATACTCTTCCTGGGGCAACTGTACGATACAGCTTCCTATTCATATGTGCATAAGATCTTTCGATTTCATTGTTGATATGTTCCTCCAATATATGTATCAACATTATCAATCACTAAAAGATTTACCTTTCCTTTCCTGTATTCTCCTATGCAGTAGTGTGACACTAGTTGTGCTTGGTGTCATATTTGGAATCACCAACACCTTTCGGCCGTTCCCAAATGATGTATTTCGCTATGGTCAGGACTCAAACATCTTACCATCTTCACTCGATAACTTGTTATTGTGTACATTAAAAACCATTCTTTTGATTAAAAAGAATTTGTCAAGTGATTTTTGTGGTATGTTTTACCTTTTAAATTATGATTGAGAATTTATCTTATTCTCATTTGCATGGGTTTGGATTCTCATATTTAATTCGTCATGAGTTTTTTTTAAAAAAAAGAACCAAAGAAGTATGTTTATTCAAGACAAGGATGTTATCAACCTTTCAGATATCAAAGAACCGTTGAAGCTACAAAATGGATGGCTTTTGTGGGCTGGAGTTGGTCTCTTTGGAGCAATAGTTTCTATTGCTTTAGCCGGAGCTGCTATGACCTATCTAAATGGTGACACTCCAGAGAGAGATGTAAGGCAAACATATGCTTTAGTAAATAGCCAAATAGACCATTATTGTGCACTTCCATACACTAGTTCATGGTTATCACCTTAATCTCATTCATATCACTTTTTCATTCAAATTATTCAGAAGAAAGGGAATATGCGTTGAATCATGCGATTTCATTCTGTATGTTACAACTACATAATACGTTCTTGCAATAAAAATTTTTATTTTATTAATTCAGACTGATTCACTAGTCCTCTTGTTGCCACTGATCGGCTCATCAACTACAAGGTACATCTATCTTGCTTGTGTCGTTTAAGTGTTCGTGGTTATAACTAAACCATCAGTACTTGATTCTTTTTCAACCTTTTATTTGTGATAGCACTGCCTTTTTGGTGGGAATTACTGGTGTTCTAGCACCACTTCTGGAGGAGACTGTATTTCGAGGATTCCTAATGGTTTCTTTGACAAAGTGGTAAAATCCATATATTATCTAATCTTAATTTCGTTCTAGAAACATTTTTTGAATATGAGCACCTAGCAAATTGGCCCTCCACATATTGCATCTTCATATTGGCCTATTCAAGAGTTTTCTCTGTCACAGGTTCCCTACTCCAGTTTGTGTACTTGTCAGTGCTGCTGTATTTGCCCTAGCTCATCTGACTCCTGGACAATTTCCACAGCTGTTCATACTTGGTAATTTTCTGTGCTGATATAACTAGAATAAATAGCTGTGTGGGTTGTTCTTTTTTCTAGCAGTGCAGCAAACTTGGCTAGATCGATGTGTGCCACCCGACATATGTGAACCACTATTGTCAATATGTCGTGCAGTGACCTTGTTGATTTTCATGCAGGTATTGCATTAGGGTTTTCGTATGCTCAAACCCGCAATCTTCTAACTCCCATCACAATACACGCATTTTGGAACTCGGGAGTGATATTACTGCTAACCTTTCTTCAGGTATATGTGGGTTCCCTTCTGTATTTTCCCAAGCTATCAGTAAATTATCAGTTCTCCAATACATGAGTTGATTGGCATGCAAAGGATTGCACATGTTTGGGGTTGTCTATTGCCTGCCTGCTTCACTCGCGCAGCTAGCAGCATCTCCACTGCCCCCTTGCTGAGATGACCCATACATTCTCTAGTGATTCAAGCGTTGCATATTAGTTCACAAATATAAATGCATGCCAATACTGAGTTTTTTCTTTTTGCAAAATATAAGTTGGGTATTCCTGGGAATACCCAGCGGTCATGCTGGTCAGCTCTGACTGGCATGTATGATGCGAATAGGTAGTCCTATGTAACTGATAATTATGATTGTCTCTTGCATCAGTTGCAAGGATACGATATCAAGGAGCTGTTGGGGGCATCATGAAGGCTCCAACTGATCAGTTTTGTGACTTCAGTTCAACCACCTAAAAGGAGTTACTGGTCTGTGTCCTCTTTCTGTTTATGTATCCAAGTAGGCAACTTTTGTGAATTCCTGTAACCCCAAATAGATTGCCACGTAATTAAATCAATACATGTCTGTCCATATATTGAGGACATTTTCGTACCAACAGTGTAGAGGTGCTACTGTAGACATAAATGATCCAATTTAAGGGTACCAAGAATACAGTTCACAATATACAGGTGCTCATTCACCTAGATTACTGTAAGTCTATAAAGCATTATCATGCATCCCTGTAGATAGGCTGAGGATTGGAGTACATCATAGCATCTTCAAGCAAATGGTCCTGGATTTCCATTCCAAGTAATCTCCTCTTTCTTCTTTCATTCAAACAGCTGAAAACAAGAGCATCATCTGTGCAATCAGCATGTTGCATGGTGATAATGAGCAGTTTATTTTTCTACAGCCATTCAACATATTAAACCGTATTAATATCTGAACATGTTTTATGTGTATGATGGTATCATTTCTGATTTCCCTTAAGTCAATTAGTTAGTGTTGCTTATGGAATCAGGTTGTGAGTCATGGTTCTCTTGTAATAAGAGTGGTGCAACAGTATATTAGCTTCTCAATATAAACCTTCACTTCTTGAGGACTAGAGCGGTGTCTTCTGGATTTGAACAAGAACCAGGACTTAGCGATTGCCAAGACCAAGAAGTTTGCCAAGAAGATCTTCATCCTGTCCTAGATGAACTACGGTTTGCAATAGGCATTGAAGTTGTTTTTTTAAGAGAAAAAATTGAGATGCGTATATAAGTAGTTCATACAACTTTTTTCCAGAACAGGGATCCACCCTGGAATTTCATTACCTGAGCAACGAAATTACTTCAAGTCTTTTTTCCATCCAAGAACTTCCTACCGCTCTATAAGTTTGAGCATTACTAGAAGAACAAGCAACTAAAAACAACCCATCAATTAGCGTCTGATCTAAAGATCCAGCGCCTACAGAATGCATTACATTCACTTTTTCAATCTCACTCATCTTGTTTTTTTTGCACTTTTGACAATCCCCCTGTGACCCTGTCGCTTGTGCCAGAACAGCACCCCCTTCACCTGGTTGTGATCGCCCTGCGTCCTCTTCCGTTATCGACATCACTGCTTCTCCCATTGCTTCTTGGGTGTAGGTTGACCGCCGTCTTCTGGAGTGCTTCAGCTCCTAGTAGATCTTCAAGGTATCTCCAACACTATATCTCTGCACTAACATTTCTCACTTCGTTAGTGGGCTCCTGGGATTGTTTCTCCCCCTCTTCTTGACTGGACATTTCCTTCAAACTTCCAAGTAATTTTGCCGCATGGTATCTCAGTTGTTCATACAACTTGCCCTACTGTTATAGTTTTTTTTCTCAACCTTATCCATAAAGCTGTAAGAAGTTTTGGTGCAAGTTGTTGAAGTTTACCTTTCGTGAAGTCAACTGAAAACCAGAATGCTGCTGAATATTGTACTCGGCATTTTGTAATGTGCAAGATGCCGTACCCAACCAGATATTTTGTATGGGTCAAATTAATTAGCCACCCCCAAACTGCCGCGTCTTCCCTTCAGTGGAATCATTCATACCAGTATTAGCAATGGCAATCATCACTTGGAGGCTGCAAGCCGTGGCAGTTGCCATGTTCCTATCACTTCTGGCGCCGGCGTCAGCGCAGCAACAGCAGCCATCCCCGCCGGGCGTGGGGCGGCGGCATGGTTGCCGCGAGAAATGCGGCAACATCACCGTCCCGTAACCATTCGGCATCGATTACGGGTGCCAACGCGACGGTGTGGGCTTCTAACTCGGGTGCAACGAAACCTACAACCCTCCGCGCCTCCACATCCACGGCATTCCTAACCAGATCGAAGTCCTGTCTCCGGACACCGGCGAAGCCCGGGTCCACTACAAGGCGTCCCGCGAGTGCTACGGCGCCAGGGGTGAGTTGGATGTCGGGAACGCAACAGAGGGCACCGTTACCTTTGACACCGGTGAGCCCTGGCGCTTGTCCGCGGCCAAGAACCGGCTCGCCGCCCTCGGCTGCCCCAACCTCGGTTACTGGGCAAGCGCGGAGGCCTACTGCATCAGCGGTTGCATGTCTGTGTGCCAGCCGACGGAGACGGAGGACTCCATGTTCTCTAGCTCGGGGTCGGGGCTGTGCACCGGTGTGGACTGCTGCCAGAGCACGATACCACCCGGCATGACCACCTTCCAGCCGCTCCGGCCTGTACAACAACTTCTCCAGAGACCGGCGCTTCCTCAACGATTACCCGTCCTGCCACTACGTCTTCCTCGCGGAGGCGGAGTGGTTCAATTCCAACTACCAAGAGTACCTCCGCCGCGTCGACGACTTCACCGCGCCCCTCGTGCTCGACTGGGCCATCCGGAACGCTGCCAACTGCAGCGCCGCCATGATCAATACGACGGACCATGCATGCCGGAGCAACCATAGCCGGTGTGTTGAGTCCACCAACGGCCCCGGCTACCGGTGCGATTGCTCCGATGGGTACGACTGTACGAGGGCAACCCCTACATGGAAGGTGGATGCAGAGGTATCTATACGTGCATTCTTTGTCGAATTTCTGAGAGTCCTGCTGTACGTTACCTCTGTTCTTCTGCTCGCCTGATACATCAATGTTGCAATTTTCTTTTTGGAACGGAAGATATTGACGAATGCAAGCGCAAAGATGAGCACGCATGCTACGGAATCTGCACAAATACGTTTGGAAGCTACTCATGCGAATGCCCTCCGGGAACCAGTGGAGATGCCTCTACGCAGAACGGTTGTCGGGCAAATGACAGGTTCACGTTAGCACTAAAAGTGGTTACAGGTACTCAAATGACCATTTTTTTCATGCCTTTTCGTAGCTTTCAGATGACGGTTTCTTCGGTAATTTCTTGCATGAAAACTAATCAGAGTAACGCCGGCAGGAGATGCGATCTTATGGTAACGCCGGCGCCGGAGCAGGTGGGTTCAAGTTATTCTCCGAGGAAGAGCTCCAGAAGGCTACCGACAACTTCGCTGCCGACCGCATCCTCGGCCGCGGCGGCTACGGGATCGTCTACAAGGGCATTCTCGAGGACAGGGCGACGGTGGTGGCCATCAAGAAGTCCAAGGTTACAGAGGCAGCCCAGACCAAGGAGTTCGCAAAGGAGATGTTCATCCTCTCCCAGCTCAACCACCGGAATGTTGTCAAGCTGCTCGGCTGCTGCCTTGAGGTTGAGGTGCCCATGCTGGTCTACGAGTTCATCTCCAATGGCACCCTCTACCACTACATCCACGGAAAGGATCTCACCCCTGCCGACATAACCTTCAACACCCATCTCCGGTTCGCGGCAGAGTCCGCAGAGGCGCTCGCCTATATGCACTCCTCGGCCTCGCCACCGATCCTCCACGGGGATGTCAAGACAGCTAACATCTTGCTCGACGACAAGCTCACAGCCAAGGTTTCTGATTTCGGAGCGTCAAAGCTTGCGCCAACCGACGAGGTCGAGGTCGCAACATTGGTCCAGGGGACCTGTGGATACTTGGACCCTGAGTACCTCATGACATGCCAACTGACTGACAAGAGCGATGTGTATAGCTTCGGCGTCGTCCTGCTGGAGCTCCTGACCAGGAAGAAGGCGCTCTACTTTGAGGGACCAGAGGAAGATAGGAGCCTCGTGTCATGCTTCACCACGGCAGCGAAAGCTGGCCGACATAGAGAGGTTCTGGATAGTCAGGTGAGACATGAGATGAGGGCTGAGGTTCTCGATGAGATTACTCACCTCGTCCTGCAGTGCGTGAGCATGACTGGGGAGGAACGGCCGACGATGAATTCGGTTGCAGAAAGGCTGGAGATGGTGAGGAGGTACCAGCAGCATCCTTGGGCTCAAGCTGATGATGACGATCTGGAGAGGCAGGGCTTACTTAGCACTGAAGAGCATAATCTTCCATACAAGTTTAATAATACTAGTAGCTATTAGCAAGACGTCCCTGCTCTTGGAAAGAGCACATTCACTATGTAATTTAATTCCTAGATCATAACGTTGTGCCAAGTTTTTATGAATCCGTTAGTAAGGATTCTTTCTGGATTGTGACAATAAAATAGTGCATACATGTTGGAGCAAAAAAAGACAAGCAGCTGAGTTCTGCAACTCAAATGTTAACCCTTTATGTATCAAACAGATTACAATTTCATCAAGTTATGTATTGGTGGACTATTAAGTTCTTATAAGTAATTGTATGAAATGCGGTAATGTGGAACAAAAAAATCTCTAAAAGGAGTTTATTATGTCGAATGCAATAATAGACAGAATTGAAAAGGGAGTTCAAACAATGAAATATTGCTTCTTCAGAACATTTGTCTATTCATGTACAGACATTCTCTTTTGTAGCTTTTTCTGACAGCTGAAAAATCAGTTTGCCATGTAAGAGATCACAATTTCCCATGAATGTAAAGAAAAGGTAAATCTGAACTACTATCAAACTCACAAATGTGAACAAAAGGAAGCCACACATTTCAACATAAATATAATGCAGAAGACTCATGACGTCGAAAGACAGAGACGGTTCTACAAGATGCATGTATGCATTACTTTTAAAATTTATTATGGATCGACCAAGTACAAGTTATGATTGAGCTATGAAATCGAATGATTATCACTGAAATGCTCTATCGTTAGAGATGGACCAGAAAATAAGAATAAACAACCTGAGCTTGCTTATATCGTGCCAACTAGAGGTGAACCGAAATTTGATAGAACTACAAGTTTACAATAGAACTCAAAAAGACAATATGGCTTAATTGAATTTCTAAAATTCAGTCTTTTACCTGAGACGGCAGAGTTCCAGCACTGTGTTAGTTATCCATCATAAGTTCTATGTCAGCTGTTGAACCACAAACAATGAACTGCGTTGATCTGTTGAACCACATAAAAAAAACTATTTACTGAGGGCATTCTGTTATAACACAAAGTTTCAGAAAACGCCATGTGTGTTACATTCTTCTCATACCTTTGTCAAACAGAATGCATGTGCCAAATAGGATATTTAAAAGGCCAAATTCTGTGGCCAAAGATGCGGTCTCACTCGAGGGTCCGTAATCAACTGTACAGACAAAGGCAACAGCTGTTATCTGCTTTGCAATCCATACAAACTTCATATTTCGCTTCAGAAAGTTTTTGTTCAGCAAATCAGTTCAACAGCCAACATTATTTGTGTGTGGCAGCAGCAGAGCTCATCAGTTCACAAGACGGCTCATCCCACAAAACCATAAACTTCAATCACAGCCCACCACTCGCTCATCCATCAGAGAAACACATCCATAACAGTCCAATAATCTTGTCATTTGGAAACACAAATTCTGCAGAAATCATCAGATGTCACATCAGTGCTTATAAGCATGGCCGCTGGAATTATCAGCATGAGGAACGAAGCTTTGCCAAACACAGAGTTCAGAGAGCTTCAACCATCCAATGGATACAAAATTGATTGGGCTATAGATACAAATGGAGGTATTGGACATAGGTATGACGATCCACATGCAAGAAAACCTGGTAGTGAATACAGTTCAGGAAATGGGTGTGGAATTCCATGGAAAATGAAGTTTCCATTAGATTTAGGGATGATTTACCAGATGATTGGACAAGCAACATTCCAAGTGATTCTCTGCATCGTCCCCACCTCCCACCAAAATGGTTAAAGCAGATCTACTAAAAAGTAGTACACATAGTTAAATATATACTCCTTCCTTTACTAAATTTTTGTCACCGTTGACTTTTTCCGTGACGTTTGACCATTCGTCTTACTCAAAAAATTTCTTCAAATACAAAAAATTATATGCTATATTTTAAGTTTCTTTAGTGATAAAACATATTCCAACAAAATATATGACTTTTTTTGAATAAGACAAATGATCAAACATAACGAAAAAGTCAACGGCGACAACAATTTAGTAACGGAGTAGTATAAACTAAGAGCCTCCTTCCTGTTACTTTTAATATTTCCTACCATAAGGCCATGTGCATTTTCAGTTATGTCTCTATCTTATGGACTATACCTATTTAATAGAAAAGCTATACAACATGGATTGAGCTATATGTTCTGCAATATAATTATATAACCATGACTCCTACCACAGCCTAGAGCTTTTTGTTAGAAAAATAAGGATGCAAAATAACTCCTCATTACCATATGATGCCTAATGAGTGACTGGATAATTTCACAAAATAGTATGCAATAATCCAGTAACTAAGGGGTGGATCAAGCCAGCTGACCTAGTCCATCAAACCAAGCACCTACATAATATCTTCCTTACTTGAATCAGATCATTCATATACCAACAAAAAAGTCTTTTAGTAGCAAGCAAGTTGGGTAGGCTAAAGATGAAACTCGCAATAACAAAAAAGAGAGATGTAAAAGAGGATAAGTAAAAGAAAGTGAAATCAGATCATATAATTTTTTTTCCAAAATATTTCAAAGGTGAGTTTTAAGAACATACTCTGCAATATGTTTTTGTTAATTTCTGTAGTCAACTTCTGACAGCGCACAACGCACATGTTTTTACATTGTGCTGCATTTTCTTTTTCCTATGTATCTCTTGAAGCATTTTTATTCCTACACCATACTCCATCCAGGTTCTTTTTGCACACCCTTGACTAATTTTCTAATTTTCTCTACTGCCTCCCAGTCTCCAGAATTTGCTCGAATGTTTGAAAGAGTTGCAAAACATCCTGAATCGTAATTTTCTTCACGGATCTTAGTTTCTACAAAGTGTCCAGTTGCAGCATCATCATGAACTCTGCAAGCAGCAAGCAGTGTGCTCCATACCATCAAGTCAGGCTTCACAGGCATACTCTCAATAAAACTTTTTGCTTCTGCAAGTCTCCCAGATCGACCAAGTAAATCAACCATACAACAGTAGTGGTGCAATGTAGGCTCAACCCCATACACAGTTCTCATCGAATTAAAATGTTTAATGCCTTCTTCAACCAATCCATTACGACCACAAGCAGACAAAACGCTCACTAGTATGACAGTGTCTGGCTTTACTCCACATCTAATCATCAAGTCAAACATCGCCAAAGCATCATGACCGCTCCCATGCTGAGCATATCCATCAATTATAGCTGTCCAGGTAACTAAATCTGGGGTACTTATTTCATCGAAAACTTTCCGAGAATCATCCAGGTTGCCACTTTTAGAGTACAGCTTCACAAGTGAACTGCTTACTGATAGGTCATAGAGTATTCCTACTTTAGTTGCATAGCCATGTAATGGCTTGCCACATAATGGCCTTGTCATGTCAGCAAACATGCTAAGAATAGATGAGCATACAAACCTATCTATGTGAAAACCACCTGCGACCATAAGCTGAACTATTGAGATTGCCTCCTCGTTGCAATCATTTATAGCGTATCCAGATATCATAGATGATAGTATCACCTGGTCTTTGGATGGAGTTTCATCAAATATTCTTCGAGCTGTCTGTACATCTCGACATTTGGAATACATGGAGACAAAACAATGGTTAATGAATGTGGTTTCTCCAAAGATACGAAGGACATATCCATGAATTTCCTTTCCTTTGAGCGAATACTCTGGTCCATTACAAGCTGAAATAATGGCAGTTAACGATACATGGTCAGGCATAAAACCATCAACAACCATATTCCTGAACATCTGGAATGCCTCAACTGAGCGACCATGTGTTGCAAAACCAGCAACCATTGATGTCCATGACACCTCATCCCGTTCCTGCATCTGTTCAAAAACCTTGTAGCTGTCATCCAAATCATCACATCTAGAGTACATAGTGGAGAGAGCACTTCCCACAAGGATACCCTGAACAAACCCATCTTTTATGACTGATGAATGCATCTGTTTACCAAGCTCAATAGAATCAACAGAACTGAAAATAGAAGCATAGCATTTGTCATTTGGTCTCATGCCCTTCCAACACATCCTCCTCAACAGCTGAACTGATTTTTCCAGGTTATGACTACTAACCCCAGATATGAAGGCACACCAGATGCTTCTGTTGCTAACTGAGCCAACTTCTTCAATCACCTTCTCACAGCACTGTATATCCCCAATAGATGCATATGTTGAAATCAGAGCCTCCTTGACAACTTGATCCAAGTACAGCTCTGTCTTCATAATCATGCCATGCACCTGGCTAGCCTCTCGCACCATAGCCTTCTGAGAGCAAGCAAGCAATATGCTTGTAGCCGTGAATTTGTTAATCGCCACGCCGCTCCGCACCATTTCCCTGAGCAGCATCATTGCACTCGCCGGATCCTCTTGTTGAACAAAAGCAGCAATTGCGGTTGTCCAGGATACCACATTCCGCACCGGCATCCTCCAGAATTCCTTCATAGCCGTGCCCATATCACCGCATTTCGCGTACATATTAACAATGGATGTCCCGATGAAGACATCGTACTGATCACGCCGGATCACCATCCCGTGCACCGCAGTACCGATCCGCATCTCCGCACCCGCGGCGCACGCACTAAGAGCCCCGGAGTAAGTGAACGAGTTCGGCGTACAGGAGCCCCTCACCATGTCGCCGAACATCTGGACGGCGAGCGCGTGCTCCCCGTTGCGCACTGCGCCGGAAATTGCGGCGTTCCAACAGACCGCGCTCGTCTGGTCCCCGGTCTCGAACGCCCTCAGTGCATCCCCCAGGCGGCCCGCCTTGGCGAACAGGTCGACCGCGGCGCTGCAGACGTAAGCGTCGCCGGAGAGCCCGTCCTTCCATGCCGCGCAGTAGAGCTGCTTGGCGAAGGCGAGCGAGAGCTCGGGGTGTGTCCCGACCGAGGCGGCGCAGGCGGCGAGCGCATTCCCGTATGAGAACCGGCACGGGGCGGCGGCGGCGGATCCCGCCGCGCGCGCGCGGACAAAGCCAGCCAGAGCAGCGGGGAGGCCCGCGAGGCGGTCGGCGCCGCGGCTCGGCATTTCATCGAGCGGGTGGGGGCGCGGGCGGCGCGGGGGAGGAGGAGAAGCACGCGGAGAATACACGCACGTGGGCGGGCGGGAGGCGGGATGGATGCATTGCGGTGGGGTCGTGCCGTCGTGGTCTCGTGGAAGAGCAGAGCCGTAGTGTGGGAGAGGGAGAGGCGGAGGTTGGAAAGCTGTTTAACCGCGCGCCATTGCTGGGGGTCTATTTCCCAACTCTCGATGATGAGTGGAGCCGATTGTCGATAGGTAATGACGAATTGACGACTTTTTAGGGAAAAACAGTGCAGGAATAACCAAAAGCTCAGCAAAATACAGAGTCCTATAGGAAATTCCCTATGAGGAAATTACAGCTCCTCATTTATTATGTCATAGAATGTTGGAGTTTTCCTAGCAAGAGGTGCAAACTCTTGAAGAGGTTCCTTCTCTCCCGCGTTTTTTCATGCAACCAATGGCTCAAGTTAGAAAGTTTACTATATTTTGAAATCCTGAGGAATTAGAAATGACATTGAACTTTAATATTTTGTTTTTTCATGTTTTTAAAATCATATGTTCAAAGAAACATTTGCATGCGCAGGAAATGCTTGACTAAGTTTTGCACATCGTCAGGTAAACATTGTTGTAGAACATTTGCCTTGTCCAAACATGTAAACCAGAGTTACTATGCAATCTACAATGATAATGGGATTTTGTTACCCAAAAGTAAATTGACACAAAATCTATTAACGATTTAAACTACTTCAGCTAGTTCATATAAGATCCAATGCATCAAGCCAGAACCTACACTGCATCCAACGACAAGTCGACAGTAGCTTGATTCCATTCACTGTCGACAAATAGCCTTCTAGATGTTTCTAAAAAATGTCAATGCACAGGTATGTGGCTGAAGACCTAGAGTCTGCACTACGATGATGTTCGGTGGAAGTTTAGACAGATTAGTTACATAATTTACAAATAAGAAACAGACGCATTATGTTCACTTGCGACCAAGTGGAGCTTAGACACCCCAGATCAAAGCTACTTTCAAGCTTCCTCTCTGACACAGTGATAACAAGAAACTAAACAGAATCAGTCCTCGGTACACAGGCTGTCAAACAATGTATCGTAACGAATTTTCAGGATCAAACGCATGCAAGGGATATCAGCCGTAACGTGCGACCATTTAGTTAAAATAATAAGGGAAAGCGGAAGTAAAATTTCGGAATTAACATCATAATAGATGAAGACTGAGCGAGCTTAGACATAATTAGACAAAACTAATTTACATTAGAAATGGGCGCACTAGAACAACCTGGGACACCCCAACCGAGAACTTTCTTCTTCAGGCATATACACCTCATCAGGTAGACTAACTCCTCCATCTCATACAGTGTTGGCAAGATAACAGATACAGAACCATAGTCTTCAGCAGACAGGGCGTCAAACAATGTCATGAAACGGCGGGAATTGACCTCGAGCGACTCAACAAAGTCCATGACCTTGTTAAGATCATTAAAATCATCATCATTGACGCACATGTTAGTAGTGAACTTATGTTGAGTCTTGCAAACATCCCGCGTAGCTTCCGCAAGCCAACTCACACCAATTTCCTCCACCAGCTTCAGCATCCACAAACTTTTCTTTACAAGTTCTACTATGATATCCAGTGGATTAGTCAATTTGCGGACCTCAGCTTGGCATTTCTCAGCACATGCCTCATTTGCAACAAAGATATAAGAAGTTACCCTAAGGAATAAATAACATTAGTTGAGCAAAAATTAATGTTATATACAACATATTTTTTAGAGTGATTTCAAAAATCTACAACTATTTTGATAAATGTTGCAGATAACTACAACTTCATGAGCATGTTGTAGAAAATTATAACAATTTTGACACTTAGTTGCAAAAACCTACAGCTCTATCATGAGTCCGGTGAGTGACATGTGGTCCTCCCTAGTCGTAAAGGGTGATAGGTTGACCTGATGAAAAAGTTGCAGTTTTGTGGGTTGAAATAGTTTCCTACAATGAGAGCACAAAAGTTGTAGTTTTCTGCAAATGTTGCCACAGTAGTTGTAGGTTTCTAGAATCTACTCTATATTTTAAGAAATAAGAAAATTCTATCAAATTACAGAATGATAATGAAGAAAACGGTCAACATTGCAGCTGTTATGTTAATTACTTGAAAGTTACAAAAATACCAAACGTCACAAGAAAAACAATGACTCAAAATGGCTGAAAGTATGACACTGGTCAATTAATTCAAACTGATAGAAAGTTGAATAGTAGAAAACTCTTATTCCAAGTAAAAAAGTTGTTGCTACTAGTATTTCAAAATAAATTAGAGAATTGTAATATGAAAATGTTTGTAAGAAGTATACACAAAAGTGTAGGTATTCAATTTCATTGCAACTTCTTACATCACTGTAAGCTGCGGCTAATCAATTAGAAGTTCAAAAGAAAAACAATTGACACCTAGAACTTCAATTTTGGCAAAACTATTCTTCTGTATTGAAAGTACATTGAGTTTTAAATAAGAAAATACTGACACGCACGTCAGCACATGGGAAGACGACTGATGCAACAAATAATGAGTTCCGAAATAAAATTTCAAGCTCAGTGGCAACATGTTCAAACTGTACTTGATATGATAATGTAAATCGTTGGTTATGTTTACAGTGTACTGTTTGATAAAATAATTTTGCAGGATGGACAGGGGTTTGTGCACGCAATTACTGTTTGGAGCGGTCATGGAAATAGAACAGTAAAAGATCCAGACGCATTGCATAAGTACGAAGCAGATAACGAAGCAATCCAACGCGTGTGCTAGTCACGCTAATATATAATTGAAAAAGAAAACGAATTAGTTAGAATATTTTAACGGACAAGACAACAAGAGAGAAGACAGCGTCGTCGTCATCAGAACTTAGAAGATTGGAGGAAAGGCAACAGACCCACGGCGTAGTCGGTGTCTGGTTGCTGGATACGCTGGAGGATGCTGTGTCGGCCGTGGCCATTGTTGCTAGGCAGGTGCAGGTTCCTCGCCCGTCTCATTCCTTATATATGGCGGTTACCCTAGATTGGATGGATTATTTCACGGGCGGAGCAGCAACGAATCCGATTTGGGTTGACCCGGCAACAAGAGTCCTGGATGGCAGGTACCTTCAATCTCTTCGGAAAGGGCGAACGGTTAAAGACAGAGTTGTTTACGCCTATTCTATTATAGAAGATGGTGGTTCTCTATGTGCTATAAAAAAGTTTTCAAATACCTCTATGTTATGAGCTCAATTTTCGTTTATCCGTATGCCATTTCATCCAACTTATATTAGATTTTGACAATTTCGTGTGAGACCCACGTATACCATGATCATTTTGCCCGTGTCAGCTTCTCTTCTCTCTTGCTCCCCCTCTCTCTCCCGACACACCAGTGCTCCCATCCTAGCTGTCGGAATGTCGCCACCCGTGCCTGGTCCTCCTCGTGCTTGGTGAGGGCGGCCTACGCGTATTCTCGCTCGCGCTCCACAGCCACGGCGTCCACAGCTGGACCACTTGCTGCCAACGGCCCCACCGATCCGCCTTCCGCGACGAAGACGCGTCGCCGCTCACGGGCAAGGGTTGCGTGCGCCTTCCGCCTTTCCGGCGTGCGCGATGGCGACGAGGTCCGCGAGCTACGCTGCCGCCACCGTGCCCGGCTCGTCCGACCCCGCGCCACCCGCCTCGTGGACCGACGTTCGGGAGATGGCCACGAGGGCCTGGGCGGATCCGGCCCCGGTGGCGGTGACCTGCCATCGAGGGTGGTGGGCGGCGGCAGCCTGGTCGAGCGTGCGGCCGACGGTGGCGTTCGGGCTACGGCTCTAGGAGTCCGGCAGCGGCAACTTTAGACGAGTCCGACTCCGGGAGAGAGAGGAAACAGAGAGAAAGAAAATAACTAGAAAACTGTTAACATTTAACGAGAATGTGGATGTAATGGCAAGTACTCCCTCCATTCCACAATGTAAACATTTGAAGCATTCAAATGTTTGTCCATAATATAAGCATTCTTAGGGATAAGACAAAATTTGGTGGGTTGGTGGGTGAGTGAAGAATTGATGAGGTAGTGTGAAATGAGGGTTAGATATGACTTTTCTCGTCTTGACTATTTTTATCTCGAAAGTCTAAGAATGCTCACATTATAAATGGAGGTAGTAGGTAATAAAAAATTTACCTGATGACACACAGATACGGAGAACTTTGTTATGGCACACTGTGAGCACCATTTTTTTCAATGACATACACGTAAAGGACTCTCGAAGACGGAGAAGTCCCAACGGCACGGCATAAACGGCCAGCGTATTCCCGTTGGAAAACCGCCGGGGGTGGGGGTGGGGGCGGAGCGGCGCAGCACTCCATCGAGCCGGCCAAGTCCAGGAAGGGTGCGACGAGCATAGGCGCGGCGAGAATGCGGGCGTGGACCGGTTGGAGATAGCGAGCCGAGGTGGACGCATTGCGACGCTGCAATGGAAGAGCGACGCGCACGTCCATTGTCGTTGCTCTCAAATCCGCGCCTGGTTGAAAATTCGGAAGTAGCATCTAGCCTCAGAATATAATAGAAGAATTTTCATACCATGTGCACGCATGTCAAGATGGCCGAGTTGGTCTAAGGCGCCAGTTTCAGGTACTGGTCCGAAAGAGCATGGGTTCGAATCCCATTCTTGACAACTCTTTTTTTTTAGTTTAAAATGAATTCAACAGGCAATGAACTAGGCAATCCAATAATTTTGATACAATTCCCTTTTTCCCCCTGCGTTACAAATTCAGAAGGGTACTTGCAGTGTTAAAAAACAATTCAGGACCCACAGGAAACGTGTATAAACAGACCTACTATAGCACAATGGTTCGTGCCCAGCATATCAGTTTACCTGGATAGGGAATTTTAGTCTAATCCAGAACTCCAGATGCATTATAGAACACTTGAACTAAAATAGCAACATGATGAAAATCAAACGATATTTAAACCAACTTATGGGGAATCAACATTGGGTTCCAGAAACCAAAGTAACATGTGCTTAAATTCTTTACAACTCTTTTTTTTAGTTTGAAATTGTCATTCAACATGCAATGATAACCAGGCAGTGCAATAACTTTGATACATTCCCTTTTCTTCCAGCGTCACAAACTCAAAAGGGTACTTAGTGTTAAAAAAACAATTCAGGACCCACAGGAAACATGTATAAACAGACCTACTATACTACAATGGTTTGTGCCCAGCATATTAGTTTTACCTGGATAAGGAAATTTAGTCTAATCCAGGACTCCAGATGCATTATAAAACACTTGAAACTAAAACTGCAGCATGATGAAAATCAAACGATATTTAAACCAACTTATGGGGAATCGACATTGGGTTCCAGCAACCAAAGTAACATGTGATTAAATTGTCTCACAATCTTTGACATCACAACGGTAGACAGATTTCAAGTACTCTAATTCAACATTTGCCACCTCGACATACTAGCAGAGACTAAGGCATAGATCATCAAAAGACAAAAAATATCCTCCCTTGTTTACAGAACAGTCTTGGTTCCAAGTCAAACAGTTACTTCGAGGCAGTCTTGTCTTTGGTCTTCTGTATTTTCAACACCTTCTTCACGATCTTCTGCTCTTCAACCAGGAAAGCTCGGATGATCCTGCAAGATTGAGATAACATGAGATTGCAAACAAAGCATGTTTTTCTCGTCTGGGAAAAATGCAAAATCACAACATAATGTTTTGAGCTATGTGCTAACCTTTCTCTAACTGCAGTTCCAGATAGCACTCCACCATACGGACGGTTCACAGTTCTGCGGTTACGAGACAACCTGGACCTTTTGTACTGAGTAGGCCTGAGGTGGGGGATCTGGAGTGGACGTCATCACACATCAGTTTAGCAAAGATAAAAGATCGTGTCATGCAGGCAATTATAAGCTAGCTATGAGCTCATCTGAGGAAGCTAATTGAAAACCATTTAAAACAAATTTGAGTACCCACATGAAAAAAAAACATCCATAACATCTATCATTACAAATGAGCAAATGAACCACTCTAGCAATAAAAGAGCATTGTTTTATATTGACACACACATATTGTCCTCAAAATGTAAGAAAGTGTTCTGTAGAGGATAGCTTAGTTGTGAGTCACAGCACAAAACACTGATTAATAAAACATTTCTAAAGCATAGATATATAAAATAACACAATAATGTTGGGATTGATTTGTGCATGACATCAACCATGAAGACTAGGACGGATTATGGATGTTGTATAGAACCAATACAAACCAATGAACAAGAACATTCACAGAAAACCAGTTGCATAACTTCATGAGGGGCGAAACTGTTAGCAGACCAAAAAGCGCTGCATGTAAAAACAAAGCATAAAAGAGAAAACAAGTATGACTGGCTATTGTGAAAATTTTCTGAGGCTATAAATGCATTCTAGACGTCTACAGCACAAAATAAAATGGCAACAGCCAGAATGCACTGCAGCAACATTTAAAAGTACCGCCATGGCCCAACCAAGCTCACCTAGCCAGAAGGCAACATTTCTTACACTAAAGGATGCAAGACTCAACAACTGGATGCTCCAACAGACTCAACATTTATGCATAAAAGACCACCTAACGTACCCAACATTATACAGCAGCATAAAGCAATCTCACAACTCCACCGCTGACTGGCTGACCCAGCACCATAATGTGCATCGGACTCTAACCCAATCCGCCCTGCCAAGAGTTAACTAAACAATCAAGAACTACATCCCAGCACACTCACCCCCTGGATCTTCTTCCCGGTCACTGGGCACTTGGGCCCGCTCGCCCTCTTGTCGGTGTACTGGTACACAAGCTTGCCACCTGCAAAGCACAGACCACGAATCGATCGTGCAAATTCAGAATCACACCGAAAGCAGATCAAGAGACCACCAAAAAATGGATGGATCGAGGAGAGAAGAGATCCAGACCTGGGGTCTTGACGACCCGCGTCTGGTTGGACTTGGTGGCATAGCTGTGCCGCTTCCGGTAGGTCAGGCGCTGCACCATCTTGCCGCCGCCACGCACGCGCTGATGGATAAACCCTGGTAAGAGGAGGCTAGAGTGGAGAGGCTAGGGAAAAGAGAAGAGTGGGAGTGGCGGCGGCGAGGACTATAAATTGCTGCCTCGAGGGAGCTGACCTAGATCGAATGGCTAGGATCGGATGGACGCGGTAATAGGCCGGGCCGGTGTAGATGGGCCATAAACTGGTACGCTGTTTCGGCCTTTGTTTAGTGGCTTACAGCCCATTTGATTGGTAACTACCACTCCACCAGAACTTGCTGAACCAACTGGACTGAGTAAACAGATGTAACTGAAATAACGAAGGGAGTTCCATAAGGGCTTGACAACAACCGCAACTGAAATAACAAGGGATGCTAGGAAAACTTAAATGACAAAGATTTCTTTTATCTTACTACTACTGTTTAGCAATTAACCTTTTACTTCCTTTCAATACTATAAATTATGATTATGTGGGAGCTGCACGTTCTCTGGAGCCTCTCCTGCAGAAGGTAGAAGCCCCATTGGAACAAATGAATGTCTTTGATCTTGCAAAAAATCAAACTGCTCAATTCGAAGTTTCATTTTAGTTGTTGTGAAGTTACTGAGTACCAGATTGCAAATAGTACATCTACCAACACTGTAGAGCTCTAAACTCGCGTGAATGCCCTCCTCAGCACAGCCTGTGCATCTTGTAGCATCTGCCGTTGTGGCGCCAAGCTCGCATGCCCTGCCGATAATGAGGCCAAGGTCCCGGCGCCCGGCGCCCCACACATACAAGGCCAAGCTGTAGAGCTGCTGCCATTTCGGGATCTCGGTGGCCTCGTCGCCCAGCTCTATCATTGCTGCTGCTTCTCGCCGTACCGCCATACTGAACGCCGCTTACCTGTATCTGCCACAGCCTATTGCTTGAACTGCTGCGTCTCTCTTAAGGTTGCGCCCCAAGATCTAGCCAGTACTGTTCGGTCGACTCAGCTGCATCTATGGGTGTTGGTTTGTAGCTGCAGGGAGCAGCGTTTGCAGTTAGTACTTGGGTTGTTACACGGGATCAGCTCGCAAGGACAAATGGACAATGTGCCCGGCCATTAGATGACTCATGTGGCAAACACAAGGACACAAGCGCACGAGAACTGTCGCTCGTTCAGAATTCGGCAATGACTGTCAAGTTAATGGTAACGTTGAAGTGCAGTGGTCCAGCAGTATAGCTCGGCAGCTGAAACTGAGCATGCGATTGGCTGGTGTCTGTTTTGAGTGCAGTCCTTGCTGCTGTTTCCTTTGAATTGCAGCAGCCTCGGCAACTAACATCCAAGAATGTAACATGTTTGGTTCCCTGAATGTAGAGACAGGGGAGACGAACAGTTCATGCGAGCACATGATCTTGAGGCCCGTTGGTTTCGGGTCTGAAGCCCAATAGAGTGTAAACTTTAGAGCCCCGATCACCGAACGGGCCTCTAAAAATTTGTGGCTTGTGGCCCCCAGATGGGTCTAAACCCTAGACCGGGGGGGGGTGGCAAGGCGTTCGACCCCGGACGGCGCTGCCCTTATCCATTCGCTCTCTCCCAACCGCGCCGTCCTCTCCAGCCCGCGCCGCCCTCCTCCCAGAGAGCCGCCTACCGCCGCTCGCCTTAGGTCCGGGTACACATAACCCCGGCCCCGCCCGTCGGCCCGGGTTGCGCCGCCTTCTCCCACCGCGTGGCGCGTGCTCCGGTGCCCTTGAACGCCGGTGTTCCCGCAGCTGCCGGTCACGGGTGACTGTGGCGCGGTTCGTGGTGCCTTTTCCATCCACATGCAACCGATCGCGTCACGAGCGCCGCCGCTTCACTGCCACACTTCATTTGTGCCACGAGTGCGGCTCAGCAGAGGCGACCTCTCGTGCTTAGATCCGAAAGAGCACACGCCTTAGAAAGCTAGGAGGACTCGGCGCAGGAGTGAAGGCTTTGCTCGCCCCTGTCGCCTCGCAGAAGAGTAGCGGCAACTTCTCTTCTATGGACGGATTAGGGAAAGCGCGACCGAGGGAGAACGGCACCGGGACTTCTTCTCCATGCGCGCCATTCTCTCCGCATTCAACGCGCGGCGTGGCGGCGGGCCACGTCGGCGGTCGTCCGAGCGGGTTGGGATCAGTCTCTCAACTTCGACGGCTTTGGACCTCAACTCGCCGATCCATCGGGCTTCCCCATCCGTCGTACAGAGTACCTTCATGAGGGCGTTCCCGGAGCTCCCCGCGTTCGGATCAGGAGCGGTCCCCGGGTCCGGAGGTCCGGGCGAACCGGGGAGATCCCTGCGCCGCGTGCCGCGCTCCTCGCTGAGGGGCACCCCCGCGGCGGTACGACGTGGTGCCGTCGTCACGGGCATCGCTGTGCGGGCGCTCGCGATTGCCGGGCGGGACAGTCGGTGCGGAGGGAAGGAAGTGGTGCAAGAAGATGATGCCCCTCTTTGCAGTAATTCACACAAAATTTATCTGCGTCGTCATGCTTCATACGTGTAGCTAATTTAATAAGACTAGCAATTCCATGTATTGTAGTCGTTGATGAGGCCTGGCGGACAGCTTACGAATACATATACGTTTGTGTAAAATAATTACGGAGCAAAAGCGTGGTGGTATTTCATCTGATGGACATAGTGGTGTTGGGTATGAACTAGTTGCCGATTGGGCAGACGGGGTTGAACGCTCGGGTCGAAACAAACTAGGTTCATTGAAAACCATCATAAGTTCTGCTTTTGCCCTACCTTAGGAAGGCAGGGCTGGATCGGACCCGGATGGATGGCACAGCCAGCCGGTCTTTGCGTGGTGGAAGAGCGAACTTGCGGTGAGTAATTAATTTCATTCATTTCGTTCGTTATGACTATACATACTTTTAAGCAAGTTTTACTACCTAACTTGATCTTCATTTCATTGTGAGAAAGCGCCCTCGAGCGCAAGAAGTTTAATCACGGACCACCACGCATTTGGATATGCTAGATGAAATTTTCCATAGGTATTCTTTGTAAACCAGGACCACAACATTTGTTCCGGACAAGATGAGGAGGAGGACGTGCCGGATGAGAAGAGGAGGACGAGAGGACGAGAGATTACCGTAGCAGATGCCTACCATCCGGTGGAGAAGCGATCCGGCAACCTCCCGGGGAGCGGAAGAGGGAGCAGCAGTACAAGCACGTACGCACAGCCCCCGCAAAGAAAGGCAAAGCCCTATTGTGAGGGCATTCCCGAGTGATGGCAGAAAACAAGGCAGCCCGCAAGACAAGATGAACATGATGCAAGCACGGTGACGGCGGTGTTGCAAGGTTGGATAAAAGTGACAAGAACCGGAAACGCGGGACGGCTTGCGAATGCAGCACTTGCTAAACAAAGAGCTCTTGAAAGCGATGACAAGCGATTGCTCAGGTGGATGGCGCTCGAGACCTTGCAGCCCCGACCCGTCTTGGATCGGCCTTTTCTTGGATATAGCGATCCGTGAATGAGAGTTCTTTTCCTTGATAACTATGTCAAGCGTTTACGGGATTGATTTGTATCAAGCGTACCAACATTGTTGCATTTTTCCACTAGTCTTGGACAATTCGATTGTGGAACACCAAGTTTGTAATAATTTGAATTCTGTGCCATGTATCATATGATTTGGTTCTTCATTATTATTTTGACTAAGCTGTTTTCAGGAAAATTAATTTTGCATGTTCATACAATGGTCACAGTTCTTTTCATAGTTCATTTCTGCACTAATTATTGTTCTTTCATTGTTTGCGAGAATTTGGACGATGCTTGGCTTCTACGAGACTTGGCAACAAATGATTGAAGATGATGAGGACCAAATGAATCGGCAGATGCCTCTATCGATGTATGGTACTCCCTCCATTCCTATATATAAGCATTCCTAGAATCCCAAGAAAAAAATAGTCAAGAGTAAAAATGACATGTATACCCTTCATTTTACACTACCTCATCAATTCTCCACCCACCCACCAACCCATCAAGTTTTGTCTTATCTCTAGGAATGCTTACATTGTGGAACAATATTTGAATCCCTCAAATGCTTACATATAGGAATGGAGGGAGTATGATACATGACCAACACCACTACAACAAAAAAACTAGGGTTAGGAGTCACGAGTCCGCAATTGAGAAAATAGAATTATTCCTTTCCGATGCTCACCACTGCCGCACCATGTTTAGAATGAGCCCACAGTTATTTTATCAACTTCATGACACTTTAGTTAATGCTTATGGGCTGCAATCATCCACCAAAACTTCAAGCATAGAAGCTTTAGGCATTTTCTTGTGGATGGTCGGATCCCCACAACCTTTTAGACAAGTTGAGAGCATTTTTGGAAGATCTCTAGATACAACGTCTCGCAATTTTGCAAAGGTCCTGGACTGTGTCGTTAAGCTAGCAGCAGATAATATAAAGCCCGTGGACCCTAATTTCAGCACCGTTCACCCTCGGTTACAAGACAAGTAGATTTAAGGGGTTTTTTAATAATTGCATAGGGGCCATAGATGGTACTCATGTCGAAGTTAATGTGCCCACACCAAAAATAGCGCAATACATAAACGAAAGGGTAAAACATTCCAAAATGTAATGGCCGTATGTGACTTGGACATGAGGTTCACATTTGTGCTAGCTGGTTGGCCGGGGTCGGTTCATGACATGCGAGTATTCAATGATGCAATGACAAGATATGCTTGACAAGTTCCCACATCCACCTGAAGGTATCATTACTTCCTTTGTCAAATAATTTTTTGTTTTGTATCTATGAGCAAGTTAACAAGTGTCAAATGGTTTTACATGTTTATTGCGAGGCAAGTACTATTTGGTGGACTCTGGATATCCAAATAGACCGGGATACCTTGCACCGTACGGAGGAACGAAGTATCATATTCAGGAATACCGTCTAGGCACAAGGGCTAGAGGTATGAAAGAGGTTTTCAACTATGCACATTCGTCCATTAGAAATGTTGTAGAGCGTTCTTTTGGAGTACTGAAGCGAGAGATGGAGGATGCTATATAGTGTGCCAAGTTATCCATTGCAGAAACAAACAAAAATTATAGTGGCAGCCTTTGCCCTTCACAATTTCATCATTGACCATGGCAACCCTTATGAAGACTTCCATGCGTTGGAGGAAGAAGAACGGTCGAATGGTCATGGTGCATCACAGCAGGATGGGCAGGCAATGGAGTTTGAAGATGTTGACGAAGAGGATGTGAGCATGAATGCATTTCGAGATCAGCTTGCCCATGATCTTTACTACAATTAGTTCATTGATTTTCCGGTTTTCAGGTGTGAGCTTTGTGTATGTTTCTGTTTATTGAACTATTTCAGTTTTGGATTTCGAAATTGTCATGTCATCTAAATTGTGAAACTGTTGATTGTCAGTTTTGTGTTATGAAATTTGTGTAATGTTATTTGGGTAATACTTGTGTATGATGGTTACTCACATATCAGGGCAAATCTGACATTTCCTGCTGTTTTAGAGCTTATTTGTAGGGTGAAACGAACAGGGGCTCTAAAGTTTAGAGTTTACCTATTTTAGAGGGTCAAAACTGTTTCCCTGTCTAAACTGCTCCCTCTAAGGGAAACGAACGGACCCTATTTCATGGTAGACAAGCTGTTTACACTATCATTTCTAGTGGATGTAAGTATAATGGCCTGGGACTGTGTAAATATGTGACAGGTTGAGTTACAATTATAATTACTGACCTTTGTAAACAACTGAATTTCTAATGGTTAAAATAAAATCCTACAATCGTGGATTGCATGGTGACACGAAAAAAAAGGAGCAAAAGAAACATATATATGTACTCTCTCAACAGGGAAACAACAAAAATGAAGGCTCCCTGTGGATCTTGACCCTATCTACCAGTATGATCTTGTCCAGCTTCGCCTTGCACCACTGCAGCTGATCGCTGGTGATCCTCGGCATCCGTAGCACCCGTGCCACGAGTTTCATGTCTACCTGCGAGAAGAAAAGGTTCTGGTTTGATCTGTCTTCCTTGGGCTTCTTGAACTTCTTCACGAGGCAGTTGCCGGTCCTGAGGAGATCCTTGAGCCTCTTCTCTTTCTGCGCACGTTCCAAACCTCAGTGTCATTCATCTGGTACTTTATGTGCACTACAGCAAATCATTTCTTTGGCAGCACTGTGTTATAAACTTACCTTTTGTAACGCGGCATGGATTTGCGCCATAAGATCATGGTCTAAAGGGTCTTGGAGCTCAACGTGAGTGTTGGACAAGCCCTTGAGCACAGATGTCGTCTCGACCTTGTCGGCCTTGATGAACTCCCACATGACATGCATCGCCTCCTCCATGACCTCCTCTAGCTCCTCACTGGTTATAACATAGTTCCCCTTGCGCTGATCCTCCATCCTATCCTTCAAGCTGTCCTCTGCAACCCGAAAAGACACACGTTTCAGTCACTCCTGGTTAAAAGTTTAGAGTAAAAACCATTTTTTACCTTTTATTACAGGTACTTGAAGCAGATTGCGGAGGACGCATCGATTGTTGATGTAGTTTGGTAGCCTTGGACCCTTGAACGATTCGTCCTCGACGAACCTCTGCACTACCACCTGAAACTGCTGGAACTCCCCAGCGACCTGGTTGTACTGATGGCTGTGATACGGGTCCGATTCCGGCAGGTCACGGGCCTGCTCATACTGCCACCGGAGGAACTCCCACGACAAGCACATCTGACCGACATACACCGTCTCCAAGTCATACCGGAGCTCTTTGAGAAACCGCTCCGAAGGGTCCTCGGGAGATCTCCGACGCGATGGCCGGAAATTATGGGAGAGGATAGATGCCACCGTCGGCGACAACGACTTCATAGAATTAGACTGCTTATTAGACCCTCTGAGCTGTAGGAAATCTGCGATCAGGTTCAGTACAGTACCCAATTAGTGCCTGACGAAACTTCCTTTGGTTGGAGCATGTTCAGTTGAAGAAAGAAAAAAAAAGATAGATGTAGCTCCATCAGTCCTGCACTAGTTTTAAAAATGTAGATTCGATGCTTAGTTGTTACAAAAAGTTGTAGCCGTGTGAATCTTGACTAGCATTTCAACATTCAGTACTCATTTGACTTTATAAAGAAATGCAATGCTTTGTTAATCTCTAGCTCCTGAATCTTTCTACTAATTAAACGTGTGAATTAATCTATGACTGATTGCACCCAGCTAAATTAAATGAAGTGATAGAAAATACTGGAATGAGAGAAAAATATAAGTAAATCACGTAGTACTGATAAAATGAAGCATACCTATTGCATACATCTTCTGGTAGCACAATATGTCAAATTTTCTCATCCTCTCTCGATAACTCTTGTAAAACTTGTTCAGCTCGTCCATGGGGTCCTCACGGAGGAACTTGGCATCCATCCTCCACGGCTTGAGGTCCTCCATCGGCGCCTTTGGTGTCTCAGACTCCTCCATTATTGTTGGAAGTCCGATCGAACGCACCTTCTTCAGTTCAAGCTTCAGCTGCTCTATTAGCTCCTGGTGCTCCCACAATGATTCCAATTCATCCTCCTCTTCCTCTGTTAAATCTTTCCACTTGACGTCAGGATCCTCCCTATCGTCGTCATACATCTTCGCCTTTCCGGTGACTGAAACATAGGCTTGTCGAGCGAAATTGTCTGAATGATCATTTGCACCAGCGTCTTCCTCTTCTTCTATGTACCCCAAATTGTGCTCTGCCGTTTCTGGAATACCCTTTTCATCAGAAACTACTGCATATGACTGATCATCTGTAATATTAAAAGTCACTTTCTTCGCGACAGAAGTTAATTCATTCGAATTTTCATTTGCAACAACAAATTCTCTTTCTACTGGATCAAGGCCACACTTAGCATCAGAATCCACTGCACAGGGCTGATCACTCTTACTGACAATCTCTTTCCAGACATCAGAAATGAGTTCATGTGACTGATCATTCGTGCCGACAAATCCTGGTTCCAACGGCTCTGGGCGCCTCTTGTCATCAAAAACTATTTCATATGACTGATCACTTTCACTGGCAGTTTCTCTCCTGTCATCAGAAATGTGATCAAGTGAATGATCAGTAGTACCGACGAATCTGTGCTCTGATGGCTCTGGGCTTCTCTGAACATCAGGACCATCAGCTTGATTTGATGAAGCTGCAAATCCTCTCTCGGAACCAGCCTCTGGACTTGTCTGAACATCAGGAAGTGCTTCACCTGGCTCTGGGCTTGTCCCAGCATCAAGACCATAAACTTGATTTGGTGACAGAGCAAAGCCTCTCTCGGAAACAACCTCTGGACTTCTCTGAACATCAGAAGCAGCTTCACATGGCTCTGGGCTTCTAGCATCAGGACCATCAACTTCGTTTGATGAAACAGCAAATCCTCTCTCAGAGACTGCCTCTGGGCTTTTCTGGACATCAGAAACAGCCTCAGCTGAGTGATCAATTACGGTGACGGTTTCACTCCCAGAATGATCCAAACTTCTGTCGGCAACGGGAGCAGCATCACATACCGGTGCTACTTCTACCTTCTTGCCGCTCGACGAGTGTTCGTCGTCGCTTATATCGATGCTCTCCTCGTCCTCCTCCATCTTCCTCTCCACAGCCTCTTCAGCTTCTGGTACTACCTTCTCAGCATCATCTTTGTACTCCACGTCCGGCGAAGGGCTGCGTGACCACATGTCCTCAGGGTACTTGACCGAGCCATCAGCGATGCTGTCCGGCGAGCCCTGCCGAACGGAGCTCGGCGACATCGTCGTCGCCGAGTCGTCGTACGAATGCTGCTCCAGCTTGGCCGCCTCCTCCAGCGCCTCGATGGCCTTGAGCACCTTGGCCTCGTACCGCCTGCGCGCGCCGGCGCCACCGCCACCGCCCGCGAAGTCCTTCTCCGAGAGGAACCAGTCGCTGTCGGAGTCGACGACGAGGTCCTTCACCGAGTACCCGTCGTCGCTGGCGCTGGACTCGGAGTCCGAGTCGCCGAACCCGGAGAACTCCGACGCGAAGCTCGGCCTCCCGCCGGCGACGGCGCTGCTGGCCCTGGACGCCACGGACGGGGACCGCGCCGCCGGCTTCGGCGTGCGACGGCGGCGGCGTCCTCCTGTTCCCGGACGACGCCACGCTCTCGCACGCGTGCGATAGCGGGGAGGCCGCTGGCTTCCGGGCCCGCGACGGCGTTCGCTTCCCGGAGGACGCCACGCTGTCGAACTCGTGGGACGGGGAGGTCGCCGGCTTCAGGCTCCGCGACGATGGCGTCTTCTTCACGGACGACGCGATGCTCTCGCACGCGTCGTCGGGCTCGTCCGCCGGCGTGAAATCCGTCTCCGTGAGGAAGCCACCGCCGCCACGCGGGGCGACTTCGTGGACCACTCTAGGCTCCTCCGGCTGCACCGTCGCCGGCACCGGCGGCAACGGCACGAAGGACTCTTCGACGCGCAGCGTCATGGCCTCGGGGTCCCTGATGAACCCGCGGAAGTCGCGCTCCGTCAGGAACTGGTAGTTGTGGACCTTGGGCGGCGCTGCCTCGACGACCTCCCTCCTCTGCTCCTGCACCCGCTCCGCTTTCTCGTCAACCACGAGCTCTGTTTCCTCTGTTTCGTACCCGTCCTCTGACGGAACCTTCTCTTCGCGGTGCTCTTGTTCCTCCTGCTCGTCTGGCAGTTCCGTCAGAACCACCGAAGTCTGCCGCGGAACCTCGGCCATCTGATGCTGGAACTTGAAGCTGAAGGTCTGCACCGGCGCCGTCGCGTACGGCTCGTCGGGCTCCTCGTCTGCGGCATCGTGGTCGAACGCCGGCACGCCGTGGAGGAAATCCTCCTCGGTGGCCTGCACGAAGCTGAAGCTGCGCATCATCTCCAGGATCCTGTCGTCGTTCCTCTGCGCCGCGGCCGCCTCCTCTCATCGACGCCTGCGGCGGCCGCGAACCCGCCGCGCCGCACCTTCCTCCTCTCCTTCTCCTTCTGCTCGTTCCTGCCGCGAAGAACGAGCACCCATCGATCGGTAAGTGTGAACGAACACGATCGGTCAAAATTGACCATTGACAAGTTCCAGAATTGCCGTGTTGTTTAGTTGTTACCTGGATGAGATGAGGCTGGAGGCGACGTGGATCGCGGCGACGAGCGCGACGGTGAGCAGCCAGAAGAAGAGCGGCGACGAGGACCACCCCACCACGGCGCGGACGAGCCCGCGCGAGCCGTTGGCGGCGGCGCTCGCGCCTGCGCCGGCAACGGCATCACCTCCGACTCCGGCGGCGTCCATGGGCGGACCCACAGGCAGACCCCCGCCCGGCGGCAGATGATTCACTCACCGCGCGAGCCCGACCCAGTACACCATGCCTGGCCGCCGTGTACCGCGAGAGGTACGTAGCGATCCTCCTGCCCCGCCCGCTTTCTACCACACACGCAGCGCACGGGCGAAGAAAATAACGCGCCAGCTGCCGTATCCAGCGGGCAGCTAGAGGAGACGAGACGGGAGGAGGAAGATAGATAGATGGAGAGCAGCTCTGGATGGGAGAGAGGGACTGATTCGGATGGGCCAGCCGCGACGGCGAGAAGAGAGGCTTGTGCTTCAAAACAAGGACTACAGCGGAGTCGCACCTACACACTTGACATGACCCCCAGCTCGAGAGCGGTTCTAGTGCTACCGCGGGTTACGGTGCTACCGTGCTCCCAACACCGGTAGCACCACAACGAACACGTAAAAAATTGTAACAAAAATATGAATGTGTAGTTTATGTTGTCATCTAACATCATACAAAAGTTGAGATGCAATTGACAATTGTGTAAGGAGATTAAAAAATGAAATCAGACTGTGAATAGTAGCGGGTTGCGGGTCTTATATGAACAGTTCCAACCCGTACTATTCACAGTCTGATTTCACTTTTTTTATCTCCTTACACAATTGTCAATTGCATCGTAACTTTTTCATGATGTTAGATAATAACATACACTACACACTCATATTTTTATTACAATTTTTTGCGCATTGGTTATGGTACCGGTGTTGGGAGCACGGTAGCACCATAAGGAATGGTAGCACCAGAACTTCTCTCCCCCAGCTCCGACGCGGACGCGCACTCCTCCTCCTTCCCTACCCGGCGGCTGGATCAAAACCTCACCAGCCAGGCTCCTCCAGCCGGCAGGCAAGGCGGTTCCGAGGATTTCCTTCCTTTGCGGGGGATGGAACGGGTGAGGCGTCCGCTTCGCGTGCGACCAGGTGTCGCGCGGGGGTGGTTACCTTCTCGTGTGGATGCTGACCCGGCGGCCAAAATAACAACCTCTCTCTGACCCGCTCGGCACGGCGCGGCTCGGCTCGGCCGCGTCCAGGCAACAAAGCCGGCGCCGCCTTCCTCGTCGCCCTATCCCCGAGCGACCCTTCACCACTTTACAATTTCGTTCGTTCGTGTACAAACCCTGCCTGCGGTTTATTATTCCTTCCTTGCACCATACTTTAAATCCCTCGGCAGTCGGCACGTTGGTTGATCTCGGCGGAGCGGAGGTCCACCTCAGCGTCGGACGCCAAAAACGGCGGGTGGGATCTTCATACCGACGGAACCAAATTTTCTATACGGCTTCAACCGCCTTGATTTGGCTCCTCCTCTTTTCCATTTCCCACACACCACAGAGCGGTCCTAGGATAACAACGCGGTATTTTGGCACCACATCATTGGTTGCCATTTTATTTTCTCCCTTGCCGGTTGATGCCTTCCATTACGGGGATCGTATTTTATTACGATCTGCCTTTTTCTTATGGCTCGGATTCTTGCCCACCAATAATGCGCTCTCGCCCTCATCTAATGCGTGCCTGATGTGAGATTCGCTGCTTTTTATGGCGCATCCGTGCGGGCTCGGGAAAGGCTGCCATGCATGGAAAATTCACTCTTTGTCCGGCTTTGGGTCACTGTGTAAAGTCAGCGATCCGAGTCATTATCGTCAGTGAGCGAGATCCTTGTTGCGGAACCCTGGTGTTCTTCCGTCCGGCGCTAAGGAATTTCGTGAAGGGCGTTATTTCGTTTAGCGATTTGATCATTTAAGCCGGATCGTTTTGCAATTACTGTATGCTGCATAATGGTGCTGTCTAAACAGTGGTGAAGCTTCAGTGATGGTCAGGGGTCCGGCGCCTTAAATTGTACAGTACTCCTGCACAAGATGTTCATGAACAGTAGTAGTTTATTATTTATTTAGCGTAAATTTGTGGCCGTCGACTACTTCGGTCCCAACAAAGCTTCACTAGTGGTCTGAAGCCTAGCTTCCCAGAAAGAATTGTTTTTCTGAAACTTGTTAGTCCTAGTGAAGAGCTTCGAGGAGCGAGGAGCGTACATGCTGCACACAATGAAAACTACTCTCTTATTTAAAATATGTATGTAAATATAAAAATATACGCTATATATCAAATGTATTTAATAACAAAACATATTTTAATAAATTATATTATATTTTTTAGATTTTTAGTAAGACGAATGATAAATATAATAAAAAATTCAACAACCACAGTCTAGAATTTAGGAATGGAGTAGTATAACAGAACCATGAAATTCTTCTTCTTTTTTGTTAAGCACTGTTGGTGAGTATTGATACTGCTAAAATAAGAAGCGTACTCATATACGGCTACAACTTAAAGCACTCTGTGATGGCGATTTCCCAAAAAAAAGATACTGCTTCGAGTCTCTTTCCAAAAACAAAATTTGCACAAAGCACTTTCGTGCAAGTAAAATTAGCGATGATTCCGAACCGCACACCCGCACGACCCATCAAGCCACGCAAACCACCGAAACGAAAAGCAGGCACCTTTTCGACGATCCCGCGGTGAGGAACGCCGAGACAGTGCCGCGGCACCTCCCACCGCACCGTCGTGACCGAAAAGGCGATAAAACCATCACATGGTGTCAAATCGCCACGCCCCCAACCCACCGGAGCTCGAGTCCAAAGCGGCCCTTAATTGCCTCGCAAACCACCAGATCGGTGCGCAACTGATCCGTCCAAATCGAGCAGAAGGGGGCCTCCACCATCGGCGGCAGCGTCCGCGAGCGCGCGGGGTCATGGCTTTCCGTCGCGTGCTCGTCGCGACGCCGCCAGCGCTTGGCCGCGAGCGCAGAGGGACTCAAGCCGAGACCAAACCCGGGCGGGGCGGGTCCACCCGCTCCGGTCTCGGCGCGTCGGATTGCACGCGCGCACGCGCGTCGCGCCGCGAGAGAGTAGTCTTCGCAGTTGCCCCGTTCCGCGGGGCACCACTGTTCCGCTCAACGAATTTACCAGCGCGCCTGGTCCAAAATGGTCTCGGTGGGCATGTCGCTTTTTTAGTAAACCGGCCCGGAAGATTCGAAGGCGAAAAGCGAATGCGGCAAATGCGTTAGATGCACCGGCACCACTCCCGGCCGCGGTGACGCCATTCGTCGCTTGCCCCCGCCGGTACGGTCGCACGGAGAAAAATATGCGCCGGAGACTGTACTTTGCCCGCTGATGACGCGCGCCGAGGATGGGGTCTTCGACAACCTGGCCGTGACAACGAGAGGCCGTTTTTCGCTGCTGCGAACTTGAATATTTCGCGGTCGCGTCACCACCCTATAGTGTTGTTTTTTGGAAGCGAGCGTCTTCGTCAATTTGCGCACACCGATTCGTACGTGTCTAGGAAAACGACGCCTGTGTCCTCGACCATGGACGCCTCCATCAGCGAAGGGTGAGGGCTCGCCTTTCGCGGGAGAGATTGCTTCGGTTAAACTTAAACCCGTGCCACGGTGAGGTGGTTCGGATGGTGACCCCAAACAAATCAGTGGATGTCATTGTTCGGAAAAAAAAACAGTGGAGGTGGCCTCCAAGTCACCTTCAGTTTTGATCTTTTCTTCATGGGGGCCAACTGCTTCTTGGAATCGTGGTGGTTAATTTGGATTTGGAATGTCCAGTTCTAGAGCAACGATGTACTATAGTATATATGTACCAGGGGGTTTGGTTTGGCTGTTACGTTGGCGCTTTACCGGTTAGATGGGTCACCCTGACCCTGAGTGGGACCCACTAGGGCAAAACACTGCCTTTGTGTGCGTTTCACTCTAATTTTGGACGTACGTCGTGGCCATTTCTCTGAATTCTCTTGAGAGAAAGTTCCCAAGGTTAGGCGTCGGTCATGTCATGATCAGTTCTGCCTTATGGTGCAGGCTGCAGCGTTCTTTGCTGCTCGTATGCAGTTCTCTTGCTGGTGGGAATAGCCGCCTGATTTTCTCTTCAATTAACCATTTGCGACAACAGCGAACTTCGCTTTCAGAGCGAGGAAGAAAAGTTCCTACACATCCTAGAGTAAAAACTGGCAATTGTTCGCCACATGGGACGAGATAGGGACTGCTGAGAGTGACCAGAATATTGATTGCATTTACAGAGATAAAAACAAGCACGATCAATCTGCTGAAGCGAAAACGACTCTGGAAATATACCTGTGGAAAAAATCATCCAGGGGAAGATTTTCCTAAGAAACTGACGAGTTATTAATGTCTACTGAAAGAGAAGAAAGAAAAAAAGAGCAGATAGGAGCGATCCTTGTAAATTTCGTCAATGAACATTTTTTCCCCTGAGATTCCAGTTTTTCTTTCCGTCAAAGCGGTGCACAGATAATTCGAGCTTTTGACGGTTTCCTTTCAGAAACTTCAATCTTTTGACACCATGCGTAGAATACGCAGTTCACCTAAAATTCCGTGCTGAGTCACGCTGACAGCAGGTCAATGCCTTCAAACCAAGTTATATAAAAAAGAAACATTCAGACCACGCTGTGCTCAACAACGCCGACCATTGAAGATGAAGCTCACAACCACCTTGATCGTCCTTCCGAAATCTTCATCGGAATTAATCCGAATCCCTCGATTGCTTCCATCATCACCGGTCAATACACCTACTAATTATTCTTTTTTAAAAAAGCATATAAGCATATCCGAAGCCATCAATCACTCCCCAGTCGACGTGTTCAGGTGAACACACTTATTCTCGATCAGTTGTCCATTCGAGCCGGTCCCAGAAATATAGAACCGCGCTCAATTATATTCCGCCTAACTTAATGATCGTCGTCAGTCCCTAACGGATCTGATTTCGTCCGGAAAACTACAACATTTCCGATGGCGCACGGCTCGCCCACTCTTCCTGCAAAATCTATTTGGTGATGATATTTGCTGTTGCGCTCACGGCAATTAAATGGAGAACGATCTGGGCGGTCCCGGGCACCTAATACTAACAACACTCATCAGCTACGTCGCGCTTAGCTCATCGCATCAGGTGGAGCTCGGAGCAGAACAAAAGGGCGAGCCTGGATTCCAGTGGCCCCGGTTTGTTGGTGGCGCGGATTGTTCTCGAGAACCGAACCGGATGGTGCGCGCGGGGTTTTCAGGGGGCCACGAGGCGCGGCCGCCCCAAAAGGAGGCGCGAATGGCACGTCGCAGCAGCAGCTCTAAGATACGATCTAGTAATAGCTTTGTGTCGTTTTTCAGCTACCGATCAATGCGCATTTCGCACGAGAGGAAAAGAGAAAAGGTTTTTCTTCGGGGAGGAGGAAACTTGTATGTGCGGGGGATCTGGACGTAACTGTCTCGTAGGAACGCCGGTAGATTTGTGATGCGGAGTGCGGGCATCCGATCAGCTACCACACTGGCACCGCTTTAATTTGCGCGTCGTAAGCGGCAGGATGGAGCATCAGCGAAAGCTGCTCTCGTTTTCCTCTCGTCGTGGCTGCTTTCAGGTAGCGCGTGGATACGCAGCGGACGGGAACGGCACGGGGCGTGTGCCCGTCCGAGTAGTGCCTGCCGTGTGGTGTGGCTTTGGTTTGGTTGGTCGCCTGAAATATTCGTCGTGGCCTGGCCTCCCCGTGATGGAGCCGACGGGAGAGCGAGAGCGACGGGACCCCGCTTTCTCAGATGCTCCATGACTCGGGGCTGTTGATTACTGCTACAGGTTAACATATTCCATTCGACCATTCCGAGCAGCAGGGTCGGGTCGGGCGTTGCTGGAGCTGGCGTTCTCGGTTCGGCGGCGAGAAAGCGCGGGGAAGTGACGAGTTGCCGGCTCTAGATCGATCGATTCCCCGGCGTGGGTCACCGGTCCGCGACGTGAATCCCACGGGCAGGCAAGTGGCGCGCCCGTCCGCGGCTCGGACGGGGATGGGGGAAAAAAGAACGGGCGATAATAAAGTTCAATTTGATTTACGCGGTGCCGAAAGCGCAGCGCACGTCGTCGTCAGAGCACGGGGCGCTGGCGCGGGAAAAAGAACGGACGGCCTGCGTTCTCGGTCGTCGTCAGCTACCGTGTTCTGCCTGGCCGGGAGAGGCGCCGAATCTGGACGCGCGGGACGGCGCTCGGCCGGTCGAAAGGCTGCCGACGGCGCGGGGCCCGGCTCCTGTGTTCTGGTGCCAGTTTGTTGGCGGAGATGGTTACACGCGCCGGTGTCATGCGTTTTCGTTCCGGACGCTGCATTGCCTTGCTCGACCCGTCCCGTGTGGTGTGGGTTTCGCGTGATCGGAACTTGGGAAGCGTGGCCTGGTTTCTCGGCTTGGAGGAGTATTGGAGATAGGGGTGGAAACGAGACGGAAAAATATCCGCCCGTTCGAGATCCGAAGATCGAAAAAGTAAATATGGTCAAATATGGGATGCATCAATAGGCATCCGACATTATCCGTATCCGAATCTGAGTCCGAGAAAAGCAAACGGGATAGGATATGGGATGAGTATTATCCGTCCGAAATATGAAATTATTATAATTTATTTATATATACATGATTATAAATGAAAAATATGATCACAAATATCTATATTTAATGTAAATAGTCAATAAAATTATTTTATTCCCTATATATTAGTGATTAATATCTCTAATTTCACTTTAACTACACTTCTACATTGTAATTTTTATTCTTACGAATCTTATAATAATATCCGACTCCGATTCCGACTCCGAAATAAGAATATGGGACAGAGTACGGGATCGGCAAATAGTTATCCAGCACTATCCGCTCCGACTCCGGATCCGAGAGAAAAATACCGTACAGGATATGGGATGAGCTATATCCGCCCGTATCCAATCCGTTTTCATCCCTAATTGGAGATACGCGGCAAAACTATTTATCGTATACTAGTAGTTCACTTCAACTATTTATCGTTATAGGAGGAATATACATGCCGCTTGTTATGCTCATGCTTTCCTTTGAAGAATGTCATGCCTCGCTGATCTGTTTCAGCATCATCACATAAAAACGAAGATCCCGGATGGAACTCCTTCCTTTGAAGATTGTCTCGCAAACATTTGAGGTCGTAAGCCCATTGCCACACATCGACACCTATACTCGTCCAAACGGGCCGCCGGCACGGCCCGTGAAAGTGCATCTAGGCCCCTAATTATGGTTTTGAGTGATTGACGTCAATACAATTAAAAAGGACTAATATTCTAAATGAGCTTGTGCGCAGTGCATATCTAAAATTCAATTGAGAGCAAAGAAACACAAAAAGGAAGTGGT